>CM060913.1:739207702-740457702 GCA_030737875.1 Allium sativum | reverse complement strand
TAATCAAGCCCAATATGCGTGTCCCGTCACTCGACATGGGTCGAGCCCACAAAGATACGTTTGGGATATTGGTTGAAATGGGCCCCCACAAGCTACTACTTAAGCTTGTCATTTAATCTAGTGCATCCCACTTAACCCCTTTTTATAATCATGCCCCCTTACATGTTAAGGTTTGGTTAAGTCATCTAATTATATTTCAATTGCCACTTAGGGCACCCACTAGATTTCCACATGCCACCCAAGGCACTTACTTGATTCCCACATGCCACCCAAGGCACTTACTTAACCCTTTAATCATGTTTAATTACATGTTCCGCTTTGGTTAAGTGTTCTAATCGTATTTTCTATTGCCACCCAAGGCAACCCACTAGTTTCCTCATGCCACCCAAGGCACCCCCACTAGTTCTACATGCCACCCAAGGCACCCACTTAACCCCTCATGTCCCACTACATGCTAATATGGTTAAGTGTTTCTTAATTAATTAAGACCGTGATCTCCCATAAAGACCTCCCACATTAGACTGGCTGTTATGACTGCCTGGTTAAGCCGGTAGAGTCCGGGCAGTCTTACGTCATAACAGAGTCTAACCTCGTGTCTTTACCTTAATCACGTATTTAATTTATGGCTAAGACCTCTCACATTGGGCTGACATTTGTAGCAACTGGTTAAGCCGGTCGGGTCCGGGCAGTTTTACACTACAAATGAGTCCAACCTCGTGTCTTAGTCGATTAATTACACCTAATTAATCACCCCCATATTAATTATCCCTAATTAATATCAAGTTTTCCATAACATGGGTAGACCTAACTCAATAGGTAAATTCCCATGGGGTAGACCTAACTCAATAGGTAAATTCCCACTTATGGTAATTTATTTTTATGGTATGCTTAATCATACCCAATCTTACATTTATTAACATATTTACCAACCCCATCGTTCCCCACGTAAATCGTCCTCATTTCATGACATAATAAAGGGGAAGATCCATCACAATTATCATGGGTTTAGCATACAACTTTGTCATGGGTTAAGAGGATGTCAACTTGCATATATGAGCATATATTAACCCAACCACATTTAACCCCAAACTTGCACATTATCATACACATGTCTTACATAACATGTTGAACTTGCATATAAGCATTCTCATAACTTGCATAACACGTTAGACATGCATTTAAGCCTACACATAACTTGCATAAGCATTCACATACTTGCATGGGCATTCATATACTTGCATAAGCATTCACATACTTGCATATCACATTAAGCTCGCATTTAAGCATATACATAACTTGCATAACATCATGCTCATAACTTGCATAATCTCATAAACTTAACTTGCATAACACTATGCACACAACTTGCATACCCTCATACACATAACTTGCATATGAACTTGCATAACAACATGCACATAACTTACATAACATCATGCACATAACTTGCATAACATGTTGAGCTTGCATGTAAGCATAACTTGCATAATATGTCGAACTTGCATATATGACTTGCATCTTAAAGGAGGGTAAACATGCATAGCATATAAGGGTGCCATCTTGCATATGTATATACCATATTTAAAAGGGTAAACTTGCATGTCATGATTTATGCATAATACCAAACACTTAGCATGCATAAAACCACTTACTTATCATGCATAGAATCAAATACTTATTATGCATAAAATCAAATACTTATTATGCATAAACCCACCACTTAACTTGCATAAACCCAAACACTTAACATGCATAAAACCCCATACTTAGTATGCATACAATCAAATACTTAGCATGCATAACGTCAAATACTTTAGCATGCATAACATCAAATACTTAACATGCATAACACCAACTACTTAGCATGCATAAAATCACATGCATAACTTGCATATCATGTTACATATAACTTGCATATATTCTCACATATAGTTTGCATAACATGTTACATATGCATGAATGTTTAACATAGTGTTTTGCATCATAAAACATGGCTTTAAACTTGCATTTAACATAAAACTTGCAAATCACATATCATACAAACTTGCATAAACACATTTATCCACAAACATAGCCATGTCTTATCACATCCTACCATAATCAATTTAATAATTGATTATTAAAGCCATAGGAACTCACCAAAACCAAGATTAGCAAACTTATGAAGTAAAACTAGTTGCCAAATATGAAGAAGAAGATGATTAGAGGTTGATTAGCTTGCAACTCTCTTCATTGATTTGTGGAGGCCATGACCAAGTTTCATTTTGCCATAGTTTAGTTACTAGATTTAATTATGAATGAATTAGGGTAGGGTTAGGGTCTTATTTATAGGATTAGGTTGCATTTTAGACCCTTAGATTAACCCTAGATTGGATTAGGACCCTTAGATTTAGGAAATCTCTAGAACCAGCCCTCTAGGCCAGCCCAAGAACCCAACCTGGTGCACCCAGGTTCACTGGACGCCACGCCCCTGTCGACAGGCAAGTCGACAGGCAAGTCGACACCCCTGTCGACAGGCCTGTCGACAGCCCTGTCGACATGGGTAGGGCGGGATTTTTCCCGCCTGACCCCACCTGTCCAATTTAAAATCTGAATTTTAAATTCTTAATTCTGTTTTAAGTTTTGAATTTTCTGCAAACTTCATCGGGCCGTAACTGGGCCATACGGACTCCGATTTTCGAAAACTCGGACTCTATTTCGCGTATTTTTCCGAGACGAACGCAATAACGCAGCCCGTTTCCCCTAATTCCCACATCTGAGATTATTTATTCTGTAATTAGTGAATTTTAGTATTAACCCAAAATACGGGGTGTTACAGTACATGTTTTAGATGCTAGAGGAAGGATGGAGTTGGGGAGAATTGCCACCGAAAGTTGCACATTAACTTGAGTTGATATGATGGATCGATACCAGTCCATCACCTATGGATCGGTACCAGTCCATGAAGTTAGCATATATTCGCATAATTCTTATCTGGAAGCATTAAATGTGACGGAATTGAGCCATGAGGTCGAAGTTGTCATTTCCCTTGTTTTTATGGATTAGCATCGGTCTATAGGGGATGGATCGATACCGATCCTTCTATTTAGGAGATTTGTGAACTTTTTGTTTTCTGAAGCAATGTCGAAGGTACAGGTAGCCGTTTCATGAAGTTGGATGTGACGTCTGGTAGATAGCTATGGATCGATATCGGTCCATGGGTGATGGATCGGTACCGGTCCATGGGTGATGGATCGGTACCGGTCCATCTACTTAATGTATTTTTCAACTAAGTTTTCCAGGTTGAATTCCTATGGTTTTCCAAGTGTACATGCAAATTACCTTGTCGATCTGACATCATCTATTGATTGGAAATGTTCTCTTCGAGCCAGATTTTCAGAGCATTATTCTACAAGCGATGCTTTTGTTGAGTTTTCTTCTTCGAGCCAGACCTGCTAATCAAACTAAAACTGAGCTTATCATGACACGAGTTGTAGATCCGACTTACAACCTTTCTCATAGCTTTTTAGTAGATCGACCTTCTAGATCATGTGGATCTATAGTAGATTGTCTGTATATGATCCTTGTAACAACCCGAATTTTAATAACGTTTAAAACCATAAATCAAGGCAGAATTAAATTTTAAAATAATAATAAAGGGAAATGAGTTGCGCCATTGCGTTCGTCTCGAAATTCTGCTTGGAAACGAGTCAGATTTTACGAAAACCGGAGCCCGTATGACTGAGTTATGACCTCTAGAAGTTTCACGAATTTTCGGAATAAAAAACAGCTCAGAAATTCGAATTCAAATTCGAATTCAAGACCCAGAAGCGGGCTGGGGGGGGAAATTCCCGCCCAGAGCCCAGGTTAACCAGGGGGTCGACCAGACCAGGTCGACCATAGGGTCGACCTGGCCAGACCAGGTCGACCATAGGGTCGACTTGGGGGTCGACCTGCCTCCTGAACCCACTTTTTGAACCAGATGCATCCTGATGTATCTGACCTCGTTTTCTGTCTAGATTCGTCTACCTAATCCTATTTAAACAGCCTCCTAGCCTCATTCTCTTTACACCATTCTTCTCTAACCTTATGCTGCTCAAACTCTTGATGATCATGGCTTCTTCTTCTTCCTTTAAATTAAATTAAAAATAAAACGCGAAGATTATTTCTTGAAGACTACGGCTAGGAATTGGGGATTTGCTTCTACAATCAAAGCAAGATTCAACGATTCAACAATTCGATGACTAGTTTATAGATTCAACTTCTGCATCTAAATTTCTTAGACCACGATCTGTAAGTTCCAGTTACTTTTAGATAAAAACTATAAACTTAATATGGGCATGTTATAAATTGGAATTAATCTATGTATGATTCATATCTATTCTTGTTCATCTTGGATCTTGACTTTTGGGAATATTGCCTATGACTGTGAACATAAGACTATGCCTATGCCTATGCCTATGACTGTGAACATAAGACTATGCCTATGTCTATGACTATGAACATAAGACTATGTCTACGCCTACGACTTTGAACATAAGAATGTTGCCTATGACTATGACAAGGACAGTTGTGGCTAATCACCTATGATTCATGACCATGAGGTTATTGCCTAGGATTATAACTATGAAATTGGATCTAAGCTTGACTTTCTTTATTTACCCTTGGATCTTGATTTTGGGGACTTTTCTATTTAAGTTAGACCTATCCATATTCTTGAAACTAGATTATTATTCAAACCTTTTCATGTTCATAGTATTATCAGATCTATATGCCTGCGATGTTTTAGTCAATTTAGTTATGTTATACCTTGGAATTAAATTAATAATAGAACAATGTTTATTATGTTATATATGGAATTGAATGATATTGATCTATGTCTGTGGTTCTATTTTATTATCATGTTGAATTGAGAATTAATGAATAAGTCTATTCATATGTACATGAACTTGGAATATAACCTGTTATGACAAGTTGTGTAGTTTATCATGTTATGCAAGTTTTAGGTTGTAAAATCATATCACATATGTGACCAAATGTTAGATCTACATGTTTATGTGTATATGTTAAACCTATGTCATATTTCAAGTTCAAACTTATTCATATGTTCGTGATTGATTTGCAAGTTCACATATATGTAAGTTGATTTAATGTAGCAAACTCACATATATGTATGTTGATTTAGTCTGCGTTGCAAGTTCACGCCTATGATATTCATGTTGATTTTGTGCAAGTACACATCTATGGTGTTCATATTGACTATGCTGACAATGCCAAGTTTACACCAATGTCATGATGAGTTTCTTTATGCAAATTTTGTGTACGTTAAATTAGGCTAAGTTTTTAGCCTAATATTATATGTCAAAAATCATGCGGACGGAAAATTAGGCTAAGATTGTTAGCCTAATATTTAGATGGGGTAACGTTGGAAAAAATTGGTAGTTATAGGAAACTTGGCATGAAACTTATCCTTGAAACTTGACACAAACTTGACATGAATCTTGAACATGGACATGACACTAGAATGAACATGAAAATGGCCAACTCGAGGTTGGGTTGAGGTTGCAGTGTAATTCTGCCCAGAACCGCCCGACAAATCCAGTTACTGCAAACAATAGGATCCGATGTGGGTAGTTGGTCATTCGCACTTGAAAACCCAAGGTCAGACTGAGTTGTGGTGTAATTCTGCCCGGAACCGCCCGACATATCCAGTGAGCACAACAACAGGTCTGATGTGAGAGGTTGGGGTGCATTAATAAATTAATGCCACATGATAGGGTTAAGTCATGAACATGAAAGACAACACTTAACCAACTTGATTCGTAGGGTTAAGTCGCGAACTTGAATGACAACATTTAACCAACTTACTAGACTGATAGGGGTTAAGTCACGAATTTAAATGACAATACTTAACCTATTGGACGGAAACCCTAGTTACGCGGTCCTTTTAAGCAGTAACCCACTAGATGTATCATGGTACCCTGGAACTAGGCAGGGTAGGGCACGATTACTGGGCTGATTGTAAGCGACCAGAACGGCGGCTGTGTTGGTGCGCCAGTGTAGGTTCAGGCGGGCTGTGGTCGTGCACGTGGTCTGGAGTTGAAAAAGCAGGCATTGGGCATCAGTAGGTTTATCTGTGCATTCTTAATTCGTGTCGATGGTTGGCACCCTAGGGCTTGATACACCCTATGGTGGACCTAGCATAGGTGACTACATTCGCGATAGGGCCGTATGACACAGAGACACATGACGAGCTAGAACTTGTAGGGAGCCGATCGACTAGTGGATCGTTTCGTTGGACCTAGAAATGGGTCATTTCATGATATTGGGCCAAGGGATCATTTCATGATTAATATAAGACATGGGTTTGGGATTCTAGTACAGTTGGTGTAGCGAACCTTGAATATGTGATGCTACTCTTAATTACACTTGAATTATCATGCTATCTTAGTCTATCTTGCCAATCTTGACAGCATCCGTATGTTTGCTTTCAGTTTATACATGTCATGTTACCTTTACCTGTTTTTACGTTGAAAGTCACTTGGACTTACCAGTCTTTATGACTGACCCGTTTTCTTTCGCCTCGTTTTCTTTTGTTTCCCCCCAGGTTCTCAGGGAGGAAACTCTAGCACTTAGCTTGGATTTCGCTTGCTTTCGATTCAGCTCATGTAAGGTTTGATCTTGAGTTATGCTATGGCTGCATTTCTGCTACCTTTAGGGAATTAAGCTACTTTTGTTATTTTAAGTTTATGCTTCTTTGTTTATGCAAGACATAATTTGTTGTAATGGAGAATAATGACTTTGGCTATTTGGTACTTTGAATGAAAAAGGCTTTGACTATTTTGAAAGTAATGAAATTTATCTTTTGATTCTTCCGCTGTTTTATTTATGTTCTGTCTTGTAATATTTCTGTGTTTGTTTACCTCGATAACGCTCCTCCAAAACTAGTGCATTCCCTTTGTGAGTGACCCTAGCGGAGGTGGGGTGTTACATTTGGTATCAGAGCAGAAGGTTACCAGACTGGGCAAAAGTTTTTAGAAAACCTTCTAAAACTATTTTCAAAACCGTTTACAAAGAAGCAATTTTCAAGAAAAGTCTTGTTTTATTTAATGGCTATTCCCCAAAAGCCATTAGCACTATCCTTTGTTTCCTCGTTTGAATCTCTTCTTTTCCATTTCAGCATGTCTAGGAATCTTAACTTTCCAGAGGGCGTGCCAATACCTGGTTGGTTCAGGAGGTATTTAGAGGCTAGGGCCAACGATACAGGCCCAGCAGATATTCCTCCTCCAGTTGCAGTGGTTCCTCCTCCTCCACCCCCTCCTCGTGCAATTGCTTTCTCGAAGATCTGTAAAGATTTTAGGGCCATGGGTGAAAAGGATTTCAAGGGAACTGAATCATTCGTCGAAGCGAGGAATTGGCTCAAGGAAACTGAGAATCTGTTCGTTATCTTCGAGGGGACGATAGGCAGAAGGTACAGTTGGCAGTATGGTTGCTCAAAGACGAGGCTTCCTATTGGTGGGAAGTCACTAACGCCGAGAGGCCGGTCGAAACATGGATGGATTTCAGAATAAGGTTTGAGACGAAATTCCTCTCGCAAGCTGAACGAAGTCTACAGCTGGAAAAATTCTTATCTCTTAAGCAAGGAAATATGATGGTCAAGGAATACGTCAATCAATTCAATCAGCTGGCTCGGTTTGGACTGGACTTAGTAAATACCCCTCATAAGAAGGCCCTCCATTTTGTCAAGGGATTGAATGAGCCGCTTCATAGCTTGGCTATGACCCACATACCTACGGGGGCTACTTACGAAAAGCTAGTATACATGGCGCTCTTGAATGAAGAAGACAAGAGTGACAAGAAGGAGGTCAAGGCGAATGAGCCTCCAAACAAGAAGGTAGACTCCGAGAAAGGAGGCAAGAACAACAACAACAAGAATGATAACAAGACACACGAGAAAAGAAAATGCCACTTCTGTGGTATTGAGGGGCATATAGTCCAGGGTTGTAGAAAAAAGAAGATAAAGATGGGAGCATGCTTCCAGTGTGGTGAAACTAGACATATCAGCAAGAACTGCCCTAAGAAGCAAGGGCAAGCGCCGCAGGTAGGACCTTCTGGGGGTACATCTTTAACTTCTTCTCCTAGATGCTTTGTTTTATCTTGCTTATCTTCCCATTCCTATCTTGAGAACCTTAGGTAGAACCCTTTTGGATGTAAACATGTGATTGAAACATGTTATGGTTGATGTTTGCAAATGGCTGCAAGTGGTCGCAAGTGGTTGCTCGTGGTTGCATAACACACATTAGGCGCTAGATCGGCTCAGACACATTTTCATATTGCATATGCATGAGTGTTTATATTTGTTTATGGATGAAATTGAATGTGTTATCATGTGAATGTTGCATATGGATGGATGTTGTGCACGCATATAGTGTTTATGAGACTAGGACTATTTGCATACATGTTGGATTCATGGCACTAAACACATTTTTGCATTAAGAAGATCAATCAGGCCTGATCATTTGCATTAGATAAGGAACATATACACACACTTTCTGCATATGTTCATATAACATTAGAAATCTTTTAAGGACAATGGTTGCTTGTGGATGATGGTTGAGTAGATGGTTGATTGGATGGTAGGACACATTCTTCTTAACTTGAAGATTTCGGGGACGAAATCCTTTAAGGAGGGAAGAATGTAACAACCCGAATTTTAATAACGTTTAAAACCATAAATCAAGGCAGAATTAAATTTTAAAATAAGAATCAAGGGAAACAGGTTGCGCCATTGCGTTCATCTCGAAATTCTACTTGGAAACGAGTCCGAATTTTCAAAAATCGGAGTACGTATGACTGGGTTATGACCTCTAGAAGTTTCACGAATTTTCGGAATCAAAAACAGCTCAGAAATTCGAATTCAAGACCCAGAAGCGGGCTGGGCGGGAAAATTCCCGCCCAGAACCCAGGTCGACCTGACCAGACCAGGCCGACCATAGGGTCGACCTGGCCAGACCAGGTCGACCTGGGGGTCGACCTACCTCCCGAACCCACTTTTTGAACTAGATGCATCCTGATGTATCTGACCTCGTTTTCGTCTAGATTCGTCTGCCTAATCCTATTTAAACAGCCACCGTGCCTCATTCTCTTTACACCATTCTTTTCTAACCTTATGCTGCTCAAACTCTTGATGATCATGGCTTCTTCTTCTTCCTTTAAATTAAATTAAAAATAAAATGCGAAGATTATTTCTTGAAGACTACGGCTAGGAATTGGTGATTTGCTTCTACAATCAAAGCAAGATTCAACGATTCAACAATTCGATGACTAATTTATAGATTCAACTTCTGCATCTAAATTTCTTAGACCACGATCTGTAAGTTCCAGTTACTTTTAGATAAAAACTATAAACTTAATATGGGCATGTTATAAATTGGAATTAATCTATGTATGATTCATATCTATTCTTGTTCATCTTGAATCTTGACTTTTGGGAATATTGCCTATGACTGTGAACATAAGACTATGCCTATGCCTATGACTGTGAACATAAGACTATGCCTATGACTATGAACATAAGACTATGCCTATGCCTATGACTATGAACATAAGACTATGTCTACGCCTATGACTGTGAACATAAGACTGTTGCATATGACTATGACAAGGATAGTTGTGGCTAATCACCTATGATTCATGACCATGAGGTTATTGCCTAGGATTATAACTATGAAATTGGATCTAAGCTTGACTTTCTTTATTTACCCTTGGATCTTGATTTTGGGGATTTTTCTATTTAAGTTAGACCTATCAATATTCTTGAAACTAGATTATTATTCAAACCTTTTCATGTTCATAGTATTATCAGATCTATATGCCTACGATGTTTTAGTCAATTTAGTTATGTTATACCTTGAAATTAAATTAATAATAGAACGATGTCTATTATGTTATATGTGGAATTGAATGATATTGATCTATGTCTGTGGTTCTATTTTATTATCACGTTGAATTGAGAATTAATGAATAAGTCTATTCATATGTACATGAACTTGGAATATAACCTGTTATGACAAGTTGTGCAGTTTATCATGTTATGCAAGTTTTAGGTTGTAAAATCATATCACATATGTGACCAAATGTTAGATCTACATGTTTATGTGTATATGTTAAACCTAGGTCATATTTCAAGTTCACACTTATTCATATGTTCGTGATTGATTTGCAAGTTCACATATATGTAAGTTGATTTAATGTAGCAAACTCACATATATGTATGTTGATTTAGTCTGCGTTGCAAGTTCACACCTATGATATTCATGTTGATTTTGTGCAAGTACACATCTATGGTGTTCATATTGACTATGCTGACAATGCCAAGTTTACACCAATGTCATGATGAGTTTCTTTATGCAAATTTTGTGTACGTTAAATTAGGCTAAGTTTTTAGCCTAATATTATATGTCAAAAATCATGCGGACGGAAAATTAGGCTAAGATTGTTAGCCTAATATTTAGACGGGGTAACGTTGGGAAAAATTTGTAATTATAGGAAACTTGGCATGAAACTTATCCTTGAAACTTGACACGAACTTGACATGAATCTTGAACATGGACATGACACTAGAATAAACATGAAAATGGCCAACTCGTGGTTGGGTTGAGTTTGCAGTGTAATTCTACCCGGAACCGCCCGGCAAATCCAGTTACTGCAAACAATAGGATCCGATGTGGGTAGTTGGTCATATCGCACTTGAAAACCCGAGGTCAGACTGAGTTGTGGTGTAATTTTTCCCGGAACCGCTCGGCATATCCAGTGACCACAACAACAGGTCTGATGTGAGAGGTTGGGGTGCATTAATGAATTAATGCCACATGATAGGGTTAAGTCATGAACATGAAAGACAACACTTAACCAACTTGATTCGTAGGGTTCAGTCGCGAACTTGAATGACAACACTTAACCAACTTACTAGACTGATAGGGGTTAAGTCACGAATTTAAATGACAATACTTAACCTATTGGACGGAAACCCTAGTTACGCGGTCCTTTTCAGCAGTAACCCACTAGATGTATCATGGTACCCTGGAACTAGGCAGGGTCGGGCACGATTACTGGGCTGATTATAAGCGACCAGAACGGCGGCTGTGTTGGTGCGCCAGTGTAGGTTCAGGCGGGCTATGGTCGTGCACGTGGTCCGGAGTTGAAAAAGCAAGCATTGGGCATCAGTAGGTTTATCTGTGCATTCTTGATTCGTGTCGATGGTTGGCACCCTCGGGCTTGATACACCCTATGGTGGACCTAGCACAGGTGACTACATTCGCGATAGGGCCGTATGACACAGAGACACATGACGAGCTAGAACTTGTAGGGAGCCGATCGACTAGTGGATCGTTTCATTGGACCTAGAAATGGGTCATTTCATGATATTGGGCCAAGGGATCATTTCATGAATAATATAAGACATAGGTTTGGGATTCTAGTACAGTTGGTGTAGCGAACCTTGAGTATGTGATGCTACTCTTGATTACACTTGAATTATCATGCTATCTTAGTCTGTCTTGCCAATCTTGACAACATTCGTATGTTTACTTTCAGTTTATACATGTCATGTTACCTTTACCTGTTTTTATGCTGAAAGTCACTTGGACTTACCAGTCTTTATGACAGACCCGTTTTCTTTCGCCTCTTTTTCTTTCGTTCCCCCCTGCCCCAGGTTCTCAGGGAGGAAACTCTAGCACTTAGCTTGGATTTCACTTGCTTTCGATTCAGCTCATGTACGGTTTGATCTTGAGTTATGCTATGGCTGCATTTCTGCTACCTTTGGGGAATTAAGCTACTTTTGTTATTTTAAGTTTATGCTTCTTTTTTTATGCAAGACAGAATTTGTTGTAATGGAGAATAATGACTTTGGCTATTTGGTACTTTGAATGAAAAAGGCTTTGACTATTTTGAAAGTAATGAAATTTATCTTTTGATTCTTCCACTGTTTTATTTATGTTATGTCTTGTAATATTTCTGTGTTTGTTTACCTCGATAACACTCCGCCAAAACTAGTGCATTCCCTTTGTGAGTGACCCTAGCGGAGGTTGGGTGTTACAATCCTTAATTCGATTTCTCAGTGAAAGCACCAAATGTTAACGCCAAAAATAGCACTAACACCATGTTTTAGCGAAAACACCACCCCTTTGGAGGAAACAATATATAATAGATAAACATGTTTGAAGAATATAATAAACAGAAAGTAAAGAGAAAGACATAATTTTTGTAGTGGTTTAGCCATTGATAAGTGCTACATCCACTTTGAATATCTTTATTATTATCTTTATCATGCTAGATTGTAATGAATATTGATTTGATAATAAGCATCTCAACATTCTCCACGGTAAAGATTAACAAGAAATCACAAGGACTATTGATTATTGGAATATATCTCAATAATCAATCCAGGTGACCTAAGTATGCCGTCTTTGGAGATGAAGTCTATTGTTGGAGACAAAAAATGGCTGTTGGAGATGAAGAATGACCGAGGTATGATTTTTGCAGCGTTTTGGCAAGGCAAAGATTAGAATCCCCTTTTCTGTTGGAGAGCACGCTGTATTTATAGGGTTCTAGGAGGTATGGGACCAAGACCAATTACACACAAGCCTGGATTAACATGAGGAAGCTACACCCCAAGTCTCAGTGCCATGCAACCCATCACCATGGATTAGTATCGGTCCATGATCCATGGACCAGTACCGATCTATACTAGTACACTCTATGGCATTTTTGACATTATATTTGAGTTTCTTCTGCTTTTATAGGCCTTTTTGCAAAGACTAGTATTGAGTTAACTTCGTTTGCATGTTCGCTATTCCTTTGCACTTGCTTTTGCTTTCAGTCCATCCAACAATTCTTATTAACTTGGTTTGGTCTGCTTTAAACTTGAACAGTGGGCTCACTTGTGAAGTAGAATCATATTAGCATGAGCCTCGTACCCAAGAGCATTAAACGTATGGATCGATACCGGACCATATGCCATGGACAGTACATGTCCACGTTGTTTGTGTATTTTGAGTCGAAACTTATTGTGCCTTCCTCTTGCCTCTTCAAGGTCTATTAGTGAGCTTTCATCTTATTCTGAGTCCATGTTGTCTTGTTTTTCACTTACACTTCTCGCGGAGCACTTTCAGGTTTGTAACTGGGTTAACGGTGAACATGTACACAAATAGACATGGCAAAGCAAGAAACTCGGAGTTGGTTACACAAGAAGACACAACAATAAGGAAAATGTATACAAGAAATAAGTATAACACAGTAAGGTACAGTGAAGAATAATGCAAGTGCAAACATCTATTCCAATCAATGAATATAAATTAAAACAAAGCAGAAAGATTTTTATTTCGAACAAAATATAGGAAGCTGAGCCAAAAATGTACTGAAACAGTCATAACCAAAAAGTAACAAACAAATTAGAGAATACCAAAGTAACAAGATTTCAAGTTTGTATTTACAGAAACTTAATGCCCAAGTACAGCAACAATACCCAATTGTAATGAAGTCTAGAATTAGGTATAATATCATGATCAGGAAACTTTGGTAAATTATTAAACTCAAGTGTTGTATCAGTTCAAATGAATGAGAAGCCGAGCATGAGCAAGTGTAGTAAATGTTCTTACTTTTTTATCACGCATAAACAAGGCTAAAAATCAAGTACAATATCTGTTCGAGTTGGAATCGTATTATAATGTTGAATAAGTCAAAAGTCAATTCTCCAGCAAATCAATGTCAATAAATACAAATACAAGTCAATTCATGCGAAGTTCTCATGATCATTTATTTTTAGCAAGTTGAACAATTCAATGTTTCCAGAAATCGCAAGTGCCAAGGGGGGAATATTCAATTCAAAAGAAATATCCAAAATCAAAGAATTAAGGGTTGCGAAAACCTCGTAAATAGAACCTAAGTCATCACCGGAAAAATTGTATGTTTGCAACAAAGAATTTCAAGTAAAATTAAATCGAGATCATACCAGTTCCTTAATCACAAACCGAGATCTCCATCAGAGAACTAGGCAGAGCAAACTCTAGGAAACCAACGCAATTGGTCGAAGAGGAAGTAGTGGTTTTTGAATTGAGAAAACCATTGTTTTATTTTCAGAAGAATGAGACTTGGTGGCCATTGAACAAGAGGGAGTCGACCAAAAAAATGACTTAGCATATGTGAAAGGGGCCAACCATATTTTTGTAAGGGTTTTTAAATTTAAGGTTTAGTTAGTTAGTGTTTAATTTTAAAGTTCTTTTTATTGTATCGCTTTTTTAAGTCAAACTCTAGTTTTTAACTAGGTAGCAAACTACGGGTTTGTAGTTTGAGAATTCGCAACTCAAGGGATTGAATTGTGGTGGGGTTTTGAGCATAGGGTTAGGACAATTGGGAGTGAGAGTCACAAGCTTACAGGGATTGTAACCGAAGAGATTGTCTAATTACTAACAGAAACCTTGGGGGCAGCAGTAGGTTGGGTTTTGCCGAAGTTGGGTATATCATTGTGTCATTTACTTTCCATATTTACTCAGTCTCTATCTATGTTGTTTATTATTATTTGTTACTCTATGAAAAATTACAATAAACCATATTCAGCCCCTCTAGGATTAATTTAGATCTTACAAGCTTAAATACAGGACTAGTCTAGTTGAAATGGTAGCAAGATAGATAGTGTGATGAAAAAATAAACAACAATACCAAACCCTTAAAAGAAACAACAACTGATGAAAACGCCATTTTCCAAAAACTAACCAGACACATCAATGCAATCAGGATAACCCACAAGCATGGGTAAATTATCCAATTTCAAAATAGAAGAGAAGTGTATAATTATAAAACTATATTTTGCATATGATAAGATGTAATATCTAAATTATGAATTTGTATATGATTAAAAAGTGTATATATTAAGTTCACTATATTTAAAGTTTTTTCTTTTTAATAAATATTTGTCATTTAAAAAAAAGTATATGAACATGTAATCAATCGAACTATGATAATATATTTGTATAATATAATCATCACCTTGTTAGTAATATGACATATATGAAATAAATATTATTTAAGCAAGAATATTTATAAATGGATACATATTATCTAGAACTTCACCCATAACTTCTGCTGTAGATCATCCTAGTTCAACACTTCCATCCAAGGAAAATACTCATATGATATGAAAATTGCATAAACATCCTCATGACTCAAGCAATGACATCAGTAAGGAGGCAATCGTCTCAACCATATCGATCTCTGTAAGATAAAGTCGAGAGTCGACATAAGTGGTGCATCTAAGTTAATCACATCTATTAGCACTCACTTTTCATCGACACCCTGACTGATTTGGAGGTTGCATAGATTAATCCTAAAAAATATACATATCATGTTAAGCAAGCTAATTTGACATTTGATTGCCATGAACATGCAAGTTATGAATTTGTATCATATCACCTTTCTTCCTAGGAATTGAGGCACTGAAAAACCACCATGAGTACCTATACAAACATTCAAAATTTTGCACAAAATCACTTTTTTGCTTACTTATCATCGTTTGTTAACAGTTTGTAACTAAAACGTCTTCGTGGTGAATAAAGAAACATTATTGAACTATATTATACATGGAGATAGCAGAGTTTGTGAAATGTATATATTTCTTTTGTTGTGCTAACTTATCGCAATCATGATACTGACCTGATGTACTAAGTCAAAAATAGTACTAGCCTAAACATACTATGTCATGTACTACGACAAGTAATTATCAATGGGGTTTGATATGAGAAAAGAAATTTAAGGAGTGAGAAACTAAACAATACACAAAATCTCACAACAGAACGATAAAATAGAACAATAACATAAACAGTTCATGGAACCTTTAAATAATATACATTTGATTCCAGTTTATAATATATTAGAGTTGTACATTTAACAAAACGTACCAATAATGCAACGACAATAATAGTAGTATATACGGTTTTCATACTATATCTTCATTTTCAAGTAACTAAAGTCTTCGATAATTGAAAACAACTTAGGGGTCAGGACTATATATTCTTATGTAAGTAAATTCAAATCAAGAAATAGAGATGTTAACATAAAATCTAATTACTTAATTATTTCAAAAATTAGTTTAATTTCAAGTCTTTGAAATAATAATACATTCATATTCTATATCAAATCATACAACTTCTTTGAAAATTTTAAAAAAATTACTTTTGAAAATATGGTTAACCCAAAATTCGAATATACAAAAAATCATATCAAAGATATGAAATTGACTCAGGTGGTTACTCCAAATAATAAGACCCATGAGTTATAGCCTATCAAAATAAATAAATCAACCTAGGTACATTCTCATTGGATTATACCTAGGTTCGAAACGAGTCTTAAAATCAAATTATTTATTACCCGAAGTGACAAAACATTTTCATTAATAATCCTAACTTTGCAAATCAAATTGTTGTTTACTTTCCAAATCATTTCAATTCATCAAGATTCACGTTTTCGAGATAACATTTATCTCGTTGATTATAAAAATATTTCTATGTAAGAATGCTTTGTAAATGTTTATTTTTAAATAGTCTTGTTAAATCAAACATCATCATTTAATTTATACCGTTAAATTAAGTAATTTGAGTTGGCAACATTATTTCAAAATAATCTGAATATCAATCGATAACAATTTAACTTCAGATTGTATTTCGAAGTAAATTTAGACATCAGATTATATCAAATTTAAAACAATGTAAAATTCAAATTAAACTTATTCACATTTCAGTTTTATTTAAATCAAACTTATCGTTCATTTATATTTTAAGGAAGAATCGTAACTTGAATCTAATTTCCAAGTAATTCAAATCCAATTTTAAGTAGTACTAAAGTAATTTAATTAATTCAAGTCTAAGTTTGAATTAAAATAATTCTAGTCAATTTCAATTATGGTTCTAGTTTAATATTAACTTAAAATTGATTTAAATTTCCAATTCAATTAAAAATAAGTTTAAACACCAAACTGTAACAGATCGCATTTTTACGTACCGGAGGATCGTAATTTTTTTTTTTAATTCGCTGAGGGTCGAATCATTCTCATATTTTGATATGTTGGTTATGGGGATGTGAGACATATCCATAATTTTTAACAATTTTACTTATGACCATTTTACCCCTATCGGTTTTGTACAGAGTATAATTTTTGACTAGGATTGAATTAGGTGTTGAGATCGATTCCATTGGAAATGAAATGATATTTCTGATTCCGTAGAGTGGTCGCATTAAAGATTTTGTGCAACGGTTTGGGAGAAATTGCTGTTTTAGTGCTACACAATTTCTAGCCAAGCTAATTGGTAATTAGTGGGCTGATTTGTGGGGCCCACAATGGCTTGGGGCTGGGGCTATAAATAAGGGGTTAGAGCATGGAGAATGGTTTAGTTTCTTCATTTGTCATTTGGTTGAGCTCGTGATCCTCCTTGCTCAATCAAATACATCTCTCCTCCATTAAAATCTTAGATCTACATAGGAATATTTAAGATCTACATCAAGGAAGGCTAGATCTACATCAAGAGAGAGTAGATCGCATCAAACTGAGAGAGTTGAAGATCGTTCTTCGCTCTTCGGATTAGAGATTAGTTGTTTCCACGATATTTTGAAGATTTAGTGAGTGACAAGCATATCTCACGCGGATTCAATTGAGTATATAGGTTATTTGATCTTATTTTCATCATTTCAAGTTGTTTTCATCTAGATCTACATCATGGTATGTTTATTTTCATTCGAATCTCCATAGGATCTAACCTAGCAACTTAAATCAGTAAATTTCTATGGTAATTCATGTGTTATTACAAGTTAGATCCATTTCTTTAATTCATTTATTGTTTATCATGAATTTGGTGAATTTCTTATGTTTAATTGATGAATAATCGTTGTGCTAATGCTTATTCATGGTTTGGTTTGATTGGTTGATGAAATTGAATGTTTTGCACGAGTCTTGGATCGAATTGGAGTTGGATCGGGCAAGTTCTAGATTGGGCAAAGACTTGGCATGGATCGGGCGAGTTCTGGCATGGATCAGACGTGTTTTGGCATGGATCGGCATTTTCTGGTTTTAATAGCATTTATAAATGATGTAGAAAGTATGGCCCGAAAATGCTATGGACCAGAAAGGTGATGGATCAGAAGGATGATGGATCAGATGGTTTCTGGACTAGACATTGTTTTACAAACGCTATAAAATCTATGGATGGAATGCTATGGATCAGAATGCTATGGAGCAGAAAGGTGATGGACCGGAAGGCATATTGATGGATCAGAAGTATTGACAGTGTTTTTAAAATGCTATGGATCATGGATTAGAAATGCTATAGATCAGAAGGCATATTGATAGACTGGAAGCATTTACAGCGTTTCTAAAACGCTGTGGAAAGCAGAGAAAACGCTGTGAATCTGGGATTGAGCCAATGGGTCTGGAATGATCCAGGGGATATAATAGTATTTATGAAAGGCTGAAAACAATGTGAAATGGAATATTAGCCAAATGAAGTATGTTTTTGGGTCGACGATGGTCATGGCTTCGACGTGAATTCAAGGAGGAATGATCGAGGTGCTGTGAAGTGTTCATTGATCGTCGTAATGCAACGAATACGAAGACGACTCAAGATGATTTGAGCTTGATCGGGCAAGTCCTAGGTGCTTGTCTGATGTTGGTTTAGTTCTTCGGGGCTTGTGCTTGGGGATGTCGATATTGATTAGGATGGTCTACGCTTGACCCATGAATGTACTGTTTGTTTCTATCTGATTATTTGTCAAGGCTATCATTGTCAGATGTGGGGAATACAGGTTTGAGTTCTTCTCTGTTGATGTTAGTAGATTAGTTGATTAATCTGCCTATTCTCATATACTTTATTGATGATGTTAGATAACTGCTTTATCGCTTATTAAGACTGCTGTCTGATTCAAGATTTTATGTTTCCTCTTATTACCTTAGGTTGTTCATCCATGTGTTAGATAGGCAGACTGAGTAGTAGGTGATAGGTAGCTGATCTTGGTAAGGATGATGATGCTGAGCGATGACGAGCTGGAGGCTTACGTATTAGTTTCCTATAACCAACTATTTGTTGTTTTTCCGTTGCTATGTTGATGTATTCTCCGACTGACTTGTAGCGAGGCACTTTGTACAGGCTCTTATAGTGTAATCCAATGTTGTATGGATTTTTCGTAGTGATATGAAAATGTTTAAGATTCTTCTCAATTCTGCTTCACTATTATTGCATGTTGTATGTTTTCATTATATTTTATCCATGCACTATGAGTTATAAGACAGGTTCCGCTTATGTCATCTTACCTTGATGATCGTCCATAGCTGCCTGACACACCTTTCAGCGCATTATTCCTCTTGTTAAGTGCAGGAGTTATGGGTAGTCGTTACATTTGGTATCTGAGCTCTGGTTAATCGATTTTAGCCAAGGTTCAAGGACATAATATGAGAGACGTATTTATTGATTTCTGATGGATGTATACTATATATTAGTGTATAGTATAACAACGCTTGAACTCCATTACAATTTTTCTTGCATGTGGACTAAACATTCTATTTTACAGATTTAGAATGGGTCGTCGGTCATTGAGACACACTGCTAGGGAGGAGACTGTTCCTGGAGGGGGTGATGGTGATATACCGAATTACCCAGCTATGTTCAAGGCTATGATGACAGCGAACATGAGGAGGTTACCCGCTCTAGGAGCAGTCGCGGTAGATGTTGGTGTTCAGGTGCAGGTACTAAGGGTGGTTGACTTCACAAAGCTATGTAAGGACTTCACTACTCTAGGAGGGAAACCATTTAAAGGAACGGAGTTGATTGTAGAGATTCAAAGGTGGTTTGATACTTGCATTCAGATCTTTGGAGACTTGGGAATTGATGATGCGACTAAGAGGAAGGTTGCATCAAGACAGCTACAAGGCAGAGCTATGGATTGGTGGAACTCTGTCACTCTAGAGACCCCGGAGGATGAGATCACATGGGATCAGTACCAAGTCAAGTTTGAGATGAAGTTCATTTCTACCATTCAGAAGTCTATTCTATTCAAGATGTTCATTGAGATGAAGCAGACTGGTAGGCCGGTGTTGGAGTATGTTTCGCATTTTGAAGCCCTGTCCAAGTATGCTCGTTCATATGTTGAGACTCCTTACCAGAAGAACGAGAAGTTCGTCAGGAGTTTGTGTGCCATGTGGGTTTGGAACCCAAAATTTGTGATTGACCATTTATTTTGAATAATCCTGTTAGGAGTTTGTCTATGATTTGTTGTGGTTTAGTGTTGTCGAGTCATGGTTTCTCCTTTGTGTTTGATTGCTTTGTTTTGAACTTCGCTGGATTTGGGATTATTTTAAGGTATGGACTGGCTCAAAAGGTATGTGGTACAAGTTGATTGCGAGAAGCTCGAGGTGACAGTCAGGAATGTGGAAGGGCGAATGGTTGTGATTCGATGTAAACCCGAAGATGGTGTCTTCATACGCTATTTATATTCGCTTGTGATTCCACGGGAAGACTTGTCATCGGTGCCAATCGCAAGTGAGTTCGACAATGTCTTTAAAGAGGTCAAAGAGTTGCCGCCGCTTTGTGAGATTGAGTTCAGGATCGATTTGGTCGAAAGTGCTAGACCTATCGTTATGTCTCTTAAGCAGACGGCGCCTAAGGAAAAGCGAGATTTAGGGGTTCAGTTAGTGACCTTTTTAGAAAAGGATTCATTTATTGGAGTACATCCGAATGGGGTGCACTAATTGTGTTTGCAACTAAGGCTGATGGATCTTTGAGATTGTGTGTGGACTATCGTGAGCTGAACAAGGTGACCAAGAAGAACAGGTATCCGTTGCCAACGATAATTGACTTGTTCGATCAGCTTCATGAGGCCAAAGTGTTTTATTAGATGGATTTAGCAATGGGATTCCACCAGTTGAGGGTGGCAAAAGATAGTGCGTCAAAGACTGCTTTTAGGACACCATCCGGTTTCTTTGAATAGCTGGTGATGCTATTTGGGTTGACTAAAGCGCCAGCATATTTCGTGGAACTTATGAATAGGGTTTTCAGAGATCAGTTAAACAAGTTCGTGCTTGTGTTCGTAGATGATATTCCAGTTTTCTCCCGGAATGAAGAAGAGCATAAGACGCACTTGCAAGTTGTTTTGGAAATCTTGCGAAAGTATCAGTCGAGAGCTAAGTTTTTGAAGTGTCGCTTCTGGAAAAGCGAAGTGAGGGTATTAGGTTATGTTGTTTCTGGAAATGGAATAGCGGTTGACCCTGCTAAGGTGGCAATAATCCAGGATTGGGATAGACCTAAGAATGCGACAGACGTTGGGAGTTTCCTTGGGTTAGCGGGATATTATCGCCATTTTATAAAGGATTTCTCCAAGATAGCTGCACCATCAACATGATTGACAAAGAAGAATCTAGTTTACACATGGGATGCGAAGTGTGAGCAAGCTCTTAGATTCCTAAAAGAGAGACCGACGAGTGCTCATGTTTTGACCATTCCAAGTGGGAATGAATAGATGGTAGTATACACTGATGCATGTGGTATTGGACTTGGAGCAGTACTGATGCAGAAGGATAGAGTTGTGGCCTACGCGAGTCGACAGCTGAAGCCACATGAAAGGAATTATCCAACTCATGATTTAGAGTTGGCAGCGATTATGTTTGCTCTGAAGATGTGGAGATATTACCTGTTGGGAGTCTGATTCGAGTTGTTTATTGATCACAAGTTGTTGAAGTATCTTTTCTCCAAAAAGGATTTAAATTATCGGCAGCAATAGTGGTTAGATTTTCTGTCATCGTGTGATTTTGGTATAGCATATACTCCTGGTAAAGGTAACGAAGTAGCAGAAGCGTTGAGTTGAAGACATGGAAGTTTGGGAGCTATGTTTTCGGAATGGAAGCACCTCGAGTACTTAGCAGGATTTAATTTCAGGCCTCGGTGTGAGGTAGAATCTAAAATGTTAGCAAGCTTATCAATAAGACCTACTCTGATTGAAAGGATTGGCGAGAGCCAAAAGCATGATGTAAAGCTTGTCGAGATTATCCAGAAGTTGGAGCCAGATGATAAAGAATTCGAAGTCGATCGAGAGGGTTGGCTCCAAAAGAAAGGGCGACTAGATGTTCCTAATATCGATGGATTGAGGGATGTGGTTCTGAGGGAATGTCATTGCTCGAAGTTGACGATTCATCTTGGTGGTAGTAAGATGTATCAGGACATGAAGCGGGCTTACTACTAGGAAGGAATGTTGGAAAGTTTATTTTGAAGTGTATGAACTGTCAGTTAGTGAAAGATGAGTAGAAGAAGCCGAGTGGATTACTTCAGCCATTGTAAGTTCCTACGTGGAAGTGGGAGCAGATATCGATGGATTTTATCAATGGGCTACCTAGAACTAGGGCAAGAAATGAAGGGATTTGGGTCATCGTGGATCGTTTGACCAAAAGCGCGAGGTTTATTCCTGTCAGATCGACTAGGACAACGTCGAAGTTGGCTGAGCTATATATTAAATGGATAATTCGATTCCATGGCATCCCGAAGAGAATAGTTAGTGATCGAGATCCATTGTTCACAAGTGGGTTTTGGAAGAGTTTGCAAGAGACTATGGGAACCGAGTTGTGTTTAAGTACGGCTTATCATCCCCAAATCGATGGTCATACCAAGAGTATTAACCGAGTTTTGGAAGATCTCCTAAGAGCTTGTGTATTGGACATCTGGGGATCGTGGGAAGACCATCTACATCTAGTTGAGTTTGTATACAACAATACCTACTAGTCGAGCATTGGGATGGCACTATATGAGGCGTTGTATGGGAGACCGTGTAATTCTCCGGCATGTTGGATAGAGACTGGGGATAAGTTGATGCTTGGGTCCGAGATGACCAGAGAAACCTCGAATTGTATCGCGACCATTCAGCAACGAATGAAGGCACCCTAAGATCATCAAAAGAGTTATGCTGATAAGCATCGTAAGGATTTGGATTTCGACGATGGTGATATGGTTTTCGTGAAGATCTCGCCGTTGAAGAATGTTGTTCGATTCAGAAGTAAAGGAAAGTTAGCTCCAAGATTCGTTGGACCGTTTCCGATAGTCGAGCAAATTGGAAAGCTCGCATATAGATTGGATCTACCCGAGAAGATGTCGAGTGTGCACAATGTTTTCCATGTGTTTCTTCTATGGAAGTGTGTGCACAATTTGAATGTGGTGGTATCTCCGGAACAATATGTAGACCTAGAAGCGAGAACGTAGTTACGAGGCCACGTAAGCCGCTTCGCGTTATGGGGAATAACAAGAAACAACTTAGGAGGAAGATGGTTATGCTAGTCAAAGTGCAGTGGAGTGAGGATTATGACGATTGTACATGGGAAAAAGAAGAGAGTATGAAGACGGTCCATCTAGAACTCTTCTTTCATATGACTCATTAATGTCGTGTCACCCTTACACCATTGTAACTTGTACTATTCGTTAGAATTTTGCAAGCTAGGTTAAGGTTATGGATGCATGGCTTAATGGTTTCTAGTTTGGATGGTAAATTGGTTGTTCCTGGATGATAGGCATGCAGAGTTGTTTTTGGTTGTTTGTGTTTGCTTAAGATTTCGGAGGCGAAATTCCTAAAGGGGGGAGAATGTAACGACCTGCATTTTTACGTATCGGAGGATGGTAAAATATTTTTATTTAATTCCCTGAGTGTTGGATCATTCTCGTATTTTGATATGTTGGTTATGGGGATGTGAGACATGTCCATAATTTTTAGCAATTTTACTTGTGACCATTTTGCGGTTTTGTACAGAGCATAACTTTTGATTGGGATCGAATCAGATGCTAAGATCGATTCCATTGGAAAGGAAATGATGTTTCTGATTCCGTGGAGTGGTCACATTAAAGATTTGGTTCAGCGGTTTGGGAGGAATTGTTGTGCTACACAATTTCTGGCCAAGCTAACCGGTAATTAGTGGGTTGATTTGAGGGGCCCGCTAAGGCTTGGGACTGGGGCTATAAACACGGGGTTAGAGGCATGGAGAATGGTTTAGTTTCTTAATTTCTCATTTGGTTAAGCTCATGAACCTCCTTGCTCAATCATATACATATCTCCTCCATTAAACTCTTTGATATACATAAGATGATTGATGATCTACATCAAGGAAGGCTAGATCTACATCAAGAGAGAGTAGATCGCATCAAATTGAGAGAGTTGAAGATCGTTCTTCGCTATCTGGATTAGAGATTAGTTGTTTCCAAGCTGTTTTGAAGATTTGGTGAGTGATAAGAATCTCTCAGGCGAATTCTATCGAGTATATGGGTGTTTGATCTTATTTTCATCATTTAAACTTGTTTTCATCTAGATCTACATCATGGTACGTATATTTTCATTTGAGTCACCATAGGATCTAATCTAGCAACTTAAATTGGTAAATTTCTATGTTAATTCATGTGTTATTAGTTAGATCCATTTGTTTAATTCATTTACTGTTTATCATGAATTTGGTGAATATCTTATGTTTAATTGATGAATAATTGTTGTGTTAATGCTTGTTGATGGTTTGGTTTGATTGGTTGGTGAAATTGAATGTTTTGCACGAGTTGTGGATCGAATTGGAGTTGGATAGGAAAGTTTTGGATTGGGCAAAGATCTGGCATGGATAGGGTGAGTTCTAGAATGGATCAGGCATGTTTTGGCATGGATTGGGCATTTTCTAGTTTTAACAGCGTTTGCAAACGCTGTAGAAAGTATGGATCAGAAGTGCTATGGATCGGAAAGGTGATGGATCAGAAGGATGATGGATCGAGTGGTTTCTCGGCCAGACAATGTTTTACAAACGCTGTAAAAACTATGGATCGGAATGCTATGGACCGAAAAGGTGATGGACCAGAAGGCATATTGATGGATCAGAAGTATTGACAGCTTTTCTGAAACGCCGTGGATGATGGATCGAAAATGCTATGGATCAGAAATGCTATGGATCAGAAGGCATATTGATGGATTGGAAGCATTGACAGTGTTTCTGAAACGTTGTGGAAAGAAGAGAGAAATGTTGTGTATCTGGGATTGAGTCAATGGGCCTGGAATTATTCAAGGGATATAATAACATTTCTGAAACGTTGTGAAAGGCTGGAACGTTTTTAAAGGTTGAAAACGATGTGAAATGGAATGTCGACCAAATGAAGTATGTTTTTGGGTCGACGATGGTCATGGCTTTGACGTGAATTCAAGGAGGAATGATCGAGGTGTTGTGAAGTTTTTGTTGATCATTATAATGCAACGAATACGAAGACGACTCAAGATGATTTGAGCTCGTGGGTAATGGCTGCTCAATATGATTTGAGCTTGTTAATGGTCACCGATGATGACGACTAGAGATATCGAAGGCCTAGAAATCATTATGGTCGTAGGTTCTAGCTGGCTCAAAGCAAAGGTATAGTAGGGACGCCTAAAAGACTAAATGATTAGTCGAGTACCCTGAGTAGTGATCAAAGTCCTGGATACATAGCGATGAAAGGCATATGGAGTTTTTTGCTAGAACCAGGGTTTACCATTTTCCCTTGGCAGATGACATGAAGTTCAACTGGTCAAACGATTAACGATGGTTTCAAAGCAGGATTGGCGGTTATAGCCAGAGTCATGGATGATGATTGTTTTGCTTGTATCATCTTGTGTAAATTGTTCGACGTCGAAGGAGATATCTCCTGAGTGTTTGTCTGATGTTGGTTTAGGCCTTTGGGGCTTGTGCTTGGGGCATGTCGATATCGATTAGGATGGTCTACGCTTGATAACTAATTGCCATATATGTATTGTTTATTTCTATCTGATTATTTGTAAAGGCTACTACTGTTAGATGTGGGGAAGACGGGTTTGAGTTCTTCCTTGTTGATGTTGGTAGATTAGTTGATTAATTTGCATATTCTCGTATACTTTATTGATGATGTTAGGTAGCTGTTTTATCACTTATCAAGACTCTTGTCTGACTCAAGGTTTTATGTTTCCTCTTATTACCTTGGGCCGTTCTTCCATGTGTTGGATGGTTATACTGAGTAGCAGGTGACAGGCTGTTGATCTTGGTGAAGACAATGCTGTTGAGCGATGACGAGTTAGAGGCTTACGTATTAGTTTCCTATTACCTACTATTTGTTTTTTTCCATTGCCGTGTTAATGTATTCTCGGTGTGGCTTGTAGTGAGGCACTTTTTGCAGACTCTTATAGTGTAATCCAATGTTGTATGGATTTTTTATGGTGATATGATTTTTTTTAAGATTATGCTCAATTCTGCTTCACTATTATTGCCTATTGTATATGTTCTATTATATTTTATCTATGTGTTGCGAGTTATACGACAAGTTTTTCTTGTGTTATCTTACCTTGATGATCGTCCATAGCTGCTTGGCACACCTTTTAGCGCATTATTCCTCTTGTTAAGTGTGGGAGTTATGGGCAGTTGTCACACAAAATTTCATTAAATTGAATTTAAATTTTCAAATTAAATTTTAAAAAAATTCATTAAATAAATTCAAATCTTAATTATCAAATTTCTTTAAATTATTTTGGTTTGAATAATTCAAATAAATTTTAATTTACATGAGTAAATATCAATTCAACTCATACTCAAATGTCGAAGGTTATGTTATTTCAGCCTTTTCGAGTTTCAAATTCCAACTATGGTATATAACCATTCAGTAACAAAATCAATTTGATAGTCAACAAGAAGGAGACATGGATATTTCACGATAAGTACACATGATTGTCCATCATAACAATCAATATGTCCATGCATAAAATCAAGATACAAATCAACGTTGCATCAAAAAAAGAAGAAGATACAAATCAACCAACGACACCACAACCATATTCTAGTAGGTTCGACTATCACTATTATAATATCAAATCAAAATTTAAGTCAATGAACCTCAATTCGTGAAATTTAATCCATTCTAGTTCAATATCGAATGTTGATATACTCACTCTAAATTCAAGTTCTAACCTCGATCAAAATGACAATACCATATAATTCATTTCAAATTCAATTTGATAAATTTAATTATCAGATATAGCAATATTCAATCAACGAATGTCTAATTAATTTCATTTTAATGTTGGATGTCTACTGGTAACTATGTTAAGAATGCCAATGTTAATCTACATCACCAATCGATAATTTAACAAATTAACTAGCATAACAATATTCATACACACATACATTATATATATATACATTATATATATACATTATATATATACATTATATATACATTATATATATATCATGAATTCAATATAAATCATAACACTCACCTTTGGGCGAATGTAGAACTTGCATAATACGAATAATGATAGATGACAGATACACTTGTACGGACATCGGTTTATCTTGCATATGATCACGGTCACAACTTAAGAGAAGCTTATGAAATTTTGATTACAAACTTCTCCTAAACCCAGCTTTCCTCCTCTTTACTTTTACTTCGATTCTCTTCACCTCCATTTGTAACCACCAACCGTAAAAGTTTCAGAATAATGCTTGAATTCATGCATGCATAAGGGTAGACTGAAGTGAGACTCAATCCCCAACTCTCAGAGAGAAAAGTAAATGCTCTAACCATCGTAACACAACGACATATAAGGAGGTGAAGTTGTGCGAATCTCTCTTTATGTACGTGGGACATAAGAGTGGAGTGTATGCGAAGAACAATTTTGAAAATATATATAATGGTGTTGGTGTCTTCGTTTCGGGTATGATATTTCATGAAGCATGGGGTGCTCAGGCAAGACAAAAGAAAATTAAGTTCAAAATTTTTCTTGAGAACAACCATATAAACATATCAATAGAATTAGTTATCATCATTCTTGGAGATCATGGACAATAGCCTATAAATGATTATGTTGTAGTGACATGCATTATGCGAAGAGGGAACAAACAATTCGGTATGTAAGGAACTTGATGGAATTGCTCAAACTTTGAAATTAGTTACTGCCTTTCTTTTCCATTTATTCCATTTTGTTGTCTTCTGTCCTTTTTTTAAAATCGGCTCGTAAATGGAGGTGGTAGGAAGTTTGAGGCAGAAGGAGGAGGACATATGAGCAGCATATACTCCGCTTATAAAGAAATGATGATCGACATTCAGTATTATTGATCCATAGGAAAAGGTATTAAGTGGAAAAAGTTCGGAAACATGCTAAACTAGTTCCTGCAATTCAAACATTACACTTCTATTTGTTATATGCCAAAAATCAAACTATATTTGTACCACTAAAAGGTTAAGTTTAAGCCGTTTATACCATGAACTTAAAGTCCAAAATCAAAAAAGAAAATATCATAGTCGTTGGTATGACAAAACAAATAAAATGTTAAATAAATTATGTTTCTACGATACATGCATCAAAATTCCAATTTTAACGCTCAAAACGCTACTTAGAATGTACAACCAAATTTCAAATTAAAGTAATATAATTTTAAAAAGAAAAATCATATTTGGACGAAATGAATTTTAACGTTTTACTTAGGAATTTCTCTAGAAATTTTTTATGCAAAAATATTTGCATGTCCACAAATAATATTTCTTCCTTGAAGATTTAACCAGTTTCTAATTAATTTCGAAACAGAATATATTCCCATAAACATAACTAAATCCATTTCATGTTAGAAGTATTAAAATGGGTTATAATCATACAACTATTTCATGCTAAAAATTACATCCAATATATAATGTTTTGTTCCCTTACCCATCTATCATTTATTGTCTAGTAGCATTATGAAGTTAACCAATTTCTTTAACCAACATTGTATTATTATAATAACCTACAGATTGAAGCTACAATGTACAACGTAGTGCACAGTTTGTTAATTTTTTCACAATACCAACCGATTTTTATAATGTTCGGTAATACTTTTTTTTATTAAAACAACAACATGTAGGAGACAAACAGATCGTTTATCTGCTACAGGCATTTTACAGAGCTAATTCACAATAGATACTATCTGTAAATATCTAGAACATCACTAAGCAGGGTGTGGCTTAACAAACTAAAAATGTGAGATTTTTTTTACAAATCATATACAAAGCCCAGCACCACCACTGAAATTTTGAAATCACACCAAGCCACTTGCGCAGTCTCTTCAGTTGTAACACACCAGTTCACAGTCTGTCCCAAGAACAACTCATATAAACTACACTTATAACAGGGAATCATTGTTGCATTGTTGATTCCAACAATTACAAACTCAAAATGAGCAGATATATGTAGCTCAAACAAGAAAATGACAAGTCAACAACAACCTAACGTGTACAACAACAAGCAAGACAGGCATACACAAGTAAGACAAGCTGCAAGCATACACCATTTCCTTTAACAGATGTAAGCAATCCCAAAATAACTAGATGTGACCAGCTAAAAAAGTATTAATTTCTTCATTGCCAATGCCCAGGCAGAATGAAAAAATGTACAACTCCCTTCTAAAGAAAACAAATCTCCTCTCTCAAACCATCATTCAAAGACAGGGAAATACAAACAAATACAAATCTACTACCCCCTCCTAAAACTCCTGAAAAACCACAAAAACAGCAAGGCACAAAAACACATGCAGACAACCTAAAGCCTAAAATCAAAAAATTAATTTATTAAAAGAAAAAATTATTTTATTAATTTGCTATAAAATCGTTGTTTATTTATTATATTTGTGTGATTGTTGGTTGAATTGTTTACTCAATTTAATTTAAAATGTTGTTCGCAGACGATCTAGTGTTAGGATAAATCTTGTTCGTTAGAGTTTGGGGTGTTTATTAATCAAATGCATCTGTGTATACTGATTGAATGCCTAAGGATGGTAGACTCCAAAAGACGAGATAAATTCTCGAAAGAGCTATAGAGTGTATGGATGGATTCGACGACGGAGTAGCATCGGAGCTTGGCGACAGATTTGAAGACGGAGCAAAACTAGAGCTTGATGGTCGATCTGAAGATGATGGATGGACTTAGCGATGAGCTAGATTTCATGACAAACGTCAGAAATTTTCCTTAGATGCTTATTTAACCAATTCTGGTTAAATAAGTGATCTGAGTAGTCATTATCGATTACTACAAAGTGATCGATACTGATTACTATTGTGATTGGCTACTCTGGCCAATAAGACATGAACGATGATGCGACTTTGAGAAGTAGAAAGTAATGGTTTGTTCGATAGCGATTCAAAATGATGGCTCTTCGATTAGTGGCTTTGACTTGAGATGAGGACATGGTGCTTCTAGACAGTAATTTTTAATATAACGACGGTGATTCCAGGCTGCTGCAATGGATAGTTTTATCCGAGATGTAGAAAAGATGACATTAAGTCGTATTGATGGGATGACACGCAGTTGTTATGACTTGGAGGATAGTCAATGAGGTCTCACGGCAGTGCCGTCCGTTGGGGATATCCCGCTTGTCGATCAACTTCAGAGGGAAGTCTTACAATGGATTACGCTACGAAGAAATCGGTTTTCACGATTTCTATACGCCTTTGAGGGAGGGGAACAGAGATGGATCAGATCCAGTTACAGTATAGATTGATTGGCCCGACCCCAGCGCTCGTTGCGGTATGGATTAGGTAGTTTATCTTCTATAGTCCAGTGCAGTAGGACATGGTGATAGTTTGGTAGATCCCCTTGTAGTATGGACTTCCAGTGCCTCGATGGATTTGATGACCAAAGTGTTGAGTATCGTATACTCAACGCACCGAGTGAGTAAATGTGAGAATGTATGATGGATGCTATGGATGTTTACTTATTTATCTTAATTGGTTCTTATACATTTATTGCACCCTCTTTATTTGATGTTTATCATATTTTAGCATATATCGATTTTATGTGCTAACTTTGTGGATGCAGAGGCAGAACATGTATGATTCTACATACCCTCTGTGTCATGTTTACTATTATGTCTTTTGCAGTACTTTAAGATTTTTTTATCACTCTCACCAGACTGTTGTTCGACCCAAGATTTTATTTCCTCTTATTACCTTGGGTGCTCACTGATAATTTTGATGAGTAGACCACGTGATAGATATGGATATTATTTGGAGTTGCACGTGTGGATTAACATGGGGCTACATTTTACATATTTTTACTTGTATCCTTATTGTTTATTCCATTTGTAGCACCTTGGAGCCTTGACACTGTTATGTATTCTTATTAGAGACAGTTTATCAGTTGGGTTTATTTAACCCATATATAAACTATCATTGTTTGGTATAACTGTATGAGCCTATGTACTCTGATTATGTGGTTTGTATAGTTATCACTGATTCGTCTATTTTATATCTGTGATTGATTATTATATGTTAACTGATGTGCTATGAGATATATGACAGATTATGTGATTGTGTGTTTATATTCCTTTCTCTTCTCTTCTCTTCTATTTCTTTCTTTTCTTTCCTTTTTCTCTTCTTTTCTACTATTTCTTTCTCTTGACGATCGCTTTACATCGATCGGGTGCTTGTATAGTGCAAATTTTTAGTTATGAGCACCGATGGTGAATAGTGGGGTCACATTAAACTTAGGCTCTAATGTCGGTTTTACAACCCGCACCTCCCGACATGCTTCAAAATGCATCATACCGGGAAATGTGATTCCTTGATTTATCAAAACTTAACAATGTTGAGACTAACATATGCAGACATAATCTAGGATAGAATAACTACCAGAAACATCTTACAATTGAAGAAATAGAACATGTGTATACTATATATAGAGAAAATATCATATCATAGTCCTTGAAATATGATTACATAATCCAAATCATGGTACAACACAAAGTAAATATCTCATAAAAACTGACATGTAAAATAAATTGTACTAATAAGATAGAGCAATACATGAAGTGTGAAAGATAGAAAAAGTGATCTCCAAGATAAGCACGACTCAGGAAGAGTGAAATATAACAAAAGAGGTCCCTAAGATCAGCACGACTCTCCAAGTATTAACAGTAGACACTACAACAAATATACCATATTACAATGGTGCAAAAACGTTGTGAAAAGTTTTTACAATGGTGGAGCCATCATGTGTATTAAGAAGTTGTAATATACTTATATTTTTTACAACGTTTCTGCACCATTGCAACACTGTTATGAAATAGGGTATTTAACAACTTCTACTCACCGTTGTAATAAATTCTATTACAAATTTTATTCCCAGTTGTTGTAGATATTTAAATATCCTAAGATCGTAAGTATGACAACTGGTGATTACTGTTGTGACTTCCAGAATATTACAACTCTTTCACACCGTTGTAAAATGATTTATTACAACTTTTTGTTGTTGTTGTTGTAACTTATAGACGCCTTACTAATATAAAGAATTTATATATATTAATAATAATATGATCCATATTTCAATGCAAAAACTCTAACTATACGAAATCACTCATATATATTAATTAATATAATATTCGATTAACATACACATAGTACATCACCAATTAAACCCATCACAAAAAACATAACTGTTTCAAAATACATACATCGATCTAACACAAAAGATACATAAGAAAGAAGCTTTGTCCACAAAAGATACATAAGCGTACCCTACGAAAGCACTCTAGCTGAAGGGAACATATTTTTATTCCAAGCCATAGTTGATCCAGCAGCTTCTCCAATGGTAGTCATTTCGGAATTCGGCTACCACAAGAAAGCTTTTGGATCCACTGCCACATCAATCCAAACTTTCCAACCTTGTGGTCCACGGTGATACTGCAAAAAAAAGTAATTTTAATAAGTTCAATAGAACAAGAAATTGATGCTTGAAATAAAAAAAATTCAGAACAGTACAGGAACATAGACCCAAAAAACTGAAAAATGAGTCTGCACCAAAAAACTCATTACAAGAACATAGACCCAAACAAAGGAACATTTCCTGAACCTATTTTGCAAACATGGGTAAGAAAGAACAAGAAGCTTAGCATATAGCATAGGCATATATAGAATTACAAAACTCAATTTTGATTTTGCTACTGCAGGAAAATTTTGGACGAGTTTATTAACACTCTATTTTTAACTTTTCATCTAGGTAACTTTAAAAATATTTATATAAACTTGTGCTTAAGACTATATGTTAAACAGATTCATGTTCAAGAAAGAAGCGGGTACGTAAAAAATAAATCTCGGTGCAAATGAAAGGGAAAATAAAAATCGAACTTCACATGAGTGATGAAACATATAAAAAAAGGAAAAAAGAACTTTGTCCTGTCAAGTTTGGGGCGAAAGTATAATTAAGTGCGGTTAGCATGAGTTTGCTCCATCCGAGTTGGGTTTTATATGAAATCAATTTTAAACCTTACCCGATTGCATTATAGGAAATGTCTAACTCAGAGATATTAAAAGGATATGATTATGTATCAAATAAAACAGCAAATGAAAAGAAAATAGTGGGCTAACATACCTGAAGAGAAGCCCAACCTTCGGTATTATCAGCCTATCGGCCTCCTTAGCCCAACCTTATAAAATCCTTCTTTGTTTAACGTTATCATAAAATGTTTTCCCTGACCCAACTTGCATGTTAGAGTCGCACCCGATTTGATTTCAGTATCAGTAAAATTTCACCGCGACTAAAAAATGGATATGATAAACACGCATGAAGCAAGATAAAAACAGAGTTACCACTCATTGGCTGTCCCTTTACATCGAAATCCATGTCTATGCCTGCACAACATGCCATTTGAATTCCCAAACCCTTGAGTTGTTATGCCTGCACAACATGTAACCAAATAATGTTGCAAGTAGAATTTATACTAAAAAGTTAATATCGTTCGCAATCAACTGATCATTACTTAAATGTTCATATAATAATTTATTAATGAATAATTTTAATGTTACAAACCTATTAAATAATAACTAAGAATGCAATATTTTACTAGGGAATAATATATGATTTATGCTGCAAACGTGTAAATATTTTTTAACTAATTATAAGTTCAAATCTGTCAATGAATTAATGGTAAGTAAAAATAGATGAATTCATTCACATGTGGGATTTCATGTAACATGATACATGTAATTTGATAGGTTGTCAGGTAAGAGTATTCTTATGCAATTAAGTAATATTTAGGACTCACCATGACCATTCTATGCCTCATGGGTGCTGAGTGGCATATGCATGCAACAGCTGTTTCAATCATTATGATATCTCTTCCAACTCTGTTGTCTTTCTCTAGAGAAGACATGATATGATTTGTTTTCATGTTCATCTAAGAATCCATAATTCTGGTAATCAAAATCAGAATCATTTTTATCAGGAGTGAATAGACTAAATATTAGAACAAATTCGGACTAAATATACAAATAAGAGGGATGAACTAAAATCACTATTAATTTACAGTCATCTTTAGCGCTAACTCTTTCTAGCAGGTTTTTACGCTTTTTCTTCTTTAATTTTTTTAGCAAATATATGAAAACACCAATCTAATCAGCCTTTATTATGTACGCAAAAAACCTTGAGGTTATAACAAGTACAAGCAATGACTAGGCATTTCCGAAAAATCTAAGAATTCAATTATCATCTAAATCCAGTAGTTATACTAGTTAAAGTTTTTCAAATCTAAATAAATTTAGAAAGATGCATTCTAAGGATGAAAATTTATATAAACATTGAATTTAAACCTAGGAAATGGCGAGGAAACACAAAAACAGCAACAAACGCAGTTCATTTAGTTGCATCTCCACTACATGACATGAGGGAAAAAACAAGTTTTCATCGGAAAAGCCTGGAGATAGGTTATATTAGTAAAACATATTTAGAAAATAAAAATCACTTCAATAAAGAGAATACAACTGTGGGAAGACTTAAGAAAATATATGGTATCAAAAGTGAGGTCAACATGTTTGTCTTCCAATTTGTTCGCTCCAACATTAACAAGTATGTGCAACAAAAGAAAGCATCTTAATATGAATACCCGCTATTTTGAATCTTTGCACCTAGTATGCTTGAAATTTAATTGATTAGAAGAACATACATAGCTGCAGCTGAAGCAAGAAACAAAAGTCCATCAGCAACAACAGTCAAAGATATATTAAAAATAACGTAAATATCAATGAAAAAGAAATAAGAGTACACCAGAAATAGCTAACAAGAATATAAAAAAAACCTAACTAACGAAGGATAGGTTGAGAATCTTTTCGCCAAAGCCACTATTGCCACCATTGAATCGATCCCTCGTCCCCGAATCTCCTCTTCAGGACATATTATTATGCTTCAGAAACTTCATGGGCCTCTGCACGTTGAAGAACATCAGTGCCTCGAAATTCAGTGTTGAATAATATCATTAAAAGAAAGATGAAAAAAGAAAAAAAAACTACCTGGATCTGAATCGAAATTCGAACAGCAATTGGAAACAGTGGACTTTGATTGGTGGCAAAGCAACTGAAACAAACCGATGTGAAAGTGGTGGCAAAGCAAGATGGTGGCGGTGACTAAGCGATGCGAAAGTGGTAGATGCAGAAGTGGGAGGTGGTGATAAAACGATGCGCAAGTAGTGGTTAAGCGAGGTGGAAGCGGCGGTGAATCGAGTAGTAGTAACCCTAGATTGCAATTGGGAAGGAATAAACAATTGAGATGATAGAAGCATGGTTTAGGAATAAATAATGAGTAATCACGACTCTGTCCACTTTGGTTTTCTATGTTTATCAAATTACCGTGTGTACTAACGCGATTGCTTCTAACATTATCAATTGTAATTATAAACTATAATTATCAACTGAAACATAAAATATAATTATCAACTATAATTAAATACAAGTATCAACGATCAACTGTAATTATTAAACACAATTATTTAAAATTAATTATTGAATACTAGACATCATTTCATAAGTACTAAATTTTATTATTAATTATTATAATAAATTGGTATTTTCATTATTTAGGGGAATAATTATAAAAGAACAATTTAAATTTTTGGGATTTAGCGTAAAATATACTTGCGTACTGACTGAAATTCACGATGAAAGCAAAGGACTTAATTAAGAATTTAGTAATTACATTGCTTATGAGCAAAAATTATTTTGCTAATTCTAAATAAGCAATGATTATAAGTTATTTATTATAGAATGTAAATTATTATTTATTATTACTTATAAATCATTAATTAGAACAAATTAATTATTAATTATTAAACATGTTAATAATTATTAAAAAAATAACATTAAAGTATATCTTAGAAAAATAATATAATGCATTTCTAGCAAATCTGTTGGAATTCTGCTGCAAAATAGCTTCAATAAATATTCGTCGATATTCTACCTAGATTTGCAGCGGAAAATAGTGGTAGAAATTTTCTGTAGGTAATTTGACGTAATTTGCAGTGGCTTAGTGAGGGATGACAAAAGAAGATGGTAATATAAAAAGAAAAAAAAGTTGAAAAAATAAAAAACTATTCTTTGCAGATCACATGGTAATTCGTCGCAAATTAGCGACGGAAATTTCTACTTCTAAATATATGATGCTAAATCGGTGTTTTCTTGTAGTGAAGTTGCCAAAATTATATTTATTAAAACTGCTGAAATAGTTACTACCAAATCAAATATTACTTATTAATAATGGTTATTATTTAACTTTTACTTACTTCTACTTAGTTATAATCGACATACTATTAAAAATAAATTACTACTTATTAAATATTAATTATTTAATAATAATTAATAAATATTATTGATTCCTAAGTTTATAATTAATTATTAATTATTATTAAATATTAATATAATTAGTTATTAAATATAGATATATTATAAACATTAAATTTGTAATAGGCATCTATTACAACTAACAAAATGAAAAGCTGTAAAAATATGTTTATTACAACTTTAGAGAATTGACTGTTGTAAAAAACATTTATTACAACTGTGGTTTTTCCACAGTTGTAAAATTAAAGTTGTAATATGGTGTTTTTGTTGTAGTGAGATTAGTCACTTGATGCCTTATCCAGTTGTGGTGGGAAGAAGATGGAAAAATGAACAATTCAAATAAAAGTATGGTGAATGAGAACAAGTTTAATATGTACAAGTTAAAAGCAATTAATTTTAAATATGCATTCAAGTGCTACAGAGTGAAAATTCAGTGTTTACAAACTCTTAAAGGTTTAATACTAAGGATTCTCATCTAACACAATGGGTCAAACCTACTAAGTGAACCTCAACTAACGATCAACCAAAACTAGAAGTACTCTTAAATAGTAACTACTAATATGTTTATAAATGGAAAACACAAAAATGCAAACTCATAAAATGAATCATTATATGCACCGAGGATGTTCATCTCTCTCATTTGTAGTGAAAATCTCCCTTTATTGTATTATGCTGAGGGTTTTCACAAAGGATCACTCTTTATTATCATGTTCTAAATTAACTAATGCTTTTAACTACTTATTACAATACAATAACATCCATTCGTACCATGTTACGCCAAACAAGCATACCTATATCTTTTGTCGGTAATGGGATAACTCTCAAATAGTGTCCCAATAGTGCTACGCCCACCCGTACAAAGCACGCCTAAGCTTGTACGAAGTGATTTACCCTAAAACAACACCGTATATGCAAAATACATCGTCGATGCCAAAATAAACCATTAAAAATTGAAATCTGCTCTAACCCAACTCCATTCTATCAAATTAATCTAACCAAACAGTTCAACAAATCCATTATTTCCTATAATTCAGATGCCTGAGCTACCAATTGACCACTGGATTCCCTAGGTCAATCGTTCATGGGTATTCAGACTTGGATTTCTTTTCAATGTCGATTATTGTTGCTTTAATTCACGTTGATTGCATACTTAGTTAATGTTAATATCTTTTCTAATGCCCAGTCTAGTTACACACTTTAAATCAAACCTAGGATTTACATAATTAGGGTTTCTAACTTAACATTAAAAAGGTATTTATTTTATCGAATTTACTGTAACTTGATTTCTAAAGTTTAGGGATCAAGTTTACGGTTTAAAAAAAATTCCAATTAGATTTTGAAATTCAACTTTATGGTTTCTGGCATCCTAATAATTTTAAATAATTGAAATTTAATTATATTAATCATATTACTAAATTGTGTCCACATACCTCTAGTATAAGTTCTTCCAATTGTGAATTCGTTCTACGATTCGATTGTTCCTCCTTAGATTTCCTTGGTCCTCCTTCATTCTTGCTCCAACCTCTTAGGTTGATTTGATTTTGATTTTTAGGGTTTTTAGAAATAAGGGATTTAAGGAAAAATTGATAGGATGTCATTACTATAAAGTGAGACAAAGGATTATGGTTTCGATTAGTTTTATATTTATATGGTTAGTGTTAGTATTATGGTTATTACATTGACTTAAGTTGAAATCTGGTCCACTCATCACAACCCTAGCATCGAAGAAAACATCTCGACAATCAACAATGCGTGAGATCGTTCTAAAACATAGACTATGTTCACATTCATGTCAATTTCCCCTATGCTTGGGTCGGTCACTACAAGTCGATCTAGCCCTTATTAGGTCAACCCAAATTCTTGCTACTTTTTATTTTTTTTTAGTTTTTAAATTTTTTATTCATTCTATCTCCAATAACTCACCAAGAATAACCTGGATTACGATAGGTAATGAAGGAAAGTCATCCAAAAAACTGCTGCAAATACAATGATGTAAGTTTAATAACAAATTTGGATGTTCGTGACTTTTTTGGTCTTTGTTTTACTTTTATTTATTAAGTTTGGTTAAATTTTCGGGGTGTTGAACATATGCCTCTTATAGTGCATAGTTATATGACCTACAACATTGCTAATTGTAACGACCTGGTAGGGATTCGATGCCCGATTTCTGACAATAATACATAAACCCTGTATTACCTGCCAAAACTCTAGTATCGAAAACCACCAAATAGTCATTAGAAAGAATTTAGAGGGTGAGATAAGAAAGAAAGAAATATTAGAATAAAAGAAGAAGAAGATCCAACACATCACAGAGTCTCACATCGCAGCGGAACAAAATATAATATAGAAATATATCTTTATTGAGATCTTTTGAAAATATACTTACAATCATCAGAGTACTACACCCATCTGGACAGTTATAATAATCTGTCCTCATATACAACACACAACGGAAAATACTGGATAATATTATACGTTTGAATTTCTCCAACATGTCTTTGGACTTCATAGCATTCTATGACCTGAACCTGCAGACCCGGGCTAACCCGAGCATTACAAACACCGGGTCAGTCTGGTGAACCAGAGTGAGAAAACCTCTCAAGTTTAAAGACATCACACAAATTGATTTTAATGTTCAAATTCCCTTTTGAAAGAAAAGGATAATCGTAAGACCGGTCCACACATAAACACGGACGGTTTTTACCTTACGATAACCCAAAACAGTTTTTGAAAATCAATACTGTTATGATATTATGATAGTGTCTAGATACAAATAAATAGAATCTAGCAGAACGCTTGCATCTCACGCTCCACATATATAATATACAAACAAAAACCGTGGGCGCTTATTGGAGAATGGATTCCGACTATGACAAGGTATGGGACCACCTGCCGATAGTGTATCTCTAGAGGCGAATACACTGGGTTCAACAAGAACGTCTTGCAACCCGGCCCACACATGACCGACCACTCATTTCGCTTGAGTGTATTGAATGTATATCACCAACGGTTGGGTGCGACCCACCGTTTCCCGAAAAGGGACAGCATCGATAGATTAAAGAAACAAAAGGAATTTCTCTAGATAGGTGATTATACACCCTAATGGGAGCGACCCACATAGCCATGCTGTCTGCCCGATTTTTGTCATTCCCCAGTTGATGAGGCTTGAGGTTTGAATCTCCTTTTTATCACATCTGAACACCATTCACTTTGAATGCCACATCGTCAGATCCATCAGATATCACTAATTGACATCCACAAAAATACTCTAGCTGGGAGCTAACTAACTAGGATACGTTTGAAGAAATCAACGTACGTGGTCCTTTGGAACTACTTTGTCAGACACTCATCCATACAAGTCATCCAGGAACAGGATGAACCGAAGACACTCTCCTACCACATCCTAGGAATCACCCTATGGATTAGTAGCGAGTAGTCCTTGCAATCCATAGATTTCAACCACAACCGAATTACTATCAAAATATCTCTGGTTGCAACATCAGAGAAATTTATCAAGTAACCCTTCCGCTTACGAAGATCCACGGTCATCAACTTCTCCATCTTCAATTGGTAGCATTTACGTATTTGTTGGTTTGGAATGGTGTTCGAATATAAATTCGATTCCGGTCTTTCCGTACCAACAACACATTAGGCATGTTTTTGATAGTCGGTTATTTAACTATCAAAATAAACAATCATAAAAATAAAATAAATTCATTGGTTTATTACACAACGTCACTTGGCCATTACAATAATATATTAGTTGCAATAATATATTAGTTTTAATATATAAATATTTTCAAATCTTTTTATCAAAATGCTTAAAAGAAATACTTAAAATCCTACCCAATTTCTTTTTACTATCTTTCAAATTATTTGCCACTGCATTACTTATCATTTAAAATGGTGGGATCTATTCACTTACCATCATAAGCAATCGTTACAAAATCCCCTTTCAATCTGTTACTATGGAAAAATCATTTCATATTCTCACGTCTTCTTTATTTCCTTTTATCTTGGAAACCCATCATATATATATATATCCAAATTCTTCAAATAATGTTTCACTTTTATTTCTCCAAAATAATTTGCTTTAACATCTCCACTATCATGACTCATACTATCCTTCGACAATCCCGAAGTCGTTCAAGTTGGGGTATTTTAGTTACCTCTCAGACCTTGATCAACAACGTTCTTATCGTAAGATAAATATGAATCGTAATTCAAAACTCATATTCATTTTTCACCGCTTCACTATTGTATTAAAATATGGGTTTATAAAACCATCTTGCTTTTTGAAATCTCGTCTTTGAAATATATGGTTATTACTAAATTCCTTGATCTAGTAAATGATTAACACATATTAACTTTTTAACTTCTTTAAAACCCTTTGTCCATCATCTGGATTTTCTTCAAAATATTTCACCAAATTATAGAAATCATTTTTCCTAATTCTTTAAATCATTTCCTTTGGGAAATCGCATTTCAATCTCATCTATTGCACTCAATGTTAAGTTACAACTTAACGCTTAACTCTCCATCTTCTTATCCACCACTTATTTACACATCTCTGGTTGAATACAAAGCCTTTTCCATCTCGATTCCTTTTACTCCAAATATTAAGTAACTTTTAAATTTAAGCTTACCATATTCGCTTAAAGACACTTTATAACTTCATTTACCAATTTTGGTTTAAACATAAACCTTTTCATAAACTTCCTTTGAAACTAAATCATAATTTATTTCTAACTTCCATTGCTTATTTAAATGAACTTTATTTAAGAAACAGGTCCTTAAATTAAATAAAACTTTAATTTACTTTATCATTAACTAGAATTAAATTTCTTTTTTTAAAATTTCATAAAAACAATAAATCCTAGTTATTAATCGTCATGTTAATTCTCGCCCACTAGCTTATTAATCTTATTCATATAGGAACCGACTTTATAAAATTATTCAGTAATTACGGTGAAGCAGGTGCTTCGCACACGGTAGATCTTGATATAAAAATAATGGTTAAAACAACGATATATATATATATAATTTGTTTTCCTTTTAAAACTTTATTTAAAATATATTTAAAATCTATATTCAGTTATAAACTGAAGTTCATAACTTCGTTATTATCGATTCACCTGACGGTGATTCGAACTTTCTAAAACAGTTCACAATTTGGCCATCTGCTATAAATTCTCAACCAATGTCACCTATTGGTTAATAACTAACCAAGCAATATCCTATTCAATAATCTCAACATAAGGTTTCCATAGTTTCACATATAGATGAATAATTAGTTCTAATAGTAGTCAACCAATAATTCAACATCCAATTAAATCTGAATACGTTTATATCATTATAAACGTAACCGACAAGGTAAGTTACCTTGTTGGAAATAATCATTAAAATAATGAGGTCATTTTATTTAAATTAAACAATCGTTTAATTTAAATAATTGATATATTTATTTAACACGCATTCAAACAACCATCAACAATTAACAACCATAACAAAAAAGGATAAACCCGACTTATAATCATTATAAGTGCGAACTAAGTGAGGTTAACTCACCTGAATTTTGGGTTGTAAATGTAACACCTCGAATTTTAGTTAATACTAAAATCCACTAATTACAGGATAAATAATCTCAGATGTGGGAATTGGGGGTAACGGGCTGCGTCATTACGTTCGTCTCGGAAAAATACGCGAAATAGAGTCCGAGTTTTCCGTATGGCCCGGTTATGGCCCAAAGAAGTTTGCAGAAAAATTAAAGCTTAAAACAGATTTAGAAATTTAAGTTAGGATTTCAAATTAGAACCAGCGGGGCCAGGCGGGAAAATTCCCGCCCTGACCATGTCGACAGGGCTGTCGACAGGCCTGTCGACAGGGGGAGTCGACTTGCCTGTCGACACGGCGTCTCGAGCCAGAAGGTTGGGTGCACCAGATTTGGTTTTCTGGCTAGGGCTGGGCTGTGTTCTAGAGATTTCCTAAATCTAACGGACCTAATCTAACCTAGGGTTAATCTAAGGGCTTAAAACACTTCCTAATCCTATAAATAAGACCCCCAACCCTACCCTAATTCATTCATAATTAGATCTTGTAACTAAACTATGGCAAAATGAAACTTGATCATGGCCTCCACAAATCAATGAAGAGAGTTGCAAGCTAATCAACATCTTCTTCAACTAAAGCTACTAGTTCTACTACATAAGTTTGCTAATCTTGGTTTTGGTGAGTTCCTATGGCTTTAATAATCAATTGTTAAATTGATTTTGGTAGGATGTGATAAGACATGGCTATGTTTGTGGATAAATGTGTATATGCAAGTTTGTATGATATGTGATTTGCAAGTTTTATGTTATATGCAAGGTTAATGCCATGTTTTATGATGCAAAACACCATGTTGAACATTTATGCATATGTAACATGTTATGCAAACTATATGTGAGAGTATATGCAAGTTATATGTAACATGATATGCAAGTTATGCATGTGATTTTATACATGCTAAGTATTTGATTTTATGCATGCTAAGTATTGGATTGTATGCATGCTAAGTGTTTGGGTTTATGCAAGTTAAGTGGTGTGTTTATGCATAATAAGTAATTGATTCTATGCATGCTAAATAAGTGGTTTTATGTATGCTAAGTGTTTGGTATTATGCATAAATCATGACATATAAGTTTACCCTTTTAAATGTGATGCATACATATGCAAGATGACACTTTTATATGCTATGCATGTTTACCCTCCTTTAAGATGCAAGTCATATATGCAAATTCAACATGTTATGCAAGTTATGTGTATGATTATATGCAAGCTCAACATGTTATGCAAGTTATGTGCATGATGTTATGCAAGTTAAGTTTAGGAGATTATGCAAGTTATGTGCATGATGTTATGCAAGTTAAGTTTAGGAGATTATGCAAGTTATGTGCATGATGTTATGCAAGTTATGTATATACTTAAAGGCAAGTTTAATGTGATATGCAAGTATGTGAATGCTTATGCAAGTATGTGAATGCTTATGCAAGTATGTGAATGCTTATGCAAGTTATGTGTATGCTTAAATGCATGTTTAACATGTTATGCAAGTTATGAGAATGCTTATATGCAAGTTCAACATGTTATGCAAGATATGTGTATGATAATATGCAAGCTCATATGCAACATGTTATGCAAATCATGTGTATGATAATGTGCAAGTTTGGGTTAAATGTAGTTGGGTTAATATTTGCTCATATATGCAAGTTGACATCCTCTTAACCCATGACAAAGTTATATGCTAAACCCATGATATTTGTGATGGATCTTTCCCTTTATTATGTCGTGAAATGAGAACGATTCACGTGGAGAACGATGGGGTAATAAATATGTTAATAAAAGTATGATTGGGTATGATTAAGCATACCATAAAAATAAATTAACATAGGTGGGAATTTACCTATTGAGTTAGGTCTACCCCATGGGAATTTACCTATTGAGTTAGGTCTACCCATGTTATGAAAAATGTGTAATTAATTAGGGATAATTAATTGTGGGGGTGATTAATTAGGTGTAATTAATCAACTAAGACACGAGGTTGGACCCTTTTGTAGCGGAAGTCTGCCCGGAACCGACCGGCCATCCAGCGGCTACAAATGATTGGCCCAATGTGAGAGGTCTTAGTCATAAATTAAAAACATGATTAAAGTAAAGACACGAGGTTAGACCCTTTTGATGACAGAAGTCTGCCCGGAACCAACCGGCATATCCAGCAGTCATAAAAGACGGTCTAATGTGAGAGGTCTTTATGAGGTCATGATCTTAATTAATGAATTAAGAAACACTTAACCATATTAGCATGTAGAGGGGCATGTGGGGTTAAGTGGGTGCCTTGGGTGGCATGTAGTAACTAGTTGGGGTGCCTTGGGTGGCATGAGGAAACTAGTGGGTTGCCTTGGGTGGCAATAGAAAATACGATTAGAATACTTAACCAAAGTGGAACATGTAATTAAACATGATTAAAGGGTTAAGTAAGTGCCTTGGGTGGCATGTGGGAATCAAGTAAGTGCCTTGGGTGGCATGTGGGAATCAAGTAAGTGCCTTGGGTGGCATGTGGGAATCGAGTAAGTGCCTTGGGTGGCATGCGGAAATCTAGTGGGTGCCTTAAATGGCAATTGAAATATAATTAGATGACTTAACCAAACCTTAACATGTAAGGGGGCATGATTATAAGAAGGGGTTAAGTGGGATGCACTAGATAAAATGACAAGCTTAAGTAGTAGCTTGTGGAGGCCCATTTCAACCAATATCCCAAACGTATCTTTGTGGGCTCGACCCATGTCGAGTGACGGGACACGCATATTGGGTTTGACTATAAGAGGCCAAAACGGGGTAGCGGTGACAACGCAAGTCCAACGGGCTTCATATGCGTGTATGGGCCCGGGCTGGTAGATAAGCCGTTGTTGCACCGTGTAGATATAAGCCGTGCACCGTTGATAGAATTGGTTGCCACTTTAGGGGAGTGATACACCCCACTGTGCGGCCAGCACGGGTATCTACGGTAGGGAGCCGATCGCTTGGGAGTAGTGGGGTACACCTAGTGGAGGTAGGGGCAGACGGCACCTACGTGGTCAGCTAGAAGTACCAGAAACAACTAGTTATATTTTCTAAGTCTTTAGGTGGGATCAACCTTTAAGTAGGAATTACTCTTGGTGGGTAGAACTGGTGTGGTGCAGTGTAGGAATTACCCTTGGGTGGGTAGATCTGGGGTGGTGTAAGCTAGTAATTATCCTCGGGTGGATAAATACGTCGTTTCGGTTATCGTAGTACATCCTGTGTTTTGTTGGCTACTTAGTGTAGTCATTATCCCCAGAGGTACCGTATCTTGTTTATATCATACCCTAATTACTTTAATGGTTGTATTGTTAGGGTTATAGGACTCACTCAGACTTATGTCTGACCCCGTTGTTGTTTATCTTTTTTTTCCCCACCCTCAGGTTATCAGAGTGGACCTAGCACTAGTGGGCTTGGACCAGACCGCTATATCTATCTTTTGGGGCTTGGACCGTAGAAGTAAAGCTCGGTTTATCTTTTGGCTATTATCTACGTAATGGGATTATGTACTTCTATTATCAGGATGGATATTATGTACTTGACTCTTGTTATGGTTTTGTGATGTAACCAAACATGTTTTGTTATTGAAATGATGTTTTAAATTTTCAAGTATTACTTATACCTGTCCTGTTGTAATTTTTCTGTTCTATACTCACTAAAAATACTCCACCAAAACTAAGGCATTCCCTTTTGAGTGACCTTAGCGGGTGTGGGGTGTTACACCTGGTATCAGAGCCAGGTTACCGGAACAGATAATTTTTTTAGAAAAACTATTTTCTAGGAGTATTTTTGAAAGGAGTATTTTCAAAAAAAAAAACATGTCTTTTAAGAGGAAAGTTTTTGAAAGAAAAGCATAATCCCCAATAGCCATATCTATATCTTTCGAATTCTCCATTTTGAATCTCTCCCTCTCTCTCATTTTGAGTTTCCCCTCCGCGTATAAATGATCTTTCTAAGATAGATAAGGATGGAAAACCACTTCAAGGGACTTAGACGTTAATCAGATTAGAAGTTGGTTCAAGAAGGAGGAGGACTGGTAGGTACCTATTAGATAGACGATGGGAGAAAGGCTCAAATAGTTGATGTTTAATGACTCATTTTGATGGGAGGAGAATGGGAAGAAGGGGGTTAGTTGTTACCCTTTTGGGAGGAATAGGACACCTTATTAGGATTGTCCAATGAAGCAAGGGCGAGATATGGAATCTCCTGGAGGGTGGTTGTATTCCCTCACGACTAAGGTACCAGATGGGGATAGGACCGTCTAGGTCGGAACTTGGATTTCTTTATTATCCGATTCGAACTTGTTTGATTCTGACGCATCGAATTCGTTTATCTCATCATTGTTAGTTGAGTCACTGCACTTAGACACCAGTTTGGTAGATGATCCCTTAGTTGCTTCAAACCCAATTGGGGCTCCATGATGTGTTTGGGTTTGGAGGTTGCTATACTTAGCGTTGAGTTTAAGATGTGATGCTTTGGGGCTTCACGGGCTATGGGTTACCTTTGGGCATGGACTGGTTATCCAATAGGGGTGCCGTTCTTGATTTTGAAGGGAGAGTTGTTGAGCTTATGGGCCGCCTGGGTAACACTCTCGAGATCTCTTGTAATCCCATAGAATCTGTTATGCTAAGTTATCTAGAATCGCTTGACACGTCGGTCTAGAGTTTGCGATCTGTTAGAGCGGTCCGGGAATACCCGGATGTGTGTGTGAGGAGGTGAAGGGCTTACCTCCGAAGTGGGAGATTGACTCCTGAATATATCTGGTGGATAATGCTAAACCAGTATCTTGGCCAGTGTGCCACATGGCTCCTCGTGAGAGGAGGGAACTCCATAAGTAAGTAGGCGATTTGCTTGAGGAGGGGTTCATAAGACGAAGTATATCGGAGTGGGGCGCTCCAGTAGTTTTTGTCATAAAGGCGGATGGGTCCCTCAGACTTTGTGTAGGCTAAAGAGAACTAAATAAACTCACAAAGAAGAATAGACACCCATTGCCAAGGATAGATGGTCTCTTTGACCAGTTGGCTGGCGCCTCAGTATTTTTGTAGTAGGACTTAGCCACGGGATTTCAGCAATTGAGAGTGGCTGAGGATGGGATAGAGAAGACTGCCTTTAGGACTCCGGATGATTTTTTTTATGAGTGGCTGGTGATGCCATTTGGTTTGACGAACGCCCCCGCATACTTTGTTGATTTGATGAGAAGGGTGTTCAGGGAGTACCTGAATAAGTTTGTGATGGTCTTTGTGGATGACATCTTGGTCTTTTCTAGGAGCGAAATAAGTTTTCGTATGTGCTCAATAGGCTGAGCAGAGCCAGTATGGGATAAACGACGGTTTTGGAGCAAGACTGGCGAGAACATCCAGAATTGGACAAGGGCTTAATTATTTATCCATTTTTACTAGTATCATCTCACGTAGGTCGTCTGAATTCGAAGGAGGTATCCCTTGGGTGTTTGTCTGATATTGGTTTAGGCCTTTGGGGCTTGTATTTGGGGGATGCCGAATTCGACTAGGGTGGTCTGCGTGAGAGACAGTTGTGATGATTTTGGATGATATCCTGGTGGAGAAGAGCATGCCCTACACCTTAGGGAAGTGTTGGGGACTCTTCGAGCGCATAGTCTTAGGATAGCAAAAGTGGATGGGATCCTTAGCATCCTATGAGTAAGGGTAACATGGTAGCGGACGCCTTAAGTAGAAAAGGTTGTCCTCGAGTTTGTGGTTCGTTGAACGACGGGGCTTAGAGTTTATTTCTATGTTTGACTTTAGACCTTCCGTTGACTTTGTACCCGGTTTGCTAGCCTCCTTGGAGGTTAGGCCTACTCTTTTGGGGCGGATTGGAGAAGCACAGAGGGACGACCCACAGTTGGTTGAGTTGGTAGAGAAGCTCATAAGGGGGGGAGTCGTCCAGCCATTTGAGTAGGTACACCCTAGACGATAGGGGGTGCTTGCGTAGAGACGGTAGACTTTGTGTACCGCAAGACGAGGGTTTGAGGAAGGTTATTCTGGATGATGCACACCGTTCCAGGATGACCATTCATCCCGGTGGGGACAAGATGTACCAAGACATGAAGAGGGTTTTCTTCTGGGCCGATATGAAGAAAGATGTGGCCGAGTATGTCGCTCGATGCTTGGTGTGCCAACAAGTGAAGGCGGAGCAAAAGAAACCGGGTGGGTTGCTTCACCCATTGGAAGTTCCGCAATGGAAGTGGGATAGCGTCTCGATGGATTTTATTGACGGGTTACCCAGATCAAGAAAGGGTAATACGGGAATTTGGGTGGTGGTAGACAGACTTACTAAGAGCGCCCATTTCATACCCGTGAAGAGCAAGAGGACCGCTCCATGGCTAGCTTCTGTATATCTTCGAGAGATAGTTCGATTCCATGGGGTACCCTCTAGCATAGTGAGTGATCGAGATCCTATCTTCACTAGAGGGTTTTGGAAGAGTTTGCAAGAGGCGGTAGGGACTCAGTTGTGTTTAAGTACCGCATATCATCCTCAGACGGACGGCCAGACCGAGAGGGTGAATCATGTTTTAGAAGACCTTTTGAGGCTATGTATCTTGGATTTTGGAGGTACATGGGAGGAGCATCTTCCATTGGTGGAATTGCCCGACAGACTTAGTGGTGTACATGATGTATTCCATGGGAGGAAGTGCCTACATGAGACTGCAGAGGTGGTAGGGCCGAGTTTGCTTAGAGAAGTGGAAGTAGAGCGTGATGCGACGATTCGACGAGCTCCTACTTGCATCCTTGGGTCAGAGATTTGGGAGATGAGAAACAGAGAGGTTCAACTAGTCAAAGTACAAAGGGGAGATGAAGAGAGCAACGCTACCTGGGAGACGGAAGCGAAGATGCGTTCGAGGTACCCTTTTTCTTTCGGAGGGTATGACCTTTTGCTTCTCCTTCATCGCATATCTTGTGCTTATCTTATCCTTAGTATGTCCTCTCGATAGTACCTTTGACCTTCAGATAGGATAGTCCTATGGTTGAAACATGTGTTTGAGACATGTTATGTATGATGGATGCAAGTGGATGCAAGTGTTTGCTAGTGGTTGCTCGTGGATGCATATACACACACTCTAGGCACTAGATCGGCTCAGTCACTTCATATTGCATATTGCATAAAATTGTGTGTAGGAAGCTATATCTATGGATGTATAATGATTGTGTTATCATATGGATGATGCATTTTGGTGAATGATTGTGCACTCATGTAGATATTGTATGTGTCGATAGGGTTCTCTCGCATACATAATGGATGCATGGCACTATCATGGTTTGCATATGTTCATACATTAGATAGGGAACATATACACACACTTTTTGCATATGCTCATACATCATTAGAAACTGTTTAAGGACAATGGATGCCCGGGTTTGATGGATTGAGTAGATGGTTGTTTGGATGGTAGGATATGCATTCTCCTTAGCTTGGAGATTTCGGGGACGAAATCCTTTAAGGAGGGGAGAATGTAACACACCGAATTTTAGTTAATACTAAAATCCACTAATTACAGGATAAATAATCTCAGATGTGGGAATTGGGGGTAACGGGCTGCGTCATTACGTTCGTCTCGGAAAAATACGCGAAATAGAGTCCGAGTTTTCGAGAATCGGATCCGTATGGCCCGGTTATGGCCCAAAGAAGTTTGCAGAAAAATTAAAGCTTAAAACAGATTTAGAAATTTAAGTTAGGATTTCAAATTAGAACCAGCGGGGCCAGGCGGGAAAATTCCCGCCCTGACCATGTCGACAGGGCTGTCGACAGGCCTGTCGACAGGGGGAGTCGACTTGCCTGTCGACACGGCGTCTCGAGCCAGAAGGTTGGGTGCACCAGATTTGGTTTTCTGGCTAGGGCTGGGCTGTGTTCTAGAGATTTCCTAAATCTAACGGACCTAATCTAACCTAGGGTTAATCTAAGGGCTTAAAACACTTCCTAATCCTATAAATAAGACCCCAACCCTACCCTAATTCATTCATAATTAGATCTTGTAACTAAACTATGGCAAAATGAAACTTGATCATGGCCTCCACAAATCAATGAAGAGAGTTGCAAGCTAATCAACATCTTCTTCAACTAAAGCTACTAGTTCTACTACATAAGTTTGCTAATCTTGGTTTTGGTGAGTTCCTGTGGCTTTAATAATCAATTGTTAAATTGATTTTGGTAGGATGTGATAAGACATGGCTATGTTTGTGGATAAATGTGTATATGCAAGTTTGTATGATATGTGATTTGCAAGTTTTATGTTATATGCAAGGTTAATGCCATGTTTTATGATGCAAAACACCATGTTGAACATTTATGCATATGTAACATGTTATGCAAACTATATGTGAGAGTATATGCAAGTTATATGTAACATGATATGCAAGTTATGCATGTGATTTTATACATGCTAAGTATTTGATTTTATGCATGCTAAGTATTGGATTGTATGCATGCTAAGTGTTTGGGTTTATGCAAGTTAAGTGGTGTGTTTATGCATAATAAGTAATTGATTCTATGCATGCTAAATAAGTGGTTTTATGTATGCTAAGTGTTTGGTATTATGCATAAATCATGACATATAAGTTTACCCTTTTAAATGTGATGCATACATATGCAAGATGACACCTTTATATGCTATGCATGTTTACCCTCCTTTAAGATGCAAGTCATATATGCAAATTCAACATGTTATGCAAGTTATGTGTATGATTATATGCAAGCTCAACATGTTATGCAAGTTATGTGCATGATGTTATGCAAGTTAAGTTTAGGAGATTATGCAAGTTATGTGCATGATGTTATGCAAGTTAAGTTTAGGAGATTATGCAAGTTATGTGCATGATGTTATGCAAGTTATGTATATACTTAAAGGCAAGTTTAATGTGATATGCAAGTATGTGAATGCTTATGCAAGTATGTGAATGCTTATGCAAGTATGTGAATGCTTATGCAAGTATGTGAATGCTTATGCAAGTTATGTGTATGCTTAAATGCATGTTTAACATGTTATGCAAGTTATGAGAATGCTTATATGCAAGTTCAACATGTTATGCAAGATATGTGTATGATAATATGCAAGCTCATATGCAACATGTTATGCAAATCATGTGTATGATAATGTGCAAGTTTGGGTTAAATGTAGTTGGGTTAATATATGCTCATATATGCAAGTTGACATCCTCTTAACCCATGACAAAGTTATATGCTAAACCCATGATATTTGTGATGGATCTTTCCCTTTATTATGTCGTGAAATGAGAACGATTCACGTGGGGAACGATGGGGTAATAAATATGTTAATAAAAGTATGATTGGGTATGATTAAGCATACCATAAAAATAAATTAACATAGGTGGGAATTTACCTATTGAGTTAGGTCTACCCCATGGGAATTTACCTATTGAGTTAGGTCTACCCATGTTATGAAAAATGTGTAATTAATTAGGGATAATTAATTGTGGGGGTGATTAATTAGGTGTAATTAATCAACTAAGACACGAGGTTGGACACTTTTGTAGCGGAAGTCTGCCCGGAACCGACCGGCCATCCAGCGGCTACAAATGATTGGCCCAATGTGAGAGGTCTTAGTCATAAATTAAAAACATGATTAAAGTAAAGACACGAGGTTAGATCCTTTTGATGACAGAAGTCTGCCCGGAACCAACCGGCATATCCAGCAGTCATAAAAGACGGTCTAATGTGAGAGGTCTTTATGAGGTCATGATCTTAATTAATGAATTAAGAAACACTTAACCATATTAGCATGTAAAGGGGCATGTGGGGTTAAGTGGGTGCCTTGGGTGGCATGTAGTAACTAGTTGGGGTGCCTTGGGTGGCATGAGGAAACTAGTGGGTTGCCTTGGGTGGCAATAGAAAATACGATTAGAATACTTAACCAAAGTGGAACATGTAATTAAACATGATTAAAGGGTTAAGTAAGTGCCTTGGGTGGCATGTGGGAATCAAGTAAGTGCCTTGGGTGGCATGTGGGAATCAAGTAAGTGCCTTGGGTGGCATGTGGGAATCGAGTAAGTGCCTTGGGTGGCATGCGGAAATCTAGTGGGTGCCTTAAATGGCAATTGAAATATAATTAGATGACTTAACCAAACCTTAACATGTAAGGGGGCATGATTATAAGAAGGGGTTAAGTGGGATGCACTAGATAAAATGACAAGCTTAAGTAGTAGCTTGTGGGGGCCCATTTCAACCAATATCCCAAACGTATCTTTGTGGGCTCGACCCATGTCGAGTGACGGGACACGCATATTGGGTTTGACTATAAGAGGCCAAAACGGGGTAGCGGTGACAACGCAAGTCCAACGGGCTTCATATGCGTGTGTGGGCCCGGGCTGGTAGATAAGCCGTTGTTGCACCGTGTAGATATAAGCCGTGCACCGTTGATAGAATTGGTTGCCACTTTAGGGGAGTGATACACCCCACTGTGGGGCCAGCACGGGTATCTACGGTAGGGAGCCGATCGCTTGGGAGTAGTGGGGTACACCTAGTGGAGGTAGGGGCAGACGGCACCTACGTGGTCAGCTAGAAGTACCAGAAACTACTAGTTATATTTTCTAAGTCTTTAGGTGGGATCAAACTTTAAGTAGGAATTACTCTTGGTGGGTAGAACTGGTGTGGTGCAGTGTAGGAATTACCCTTGGGTGGGTAGATCTGGGGTGGTGTAAGCTAGTAATTATCCTCGGGTGGATAAATACGTCGTTTCGGTTATCGTAGTACATCCTGTGTTTTGTTGGCTACTTAGTGTAGTCATTATCCCCAGAGGTACCGTATCTTGTTTATATCATACCCTAATTACTTTAATGGTTGTATTGTTAGGGTTATAGGACTCACTCAGACTTATGTCTGACCCCGTTGTTGTTTATCTTTTTTTTTCCCACCCTCAGGTTATCAGAGTGGACCTAGCACTAGTGGGCTTGGACCAGACCGCTATATCTATCTTTTGGGGCTTGGACCGTAGAAGTAAAGCTCGGTTTATCTTTTGGCTATTATCTACGTAATGGGATTATGTACTTCTATTATCAGGATGGATATTATGTACTTGACTCTTGTTATGGTTTTGTGATGTAACCAAACATGTTTTGTTATTGAAATGATGTTTTAAATTTTCAAGTATTACTTATACCTGTCCTGTTGTAATTTTTCTGTTCTATACTCACTAAAAATACTCCACCAAAACTAAGGCATTCCCTTTTGAGTGACCTTAGCGGGTGTGGGGTGTTACAGTAAACACAGCTTGTTTCAGATAATTTCCAACTCGTCCGATTCAATTCTGTTCTGTACCGTCCTGCTCATGCATACGGTTCCAAGTCCGATTTTGAATCGGCCAATTCTGATAAAATATAAATATGTTGTAAATATTTAAAAATTTAATAACTAATTAATTTAAATTTAATTAATGAACAAATTACTTTGTTTTGGTCAGTTCCTTCATTCACTGCTTCTCCGGTTCCTGCTTTGTTCTCGATCATGACCGACATTTCAGGGCCCTGGCCAACTTGTTATGATTCCTGTCGTGTTTTGAATGATCATTAACAAGTTATAATAAAATTAATTTCTTTTAATTTTAAATAGTTATTACCAATTATTTGTAAATACCTTGGTAGGACATTTGTGTTTGCTCCTAGGAAATTTGGGCTCCCACGGTTTGCGTTTCATATGGTTTTTGTTTGCAAACCAATACCATCCAATTTTAAAACTAACCGTTAATGATTTCCTGGCCCAACCAAAACCTTCTACCCACTAATTCCACACCCAGCCCACTCTTGCAAACCCTCTCCAGAATAAAAGATTAGTCGCCGTCTTTTTTTTATCCCACTTCTCCAATTCCTCTCGTCCAAACACAAATAACACTCAGTTCCCAAAATAAATCACCGTGCCTCCTCCTTCTACGGTGGTCGGAATTCCAGCGGATACCCCCAGATCTATCTCGCTAGTTAGCTCTTTCTTCTGCTTGAACCACGTCGGCCCTAGTCCTTCCATCAGCCCACTGTTCGCCTACCCAGATCCGGTCTTCTCCGTGAGGTTTCGTCAGTTCAACTCCATCAATAAAGGTGAGCGAGCATATCTCCTTTCCCTTTAATTTTTGCTGTTAAAAAAATTTGTAAATCATTGTATAAATTTGGACTTTCGTGTGGGAAAGGGTTTGACTGTTTACTGTTGTTTGTGGTTAACTTGCATGACTATGCAAGTCTCGAATGGGGTGATGCTGTATATATATTGTGAACAGCTTGGCACCCAAGGAAATGTAATTGTTTGGTCACCAAGTAATCGGTTTGGGTATCACGACATAGGGGTTGTAGACAGGATGTAGATGTATAGAGCTGTGTTTCTTAGAATAACTGTGTAAATTCATTAATTCGGATTGGACAAGGCATTGGGTAGGGGTCAGATTTCATGTTCTTAAGGCCAACGAGACTACTGTGTATATAATCTAGCTGTGATTTTGTCTGTAGATTTGGTACATATAAATGGTGTTTTTTATTATAGTTAATTAACATACACCATACGAAGCTTGTTCTATTTTTCCCTGTTCACATCTTGCATGTTCCCTGTTCATAATTAATTAATAAAATGATGGAATTCAATCTACAACTAAATAAGATACACAGGACTGAGAATGAATTGATATAAAACCGACAATTGTGAGCAGACATTAGTTTGTGCTTATTTTGCTAATTTTCATTAAGGTTCTTTTTGATGTATTGATACTAGTTTGTTCAACTGTAAATAACGTAAGTCGTGTGTATTTCAGAGTGTATATGCTTTGTAGGCTTGCAGCATATTAGATATCATTTACTACACATCAAACATGTATAGCTGACGATAGGTCCTAACACATTGTGTTTTTTTTATTAAAACATGACAATTGGACTAAAATAAGGTCCAGTTGAGATGTTAATATGCAAGGAGGAGATAATTAGGAAATGTAACCACTGTGGAACCTTTTATTTTACTTGCTTATAATTTTCAAACTTTAAAACTGTTTAAAGGAAAAATCATTCTGGTGATCATGATTGTGCTAATATTCCTACAGCATGATTATAATTGTATTGGACACTGTATAAGGATTTAATTCATCTTTTGATGGTGCAGGATACTGCTAAATTCACTGGGTAAAATGTGTTGTACAGGAGCAATCACCTGTGAAGTTATTCAACCTCATTGTATTTTTTTTTGCCGAATGTGATTTGTTGTTCTTTTCTTCTTCTTTTCTATATACAATTTGGATCTTACTGTTGCTTACATACTGCAATTGAATGTAAAGTGAATTGTTTGACCCTTTGGGTTTGTATTCAGACAAGGATCCATATATTTTTCTTCTTATCGTTTTATATTCAGAATGGCTCGGAGTTTTATGAATATTTCAATCCAAATTTTGGCAATGTGATATTTATTTAGTAGCATGTATGGTTCGACTATGAAAACAAAAACAAAAATCATTTCATCGCGGTGTATCACATTTGAAGTTCATTTATACATTTGTACTTATTCGCAAGTGAGGTGATTACACCATTTTAAATTCTTATATGATATTAATACAATATAAATATTCCAAAACAGTTGAGTTGAAAAATAAACTGATATTATCAAATATATTCAAATGAAATAGTGTATGGCTTCAAATTAGACTAAGATGGATTCTCACTCGACTAAATTAGAAATTTGGGTTAAAACAAATATCAAATATATAAAAATTTCTTTATATTAATTAACTAAACGTTATAGTTTATTAATGAAATTCCATAGCGACTATTTGAAAATTTAATTTGAACATATCTTACAATTTTTACAATGAAATTTCGATTTTTCTCTTTCATTAGAAAATTATAGTCAGACAGATTCAAACTTTCTCGTTTCACGAAATTCCGACTTATATCGCATCATGTATACTCAATCGAAGTTCAAAACTGAATATTACGAACTGCAGCGCCATTACGAGCTCGTTTATAATTAAATTAAATTATATCATTTAACTTCGTTTTAAATAAACGAATTAAATATTAAAAACCCATAAATATTCCAATAATAATATTTAAACAAAATTAAATATTCAAATTCAAGTGGCTGAAAATCTGGGCCGTTACACTAATGTTACATCCAGTTAATACATATTCGTCTCTAGCAACTCGTGCTAGCAATATAGATCAGCTACAGTCACCTCATCGTCCGAAGCAATATTTGTTGGTTTAAGATCAACATCGGCAATAAAATGTATAGTACATCTTGCAGGTTTGAATGGTCTGGAAAATGCGCTTTTGAGTAAAAAAAAAGGGAAATAGTTGGGGTGAGGAACGAAGGAAATGTGGTTTCAAATGCATGAAGTAGGTGCTTGAGGGCGAGAACATGTTTTATAGACTTCCAAAACTTAGGCTCTGTCAAGAATATGCCTGATTCTTTAACATTTGTGCCTAACAAAGGGTAAGTGCTTGGTAACATGTTGAATAATAGGTCTAGTTTTCTGTTCTAAAGCCGCCTTAATTAGCATAACTTGGTAACATTTTGCAGCGTGCAAATAGGCCTGTCAATTATATAGATTTCGCTCCAATCCCACCCGAATTTGCCCTATTGAAGCGAGTACAATTTTTTCCCTTTTACATCCCAAGTCCGACCCAGGTCCGACTGGTTACTATTAGGGTTAGGGATAGTTTTATCAAAATTTGGTCTTTTTAGGACCCAATCCAGCTAATAAGTCTCCATCATATTAAAACATGAGTGCATGTTATTTGTTTATCATTTTATTTGTTTCTATGTAGATGTTTTTTTTGCATATTTTAATTGTGAATCTGGCTACATCACCATTTACTTTGTACGTTAACATTGTCTATATGCAAATTTTACTAAAATTGCATTTTAAACGTGGTTTAACATAAATATTCTGAGTTTGATATATGAGTATCACCTAAGTTGGCTGACTTGAATATTGATTTGAAATATCTTGTGCGTTTGAGCCATACTTAGATTTTAATTATTGTAATCGGACTTTGGTCCAATTTTATGATATCCACACCAAACCCAACACATTAACAGGTCACCTATGAACATGTAAAATATAAGTGCCAAATCCTTAGGAAGAAAGTGGAGACATTTAGATAAGTTATCAGTTTACTCATTAATCTCGATTAAATTCTATACCATAAATGTCATCCTAATACATTTAGGTAAGTTACTAATTTACAATTAGTCATCATTATTATTATCCAGTTTATTACCAGTCCCGTTAACCATTTAAACATATTTATTCGGTCTTTCAAATTCAATCATATTCATTAGTTGTCCCTTTAATTTTCATTACTACGTTAATTTCATTTAACAAATCACAACCTTTTTAAATACAAATTCCTTTCACTTCCAATTAATTATAGCTGCAATCTTCCATTTCCAATCGATTCTTCGACCCTTTCCAGTTAATAGGAAACTAACCCATTAATTTCGAAGTTACATTATTTATTCTTGTTAATTATTTCATTATCTAAACGTGAGTTATGCGCATATAGTTCTTGAATTACTTCATTTAACCTAGTTTGCATCCTATATTTAATTAATTTATTCACTTTTCATTTATTAATTTAATTTTCCTATTATTAATACAATTTCATGTATTCTAGTTATAATCAAGCTACTAGAATACGCTTTCATGTTTAATTTGCTGAACCAGCGTTTCTTAGGATGATTTTCCATTTAATTTTATAAGTTTATTAAAAGGATATTATCTCATTTAATTCACAAGGAAAGTATATATTCCTTTTATTTGGAATAGACAGTGTAAAATACAAAGAAAATTCATACTTTACACATCTTTTCCTTGGTATTTAAGTATGTGTTCCTTGTCAAATCAAATGTTGTATTTAAATAATAAAATGAAGAATATAAAAAAATCTTATAAAAGGCAACGAATATTTTTCACATAAATCAAACTATGAAAAACTCAAATCTAACATAAAAGGGTAACCATCTTATATTAATTATTTTTATTATTTCTCCTTAAATTATAGATTAGATTAAAGAAATAATTTTACAAACTACAAAACTTCGGGATTAGTTTCCATATCCACATGAAAAACAAAAAAATATACAAATGAATATTTAGGAAAAAATTAATATTAATGAAACGATAAGCCTGCAACTCAGATAAAAGAAGTATTTTGACATAAAAGCTTATATGTGCCAATGAGACAAATCAGATTGTAATATAATAATATAATTTCCCATTCACTTCGAAAGAGTGCTTTCGAATTCCGGATCTGAAATACACTTCGAAGACCAACTCTAATCTTTTTTAAATCCAAGATATATTTCTAAAAAAATAATATTCGTATGTTAGAAATATAGATTTGAAGAAATATATGGGATTGGAAAAGTAAAGAATAAATAGAACGGATCAAATCTGGGAGTTATTACCTCACACATGCAAAGATTGATTCACTCTTCTTCCCTTTATTTCTAGTTTCTTAGTCCTCTTTGATTTGAATGAATCTGAATATACAAATTTATAAGTTTTGGGAAGAAAGTAGAGAAGGCGAAATGGCACAGCTTCGCTCTAGCCTTTAGAAAATATGAGAAGAGAAGGAAGGTTAGACTTTTATTTATAGGCACAAGAATCAACCAAGATCCTTCGACAATAACGATTAAATCTGGGCCATGTCAAAAATAACTTTCATCTTAGGCGAATTGACCACTATGCTGATATGCGGGTCCCATCTAATATTTGTTTACGACAACATTTAATATTAAATTATTTTCATTTTGTTTTTGTTTTTCGTCTATAACTTCCTCATACGGAATCTGTAAAATGCAAGTTTCGTGGTTAAATTCTATCATTTGTGCAAATTTCATATTTGGAACCTAACTAATTAACTAAAATAACCAACGCCAAAATTATTTTCGTTACATGGATTGTAAGTCCTTGAAGTATTTAATCTATCAGAATGAGTTGAATATGAGGTAACAAAGATGGATAAAGTGTTAGGAATTGCGGAATGGATCGTTAAAGCAAAACTAATACTAGAGGGTAATGAATAGAGTTTTTGAGAAATTAAACAGAATCTAAAACTTATATGATCTACTATATGAATCGCCCACCACAGAAATAATCACAGACACAGAATCAAACACAAACACAAAGATAAACAAAAGTAAAATGCAGAAAAGGAATGAACATACCGGATTTTATACTGGTTCAGATTGCTCCTACGTCTATCCCATGCAATTCTGGATTGTGCAGAGTTTTATTACTATATCAATATCCAAGTACAACCCCTTTGATTTCACGACTACAAGGTTAACACCGATTCCAAACACCTTTGATCAAGTATATTCCCTTTGATTTCATGGCTATAAGGTTAACACCGCTCCAGTTCCCTGATTTCAAGGCTACGAGGAAACACCTTTTTCCCAAACACTTCCCAAACAATCAAAATAGCCCTATAACACTTCAATAGCACTTCGATTCAGAGAGTAGAAATTCTAAAACTACTTCCCCTTAATCCTATAATTATCTATATAGTTCCTATACTAAAGTACTCCCCCTTAATACTTTCCCTAAATTTATGATTACAATAATCAGTAAAAACCAATCTAAGTATCATAATTACATATGTTTTAATTCATATACAAACCAATCTAAGTATCATAATTACATATGTTTTAAGTCAAACAATCCAAATCAAACAAATTCAAACAAGTCAACCAAATCATACCAAATAATTAAACGTTTCTGGGGACTTCTACCCATTCAGCTTGTCCAGTGATTGGGTTATTCTTGATGTTCTTCCACTCTTCTTCATTGAGGAGTTATACTTTGTTGTTTTCATCTATGAAATGAGAAGAGATTGAACAACGAATTACGTCAAAATGTTTCTCTTGATATTCAACCATTCTTATCTGAATTAACTCTAGATGGCGCTGATTACGTAGTACTATAGAAAGGTTTTCTTGAGGAATTCAAAGAATCATCAAGATTTTCACTTATTTTGTGAATTGGATTTTCCATAGTTTTGATAAGAAATGAATAAAGGAGAAGGAGAAATTATATATTGAAGTTTTCTGGAAGAAATAGACTTAAATATGGTCTGGAATTTGTTGGATTTTGAGTGGATATAAGTTAGTTATTTAATTTTAAAATTTGATAAGTTTTGAAAACCTGGAAGTTATATGTTGACATATGCAATTAAGACACACTAAATATGAGAATCGAAAGCAAATACAAGCGAATACATAAAGATAAATAAAACTAGATAGACTAGTTTTAAGTGGATGATGAGGAGGAAGATGAGATTCCAAGCTTTCTTCCAATCTTGACCACGAACTTAGTCATTTTTGAAAAAAAAAATTAAGCTTCTTTTGATTATTGGCAATATTCACTTGGTTTTGAACAATCATCTCACTGTAAATGGTTCTAGTGTTTATTGGACAGTCAATACTTTCTAAAGAAGTTTCTTCTTCTTCGACTTCCATAGGTGGTTGTTCTTGTTGCGCTCGAGCTTGTTTGGCTTCGAATGTCTCATACGGTTGGAAAGTGCGAGGAATTTTCATGAGATGTATGTTTGATGAGTCAAACACTTTTCTTGGCACAAATTCTTCTCCATGAAGACCAACTATAAAGTATTTGAAAATGCAGGTGAGATAAACTCCATAGTAGAGTGTGTTTTCTCTTGATGACATTTCTATGGGCTTGAACTCCTTTAAGATCATATCGGCCCAATTGATGTCATAGCCACCAATAATAACAAAGAGGGCTTTTAGGGTTTTGAGAGTTGGATTATTAAAGTTTCCGGAATGAGGAGTGGTGGTATGTTGGAGGAGAAGTTTACGATTCTTGTTTTTGGACGGAAAAAGTGATTTTTGAAATCCATTTGAGCATCGCTTTCAAATATGTCGTGATAAGTCTCTAAATCGGTTTCGTCAATTTTGAAATCTAAAAAATCTGAGCCCGTGCTTCTACAATTTAAGATAGTGCCCAAGATTTCAATATCAAGAACAATTTGCGTGCCTATGATGCTACTCCAAATTTGATCTTCATTGCCTTCGTAAAATCCACGAATAAGATTCGCATAGAACATCTTGACAAGCTTTGTATAACACACTTCCTTATTATCCCATGAGTCAATTAGACTTAAGACTTCATTGTGTCGAAAGAGAGAGATAAGATCATAGAAAGAAAAGTCTCTAAAGACGGCGAAAGCGCCCGTATTAACTTTAGCATTTACTGTAATGACCCGGTATTTACACATATCACTGACACAGTATTAACGAATCATAAGTACGTATTTACAAATACGATTTAAAATCCAGATTTTGAAATTCCAAAACATGTAAACTTATGTATAATAGCATTTATATATGCATATACCACAGCATTTACTAAAACGCATTTTTTACACATTCAGGTATGATAGCATGTATTAAATAACGTTTGTTTAAATTTATTTTTTCATGCATATAGAATAATACTTTTCCATAGCAAGTTTTTAAAATACCATTTTTTTACACATGTTTGTTTATTTTTTTCAAAAGATTTAAGAATTTGAGTTTTTGTAAATTCTTGAATTAAAAACTTTTAACACTTGAATTAAAACATGCCAAAACCATTTTGTTGTCAAAACAAGTTCAAAGGCAAGTTCAAGTTCACATGTACATCCATACCCAAAACATGAAAAACCATTTCTTTTTGCAAACAAGTTTTCATGTATATGTACTTGAGAAAACACCTACATTAGTACTAGACTAGTAGAGAGGATCTAGGAGCAGATATCTTTCACATGGCAAATCATTTTTGTATCAAATATTTCGGTTTTAAATCATCCTCTTTTCTCACAAGTTTTTCTGAAAATGACATTTATCTTTGCATTTTTTAAAAGTATGTTCACAATTGTCATAAAACATGTTCCTAAAAATCTTGCAAATCCTTGTGTATTTAAACCATAGATTCACCTACACTAGAACCTATACAAGCCTATAGATCATCTAGGATTTTTCCATGTACATTCATCACATGGCCGAGAGCTTTTGTACATGATTTCAGATTTTTGCAATCCCTTTGAAGCCAAGTAAGTGTTTTTAAATATTTTTGTTAAATCAAGTTGTCATGAGAAATATATGGTTGAGAATTCCAAGATGAAAACTGAGTACATATGGTACACAAATGGATAATAAAATTTGTTTAAACCAAGAAAAGATTTGTGAAGAACATGGGTGGTACAGTGGCAGTTAAGGTGATGTTGTATGGTAGGCCAATGGGAAAAAGTGGTGGTTTGCACAAGGGGTTTTCAGGGTGATGTTGGCTGAGATAAGCCATGTGAATGTGAGGAGGTGGTGTTTTGATTTGGTAAGAAAAAAGATTTTTTTGAGTTGTCAATCATTTGTCAAACATGAAATCTGAAAACTGATTTTTTTTATACATTTATATTTTATTATTTTCCTCTACTATAAATAAGACCTAAGCATACACATCCTCCTCACACAACACAAGCATTTGAATTATCAGTTTAGTAGGAGAAAATTGTGAGATCAAACACAAAAGTGAGTAAAACTGCTTTCAATTTTCTGTTTTGAAATTCCTGCATTTTTGTTGTTTGAACTATAAGTTGAATTTGGATTTTTGTGGTGGGTTTGTTCAAGTAGTATACCTTGTGTGGATTACTTATTTGGTATGGTGGAGAAATCATTGGTTGTGAATTAAAACTTTAAGTGCAAAGGGTTAGAATGGGGTATTATTTGGTGTTGTTATCAGACCCAGTATATTTTGTTTGAAACTCTACAAATCTAAATAGATCAGTAAATCTATGTTAGGGGATTAAAAATGAGATATCATACTATATTTAAACCCTTCACATAGTCATACAATTGTTCAAAAAATGAAGCCAACTTTGCTAAAAACCTTACTGGTACTTGAAAACTAAACAACAGAACCTCTCTGTATCTAAAAATCAAAGTGAATTTTCAAATGGTATAAAACTTGATTTGATTATATAAACATAATGAGGGATCAAGATGATGATTTTTAAAAGAAAAATCATGATTTTTAATGGCTTAGATCAGGAGATATCCTGAGGTGATCGAAATTTGAACTTTAATCAAATTCCGACCACCCAAGCGATTTGAGGCCGTGTGGCTGGGGTTGAAGCTTCGTATAGGACCAAGGATTCTAGGAAAAATGTTATATGATTTTTCAAATGAAGGAATTGTGAGGACGAGGTGAAAATAGGGTTTAAACTTGATTTTTGGGTTATGTTTGTCACGCCAGAGCTGCTCGTCGACGGTGGAGCTTTGGGGGTGCGGTCATGGGGGGAAAGCGACGTCAGGTGGTGGTGGTGACGTGGCCAGAAGAGGGCAGCAGCACATGGACGGGGCGAAGCATGGTGGACATTTTCTTGGATGGTGGTTTTTGGCTGGAAGTGATGTTGAACGGTGAAATTCCACCAGGGCCGTGGAGGTGGCGATCCAGGCTTGGGAAATAGTCAGCAAGTGGAGGGTGATCAGGGAGGATGGTCGCTGGTCGTTGGAGGGGCCACGTGTGGCTATGCATGTGCACGAGGCTAGGGGGTGATCGGATATGAAAACACCATGGTTTTTGGGTGATCAGTAGTGTTTTGTAAAGGTTGGTACTACCAGGTGGTACTACCACCTGGTAATGATGGGCGCACGGGGTTTTGGAGTGATCGGGCAAGGAAATGCCGTGGTATGGATGTGGTACTTTGGGCACTTGGTACTGTGGCTGATAAAAATGTGGTACTTTGAAGAACGTGATGGCCGGGCCTGATTTCTTGAGCGCACACTAGGGTTTTGAACTAGTACTTTGGACCAGAAGTGGTACTTTAGTGATTTAGCTTTAAAATAAGAATTTTGAATATAATTTAAAATTTAAAACTAGTTTTTAAATTAAATAATAGATTAAATAAAAAAGAGAAATAAATAAATAATAAAAATAAATAAAAATAGATTTTTTATTTAAATTAACAAGGGAAGAAAAAGAAGTGAATCAGGATTGAATACAGTTTTTGTCAAGAATACAGAAGCCGTAATCTAATTAAATTATAAATTTAATTTATAATTAGAAATGGTTTTCTAATGAAAATATTTAAATTTTAAAGTCAACAAAAATGAAAGGAAATCGTATGTTATACATACGCTCAAATTGACTGCTGTAGGTCTGAATTTTCTGACACAAGTAACTGGTCATGTACTATTCGGTATTTTATATAATAAGAACGGTAAATCATATTTTTTTCGTGTTTAGATTGATAAATAAAAAGAGAATTTTTTTTATGTGGAAATAAGAAGTAGATCAAGAATAAGGATCAAAAGAGAAATTTGATGAAAAAATATAAAGAGTAAAAAGCTGTAAAATAAATCATAAATTTAATTCATTTGTGAATAATTAGATTAAGGGATAATTATGAGAAATAATTTTCTAAAGAATAAGGTAAGTATTTATTTTTAAAAAGTGGCGAACAAAATGGAAAGAAAGATCTTGTGCGGCGCGCACACTGAAATTGTTCCTTTTTAATAGATGATCAAAATACCCAGGTATAAGCAAGATGATCGTATATTGTTCAGTTTGACTGTAGCTATATATGTAAATTAGATTATAATCATGTTAGATTAATAATTTAAAAAGAAAATATTCATGAATCATTTCAAAGAGGCCGAAATAAATATTTCACTTTGGTTTGATTATACGCCGCGCGACAGAGATTTTTAAATTGAAGACGGCGATATACAAGGGCTATTCTTGAATAGTGCCTTCGGTTTGTCCAATCCCAGGACAACTTGTATGGACGAATGTCTGACAAAGTAATTCTAACTGATCACGTACGTTGATCTCTCCAAACATATTTATACGGTGGTAGAGGAATTTGTTTCTCTCACTGTAGACCTATAATATATTTTTGGGGAAGTCAATTAGTGGTTGGCGAGTTTTGACGATGTGGCATTCAAAGAAAATAAACAGTGATGATGAAAAGGTAAGTCTAGCCTCAAGTCTCACCCAGGAAATGAAAAAAATCGGGCAGGCAGCATGGCTGTGTGGGTCGCTCCCATTAGGGTGAATAATCACTTATCTACAGAAATTCCTTTTACTTAGTAAATCTATTTAGATGCTGCCCCTTTTCGGGAAACGGTGGTTTGAGCCCAACCGTTGGTGATATACATTCGATACACTCAATAGAAATGAGTGGTTTGTCATGTGTGGGCCGGGTTGCAAGATGTTCTTGTTGAACCTAGGTGTATTTGCCTTTAGAGATACATTATCGGAAGGTGGTCCGATACCTTGTCATAGTTGGAATTCCAATTTCCATAAGAGCCAAGCGGTTTTTGTTTGTATACTATATACGATAATGTAAGATGCAAGCATTCTTCTAGATTCTAAATTATTTGTGAAAACTAATAGACACTATGATAATATCTGATTTCAAGTATAAAAAGTGCTTTTGATCTCATAAGATAAAAACCCGTTCCGTATTTACGGCGTGGTCTTATGGGATATATTTTATTCCTTTAAAGTATTTTAAATCATTTACTCATACCAATTCCCTGACTAGCCCGGAGTTTATTTTTCTTTGTTTCCCTTAAACTCTTGGTTATTCATAACACTTGTTATGAATAGACAAGTGAATCAGGATTGGATAAAACTTGGAAAGCTGGGATGGAACTTTCTGTATGCTGATCTACTTATCTTATCTACTGTATAATTAAGTCTGCAAATTAGTCATCAATGATATGTATAATTATAAATGTATTATGAACGACTTGTATCACTAGACCTATGATGTTCTAATGTATTCTGTACTACTGTGTAATATTATGAAGTATCATCTTTTGTAAAAATTCCGCTGTGAGATTCTGATGTTTTCTGTGATTTTATCTTCTATCTATTCTTATTCTTATTAATGGCACGACTTCCGATGTGTTCGAAAGTTGGGTCGTTACAGTTGGTATCAAAGCTTAGGTTACTGATTACTTAGGCTTTGGGTGAGTGCGAGAGAGCGTATTTTTGAAAATTTAAAATAAATTTAAATTAAATCAACTTGGATGATATACCTGAGTTAGTTATATCCAATCAAGTCTGGAATGACGACTTGTTATATTCAGGTGATTAAAATGAGTAACCGAGGTCGAAGAGGTCGAGCTAGTGGAACTTCCATTACTACTGGTCGTAATACTGGAACCCAGGATCAAGGGGAGACTGTGGAGGAAGTTGCACCAGTTCAGCAGGACAAAAGCTTTGCAACTATTTGTAAAGAATATACGACTCTGGGAGGAAAAGTTTTCAAAGGGACGGAATCTTTCATTGAAGTCCAAGCATGGTTGAGGTCTTGTGAGAGGATTTTCAAAGGTCTGAAATTGAAGATGAGCAGAAACGTCTTTTAGCTTCATGGAAACTTCAAGAAGCTGCTGCTATTCGGTGGGATGCTCAGACCACAAATGTTCCTGAGGAGGACTTCACTTGGGAAAAATTCAAGGAAGCTTTCGAAGCACAATTTCTACCTGCTGCAGGAAAGACTAGAATGTATCGAGATTTCATCGATGTCAAGCAAGGGAACATGAAAATATCCGAATATGAGAACAAGTTCAATTCACTCTCTTGTTTCGGGCCAGTACTGATCAATAACCCACTCAAGAAGAATGAAATGTCCATAGCAGGATTAAAGAATAGCCTGCAGATTTAGATGATTGGGCATCTCAAGATTCCATTTATCGATCTGGTGGATATGGCAGTTCGTTATGAGGCACTAGAGGGAAAGAAGCCAGTTGCAAAACAGCAGACAGGAGAACCCAGTGGCGAGAATTCCAACAAAAGGAAATTTAATCCGAACTGGAACAACAAGGGAATACCAAAGATGGGGGAGAAAGCCAAAGAGCGTTATAAAGATACGCAATGTCATAACTGCAAGGAGAAGGGACACATTGCTAGGTTTTGTACGAAGCCAGCAACTGAAAAACCACAGCAAACTCAGCAGCCGGAGCAACCTCAACAGAGACCAAAGGGAACAAGTGATGCTATTCCCCAAAAGTTTTCATGCTATAACTGTCATCAGCCTGGGCACTTGGTTAAAGACTGCCCACTTATGAAAAAGGCACAACAACCAAAGGTCTATGCTTTAATGGATAAGTCATCAACTTCTGAGAATGTGAAAAGGGAAGGAGCTTCAGAAGGTACCTTACTCTTTTTAGATAAAAGGAGTTAATTAACTAGGGTCAGCCTTAAGATAAATTAAATATGGTTGGATTAAATTAAAATAATATCCAATCATACTGATACCAGAAATCGGGTTAGAATTTCAAATTGAATTAAAATTTGGATTGCTTGAAATTAAGGCTAGACTTAAGTATTAATTGGATATAGACTCAGGGAATGTGAACTGGCCGATTTGTGAAATTAAATCAGATTTGTGAGTCCCGAAATGGAGATAATTAACTAAGTGAATGAAGATTGTGGGTAATACTTAACGGAGTTAAGTAAATTGACTAATGAGTTAAAAAGGGAATTTGGACAGATATTTTTGGTTATAAATAGGAAAATTGCTGATGTGTGTTAATTATTTATATGTGTGTCGATAACTCTAATGTACTGTTTAAAAATTTCGAGGACGAAATTTTTATAAGGAGGGTAGATTGTAATGACCCGGTATTTACACATATCACTGACACAGATATTAACTAATCGTAAGTACGTATTTACAAATACGATTTAAAATCCAGACTTTAAAATTCCAAAACATGTAAACTTATGTATAATAGCTTTTATATATGCATATATCACAGCATTTACTAAAACCCATTTTTTTACACATTCAGGTATGATAGCATGTATTAAATAACATTTGTTTAAATTTATTTTTTCACGTATGTAGAATAACACTTTTCCATAGCAAGTTTTTAAAATGCCATTTTTTACACATGTTTGTTTATTTTTTTCAAAAGATTTAAGAATTTGAGTATTTGCAAATTCTTGAATTAAAAACTTTTAACACTTGAATTAAAACATGCCAAAACCATTTTGTTGTCAAAACAAGTTCAAAGGCAAGTTCAAGTTCACATGTACATCCACACCCAAAACATGAAATACCATTTCTTTTTGCAAACATGTTTTCATGTATATGTACTTGAGAAAACACCTACACTAGTATTAGACTAGTAGAAAGGATCTAGGAGGAGATATCTTTCACATGGCAAATCATTTTTGTATCAAATATTTCAGTTTTAAATCATCCTCTTTTCTCACAAGAGTTTCTGAAAATGACATTTATCATTGCATTTTTCAAAAGCATGTTCAAAATTGTCATAAAACATGTGCCTAAAAATCTTGCAAATCCTTGTGTATTTAAACCATGGATTCACCTACACTAGAACCTATACAAGCCTATAGATTATCTAGGATTTTTCCATGTACATTCATCACATGGCCGAAAGCTTTTGTACATGATTTCAGATTTTTGCAATCCCTTTGAAGCCAAGTAAGTGTTTTTAAATATTTATGTTAAATCAAGTTGTCATGAGAAATATATGGTTGAGAATTCCAAGATGAAAACTGAGTATATATGGTACACAAATGGATACTAAAATTTGTTTAAACCAAGAAAAGATTTGTGAAGAATATGGGTGGTACAATGGCAGTTAAGGTGATGTTGTATGGTAGGCCAATGGGAAAAAGTGGTGGTTTGCACATGGGGTTTTCAGGGTGATGTTGGCTGAGATAATCCCTGTGAATGTGAGGAGGTGGTGTTTTGATTTGGTAAGAAAAAAGATTTTTTTTGAGTTGTCAATCATTTGTCAAACATGAAATTTGAAAACTGATTTTTTTATACATTCATATTTTATTATTTTCCTCTACTATAAATAAAACCTGAGCATACACATCCTCCTCACAAAACACAAGCATTTGAATTATCAGTTTAGTAGGAGAAAATTGTGAGCTTCTAAACACAGAAGTGAGTAAAACTACTTTCAATTTTCTGTTTTGAAATTCCTGCATTTTTGCTGTTGAACTATAAGTTGAATTTGGATTTTTGTGGTGGGTTTGCTTAAGTAGAAAACCTTGTGTGGATTACTTGTTTGGTATGGTGGAGAAATCATTGGTTGTTAATTAAAACTTTAAGTGCAAAGGGTTAGAAAGGGGTATTATCTGGTGCTGTAACCAGACCCTGTATATTTTGTTTGAAACTCTACAAATCTAAATACATCAGTAAATCTATGTTAGGGGATTAAAAATGAGATATCATACTATGTTTAAACCCTTCACATAGTCATACAATTGTTCAAAAAAAGAAGCCAACTTTGCCAAAAACCTTTCTGGTACTTGAAAACTAAACAACAGAACCTCTCTGTATCTAAAAATCAAAGTGGATTTTCAAATGGTCTAAAACTTGATTTGGTTTTATAAACATAATAAGGGATCAAAATGATGATTTTTAAAAGAAAAATCATGAATTTTAATGTCTTGGATCAGGAGATATCCTGAAGTGATTGAAATTTGAACTTTGATCAAATTCCGACCACCCAAGCGATTTGAGGCCGTGTGGTTGGGAGTGAAGCTTCGTGTAGGACCAAGGATTCTAGGAAAAATGCTAGATGATTTTTCAAATGAACGGTTTGTGAGGATGAGGTGAAAATAGGGTTTAAACTTGGTTTTTGGGTTCTATTTGTCACGCCGGAGCTGCTCGTCGATGGTGGAGCTTTGGGGGTGCGGTCATGGGGGGGAAAGCGATGTCAGGGGGTGGTGGTGATGTGGCCAGAAGGGGGTGGCAACACATGGACGAGGCGAAGCGTGGTGGACATTTTCTTGGATGGTAGTTTTTGGCTGGAAGTGATGTTGAACAGTGAAATTCCACCAGGGCCGTGGAGGTGGCTATCCAGGCTTGGGAAATGGTTAGCAAGTGGAGGGTGATCGAGGAGGATGGTCGCTGGTGGTTGGAGAGGTCGCGTGTGGCTGTGCACGAGGCCAGGGGGTGATCGGATATGAAAACACCATGGTTTTTGGGTGATCAACAGTGTTTTGTGAAGGTTGGTACTACGAGGTGGTACTACCACCTGGTAATGATGGGCGCACGGGGTTTAGGAGTGATCGGGCAAGGAAATGTCGTGGTCTGGATGTGGTACTTTGGGCACTTGGTACTGTGGCTGATAAAAATGTGGTACTTTGAAAAACGTGATGGTCGGGCCTGATTTCTTGAGCGCACACTAGGGTTTTGAACTGGTACTTTGGACAAGAAGTGGTACTTTAGTGATTTAGCTTTAAAATAAGAATTTTGAATATAATTTAAAATTTAAAACGAGTTTAAAAATTAAATAATAGATTAAATAAAAAGGAGAAATAAATAAATAATAAAAATAAATAAAAATAGAATTTTTATTTAAATTAACAAGGGAAGAAAAAGAAGTGAATCAGGATTGAATACAGTTTTTGTCAAGAATACAGAAGCCGTAATCTAAGTAAATTATAAATTTAATTTATAATTAGAATTAGAAATGGTTTTCTAATGAAAATATTTAAATTTTAAAGTCAACAAAAATGAAAGGAAACCGTATGCTATACATACGCTCAAATTGATTGCTGTAGGTCTGAATTTTCTGACACAAGTGACTGGTCGTGTACTATTCGGTATTTTATATAATAAGAACTATAAATCATATTTTTTTCGTGTTTAGGTTGAAAAATAAAAAGAGAATTTTTTTATGTGGAAATAAGAAGTAGATCAAGAATAAGGATCAAAAGAGAAATTTGATGAAAAAATATAAAGAGTAAAAAGCTGTAAAATAAATCATAAATTTAATTCATTTGTGAATAATTAGATTAAGGGATAATTATGAGAAATAATTTTCTAAAGAATAAGGTAAGTGTTTATTTTTAAAAAGTGACGAACAAAATGGAAAGAAAGACCGTGTGCAGCGCGCACACTGAAATTGTTCATTTTTAATAGATGATCAAAATACCCAGGTATAAGCAAGACGATCATGCACTGTTCATTTTGACTGTAACTATATATGTAAATTAGATTATAATCATGTTAGATTAATAATTTAAAAAGAAAATATTTGTGAATCATTTCATAGAGGCCGAAATAAATATTTCACTTTGGTTTGATTATACGCTGCACGTCAGAAATTTTTAAATTGAAGACGGCGATATACAAGGGCTATTCTAGAATAATGCCTTCAGTTTGTCCAATCCCAGGACAACTTGTATGGACGAATGTCTGACAAAGTAATTCTAACCGATCGCGTACGTTGATCTCTCCAAACGTATTTATACGGTGGCAGAGGAATTTGTTTCTCTCGCTGTAGACCTATAATATAATTTTGGGGAAGTCAATTAGTGGGTGGTGAGTTTTGACGATGTGGCATTTAAAGAAAATAAACAATGATGATGAAAAGGTTAGTCCAGCCTTAAGTCTCACCCAGGAAATGACAAAAATCGGGCAGGTAGCATGGCTATGTGGGTCGCTCCCATTAGGGTGTATAATCACTTATCTAGAGAAATTCCTTTTACTTCTTAAATCTACTTCGATGTTGTCCCTTTTCGGAAATGGTGGTTTGAGCCCAACCGTTGGTGATATACATTCGATACACTCAAGAGAAATGAGTGGTTGGTCATGTGTGGGCCGGGTTGCAAGACGTTCTTGTTGAACCCAGGTGTATTCGCCTTTAGAGATACATCATCGGAACGTGGTCCCATAACTTGTCATAGTTAGAATTCCAATTTCCATAAGAGCCAAGCGGTTTTTGTTTGTATACTATATAGGAGAATGTGAGATGCAAGCATTCTTCTATATTCTAAATCATTTGTGGAAACTAATAGACACTATGATAATATCTGATTTCAAGTATACAAAGTGCTTTTGATCTCATATGATAAAAACCCGTTTCGTATTTATGGTTGGTCTTATGGGATATATTTTATTCCTTTAAAGTATTTTAAATCGTTTGCTCATACCAATTCCCTAACTGACCCGGAGTTTATTTTTCTGTGTTTCCCTTAAACTCTTGGGTATTCATAACACTTGTTATGAATAGACAAGTGAATCAGGATTGGATAAAACTTGGAAAGCTGGGATGGAACTTTCTGTGTGCTGATCTACTTATCTTATCTACTGTATAATTAAGTTTGCAAATTAGTCATCAATGATATGTATAATTATAGATGTATTATGAACGGCTTGTATCACTAGACCTATGATGTTGTGATGTAATATGTACTGCAGTGTAATATTATGAAGTATCATCTTTTGTAAAAATTCCGCTGTGAGATTATGATGTTTTCTGTGATTTTATCTTCTATCTATTCTTATTCTTATTAATGGCACGACTTCTGATGTGTTCGAATGTTGGGTTGTTACAGTTGGTATCAGAGCTTAGGTTACTGATTATCTAAGCTTTGGGTGAGTGTGAGAGAGCTTATTTTTGAAAATTTAAAATAAAATTAAATTAAATCAACTTGGATGATATACTTAAGTTAGTTATATCCAATCAAGTCTGGAATGACGACCTGTTATATTCAGGTGATTAAAATGAGTAACCGAGGACGAAGAGATCATGCTAGTGGAACTTCCACTACTACTGGTCGTAATACTAGATCCCAAGATCAAGGGGAGACTGTGGAGGAAGTTGCACCAGTTCAGCAGGACCAAAGCTTTGCAAATATTTGTAAAGAATATACGACTCTGGGAGGAAAAGTTTTCAAAGGGACGGAATCTTTCATTGAAGTCCAAGCATGGTTGAGGTCCTGTGAGAGGATTTTCAAAGGACTGAAATTGAATGATGAGCAGAAACGTGTTTTGACTTCGTGGCAACTTCAAGAAGCTGCTGCTATTTGGTGGGACGCTCAGACCACAAATGTTCCTGAGGAAGACTTCACTTGGGAAAAATTCAAGGAAGCTTTCGAAGCACAATTTCTACCTGCTGCAGGAAAGACTAGAATGTATCGGGATTTCATCGATCTCAAGCAAAGGAACATGAAAATATCCGAATATGAGAACAAGTTCAATTCACTTTCTTATTTCGGGCCAGAACTGATCAATACCCCACTCAAGAAGAATGAAATGTTCATAGCTAGATTAAAGGATAGTCTGCGGGTTCAGATGATTGGGCATCTCAAGATTCCATTTGTCGATCTGGTGGATATGGCAGTTCGTTATGAGGAACTAGAGTGAAAGAAGCCAGTTGCAAAACAACAGACAGGAGAACCCAGTGGCGAGAATTCCAACAAAAGGAAATTTAATCCGAACTAGAACAACAAGGGAATACCAAAGATGGGGAAGAAAGCCAAAGAGCGTTATAAAGATACGCAATGTCATAACTGCAAGGAGAAGGGACACATCGCTAGGTTTTGTACGAAGCCAGCAACGGAAAAACCACAGCAAACTCAACAGCTGGAGCAACCTCAACAGAAACCAAAGGGAACAAGTGATGTTATTCCCCAAAAGTTTTCATGCTGTAACTATCATTAGCCTGGGCACTTGGTTAAAGACTGTCCATTTATGAAAAAGGCACAACAACCAAAGGTCTATGATTTCATCAACTTCTGAGAATGTGAAAACGGAAGGAGCTTCAGAAGGTACCTTACTCTTTTTAGATAAAAGGAGTTAATTAACTAGGGTCAGCCTTAAGATAAATTAAATATGGTTGGATTAAATTAGAATAATATCCAATCATATTGATACCAGAAATCCGGTTTGAATTTTAAATTGAATTAAAATTTGGATTTCCTGAAATTAAGGATGAACTTAAGTATTAATTGGATACGGACTAAGGGAATGTGAACTGGCTGATTTGTGAAATTAAATCAGATTTGTGAGTCCCGAAATGGAGATAATTAACTAAGTGAATGAAGATTGTGGGTAATACTTAACGGAGTTAAGTAAATTGACTAATGAGTTAAACAGGGAATTTGGACAGATATTTTTGGTTATGAATAGGAAAATTGCTGATGTGTGTTAATTATTTATATGTGTGTCGATAACTCTAATCTACTATTTACAAATTTCGAGGACGAAATTTTTTATAAGGAGGGTAGATTGTAATGACCCGGTATTTACACATATGACTGACACAGATATTAACTAATCGTAAGTACGTATTTACAAATACGATTTAAAATCCAGACTTTAAAATTCCAAAACATGTAAACTTATGTATAATAGCATTTATATATGCATATATCACAGCATTTACTAAAACCCATTTTTTACACATTCAGGTATGATAGCATGTATTAAATAACGTTTGTTTAAATTTATTTTTTAATGTATGTAGAATAACACTTTTCCATAGCAAGTTTTTAAAATGTCATCTTTTTACAGATGTTTGTTTATTTTTTTGGAAAGATTTAAGAATTTGAGCTTTTGCAAATTCATGAATTAAAAACTTTTAACACTTGAATTAAAACATGCTAAAACCATTTTGTTGTCAAAACAAGTTCAAAGGCAAGTTCAAGTTCACATGTACATCCACACCCAAAACATGAAATACCATTTCTTTTTGCAAACTTGTTTTCATGTATATGTACTTGAGAAAACACCTACATTAGTACTAGACTAGTAGAGAGGATCTAGGAGGAGATATCTTTCACGTGGCAAATCATTTTTGTATCAAATATTTCCGTTTTAAATCATCCTCTTTTCTCACAAGATTTTCTGAAAATGACATTTATCTTTGTATTTTTCAAAAGCATGTTCACAATTGTCATAAAACATGTGCCTAAAATCTTGCAAATCCTTGTGTATTTAAACCATAGATTCACCTACACTAGAACCTATACAAGCCTATAGATCATCTAGGATTTTTCCATGTACATTCATCACATGGCCGAGAGCTTTTGTACATGATTTCAGATTTTTGCAATCCCTTTGAAGCCAAGTAAGTGTTTTTAAATATTTTTGTTAAATCAAGTTGTCATGAGAAATATATGGTTGAGAATTCCAAGATGAAAACTGAGTATATAAGGTACACAAATGGATACTAAAATTTGTTTAAACCAAGAAAAGATTTGTGAAGAACATGGGTGGTACAATGGATGTTAAGGTGATGTTGTATGGTAGGCCAAAGGGAAAAAGTGGTGGTTTGCACAAGGGGTTTTCAGGGTGATGTTGGCTGAGATAAGCCATGTGAATGTGAGGAGGTGGTGTTTTGATTTAGTAAGAAAAAAGATTTTTTTTGAGTTGTCAATCATTTGTCAAACATGAAATCTGAAAACTGATTTTTTTTTTATACATTCATATTTTATTATTTTCAACCTGAGCATACACATCCTCCTCACACAACACAAGCATTTGAATTATCAGTTTAGTAGGAGAAAACTGTGAGCTTCTAAACACAAAAGTGAGTAAAACTGCTTTCAATTTTCTGTTTTGAAATTCCTGCATTTTTGCTGTTTGAACTGTAAGTTGAATTTGGATTTTTGTGGTGGGTTTGTTCAAGTAGTATACCTTGTGTGGATTACTTGTTTGGTATGGTAGAGAAATCATTGGTTGTTAATTTAAACTTTAAGTGCAAACGGTTAGAAAAGGGGTATTATCTGGTGCTGTTACCGGACCTTGTATATTTTGTTTGAAACTCTACAAATCTAAATAGATCAGTAAATCTATGCTAGGAGATTAAAAATGAGATATCATACTATGTTTAAACCCTTCACATAGTCATACGATTGTTCAAAAAATGAATCCAACTTTGCCAAAAACCTTACTGGTACTTGAAAACTAAACAACAGAACCTCTCTGTATCTAAAAATCAAAGTGGATTTTTAAATGGTATAAAACTTGATTTGATTATATAAACATAATGAGGGATCAAAATGATGATTTCTAAAAGAAAAATCACGATTTTTTATGGCTTGGATCAGGAGATATCCTGAGGTGATCGAAATTTGAACTTTGATCAAATTCCGACCACCCAAGCGATTTGAGGCCGTGTGGTTGGGAGAGAAGCTTCGTATAGGACCAAGGATTCTAGGAAAAATGCTAGATGATTTTTTAAATGAAGGGATTGTGAGGACGAGGTGAAAATAGGGTTTAAACTTGGTTTTTGGGTTCTGTTTGTCACGCCGGAGCTGCTCGTCAACTGTGGAGCTTTGGGGGTGCGGTTATGGGGGGAAAGCAACGTCAGGGGTTGATAGTGATGTGGCCAGCAGGGGGCGGCAGCACATGGACGAGGCAAAGCGTGGTGGACATTTTCTTGGATGGTGGTTTTTGGCTGGAAGTGATGTTGAGCGGTGAAATTCCACCAGGGCCGTGGAGGTGGCGATCCAGGCTTGGGAAATGGTCAACAAGTGGATGGTGATCGGGGAGGATGGTCCCTGGTGGTTGGAGGGGCCGCGTGTGGTTGTGCAAGTGCATGAGGCCAGGGGGGTGATCGGATATGAAAACACCATGGTTTTTGGGTGATCAGTAGTCCTTTGTGAAGGTTGGTACTACCAGGTGGTACTACCACCTGGTAATGATGGGCGCACGGGGTTTTGGAGTGATCGGGCAAGGAAATGCCGTGGTTTGGATGTTGTACTTTGGGCACTTGGTACTGTGGCTGATAAAAATGTGGTACTTTAAAAAACGTGATGGCCGGGCCTGAATTCTTGAGCGCACACCAGGGTTCTGAACTGGTACTTTGGACAAGAAGTGGTACTTTATTGATTTAGCTTTAAAATAAGAATTTTGAATATAATTTAAAATTTAAAACTAGTTTTTAAATTAAATAATAGATTAAATAAAAAGGAGAAATAAATAAATAATAAAAATAAATAAAAATAGAATTTTTATTTAAATTTACAAGGGAAGAAAAAAAGTGAATCAGGATTGAATACAGTTTTTGTCAAGAATACAGAAGCTGTAATCTAATTAAATTATAAATTTAATTTGTAATTAAAATTAGAAATGGTTTTCTAATGAAAATATTTAAATTTTAAAGTCAACAAAAATGAAAGGAAACCGTATGCTATACATACGCTCAAATTGACTGCTGTAGGTCTGAATTTTCTAACACAAGTAGCTGGTCGTGTACTATTCGGTATTTCATATAATAAGAACTATAAATCAAATTTCTTTTCGTGTTTAGATTGATAAATAAAAAGAGAAAATTTTTATGTGGAAATAAGAAGTAGATCAAGAATAAGGATCAAAAGAGAAATTTGATGAAAAAATATAAAGAGTAAAAAGCTGTAAAATAAATCATAAATTTAATTCATTTGTGAATAATTAGATTAAGGGATAATTATGAGAAATAATTTTCTAAAGAATAAGGTAAGTATTTATTTTTAAAAAGTGACAAACAAAATGGAAAGAAAGACCGTGTGCGATGCACACACCGAAATTGTTCATTTTTAATAGATGATCAAAATACCCAGGTATAAGCAAGATGATCATATACTGTTCAGTTTGACAGTAACTATATATGTAAATTAGATTACAATCATGTTAGATTAATAATTTAAAAAGAAAATATTTGTGAATCATTTCAAAGAGGCCGAAATAAATATTTCACTTTGGTTTGATTATACGCCGCGCGACAGAGATTTTTAAATTGAAGACGGCGATATACAAGGGCTATTCTTGAATAGTGCCTTCGGTTTGTCCAATCCCAGGACAACTTGTATGGACGAATGTCTGACAAAGTAATTCTAACTGATCGCGTACGTTGATCTCTCCAAACGTATTTATACGATGGCAGAGGAATTCGTTTCTCTCGCTGTAGACCTATAATATATTTTTGGGGAAGTCAATTAGTGGTTGGCGAGTTTTGACGATGCGGTATTCAAAGAAAATAAACAGTGATGATGAAAAGGTAAGTCTAGCCTCAAGTCTCACCCAGGAAATGACAAAAATCGGGCAGGTAGCATGGCTATGTGGGTCGCTCCCATTAGGGTGTATAATCACCTATCTAGAGAAATTCCTTTTACTTCTTAAATCTATTTCGATGCTGTCCCTTTTCGGGAAACGGTGGTTTGAGCCCAACCGTTGGTGATATACATTCGATACACTCAAGAGAAATGAGTCGTCGGTCATGTGTGGGTCGGGTTGCAAGACGTTCTTGTTGAACCCAGATGTATTTGCCTCTAGAGATACATCATAGGAAGGTGGTCCCATACCTTGTCATAGTTGGAATTCCAATTTCCATAAGCGCCAAGCGGTTTTTGTTTGTATACTATATAGGAGAATGTGAGATGCAAGCATTCTTCGAGATTCTAAATTATCTGTGAAAACTAATAGACACTATGATAATATCTGATTTCAAGTATATAAAGTGCTTTTGATCTCATAAGGTAAAAACCCGTTCCGTATTTACGGCGTGGTCTTATGGGATATATTTTATTCCTTTAAAGTATTTTAAATCGTTTACTCATACCAGTTCCCTGACCGACCCAGAATTTATTTTTCTATTTTTCCCTTAAACTCTTGGGTATTTATAACACTTGTTATGAATAGACAAGTGAATCAGGATTGGATAAAACTTGGAAAGTGGGGATGGAACTTTCTGTGTGCTGATCTACTTATCTTATCTACTGTATAATTAAGTCTGCAAATTAGTCATCAATGATATGTATAATTATAGATGTACTATGAATGGCTTGTATCACTAGACCTATGATGTTCTGATGTAATATGTACTGCTGTGTAATATTATGAAGTATCATCTTTTGTAAAAATTCCGCTGTGAGATTCTGATGTTTTCTGTGATTTTATCTTCTATCTATTCTTATTCTTATTAATGGCACGATTTCCGATGTGTTCGAAAGTTGGGTCGTTACATTTGCTAAATATTTGACATAGGTTTTGATAGCTTCTTTGTCATTATGAACATAACCTTTGATGGTTTTGGTTAACTTCAATTTCTGAGATGAACTTGAGGAAGCCATTGAATTGATAGTTTTGAAGAGAATAGATATGAAGAATATTGTTTGAATTGTGAATGAAAGGTAGAGATAATAGATGTATATATAGAAATTGAATGGATATAAATTGAATAGGCACAACTTTTCAGAAATTAATGACACCTTTTTAGACCTTGGGAGTTGGTGATAAGTTGGAAGGGAGTTTGAAAGTTTAAAACTTTGAAATCCAAAAATTAAATTTCAAAATACAGGCAGATATGTCCGCATATAGACATATGTATGTCGACATATGTACTTATTTTCAAAGTCCATTTGATTTTTGTGACATGTGAATTGAATTATCGATTTATATTTCAGATTTAATGATTTCCTGAAATAATTCTAATCATAGCAGACATCCAAAATTTATTTTATTATTTTATATATTATTTTGAATTTTGAAATTCAAAATTTCAATTTTCAAGTTTGAATTTTATAGTATGAATTTTAAATTCAAAACAAACAAAGCAACCATTCAACCAAAGAAAAATTAAAAATTGCGTACCCAATTTTTAGATCCTTTTCTTCGAAATTTTATGAATTCTGAATTGCCATCAAGCACAAATTTGAATTTTCGGTTTCTGGCTCTTTATCACTTGATGATGAATCTAAATCATCTAACGTTGCTGCATTTGCTTTCTTTCTCTTCTTTGATGAATTATTGTTGTCCATTTGTTGAGTCGATTTATCTGAATATGGACACATTCTCCTTATATGGCCTGGTTTGTAGTAGTTATAACATTGATCATCATTTCTTCTTGAATTTCCTTGGTTATTATTTTAAAAATAATTTTTCCTTCTATATTTCAGAAACTTTCTAAAATGTCTTGTTATTAGGGCTGTTTCTTCATCATCTTCACTACTCGAGTCAGAATCATTTGTTGTTGCTTTAAATGCATTGGATTTCTTCTCAGTTGGCGTGTTTTCCTTTCTTTTCAGTAACTGGATGTAACAACCCGGAAAATCTGGGCCAGTTTAAAATTTTTATTTTGGCGATTTTAGCGAATTTTGATTATTTAAAATAGATTATTTTAAATAATATCGACGAGAAATTTGTTTTGAACATAATTCGAACGTATATATTTATACGCGTCGTCGTTAGAATATAAATATTTATATATAATCATAAATAGAATTGAAAATGGCGCGGTAGTTCGATAATTCGATTTCAAACTTCAATTGAATGTACCGGGAGCAAAACAATCCGGATTTTAGTGAAACCAAAAACATTAGGATCTAATTGACGATATCTTTCCAACGAAGTTAACAAACTGAGATTTCACTTTATAAATGATAAGATATGTCCAGTTGAAAATTCTGAATAGTCGCTATGGAATTCAGGCCCTTAAAAATGGACATTTTGTAAACGACCTCGGATTTCGACGAAACCAGTTTTGTTGGGTCCGTGATGTAAAGTTATTGCTAGGTTTCAAATTTCATAATTTTTCGAATCAATATGTGAGCGTGGCAAAGGAAAACGCGTTTGACCAGTTTCAGTTGATTTTAATCGACTGGAAATTGGCCATTTTTCCAACGGTCTCAGAATTCGACGAAACTAGTTTTGTTAGGACCGTATCGTCAATACGAAGCTAGAAAATATTTTTCTGGAATTTTTCTAGTTAGTATGTGACCCCGGTAATTTGAAATGTACGTTTAAAATTCAATATAGTGATTTAAATGTAAATTCAACGGAAACTGATTGTAACAGCCGAATCAGCTTACGATACATATCCCATTGTGTTCGGAGTGGGGGTAATTAGCTATGGACGACAGGCGGTGGGCCTCGTTTCGAGGTCGAAATAAAAAGTTACTTTTTAGAGTAATTAATTAAATAAAAAAAAAAAAAAAAAAAAAATAAATAAATATATACACCTACCGTTTACACTCACTCCTCCCTCACTCCTTTCTCACTTCAGAAAAAAAAAAAAAAAAGCCGACGGTTCCCTGCGATCGATGGAGGTCGTCGCCTCCTCCAAGACCACCGCCGCCCCGATTTCTCCCCCTTCCTCTTCTCTTCCGCGCATCCCCCCCCCCCAGCTGCTCCGACGAAGGTGAAAACCCCCCCTGCTGCTCAGTTCGACGAAGACGAGACCCCCCCCCCCCCCCGATTCGAAACCGCCGACGAACCCCCCCCTCTCTCTCTGTAAGTCCATTTTCTTTTTCTTTTTTTTTTTTTTTTTTTTTTTTTTTTTTTTTTTTTATTTACTATTTTATTTCTGTTTTTATTTTATAGATTTAAAACTGAGTTTTTTTAAAATGTAAAAACTGAAATTTTCTTTTTTCTTTTTAGTTAGTTAAAACTGAATTTTTTTTAAGTATTAAAAACAGAAATTTATATAAAATTAAAAACTGGTTTTTGAAGTAAAGGAAAAACTGATTTTTGTTTTTAATAAAAAGAAAACTAATAGAAAAAAAAATATGAAAAACTGATTTTTTCTGAAAATATAAAAACTGATTAGGTTTTTTTTTTTCAGAAAGTAATACTGATATTATTTTAGAAAGTAAAACTGATTTTGTTTTTAAAAGGATTAAAACTGAATTGATTTATTTTTTTATAAAGATAAAAAACTGAATTGGTTTTTATAAGCAAATAATAAACTGATTTCAAAAGCAAAAATCATATTTTTATATGTGAAAGCAAAAGTAAAAATCATATTTTTATATATTGAACTTCGATAGAAAAATGGAATTTTTATATATTGAACTTCGATAGAAAAATAGGATTTTTATATATTGAACTTCGATAGAAAAATAGGATTTTTATATATTGAACTTCGAAAGAAAAATTCGATTTTTATATATTGAACTTCGAAAGAAAAATATGATTTTTATATATTGAACATAGAAATAAAAATTCGATTTTTATATATTGAACTTCGAGTTAAAAATATAGTTTTTATATATTGAACTTCGAGTTAAAAATATAGTTTTTATATATTGAACTTCGAAATAAAAATTCGATTTCTTATATATTGAATAGCGAGGTAAAAATGTGATTTTTACATATGTAGTGAAAGCGGACAACGAAGGTGACAAAAAGGCGAAGCGACGAAGACTTCTGCAAATGAAGTGCCGTGGAGCTAGGATAGCTATATGTGAGAATTTCTCACCTTTCAATTTATTTTTCTAGTTATATATATACTAGGATGCAGACGGTGCTTAGTAGCACCCGACACCCGTCCACAGACCATGGACTTGTTTGTTTGACTGTTTGGTGATTGATTGTGATATTGGTTTGAATGTGGTTTGTGGTGTGAAAAATCGAATCGATAAATTGGTTAGGATTAGACGTGCGCCGTTATAAGGCGAAGGAGTAAGGCTAGGTTAGACCCTTACTCCAAAGTTTGTGGTTTGCATAACGAATTGATTTGATTGATGTGTGAATGGCGTGGGCCTTCACTAGACCGGGGATAAGGCTAGGCCTTGTCCCGTTTCTAGTATCGTGCCGTTATGCCGCCGAAATTTTCTAAAATAAGTTAGAAAAATAAAAATAGCATTTTATTTAACGAATGAACTGAATATAAATTCATATGTTAAAATAAAATGTGTTATCGTTAAAAATATAATTTTTAACGTGAATGTGAATAAATAAATATTCATTTACAAACCAGACGGTTTGTTTATGTACACCTATTTGAATGACGTTGATTGGGTCGATAAATTTTACACATCGCCTAACTGCACAAATAAAATATGTGTTTGATTGTTTGAAACCCCACACGGGTGTTAGGATGAAATTTGAAGTTCACTCATCCTGATTTATTAAATATGTCGATCGATTGATTGACAAGCTGCTATAAGCGTTAAATGTCTATATTTGATGCTTATACAGTGTAGTGCACTTTGGTTGATGGTTGATTATTCATCGTTGTTGATATATACATGTGTTGTAGAAAATCCATATAATTAACATTATATGGTAATTGATTGGGCCTCATTCCAGTTTCAAGAAAAATAGAAATATTTGAAATAGAAATATTTGAAATAGAAATATTTGAAATAGAAATATTTGAAATAGAAATATTTGAAATAGAAATATTTGAAATAGAAATATTTGAAATAGAAATATTTGAAATAGAATATTTGAAAATAGAAATATGTGAAGCCGTGAGGATTAGATTGACGCCATTTTGACGTGAACGATATTTATATCGATTTTATTCATTTTAAAATGAATATTGAAACGTGATTTCGAAATCGAATATTTTGAAATGAATTGAATTGAAAACGATTTCGAAATGAATTGAATTGAAAACGATTTCGAAATGAATTGAATTGAAAACGATTTCGAAATGAATTGAATTGAAAACGATTTCGAAATGAATTGAATTGAAAACGATTTCGAAATGAAATGAATTGAAAACGAATTCAAATTGAATTGAAAACGATTTCGAAATGAATTGAATTGAAAACGATTTCGAAATGAATTGAATTGAAAACGATTTCGAAATGAATTGAATTGAAAACGATTTCGAAATGAATTGAATTGAAAACGATTTCGAAATGAATTGAACTGAAAACGATTTCGAAATGAATTGAACTGAAAACGATTTCGAAATGAATTGAATTGAAAACGATTTCGAAATGAATTGAATTGAAAACGAATTCGAATTGAATTGAAAGCGAAGTGAAATAAATTCAAATTGAATTGAAATTTGAATTGAATGGAAATGGATTTTGAAACGAATTTATAAAGAAGAATTCAATTTTGATTTGAATTGAAATGGAAGTTGAAAATGTTTTTGAAACGAATTCAAAACTATTTATATAATTCGTTTTAAATAGAAATCGACGAAATATATATTATATATATTATATATAATATAATGGCCTGAATAGAACGCGCCGCGTCGCGGCAGTTCGCGAATTTCGACCATTTATTTCGAACGGACATTACGGGAGATCCGACCGTCGGATTCTCCTAAAACCGGAACCGTTGGGTTCGTATCGAAAAGAGCTTTCTAATGAATGTTAGAAATTTGAAATCTAACGGTTGGATTTGGAGATACGTCCAAATCAAATTCGAAAAAGGTCGCTGTAAGTGCAGTTCGATGGCCGTTAATGGAAATCGACTGTATGGGCCTTGATAAAATTATTAAAAATAGCAATAATGTGTGTAAAATCATAAGAAATGATTTAGAAAGAATTGGGATGAAAAACTCCATATTTGAAAAGATAAAAATGGATTTTTATCGAAATGAACTAGTTTTGAACTAGAATTATAATTCTATTTATTTTTAAATAAATAAATTGAATTCGAAAAGGGTTTTAAAAATAACCAAAATTTCCAATGATTGCATTGGAGTGGATTTGAATCGAAATTGTCTTCGGAATATTTCAATGTTGGAATTCGTGATTATACAGGTGTTGTTATGGAAATTTGAAAGATATATATTTGTATCGTTATTTCCAATACGACATTTGTTAGTCGTAGAATTCGATATTGAATATAAGCCGATATATTTTCTATTCAGAGCCTTGTATTGAATATCGAATGTGATTTGGGTTTGTCGTGAATGGTGTCTTCACTAACACTGTTCTTGAACCCAGTTGAGAAAAGATTAAATCTTTTTATTTAGATTTAATGAAGTGTACCAATTAAATGATATTTAATTGGAATTGAATTGGTATTGATTTTTGGGTTTATCGTGAACAGTGTTTTAAATAACACTTGTTCTTTAACCCGATAATTAATGGAATGTGATTTGGGTTTGTCGTGAATGGTGTCTTCACTAACACTGTCCTTGAACCCAGTTGAGAAAAGATTAAATCTTTTTATTTAGATTTAATGAAGTGTACCAATTAAATGATATTTAATTGGAATTGAATTGGTATTGATTTTTGGGTTTATCGTGAACAGTGTTTTAAATAACACTTGTTCTTTAACCCGATAATTAATGGAATGTGATTTTGGGTTTATCGTGAATCGTGTTTTTAAATGACACTGATTCTTTAACCCAGATAATGATTAAAACTAAGTGGAGTTTTAATGAATCTTTAATTAGATTGAAAAGATCGAGAATGGAGTATCACCAGTTTTGCTCCAGGCGATAGTTAAATCTTTAATTAGATTTGAACGTGAAATTTAGAAACTAACTGTCGGTTAGCCAAGCAGAATGGTTTCCTGGATATTGATCTGATGTTGGTTTCGGCCTTCGGGGTTAATATTTGGGGAATTATTCTCTTGATTAATTTACGATTAGTGACTAATGAATTGGAATGAGGCGTATGTTGTGTTTGTGTAACACTTATTTAAAATATACGCGAGTTATTCGGAAAGACCGGGTTTATCCCATTCTGAATAACTGATGCGACGATAAGTCGAAGATGAAGACGATGGTCGAAGACCGGAGGTCTTCACGTCGTTTGGGTGATAGCTGACGATCTTGATTGGGCTGTACACCCAAGAAGATGGAAACAGTTGGTGATCGTCCAGACGTACTTGGAGATCGATGGATATGCGGGGTACTAGGTGCCTCCGGTTTCGTTCAGACCCAGAACGGACTTGTAAATGGACTGTGTGTCTGACATCGGATTTCATTCTGTGTGACTGATATCGGTTGCATAGGATGGTTTGCCTGTGTGGCATGCTAAGATGCAAATGATCAAGGCTTCTGTTGAAAAGCAAAGTCTTGTGGTGATGATCAAAGCACGGCCTTTGTGGCGTAGCTTTGTGTAACGTTTACCTCGCGTGTTTCACACCAGGTATGAACCAAAAACGGGAGACGGACCTCAGGGAGGACTTGCGTTTCTTTCTAGTTAGAAGTGGCGTCAGTGGTTTTACACGCCCTGACGAGTTTGACTTATGTGGTTGTTGCTGTTGCGAGGCGCCTCGGTTATATCGGTTTCGGCCGATGCTTCTGGTCGGCTGACGGACCAGACTTACACCCCATAGGGTGGGGAAACGTAGTGTTCAGGCATTTTAATCCACATCGGTGGACCGGCCCTGACGATCCAAGGGTCGATGCGCTCTGACCCTGTGGCTCGGGCTAGAGAGTCACGAAAACGGTTGAGGACTATCTTTTGCCTCGGTTCATAGACGGAAATCCAATTTCCAAATACGTGACATTTGAGGTTTTAATTGTAATCCTATATATGGCGACATAGTGGGATGGGGCGCTTATGCCGCCTATGATTGATACTTATGATTTGAAGTTGTTTTATACACTTATAATAGTATCAAATGATTTGTTTTAAAACGTATCAAGCATTCTTTGGCTGTTATAAGGGAAAACCCTATCCTCGACTGCGTTGCATTGTGTGATGGGACCTGGGTCTTATAACAGCTTCATGTTTCTTTATTTAGCATTACGCTGTTTGTTTTATGCACTGGTATTCTTGGGAGGAAACCCGTTCCGTGTTATACGGCGTGGTCCCTTGATTTACCTAATGATTTAAAATAAAGATTAATAACTGTTTTAGTTCTCACACCAGTCACATGACTGACCTGGAGTTTATTGTTTTAACCTAAACTCTGGGTGCCCTTATTTTGACACGGGCAGCTAGTAGTTTTGGGTTTTGCAGATTTATATTCACAGGATCCTGGTTCACAGCTGGAACGATATCCGGAAAGCTTTGTATCCGTATATCTCATTCTAGTTTGTGTATTGTATTATTTTCCGCTGCTATGTATTTAAATGTAATTTAAATCTCTGATATTTCTGTGTAATATTCGTTTATACTCTGTATATTCTTGTAATCTGATGCATTGTTGTAATATACAATGAAACGTTCTTCTGTATGCGTTCTGTTGTGGTTTGTTCTCGAACTATCCGACGCTTTCCTTTACGGGGAAGTTGCGGGTCTTTACACGTGGTATCAGAGCTTTGGTTTACAAAGCTCAGAGAACAAGGCACATTAGAACCATACGAAAGAATTCATCAGATATTGGATTAGTAATATCCAATTAGAATGGCTCGTTAGAGATGGGATCAGTAGTATCCTAGAACGAGTGTGAAGAGTATATTTTTGAAAGTGAAAACAAATTTTTGTTTTGAAAATTTAAACCGATTATTCGTATTGGATTATCTATTTATATTGATGTGGACAATCCAGTATATATAGATTTTGCGTATACGTCTGATCCGCGTGTATTCGAAGTTTTAATATATTGGATAGATATAGAATTACACTCTAATCGCCCGGAGATGATTTTGATGATGGAGCTCCATCATTAGAATTTATATTCGAGAGACGAACGTGTAATATCTATATACTTCCTATTGACTGGTGTGAGAACCAAAATTAGATAGGGCTTATTGTTGTGAATTGGCATCAAAAACATGATTTTTGTATATGTATCAAAATTATCAATTTGAAACTCTAATCCACTAATTGATTGATGTTTGTGTTGTTTGTTTATCTGTTTGATAATTTTGAACCATTTGGCCTAATTGAACCAAATATTGAATTGTATTGAAAATTGGTCGCATTTGCATGTATATACATATATATCTTTGAACAGGTCATAGCAAGGAGGCTAGAGCAAAGAATAAAATTTGTTTGCCCGACAAATAGGTACATGTTTACTACATAATTTCCTGTTTCGTTTGGGTGATGATGATTTTGTGAGCCTATTGGCTAGCCGCTTGGCTTTTTCTTTTTCTTTTTGAGATCTGAAGGACCGGGGAAGCTATTTGAAATTCCCCGATGCTCCCGGTGCAGGGGAGGTTATGGCGAAATTTTTCAAAAATTTAGGGTGTTAGCCAAATTTTTGAAATTTTAAAAATTCTCAGAAACTAAAGAGTTGGAGAATGGAAGCTAGATCGATCGTAGAGCTGAATAATCAAACCACTTTCGACTTTGTTCCTTTTCGGGGACGAAAAGTTTTAAGTGGGGGAGATTGTAACAACCCGGAAAATCTGGGCCAGTTTAAAATTTTTATTTTGGCGATTTTAGCGAATTTTGATTATTTAAAATAGATTATTTTAAATAATATCGACGAGAAATTTGTTTTGAACATAATTCGAACGTATATATTTATACGCGTCGTCGTTAGAATATAAATATTTATATATAATCATAAATAGAATTGAAAATGGCGCGGTAGTTCGATAATTCGATTTCAAACTTCAATTGAATGTACCGGGAGCAAAACAATCCGGATTTTAGTGAAACCAAAAACATTAGGATCTAATTGACGATATCTTTCCAACGAAGTTAACAAACTGAGATTTCACTTTATAAATGATAAGATATGTCCAGTTGAAAATTCTGAATAGTCGCTATGGAATTCAGGCCCTTAAAAATGGACATTTTGTAAACGACCTCGGATTTCGACGAAACCAGTTTTGTTGGGTCCGTGATGTAAAGTTATTGCTAGGTTTCAAATTTCATAATTTTTCGAATCAATATGTGAGCGTGGCAAAGGAAAACGCGTTTGACCAGTTTCAGTTGATTTTAATCGACTGGAAATTGGCCATTTTTCCAACGGTCTCAGAATTCGACGAAACTAGTTTTGTTAGGACCGTATCGTCAATACGAAGCTAGAAAATATTTTTCTGGAATTTTTCTAGTTAGTATGTGACCCCGGTAATTTGAAATGTACGTTTAAAATTCAATATAGTGATTTAAATGTAAATTCAACGGAAACTGATTGTAACAGCCGAATCAGCTTACGATACATATCCCATTGTGTTCGGAGTGGGGGTAATTAGCTATGGACGACAGGCGGTGGGCCTCGTTTCGAGGTCGAAATAAAAAGTTACTTTTTAGAGTAATTAATTAAATAAAAAAAAAAAAAAAAAAAAAATAAATAAATATATACACCTACCGTTTACACTCACTCCTCCCTCACTCCTTTCTCACTTCAGAAAAAAAAAAAAAAAAGCCGACGGTTCCCTGCGATCGATGGAGGTCGTCGCCTCCTCCAAGACCACCGCCGCCCCGATTTCTCCCCCTTCCTCTTCTCTTCCGCGCATCCCCCCCCCCCAGCTGCTCCGACGAAGGTGAAAACCCCCCCTGCTGCTCAGTTCGACGAAGACGAGACCCCCCCCCCCCCCCGATTCGAAACCGCCGACGAACCCCCCCCTCTCTCTCTGTAAGTCCATTTTCTTTTTCTTTTTTTTTTTTTTTTTTTTTTTTTTTTTTTTTTTTTTATTTACTATTTTATTTCTGTTTTTATTTTATAGATTTAAAACTGAGTTTTTTTAAAATGTAAAAACTGAAATTTTCTTTTTTCTTTTTAGTTAGTTAAAACTGAATTTTTTTTAAGTATTAAAAACAGAAATTTATATAAAATTAAAAACTGGTTTTTGAAGTAAAGGAAAAACTGATTTTTGTTTTTAATAAAAAGAAAACTAATAGAAAAAAAAATATGAAAAACTGATTTTTTCTGAAAATATAAAAACTGATTAGGTTTTTTTTTTTCAGAAAGTAATACTGATATTATTTTAGAAAGTAAAACTGATTTTGTTTTTAAAAGGATTAAAACTGAATTGATTTATTTTTTTATAAAGATAAAAAACTGAATTGGTTTTTATAAGCAAATAATAAACTGATTTCAAAAGCAAAAATCATATTTTTATATGTGAAAGCAAAAGTAAAAATCATATTTTTATATATTGAACTTCGATAGAAAAATGGAATTTTTATATATTGAACTTCGATAGAAAAATAGGATTTTTATATATTGAACTTCGATAGAAAAATAGGATTTTTATATATTGAACTTCGAAAGAAAAATTCGATTTTTATATATTGAACTTCGAAAGAAAAATATGATTTTTATATATTGAACATAGAAATAAAAATTCGATTTTTATATATTGAACTTCGAGTTAAAAATATAGTTTTTATATATTGAACTTCGAGTTAAAAATATAGTTTTTATATATTGAACTTCGAAATAAAAATTCGATTTCTTATATATTGAATAGCGAGGTAAAAATGTGATTTTTACATATGTAGTGAAAGCGGACAACGAAGGTGACAAAAAGGCGAAGCGACGAAGACTTCTGCAAATGAAGTGCCGTGGAGCTAGGATAGCTATATGTGAGAATTTCTCACCTTTCAATTTATTTTTCTAGTTATATATATACTAGGATGCAGACGGTGCTTAGTAGCACCCGACACCCGTCCACAGACCATGGACTTGTTTGTTTGACTGTTTGGTGATTGATTGTGATATTGGTTTGAATGTGGTTTGTGGTGTGAAAAATCGAATCGATAAATTGGTTAGGATTAGACGTGCGCCGTTATAAGGCGAAGGAGTAAGGCTAGGTTAGACCCTTACTCCAAAGTTTGTGGTTTGCATAACGAATTGATTTGATTGATGTGTGAATGGCGTGGGCCTTCACTAGACCGGGGATAAGGCTAGGCCTTGTCCCGTTTCTAGTATCGTGCCGTTATGCCGCCGAAATTTTCTAAAATAAGTTAGAAAAATAAAAATAGCATTTTATTTAACGAATGAACTGAATATAAATTCATATGTTAAAATAAAATGTGTTATCGTTAAAAATATAATTTTTAACGTGAATGTGAATAAATAAATATTCATTTACAAACCAGACGGTTTGTTTATGTACACCTATTTGAATGACGTTGATTGGGTCGATAAATTTTACACATCGCCTAACTGCACAAATAAAATATGTGTTTGATTGTTTGAAACCCCACACGGGTGTTAGGATGAAATTTGAAGTTCACTCATCCTGATTTATTAAATATGTCGATCGATTGATTGACAAGCTGCTATAAGCGTTAAATGTCTATATTTGATGCTTATACAGTGTAGTGCACTTTGGTTGATGGTTGATTATTCATCGTTGTTGATATATACATGTGTTGTAGAAAATCCATATAATTAACATTATATGGTAATTGATTGGGCCTCATTCCAGTTTCAAGAAAAATAGAAATATTTGAAATAGAAATATTTGAAATAGAAATATTTGAAATAGAAATATTTGAAATAGAAATATTTGAAATAGAAATATTTGAAATAGAAATATTTGAAATAGAAATATTTGAAATAGAATATTTGAAAATAGAAATATGTGAAGCCGTGAGGATTAGATTGACGCCATTTTGACGTGAACGATATTTATATCGATTTTATTCATTTTAAAATGAATATTGAAACGTGATTTCGAAATCGAATATTTTGAAATGAATTGAATTGAAAACGATTTCGAAATGAATTGAATTGAAAACGATTTCGAAATGAATTGAATTGAAAACGATTTCGAAATGAATTGAATTGAAAACGATTTCGAAATGAATTGAATTGAAAACGATTTCGAAATGAAATGAATTGAAAACGAATTCAAATTGAATTGAAAACGATTTCGAAATGAATTGAATTGAAAACGATTTCGAAATGAATTGAATTGAAAACGATTTCGAAATGAATTGAATTGAAAACGATTTCGAAATGAATTGAATTGAAAACGATTTCGAAATGAATTGAACTGAAAACGATTTCGAAATGAATTGAACTGAAAACGATTTCGAAATGAATTGAATTGAAAACGATTTCGAAATGAATTGAATTGAAAACGAATTCGAATTGAATTGAAAGCGAAGTGAAATAAATTCAAATTGAATTGAAATTTGAATTGAATGGAAATGGATTTTGAAACGAATTTATAAAGAAGAATTCAATTTTGATTTGAATTGAAATGGAAGTTGAAAATGTTTTTGAAACGAATTCAAAACTATTTATATAATTCGTTTTAAATAGAAATCGACGAAATATATATTATATATATTATATATAATATAATGGCCTGAATAGAACGCGCCGCGTCGCGGCAGTTCGCGAATTTCGACCATTTATTTCGAACGGACATTACGGGAGATCCGACCGTCGGATTCTCCTAAAACCGGAACCGTTGGGTTCGTATCGAAAAGAGCTTTCTAATGAATGTTAGAAATTTGAAATCTAACGGTTGGATTTGGAGATACGTCCAAATCAAATTCGAAAAAGGTCGCTGTAAGTGCAGTTCGATGGCCGTTAATGGAAATCGACTGTATGGGCCTTGATAAAATTATTAAAAATAGCAATAATGTGTGTAAAATCATAAGAAATGATTTAGAAAGAATTGGGATGAAAAACTCCATATTTGAAAAGATAAAAATGGATTTTTATCGAAATGAACTAGTTTTGAACTAGAATTATAATTCTATTTATTTTTAAATAAATAAATTGAATTCGAAAAGGGTTTTAAAAATAACCAAAATTTCCAATGATTGCATTGGAGTGGATTTGAATCGAAATTGTCTTCGGAATATTTCAATGTTGGAATTCGTGATTATACAGGTGTTGTTATGGAAATTTGAAAGATATATATTTGTATCGTTATTTCCAATACGACATTTGTTAGTCGTAGAATTCGATATTGAATATAAGCCGATATATTTTCTATTCAGAGCCTTGTATTGAATATCGAATGTGATTTGGGTTTGTCGTGAATGGTGTCTTCACTAACACTGTTCTTGAACCCAGTTGAGAAAAGATTAAATCTTTTTATTTAGATTTAATGAAGTGTACCAATTAAATGATATTTAATTGGAATTGAATTGGTATTGATTTTTGGGTTTATCGTGAACAGTGTTTTAAATAACACTTGTTCTTTAACCCGATAATTAATGGAATGTGATTTGGGTTTGTCGTGAATGGTGTCTTCACTAACACTGTCCTTGAACCCAGTTGAGAAAAGATTAAATCTTTTTATTTAGATTTAATGAAGTGTACCAATTAAATGATATTTAATTGGAATTGAATTGGTATTGATTTTTGGGTTTATCGTGAACAGTGTTTTAAATAACACTTGTTCTTTAACCCGATAATTAATGGAATGTGATTTTGGGTTTATCGTGAATCGTGTTTTTAAATGACACTGATTCTTTAACCCAGATAATGATTAAAACTAAGTGGAGTTTTAATGAATCTTTAATTAGATTGAAAAGATCGAGAATGGAGTATCACCAGTTTTGCTCCAGGCGATAGTTAAATCTTTAATTAGATTTGAACGTGAAATTTAGAAACTAACTGTCGGTTAGCCAAGCAGAATGGTTTCCTGGATATTGATCTGATGTTGGTTTCGGCCTTCGGGGTTAATATTTGGGGAATTATTCTCTTGATTAATTTACGATTAGTGACTAATGAATTGGAATGAGGCGTATGTTGTGTTTGTGTAACACTTATTTAAAATATACGCGAGTTATTCGGAAAGACCGGGTTTATCCCATTCTGAATAACTGATGCGACGATAAGTCGAAGATGAAGACGATGGTCGAAGACCGGAGGTCTTCACGTCGTTTGGGTGATAGCTGACGATCTTGATTGGGCTGTACACCCAAGAAGATGGAAACAGTTGGTGATCGTCCAGACGTACTTGGAGATCGATGGATATGCGGGGTACTAGGTGCCTCCGGTTTCGTTCAGACCCAGAACGGACTTGTAAATGGACTGTGTGTCTGACATCGGATTTCATTCTGTGTGACTGATATCGGTTGCATAGGATGGTTTGCCTGTGTGGCATGCTAAGATGCAAATGATCAAGGCTTCTGTTGAAAAGCAAAGTCTTGTGGTGATGATCAAAGCACGGCCTTTGTGGCGTAGCTTTGTGTAACGTTTACCTCGCGTGTTTCACACCAGGTATGAACCAAAAACGGGAGACGGACCTCAGGGAGGACTTGCGTTTCTTTCTAGTTAGAAGTGGCGTCAGTGGTTTTACACGCCCTGACGAGTTTGACTTATGTGGTTGTTGCTGTTGCGAGGCGCCTCGGTTATATCGGTTTCGGCCGATGCTTCTGGTCGGCTGACGGACCAGACTTACACCCCATAGGGTGGGGAAACGTAGTGTTCAGGCATTTTAATCCACATCGGTGGACCGGCCCTGACGATCCAAGGGTCGATGCGCTCTGACCCTGTGGCTCGGGCTAGAGAGTCACGAAAACGGTTGAGGACTATCTTTTGCCTCGGTTCATAGACGGAAATCCAATTTCCAAATACGTGACATTTGAGGTTTTAATTGTAATCCTATATATGGCGACATAGTGGGATGGGGCGCTTATGCCGCCTATGATTGATACTTATGATTTGAAGTTGTTTTATACACTTATAATAGTATCAAATGATTTGTTTTAAAACGTATCAAGCATTCTTTGGCTGTTATAAGGGAAAACCCTATCCTCGACTGCGTTGCATTGTGTGATGGGACCTGGGTCTTATAACAGCTTCATGTTTCTTTATTTAGCATTACGCTGTTTGTTTTATGCACTGGTATTCTTGGGAGGAAACCCGTTCCGTGTTATACGGCGTGGTCCCTTGATTTACCTAATGATTTAAAATAAAGATTAATAACTGTTTTAGTTCTCACACCAGTCACATGACTGACCTGGAGTTTATTGTTTTAACCTAAACTCTGGGTGCCCTTATTTTGACACGGGCAGCTAGTAGTTTTGGGTTTTGCAGATTTATATTCACAGGATCCTGGTTCACAGCTGGAACGATATCCGGAAAGCTTTGTATCCGTATATCTCATTCTAGTTTGTGTATTGTATTATTTTCCGCTGCTATGTATTTAAATGTAATTTAAATCTCTGATATTTCTGTGTAATATTCGTTTATACTCTGTATATTCTTGTAATCTGATGCATTGTTGTAATATACAATGAAACGTTCTTCTGTATGCGTTCTGTTGTGGTTTGTTCTCGAACTATCCGACGCTTTCCTTTACGGGGAAGTTGCGGGTCTTTACACTGGACTTCAAAAGACATTAGATTTCCGATTAACTCCTCAGTCTTCATTTCACTCACATTATTGACTTCTTCAATTGCCAAAGTTTTCTGATCTCATTCCAAAGTCAATTAACTCAATATTTTTCTAATTTGATCTTCTTCTTAAGAAATTTTTCCAAGTGCTGTTAACGAATGCACTATCCCTTGAAATCTGCAATACATATCGAAGATAGACTCACTCTCGTTCATTTTGAATAACTCAAACATATTAACTAACATTGATATCTTAGTTTTCTTAACTTTACTAGTTCCTTCATGAGTAACTTGTAAAGTTCTCCAAATCTCATAAGCAGTTTTACATACCGACACTCTATTAAACTTACTCCTATCTAATGAACAAAATAAAATATTCATGGCTTTAGAATTGCTTTATGCAGTAGCCTTTTGTTCATTTGTCCATTGTGCAAAAGCAATTGTGGGTTCAACAAACTCATTTTGTGTACTATTCCAAGTGTATAATCCTACTGATTGTAAATATATTTTCATTCCACACACCCAATATGAATAATTACTACCATTAAACAATGATGGTCTAACAGTGGACTAACCCTCTACAAAAGAACTAGTATTGCTACCATTGTTAGTTGCCATTATAACTATTTTCAAAAATCAGATTATGAACTTTTTGAAAGACTTTTCCCTAATACCAACTGTTAGGAATTACAGAATGGATCGTTAAGGCAAAACTAGCACTAGAGGGAGGGTGATAATGATTTTGAGAAATTAAACAGAATCTAAAACTTATATGGTCTACTATATGAATCACCCACCACAGAAATAATCATAGACACAGAATCAAACACAAACACAAAGCTAAACAAAAATAAAATGCATGAAAGGAAAGAACATACCGGATTTTATACTGGTTCGGATTGTTCCTACGTCTAGTCCCATGCAACGCTGGATTGCATAGAGTTTTATTACTATATCAATATCCAAGTACAACCCCCTTGATTTCATGGCTACAAGGTTAACACCGATTCCAAACACCTTTGATCAAGTATATTCCTTTTGATTTCATGGCTATAAGGTTAATACCGCTCTAGTTCCTTGATTTCAAGGCTATGAGGAAACACCTTTTTCCCAAACACTTCCCAAACAATCATAACAGTCCTATAAATCTTCAATAGCACTTCGATTTAGAGAGCAATAAGAAGAGAGTGAGAAGAGAAGAAGTTTTATGTAAATAGAACTGAATTCGGCAGTGTATAAGTGTAGAAATCATAAAAATAAGAAATAATAATGGTGTAGATAAAGTGGATGAAGATGGGGAAGAAGAATGATGAAAAAATTCGAAATCAGACCCTATTTATAAGTTTTGAAAGGTCGCAACACTTCTGGAACGTTACAAATAGTCAAAAGACACTTCCTTTTAAAATAAAAAATATGACGTTTCAAAATCAAAAATATGACAGTTATATGTCGACATAGGCAATAATGTATGTCGACATATCATAGTTCAAAATTGATTTTTGAGCATTTTTCAAGTGCTTTTGATATACATATATATATATATATAATTCTGGGAACTCTTGAATTAAAACATAGTGTTATAAATGAATATTATAAAGTAAAAAATCATTTGAAATAATAAATATAAACTATGAAAACATATTTATAAAATTATAAAGCTTGAACTATATAAATATAAAGTATGTAATATATAAAAATTATAAACTAAAAAATTTAAGTTTAACATCAAAAGTAAAATAAAGAAAGTAAAGTAGGGAAGATAAAGATTGAAGATAGAATTTGAAAATAGAGTTTGAAATCAGAAATTGAAAATCAGAATTTGAATTTGAATTTGAATTTGTACTTGGAGTGCTATTTAGAGTCTTACATAAACTAGACTCTATTACTATATTTAACTTGAACTCTTGAAATCTTGATTACTCATGAGTCTTGAATCGTTTCTGAATTCTGAATCTCTAACATCTTTGAACTGTACAGTCTTCAATATTAATTCCTATATATAAATCCTGCATATGTATATATACATATATTCTAGATAAAAGTGTTAGTATATATACTATAATCATTAATATTGAAATAAGGTTGTTGTCATCAATACTCCATTCTCCAACATAAAGTCGTAACAACATATGACTTTAGGATTAAGTGCTTTGTAAGGAAATGAAATAAAGTTTTGGAGGCATTTAGCCGAAAACATCAAAGTATGGTAGAAGTGATGTTATCTGAATAAAAAGACTTAGAGGCATTATTTATGTATGGAGTTAGAATGAGTTAGTTGCCAGCTCCAATCGGAATATCATAAAAATTTATGGTCCTGAAGTTCAACAGGTATTGTAATAACTCAAATCCTAACGGGCCTGGATTTTTCGTAAAATACTAAATTCCAAGTCCACTGAAATTTGAGTTGGGTGTTTGGTATCCTGAAAATAGGCAAAGATAATATATCAAAGTCCAATAAATAACTCATAGTGGAAATGATTAAAATATAATAGTAAATACATTTACTAATGAAATAGCACTTTCTAAACTAAGCATCTCTAAGCTAAAAAAACTCTACCTTCTATCTAATATGTCGGTTGTTATGAGGAGAGGGTCAGAGCTAAAGTTTTGGTGAATGGAAAGATTATATACTTTTAAACATAAAATTTCATATACCTTTCCATTTTAGTTATATTAGGTTCATTTAGGTTATAATACTTTTGCCTCCATGTGTAAATCGTACATATCTACTCCCAAATTGATCAGACCTTAATAGTTAATATATATATATATATATGTGTGTGTGTGTATATATATATATATGTAGCTACATGCCCCTGGACTACTTCGGCTAAAATACTACCACTAATATACCTCGCATCCTCCTAAATAGGACACCACTTTCTTGCCATGAGAGTGCTGCAACTACATCCACAGAAGACTGCCTTGTATGCTCTTTATCAGGCCTACAATGCAGATGTTCCATTGTCCAATAGAAAAATGTGAATTGGATAAGCAGTACCTACACTGTAGATATCCATGATGTACCATCCAATGTATACATCGAGGATTTACACGTAATCGCTCTATCTATACTTTTAAATTCTACTAACAAGTGGCACTACTAAGGCCCACTTTGTATGGAGCTCACTCGAGGATTTATATATGTAAAGGGCAACTTCTAGGCTAACAATATAGATGTTTTAAATGATCTTTATCTTCTCAGCGTGGCTATGACTCCACGCAGTCATCCCTCAACTAGTTGGAAGACATTCTAATGGGTTAAGACTTTCCATACAACAATCAAACTCAACAATAAAATGGCGTTGCCACCTCAACCAACATCTCGATGGTGAAAGACCACTGGCCTGTTGGTTTAACCCAAATATTCACTGTACTTACTACTGACTGACGATGACAGGTATCCGAACGGCTACTATCCTTAGAGGTCTTGACCATTAAGCCATCTACAGTAATCCACACAGTCCTCATATCAGTCATCAACATTTTGGTTGCTTGTAAAGGACAACCCTATTAGTTTTAAAATACAAATGCAGTCAAGACATACCCTTTTAATGGGAACTACAAACATTCCTCCAGTGGACCGCTCCATTGTCATCTTGGGGTATCCTCCACGTCTCGTTGAAGTCTCCACTTCCTGCTTTAGAATCTGAGACCATCAGTCCTCGACCTGAATGGGAAAGTTGCGACAAACATGCATCGTGAGATCAGCATACTATGAAGGATCTGCTATGGTTAGCTTCTTTAGGGTTACATCCAGATTTCCATTTAGATTGCTCCAAATGCAACTCACCTTTTTATTGGGTCCTACGTCTAATATTTTCTTACACATTAAGTTTATCTTATGTTTTATTTACTCTGCTTTTATTCTTTTATTATGATACTACATTCACTTTATTCTTCTTACGTTTTACAACAGTCTCATCTGAAACTATGCATGCATGTCATAAATCATTTTTTTCATAATAATTATTGTATTTCTTATTTTCTTCTTTGCAACGACATATCTTAATCACATTACTCATTTACTCTTTTCAGGGTCTCTCAGGTATTTAACTTGATTATTATCTTTATTTATTTTTGTCAACTCTAGTCTGTTATGTTCTTTGTCTTCTTACCGTCATTGTAAGTTTATTTTAGGAAGATAGTCATACTTGGTTGATTACAGGAACTTTACAAATCTATTCCCATATTTAACTACAAAACAATATAAGTAGTAACCCTTAATTACAAGGTATTTCTCTTGCTATTTTCCATTAATTGCTAAATAGTGCAAAATACAGTAACATCCATATTTTGTACTAATCCCGCTTTCTTCATTTTTGTTTTTGTAATTATGCTCACCACATTAAAATATGGAAATATACTCTTTTTCTCAACCAACCAACTAAATTATTGCTAACTTCCAATTCTGTTTATATATTAAATTCCCTTTTTTGTTCCATTTCGTAAGCTTGACATTTACACTTTAATTTTCCACTTTTAGGATTATGCCTTTCTCTAAAAATCTTAAGTCCAAGATTACTTATATTTGTTTGAATTATATTCCATAAGAAAGGTTTTCATATAAGCCCAATTTCTTAAGATTTTCAATTTAGGTACAAATAACTTACTGAACTAATTACCATAATTTAGTCCAACTATGCTAGTGTCAATTAAATAATTTTAATGAAAATCAAAGGATATTATATACCACTATCCAAATGATATATAAAATAAGTCCATTCACCTACAAAAAAGAACTCCATGTTCCAGTTCCGATTCAAATCCAGTTCTATTATCCATGGCCTTCATTTTTGTAACCTTATTTGGATCCACATTTGCAAGAATTTATAAATATGGATCTAAACAAATAAAATAGATTAATTAGAAAACCAAATCGGTAAAACTTATCTTATACATACGGTTTATCTTTGACATCCCCTTCCGCTGTAGTTTCTTCCTTCAATTTATAAATTAGAAATCCTAAATCTAAAATAAAAAAATTCAAAAGAATTAGAGGAGATAGAAAGGTAATAGAGTTTTTGCATCCATTCAGGATAATATAGATTGGAGGCTAGCCCTGCATGTTTATTTATAGAGCTCTAAAGGACATCTTCCGTTTGTTTTAAAATGATCGAAATCTGTATATACATCGCTCGAAATAACGCATTAATTAAAACACGTATGGATCAACCAATAATTCGCAGGTCGAACCAACTGTGTCGGATCTACACCCAATGAGTCTTATGTGTTATTTTAATGCATCCTACCATTTTTAATTTATATGTACTAATTTCTATGTAACATTATGTTAATAATATGTTAACATCAATAAATTTTCATTTATTTCTGATTTAATTCCATTTATGACACGCGTTAACCTTTTAAATTCAAACTGTGTTACTTTTGGAGTTTTTATATATATATATATATATATATTACACAAATATATACGCGTGTTTTAACATTCTTGAGTTAGTCCTTTTATAATGTTACATTATATTTATTACTTTATAACGTTATGCTTATATAATGTTAGTTTTTAATTAACTTCTATTAACTATTCTGTAACATTACATTTATCCGATTAACATTTATTCAGTCCTATTTATTATTTTATAAAGTTAATTGAGAGCTGCTAGAGTCACTCGCTTCAAAGTGACTGATAAACACACTCGTTGACAGCTGTACCTCAGTTTTACATTTCAGTCCAAAAATGTTTGCACTGTCTTTTACATAGCTTTCGCTTTGAACCAAAATGAAAAAAGAATGAGACACGTGTAAGCGAGTGCATAGTCAGTCACTTGTGAGCGACTCAGTATAGCATTTGCCAAGTTAATTTTATATAACATTAACATTTTACTTAATTCTATTTATATATTTGTAACATTATTCTTACATCACGTAAATTTTACATTTAGTTCTTATTTATTCTTCACATTCAATTTTTCAAATTCAAACATGTGTTTTATCTGGAATTCACACGTTTATATACTTATGAAGTAATATATATGTATGTATGTATGTATATAGGCATTCATTTACACATGCAATTATTTTCTAACACGGAATTTTGAATGTTAACAACTTTTTCATACGAACTCTATGCAAAACGTGTTATATATGTAAAATAATCAGAAAATCAGGAAAAATGCAATAGTAAAAGTTTCGAGGCCGTGTTCTAACAATTTTAAAATTACATATTTTTCTTTGTCCATAATCAAATTATATTATTTATTCTAAAAAATGCGAGGCATTACATTCTATCACCTTTTTGGGTTCTCGAAATTCGATAAGATAAAGCCATGTAATCCCATGCACTCACTTATGTAATCATATTCAATTTCTATACATCCAATTTTTGTAGTCGTCAGTGTCATTGTGCAAGCTGTATCACATCATGAAATATATGAATGTACATAGATTTCTAAGCAGTGCCTCCTATACGAATGCTTTTTTCGTTGAAAATTCTTTTCAAAATATGATTCAAACATCGTAAATATACTTACTATTTCATGGATGCAATAATTCAAAAATCAAAATAGTTTTTCATCCATATTTCCTACACTTCCATAGGATAGAAATATAGTTCAACCAATTTTTGCATCCGAAGCCCTACCATATGAATTTTAATTTTTGAATTTCTAAAAATTTAACTTTCTGAACTTGATTTCTCATGTTAGGAAGAAGGTAGAAAAACAAAAAACTTTGCATTTTCCATCTTGTTTTTACGCACTTTTTTCTCTGTACTTGGGACTTTTCTCAGTACTTTACCAAAAAACCTTTTGTTTTCATGTACATTTTACATAAGAAAAAATTTCTTTTTAAATTCTCCAAACTTTGCACGGATGAAATTATTTTTCTCTTTAAGTTATCATTTCTTATCACTGTAACTTCCTTTTACCTTTGTACTTAGATTTATCGTCTTCTTTCTAGTTTCTCCTTTTATTTTGTTGGCTCTTGTGAGTTATACCCATTGTTTATTTTCTTTTTAAATGATCACTACAGAAACATAGAAAAAGAACATTTTACTAATAAACACTGATTTCTATAATAACTAATACGTAGCACTTATGTACTGGTACATACTACTAAATGGGATGAAAACACAAATTCTAATTTTGGATGTATCTATGAAATTATAAACCTAGTTTTATCTCAAATACTACGTCCATGACATTCTAGAAACCCCTCCTAAAGGCTTCTCACATTTAATCCTCTTGGGCCTCATATATCATTAAGATATACTCTACCTGCTACCGAGCCCCTCAAACCTAAATTATAGTTGGGCTCATACCCAATCCCCATGACCGAGCCTTACCTATTGCCTTAGCCCCCACTGTTGAGTCTTAGATATCATAATACGTCTAGTTCTTACTCCTTCATGAAGTGATTAAATAGGCTTTAATCTTTTTTGTAAATTCAATTCATTACCTTTTTACCATAGATCTACATATAAACCACATTCTCATGTAAATTAACCAATCATTTCCAATTAATCTACATTCTTTATTAAATCTGTATTTATGTGAAATCCCTCTTTCTCTACCATTTTCACATAGATTATATGAGTTTGAAATTACCTTTAAGTCTTCTCATATTTGAATGGTAACTACTTGTAAGATATCCTTTTAAATTTTTGTTTTCCTTAACCTTTGCATACCATTCCATACCTTTTGAGTGTTGACCATTTCTCAGTTTCCCTTTTTAATTTCATTCCTAAATCTTTCTACAATTTCTACCTAAGTTTTATTTTCTATTCATATACCAAGATAATTCTTCTAGGCTGTACCTAGTTTCCTATGCACACTGCGGGGATCCTTTATTACCATTTCCATCACAGTCTTACCGAGTGCTAATTCCCATCTACTCCGTGCTTACAAATCTGGTTTTATGTTTGTTCTCTTTTTCCTTTTTTTCAAAATTTTATGCATTCCACGAAACCTCTTTTTTTCAAAACCCCTCTTAAAAGCTAAAAACTAGACTAGATAGGATAAACTGTTTCCTATTCATTTACTATAATCCACCCATTATTGCACTTTTTTTCAAATGGTTATGCACTTTAATGCATTAGAGCTACGTATTATTATTGTTATTATATTTTATTCAAGAGGTACTATTCAGACTGATTTTTTATGAATTTTTTCTGAGGAGGATTTTGCATTTTGTGTAAAGTAACAAGATTTTTTTTTTTTTGTTTTCTTTGCTGAAATAGGTAACACAAAATTTGGTGCTTTGCCTATATTTTTTACACCTCTTTCACTATGTATTCCTTATTTCTTAAAAAAATACACTTACTTACAAACTTGTTGTTTCATAAAACTTCATCTTACAATTCTCTTTTTCCAATAATTTAAAGTGTGTCACAACCTTTTCTACTCATGAAAATTTCTATGTTCGTACAATCGTTTAAGGCTACACTACTCTAAAACTTCTTATATAAAATACCTACCCTATTCCAACTTCTTTCCAATTCAGCATAATAAAATTTTATAGAATTCCATTCAAAAATTCTAGCATCTCTTTCCACTTATTTGTCTAACCTCATAACATATATGTGTATATATATATATATATTTCAAAACAAATCTGCTTTTAAACCAAAAGTTCTGTTTTGCACAATTGTCTATTTTTAAATAAATAAATATTTTAAAACTAGCTTAGAACTCGGAATTTTCAAATTTTTTTCAAGTTAAAAGTATAATTATGGGACTATAAGACTCAAAGTGGGTTCTTAACTTCCTTACCAGACTTATTTTCCAAAGAGTCATTTTCTCACTTTAGTTGCTCTTTATGTCAATTTTCCATGACTGCCCATTTCTATATTGAAATTTGCTTCTAGCACCATCCAAGTGCATAATAATATATGCCTAATCCATTTTCTATCCTTTTTCCTAAGGTAGTACTACATTACCCACAAACCTGAAATAGCTCCATATTTTCGTACATTTAACATATGGATTTTCCACTTTACCAAGCCTATTGTACATGTACCATGATCACTCTAGGACCTACTATTCTTGAGTTCTCATAATTCCAACCTTAACGTACAAAAATACACCTAAAACTTTCCATATGTTATTTCTTTCAAAAGTGGGTTCCTTTATTGATCTAAGTATACATAATATATTTATATTTTAAAAATACAAATACATTTACCCAATATTTATTTCGGACTACTAAACCTAAGCTCTGATTCCAAATATAACAATCCAAATCCTAACGGATCCAGACTTTTTCCAAAATACTAAAATCTAAGTTCACTGAAATTCGAGTTAGGTGTTTGGTATCCTGCAAAGAGGCAAAGATAAAATATCAAAGCTCAATAAATAACTCATGAAAGAAATGACTAAAATATAATAGTAAATAAATAATTACCAAGGAAATGACACTTTCTATACCAAGTGTCTCTAAGTTGTAAACCTTTTCCTTCTATCTAATCTCCAGGTTGTTACGAGGAAGTGTTCAGAACAAAAATTCTAGTGAATGGAAAAATTATATGCATTTAAACATAACACTACATATACCATTCCATTTCAATTTTAGTTATATAAAGTTCATGTAGGTTACAATACTCTCCCACCGTGCATGAATCCTACCCATCTACTCCTAAGTAGACTAGATCTAATAGTCAATATATATGTAGCTACATTCCCTTCGACCACCTCAGTCCTGGATACTACCCGCAGTATCCCTTGTATTCTTCTTGATAAGATAAAACTGTATTTCATGAGAGTGTTGCAACAACATCTACAAAGGACCACCCTATATGCCTTGTACTACAGGACTATAATGCAAATATTCTGTCATTTGATTGGAAAACATGAATAAAATATGCAGTATCTACACTGTATATATCCTGTAACAACCTAAAATTTTAGTAAACCAATTTAAATAAAAGATTAATAAAATAAATATTAATTAGAAAAATATTGAGAAATGGGCAACGATGGTTACGTCATTGATTCATTACGAAATTCTGGCTAAGATATATGTTAGTTTGCTGAAATCGGATGTAAAACTAAGAAGATACGATAGAAAGAAGTTTGAAATGCAAAATTGAAATTCGAATAAACAAAGAATTATTAATAATTAAAATCGGTCAGAAATCATGTAACTGGGGTCACCCAGTATTTAGCTGGGTTAACCCATTCGGGCAACAACGTGGTGCGCACGTTTTGGTGCGATTCGGGTTAGTTTCGGGTGCGTTTTCTGGAGACTTCTTCTGATCTGATGGTCTAAGTTTTTAAACTAAATTCTAGCGGTCTTAAATCCCCTAGCTCTATTATGGATATAGCTCCAAACCTAAACATATTTCTTCCTACTCCATTTCAACCATTCTCTGCTCCACTTTCTCCTTAAATATTTTAATGGAATTCCGAGGCTTGGGATTTTACACATATTTTTGGATAATACTTATATATGGAGATTTCCTACCATGGCTTATTTGGATTTACTTAATATTGTCAGTACTTTCAGTAATTACAAGATTAGTCTGAATTAGGGTTTATTTTGACAGTAAAATAATTGTAGATTTCCTGAGATTCCAGTCTTCTTTTCTGCAAATAATCTATGTATATCTGATTATTGCTTCTATCATTTCATAGACCTATCTCAGCAATCTATTTTGTCACTGTAATTTTATCCAGTTCATATTTATCCTTTTTTTTTTCATATATAATTTTATTTATAGTTCATATTCATCCATATTTTATTTTAGATCTGTTCTTATTTATCTGAGCCTAGGCCATTGTCCTTTTTAATTTTCACATTGAGTTTAGGCCTTTAAGAGCCTAAAACGTTATTCTTTTTTGTTTATGTGCAGTTTGGGGTGAAAATATGAATTTGACAATAAAAGTGCATTTGTAAAAAAATAAGAATTATGTACAAAAAGGATAAATTGGGGTTATCAGAATTATGCAATAAAGGATAACTGAATTGAAACTTTGATTAACTAAACGAATGACATTTGGATAGATGCTAAATAGTGGAGTTGGGTTGCACAATGAAATTAAACAAAAGTGATGTTTACAGACAACCTATAAATTGAAGTTTATATGCAATCTATGATACGACAAAAGTGTAGCATCCCTGAAAATTTGATACTTAAATCATGACACCAATACATCCCGTGTCCAAAACTCAAGTACCAAAAACTCTAGAAGGATAAAATGTAATGTCCCGGTTTTTGACGGGCTTTGTTAGATGATAAATTATTTATGAAATGGATTTAATACTTAAGAAAATTTGAATTAATCTTTTATTTTAAATCCTATGCGCATATACATACATATATATATATATATGTATATGTATTAGTTTGTTATAAATCTTTAGCATATCTACATATCTAAATTAAGAAAGCAAGTAATATTTGATCTTTCGTTTTACATTTTTTTTTAAATTGGATTCTAACTGATGCGAAATAAAGTAATTTATGTAAATGTTAGAGTTTCTTCATTTCAAAGAAAATATGGACATATGAAGATTTAATCCTATGTACTTAAGATCAAAACCCATTAATAAATCTTTTGATGTGTAACGACACAGATTTTGCCCGGACCTAATCGATCTCTAAACCGACCAAGACCGTTCGAATCCCGCATACGCTAACTCTGGGCATACAACACATCAGAACAAATAACAGAAGACTTTTATAAACATCATAATAATGTTATATCAGAGCACAAAATATCAAAGTATATCGAAATATAATACAGCGGAAGATTTATTTACATCAAATGTAATACAATGCACAACGGAAAATAAATAAAATAACACAGCGGAAGACTGCAAATGTCTGGAAACAGCTTTAAGCTTCAATCCAGAATCCTGCTCAAAATAACTATCTGCAAAACAAACTACTCGACTGCCCGTGTGGAAAATAAGGGCACCCGAGTTTGCAAGGGAAAAGCAAACTACAGGTCAGTCATGGGGCAAGTGTGAGAAACTCTAAACAGTTATAATTAACTTATTTAATAATATGGCATATCATGGGACCACACCGCTAACGCGGAACGGGTTTACCCCCATGAATGCCAGTGTATAAACAACAATCAATATAGGTATATGGATCTACTATGCATCAATCAACATGCAATATCCCAATCTACCCATTTAGATTAATCACCACACGTAGATTTTCTAAATCCAATTCAATTTACAGAAATTATTCCTTTGGACTTTATTTCCCGATTTCTATTTCAAATCATTTGAAATACATATCTAACTTTCTATAACAAAGTAGATTTCACTTCGGGATCTCAAATCAAATCGTTTGGAAATATGAATTCCAAATCATAACAATGCATACACACAAGTATGCAACCAAATATCGGGCTCCCCCTAGAAAAGGAAAAGGGCACGCACCTAAGCAACTCGATATATATATGTGCACCTCCCACTATGGAGCAGGCTACATTGATGATGCACCTCCCACATAGGAAGCATACACCGCCCATCTCACCCATACTTTTAGTCGTCCGGGCTACTCGAATCTCTAGCCACATACCAAATCATTTCATATCCCGAAGTAGGGAAAATCATTTCACAACATAATAATCACAAGTACTTTCAAAATATAGTACTTCACATCAGCAGTTTACACATATGATCAGTCACTATTAATCACATAACCTTTGAGCTCGTACGTCTCAAAGAAGGGTGTTAAGAAAGAGAATAAATTCTCCGCCACCAAACAGATATGTTATCAATAGCAACTAATTGAATACGCGATGAACCACAATGTAAAACATAATACATTTCTAAATCATTTAGAAATCATCGGGTTTAGGCCTCGAAATCCTTTCTGTTTTATAAAACATTTCTATAAAACATTCCCTGTCCAAAATCGGGAATATATTTCTCTTCACTTAAGAAAAACATCATTTCAAAATCATTCATTAAATTTTGAAATATATAACATCGCTAAACACCTTATAGTCAAATCGTGAAGTGTTTCACAAGGTGTTAACACACAGATATTTTTACCCAACCCAATGCAAAATGTAAAAGCATATTCTGCTCATAAACTGGTCGAGCACCATCCGAACAATCAATCAGTCACAATCAATATCAACAACCACGTATATTTGGTTTACACCACATCTCATATTTTGGTAAATTTAATTACCATTCATTCATTCCAATCTAATTAAAGATATATTCAAAGTCCAATTGGTTTCATCTCTAAAATCATTTCATATTGATTGTTCTACTTTTTGGTAATTAATCCTGCTTTTACTCGGGTTAAAGAACTAATGTCATTTAAACACAGTTTACGACAAACCCCAAATCCAATTTGATATTAAATACAAGGCTCTGAATAGAAAATATATCGGCTTATATTCAATATCAAATTCTGAAATCAACAAGTATCGTATTGGAATAACGATATATATATCTTCCAAATTCCTCCACAATATCCGTATAATCAGGGAATCCAATATCGAAATATTCCGAAGATAATTTCGATTCAAAACCATTCCAATTCATATACTGGAAATTCTGGTTATTTTTAAAACCATTTCAAATCTAATTTATTTATTTAAAAATAAATAACTTATTATTCTAGTTCAAAACTAGTTCATTTAGATAAAAATCTATTTTTATCTTTTCAAATATGGAATTTTTCATCCCAATTCTTTTCAAATCATTTATTATGATTTTACACAAATTATTGATATTTTTAATAATTTTTATCAAGGCTAGTACAGTCGATTTCCATCAACGGTCATCGAACTGCACTTACGGCGACCTTTTCCAAATTTGATTTGGACATAATTCCTAATCCAACCATTAGATTTCAAATCTCTAATATTCGATATAAATCTCTTTTCGATACGAACCCAATGGTTCCGGTTTTAGGAGAATTCGATGGTCGGATCTCCCGTAATGTCCGTTCGAACTCAATGGTCGAAATTCGCGAACTACCGCAGCGCGGCGCGTTCTATTCAGGCCATTATATATATAATATTATATATATTTCGTCGATTTCCCTTTAAAACGAATTTTATAAATCATTTTAAATTCATTTCAATTTCTATTCTGGCTCAAGTTCTTCAACTTTTCAGTTTCTAAGAACTTTCAAATTTTTCAAAAATTTGGCTAACACCCTAAATTTTCGAAAAATTTCGCCATAACCTCCCCTGCACCGGGAGCTTCGGGATATTTCAAATAGCCTCCCATGGCCCTCACCAATCCAAAAAGAAAAAGAAAATGCCAAGCGGCTAGCCAATCGGCTAGCCAATCGGCTCATAAAATCATCATACCCAAACAAAACAGTAAATATGTACCTATTTGTCGGGCATACAATTTTATTCCTCTTCTCTAGCCTCCTTGCTATGATCTGTTCAATATATGTGCATGTACATATATGCGATTCTAATCAAATTTCATTTCAGTTCAATATTTGATTCGATTTGGTTCGCTTTACCATTCATTCTCTTATTGGTTTGATTATTCCAATTCTTATTTAACTTCTTAGATTTGCCAATTCTAGTTTGGCATTCAAATCTATCTACGCTTACATGATGATAAACAATGAGGATATTATATCGCTAATCACTTACTTGAATAATAATAATAAATGTTTATTATTACTCCACAACACTTATATATTTTCTTACAACGTGTATATATATATATATATATACACACACATGTTCATACAACGTATATGTATATTTTCATACTACGTATACATTCTCATATAATGTTTACATATTTTCACACAACGCCTATATAGTTTATACAACGCGTATATATTTTCTATATGGCCTACATACGTTAAAAATCATATTTTAACGAACTAGTAATTTTTCTTTAGCATGACTATTTTATTCACTTCATTATCATGTTAAAAATAATATTTTTAACTAACAAATATTTATTCCAACACTTGGTTATTTTTAACACTTCATACATATGATAAGAATGATATTTTTGGCAAACAAAAATATATTTCGACAACTGTCTATTTTATTTACTTTATATACACAATAAAAATGTTATTTTTATTGTTCAAACAATTTGTTCAACATATGAATATTTTATTTACTTCATATATAGGATAAAAATGTGAATTTTATCGTTCAAACAATTTATTCAACATATGAATATTTTATTTACTTCATATACACAATCATAATCAATTTGCACAACACAATCAAACAAACAAGTCGTCCATGGTCTGTGGACGACGGGGAGCAATTCATATATGCAGTTATACAATAAATAACTGTATAGAAAATTTATAATGAGGGAATTCTCACCTTTGGGTTCCACTCCATCAGTTTCTATTTCTGAATTTCTGATACGGTTCAGGATTGAATTTACTTGAACTTCTAATCTACTCTATTTTTTATCTAGACAGTTCTGAAAAGTAGCGGTCGACGATACGAGTGCAACGCAGCTCATTTCACTGAATTCCGATATCACATGCAAAAGTTACATAAGTTTAAACATTAATTACATTAATAATATCTCTTAATATAATTAAATAATTTAATTAATTTAATAACCCATCCTTAATGCGTCTTCTACCTGGAGCTTGTTCAAACCCGAGCTCCCTTCTATGTCTTGGAATCGCGCATCAATTGGGGCCTCTGTCGTTCATCGGAGACCACCACAGGAAGCGCTGTAGCGCCGCCTCACCACGGCCAGAAACTGGTGAAGCTCGCGGGTCCTACGACCTTGAAAACTGGACATGAACGACGCTGATTGGTGGAGTGATTTCTCCCAAATCTCGCAGTGAAATTTGATCATACGCGTACGGATCTGACGAGGGAGAAAAGTACTTCGGTTTTTCCTTTAGGACCATGAACCAATTTGAAGCAGATCGGAAGAAAAATGGAAATGAAAAATCGAGGGGCATAGGCCATCGATTTGTTGAGAGAGGTATTGTAATCCTGTTGAGTTTTAACAGTTGACTAGGGTTTGGAAAAACACTTATATATATATATAATAATTTAATAATATTAAATTTCCAACTTTTCTTGTTTATCGCTCTGAACTCCAAACAAAGCCCAATGACTATCGCCCCTAGCTAAATACCCCCACTCCGAACACAATGGGATATGTATCGTAAGCCGGTACGACTGTTTCATTCAGTTTCTGATGAAATTAAAATATAAATCAATATATTCAATTTGAACACGCATTTCAATGTACCAGGGCCACATACTGACTTCAAAAATTCCAAAAAAATTATTTCTAGCTTCGTATTGATGATACGGTCCTAACAAAACTAATTTCGTCAAATTCTGAGAGCGTTTGAAAAATGGCCATTTTCTGGTCGATCCAATTTAACTGAAATCAACCAAACACATTTTCCTTCGCCACGCTCACATATTAACTTCAAAAATTATGGAATTTGAAACCTAGCAATAATTTGACATCCCGGATCCAACAAAAGTGGTTTCGTCGAATTATGAGGTCGTTTGCAAAATGTCTATTTTCAAGGGCTATATATATTCTGTAGCGACCTTTCTGAAAATTCATTTGGCCATAACTTTTGATTCCCGCTATGAAACTTCGATTTTTTAGATTCGTTAGAAAGATATTCATAAACATATTTAAATATTTTTGGTTTCGCTAAAATCCGTTTTATTTTGCACCCGGTACAGTCAGTCAAAGTTCGAATTCAAATTTTGAACATGCCGCGCCTTTTCAGGCCTTGTTTATAATTAAAAATAATATATTTATTTTCAAGCATCGATTCAAACATACTTTTCGTCGTTATTATTTAAAATAGTTTATTTTAAATATTTAAAATCCACTAGAACAACCAGTTTAAAATTTTTAAACTGGTTCATATTTTCCGGGTTGTTACATGATGTGTACACAAAATTTTGAGATTTGAATAAATAGGATACGTAGGCATTGGAAGCTTGGTTGCAAAGTTTGCTTTTAAAACATCCATTTGTACATGAACAGTACGCATATATGTACCAAACTAAAATAGCTGTACCTATATGCATGAGAAAAATAATCAAAACAGCTAGCAACTAAGCTACACCTTGTGTTTAAGCTAGAAATTGTGACAACCTATAAAATCCAATCAATATATTTATATGTATAAAAGTGTGCAGCAAGAGAACATGGCTTGATTTCCTGGAAATGAAGTTTTGGCTATTAAAAATATTTAGTACATACACTTGTACATCTGTATAGGTACTTCGTAAGGCTGCACACATATACCTCATTTTTGGAACATGCCGTGCACCTAGGATAGGCAAATATTAATATGGATAACCTTACACAACTTATTGTCAATAAAACTTAGTACAATCTCATTCCAACCAAACAAGAGCTGCAACCTGCATACTACCTTATATCACACATATATGTTTTAGCACATGCCTTCACATCATATAAACAACCTATACATAGAACTGTACAAGAATTTGTAGACTAAAAACAATACTTAAGAACTAAGCATCTATTTTCAAAGAAAATCCAAACATGTTTGCACAACTACAAAATGTAGGAAGATTCTTGCACAGCTAAACATCTAGGCAAGACCACACTTGCTATCACATCCTTTTCAAGCTGAAAGGAAACAACTTTTACATCCATCAAAATTTTACATGTGCTCGAGGACCAAGCATAGATTTTAAATTGATTCATACATGTGCATGGTGTACTTTAATTTACCTGGCCATATAAACCTAAGCATAGAAGTAATGAACTATATCCACTTTCCAGATCGAAGAGGCTGCAGCTACAACATACCCTCTGCTGCTATATATATATACGTCTCAATCACCTATTAAATGCACACATTAGCTTAAGATTAAATGTCACCTATAAATAGAAGCACAACGCGTAAGTACTTCTCCACACATTCGATCAAATTCAGTTGCAAATGGTAACAACTCTAGGTAGAAAACCATGGCAAAGCAAGGTGAAACCCTGAAGCAAGAAAAGAGAGAAGCAGTGAACTAAAGGGTGAGTAAACTACCCTGTTTTCCCAATTTATTCAGTGAGTAACACCAAATTTCTCCACTATTTTATATACTTCAATCTGTACAAATTTTAACCATTTGTGTGCTTATGTTTATTTGGAATTATGGCCTGAACGCAAGAGGAAAACCTAAACCAATAAGAATAAAACAGAGTACAATGAGATGAAAAAACTCACAAGATACTTAAATCTTATTCCGTAGTAAGCAGTGTACATATATGTTAAATGAAAATTCATAGATCTGTTTCAGTGTTATTCATTCAACTAAATTAAATCTCTAAGCAAGCTTAGAATTGAGAATAAGTTCGTAAATTCTTTTACTGTTTAAGTGGAAATTTTGTGGCGAAATTTAGGTTCTAAATCTTAAGACCTGTTGCATTAAATGTTTTGCGTAATTTTTACAGACCGAATGGTAAAAATTTATAGGAAAATTATAAGCCTAGAAATGAACTTAAGCTGTTTAAAACTACAGAGCACACATGACTTTGTTTACAAGAACATGGTGGCCTTCCATTCTAAAATCAATACGTTCAATCTGATGGATTTTAGAATTTAATGTTAACTGTAAAGTTGTTTAAAATCCCATCTAGTTATGCTAAAAACTAGTTTCATGTTTTGAAGTTGTGTATGTGAAGAGTTATTGCTAGAAATCGGTGGAGATAGGTAAGAAAGTCTGAGAGGAGTTTTCAGGTTATGGTATAGGTCGAGCATCACACTGGAGTGAGACTGGAGTTGTATGAGTCAATAGAGGAGTAGTCTGAGGTGCTGGAGTGCCAGTAGAGGGTCATAGATAGTCGTAAAGGGAAGTTTCATGGTTGTTAGTTTTTTTTGGAATTTGTGTTGATCGGAGGGTCGAATTTGGACCCACACGACGGATAGGGTAACTGTTGGTGTCGAGACACTAAGGAGGTAAAGGCAAATTTGTTAAGGGTGGCACAACAATTGTCTGATCATCAGCGACGATGTGCATGTGCATGGTGAGAGATGCACATCATTGTATATGCTTGTTTACTTTTGGAGTGTTTCTGCTTTGGTGCAGATTCTCGGCTGCAAGCATGCAAGGATGGGGTTGAGTATATGAGGTATAAGAGGGGCACGGACTTGAACTGGGTGAAGAAATTATACAAAGGGAGTGATGCGTACCTTACGCGAGGCAATGGGATGGAGTTAATATATATATATTTATATATAGAACAAAAAGGAAACAAAACAAAAAAAATGAAAAGAAACAAAAGAAGGGGAAGGCAGACCAGAAGAGAAAGAAATAGAGAGAGAGTAGGAATCACGTATGTATAGTAAAGTAAGGGAAGAAAAGGAGACAAAAGAAAGGAATCACGTTTTGGCCTTGACCCAATTGAAATGAGCTTGCATGAAACAAAAGAAGAAGGGAGGAATAATGGGGTGTTGAGGTGCAGCATTTTGTTTCGCTAGAATGTAAACTGGCAAAGGGATTGTATGCAGGTGGTTTAAGCTTTGTAGACGTGGGTCTCTGGGTTGTTGGATCGGGCTAAGATCAGTTCTTTAAAAAAAAAGTGAAGTTTAAAACATTAAACTAAGTTTAAATATATATTAAGCTATATATATTGGTAAATATGTACATGAAATGTGGGCTGATTTCATCGGGCTCGACCTATTAAAGTTGAAAGAAATAAAAAGAAAGTTTTAAGTTAAATTCTATTGTAAATTATTTATATTTATATATTGATATATAAATATATATATTGATACCTTTAGAAATAAATAACATGTGTTTGAAAATTATTTGCTTGTGTAGGCGTGATCAAGTCGAACGTTAGGTTGTGTGAAGAACTCGACGTGGTTATTAAGGTTTAATTTTTTTAACTTAAATTGGTTTAATATATGTGATTAAAAGTGTTATAATACTAAACATCATTTAGAGTTAATCGAACGTAAATTTAGTCACTAATCAACGCGTAAACTATTGACCTGTAATTTTATATTATTCAATAAATTCTAAATTGTTTGATTTATATATTTTGTGTATTTAATTACGTAAATCATAATTATATATGGACAACTGTTAGTGGAAATAAACACATTCCCCTATATATTTGATTAACTGAATTGTTTGAGCACCTTATTAGCAGAAATAAACATCGTTTTGCTATTATATCAGTTTGGTATATTTTATCACTTAATAAATGATGTTGATATATTTAATATCAGTTGATAATACTGAATTGTATTTACATAATTGTTTGTGCAAATTGGGTTAATGACTTGAATGTCATCTGAACTGTTATATACCATTGGAGCTGCTAAGCCGTTTTTATAAAGTAACTCAAAAATGAATTCGAGTTTTGATATTTAGATATAAATTATTTTTAAGAGGATAATTGAATGGATTATTTTAAATTAATTATATTATTAATTAATTTAAAAAGAGAAGATTTATTGTAATCAGTTAATCAGTTTGTTTGTTGTAAACCAACTATTTTAAAGGGAGAATTAATTATTAAATTAATTTGTTCAATTTGTTCCAATTGATTTAATAGATATGGTTCTGATAAGTGATTGTTAAAACTTAATAGTGTTTTATAAAGCTAATTAATGTTTGTTTTATGGTTTTTATAAGTAAATGGTGCAGTTAAATAAAAACTTAAATTTGGATAAAATATCTAAGATAGTTAAATTTTGAGGGCAATATAATTATCAAAAGGAAAGGAAATCAAGTAGATTAATTGGATTAAATTCCTGATTTAATATTTAACTTGATCAATGATTCAAAACAGCAACGTTGTTGTGATGTGTTTTAAGATTTGAAAAATCAATTGGTTTTACAAATATTAGGTTGCTAAATGTTTTGGATATGAACTTCTACGAATCTTGATGATAAAAATGATTTCGACTCAAGGTCTTAGAGGTAATTATAATACCCCAACTTGAATGATTTCACCACTATCCGATAGATAGTATTAGTTCGTGTTCGAAATGAGTAGAGTTGAATATCTTTTTCAGCTATGAAACCTATATTCAAAAGTGAGATTATCACAAAGATTTATAATAAGAATTTCCGAAGTTAAAAGAAATACTTATGAGTTTTAGACAAGTATGAACAATGTAAATATTTGAATTTAATAGTTAAAGATTATTTAACTAAGACTTAACAGATCCAATGGAAATAAATCTGTTTATTTTACTTTATATTTGATAGTTAAATAATTGACTATCAAATCTGGACCTTTTCGTTATCGTTTTCAAAGAGACTGGAATCTAAATTCCACTTTGATTCAATATACATTTCGTGTTAGAGATTATTGAAGATAGGCAAGGGCTATTTTGTCAACCCTAGGTAGAAATTGCCTAAGATGGATTATGGGATAGTGCCTTCGGTTTGTCCAGTCCCAGGACAACTTGTATGGACGAGTGTTTGACAGAGTATGCCTAATAAATCGCATAAGTTGATTTCTTCAAATGTATTTACGTTTGGTGGCGGAGGAATTCGTTTCTCTTAGCTTTATACCCGGGATATTTTTGGTGAAATCAATTTGTAATTTGGCGGGTTTGACGATGTGGCATTCAAAGTTAATGAAGACGTGTTATATCCAAAGGTAAGTTTCAGCCTCAAGCCTCACAACCAGGAAATGACAAAAATTGGGCAGGTAGCATGGCTATGTGGGTCGCTCTCATTAGGGTGTATTGTCACCTATCTAGAGAAATCCCTTTTGCTTCTTTAATTTATCGATGCTGTCCCTTTCGGGAAACGGTGGATCGCTCCCAACCGTTGGTGACAATATATTCGATACACTCAAGAGAAATGAGGTCATGTGTGGGTCGGGTTGTAAGACGTTCTTGTTGAACCCAGTGTATTCCCCTCTAGAGTTACACTATCGGCAGGTGGTTCTATACCATGTCATAGATAAAAATCCATTATCCAATAAACGCCCGCGGTTTTGATTGTATACTATATATGTGGAGCGTGAGATGCAAGCATTCTGCTAGATTGATATTTATTTGTATTTAGACACTATTATAATATCAGAATAAGATATTGATTTAAAAATGTTTTGGGTTATCGTAAGGTAAAAACCATCCGTATTTATGTGTGGATCGGTCTTACGAGTATCTTTTCTTTCAAAAGATTTTTGAAAGTTAAAATCAAACTGTCTTTAATCATTTACTCACACCAGTCCCATGACTGACCCATAGTTTATTTTTTATGTTTTCCCTAAACTCTTGGGTGCCCAAATTTTTACGGGCAGTCCAATAGTTCAGGATTTTACAGATTTTTCTGAAGGAGTTTGGAGCAGGAGGCTTCAGCGTAGACATATAGAGTTTATTCCACTGTGTTGTATATTTAATGTACTCTGATGATGTATGCAAATCCAAATACTACTGTATTTCAAAAGTGATTATTTATATATTATATTATATTTTATTCCGCTGCGATTGTGAGACTCTATGTTGTTGTTCAGTACGATCTTCTATCTATTTTTCTTCTATTCTAATTTTCTATCTTTCTATTTCTCATCCTCTAACTTCTTCCTATTAATGATTAGTATTTTCGTGCGATTTGGGTTGGACTTGAGTTGTATTTAGTCAGCTCAAATAAGTACGGATTTGCGGGTTGTTACATAAAAGAAAGAATTTAGAGGGCGAGATGAGAAAGAAAGTTAAGAAGAAGAAGAAACAATATAACACAGATTCTCACATCGTAGCAGAACAAAGTATAATATATAAATAAACTTTATTGAGAGCTTCAAAATAAAAATTTACAAATCATCAGAGTACATCAACACATTTGGGCAGTCATAACAATCTGTCCTCATATACAATACACAACGGAATAAATACTAGATAATATCGTCTCTTTCTAACTCTTCCTGCTCGTCTCTTTCGAACTCTTGCAACTCGTCTCTTCACAGCATCCGATAATCTAAATCTATAAAACCTGGTCTAACCCGAGCACTACAAACGTCGGATTAGTCTGGTGAACCAGAGTGAGAAACCCACTAAGTTTTATTTACAACAATCAACTTGATTTTAAAGTTAACAATTCTTTTTTGAAATAAAAGGATAATCGTAAGACCGATTCATACATAAACACATATGGTTTTTACCTTATGATAACCCAAAACATTTTGAAATCATATATTTTCTGATATCATAATAGTGTCTAATACAAATAAATAGCAATCTGGCGTAACACTTGCATCTCACGCTCCACATACATCGTATACAATCAAAACTACCAGCGCTTATTGGAGATTGGATTCCAACTATGACAAGGTATAGAACCACCTGCCGATAGTGTATCTCTAGAGAGGAGTACACTGAGTTCAACAAGAACATCTTGTAGCCCGACCATACATGTCCGACCACTCATTTCGCTTGAGTGTATCAAATGTATATCACCAACGGTTGGGAGCTACTCACCGTTTCCCGAAAGGGACAACATCAAAAGATTAAAAAAGGAAATGAATTTTCTCTAGATAGGTGATAACGCTTCCCAATGGGAACGACCCACTTAGCCATGTTGCCTGCCCGATTTCTGTCATTTCCTGGTTGATGAGGGTTGAGGTTATAATTTCCTTTTTGAACATCTGGCCACCATTCACTTTGAAAGCCACGTCATCATATCCTCCAGAAAATCACTAATTGATTTCCATAAAAATACACTGGGTGTTGAGCGAAAGAAGTTTTCTTCTTTGCCACCAAACTTAGCACGTTTGAAGAAATCAACGTACGTAAACCCTTTGGAAATATTCTATCAGACATCCATTCATACAAGTTGTCCTGGGACTGGACAAACCGAAGGTACTGTCCAAACACATCGTAGGAATCACCCTATAGATTAGTAGCGAGTAGTCCTTGCAATTCGTAGAGTCCAACCACGACAAAATCACAGTATATCTCTAGGGATCAGCCGGAGATTTTAAGTAGTTCTTACGTTTTATGAAGGTCACGGTCTTCAATTGCTCCATCTCGATTAGCATCTTCTACATTTATGTAATTATTGGTTCAGAATGGTTTTTGAATATAATTCGATCTCGGTCTTTCCGTACCAACACGCATTAGGTCAGATTTTTGATAGTCTACTATTTAACTACCAAAATAAACAATCATAAAAATAAAATAGATCCACTGGGTTTATCACATAGCGTCACTTGGCCTTTAAAATAATATATCAGTTGTAATACCAAAAATAATACATATATTAATATTCTCAAATCGTCCTATTTATATACTTAGAAAAATACTTTTAAATCGTATCCAATTTCCCATTAACTACCATCCCGAAACATTTGCTATAACATTGCTTATTATCTAAAATTGTTAAATCGATCCAACTTATTATTCGTAAAACAATCATTACAAAATCTCCTTTCATTTCGTTATTTAAACACAATAAACGTCACTTATCCCTTTAGAATGAACTCATTCTAAATCTCATTTCTTTACTTTGAAAATATCGTTATATTTTCGCAAATCTCCTTTCATTTATCTCTTTACTATGAAAATATCATTTCATAATCTCAAGCCCTTTTTACTTCCTTTTAATCTAGAACTCCATTACATATATTCCCAAGTTCTTCAAATACGTTACATTATTATTTCTCAAATCAAATTACTTCTTACTTCTCCACCGTTACAGCTAATATCATCCTCCGATAATCATGAAGTCGTTCAAGTTGGGGTATTTAAATTACCTCTCATACCTCTATTGTGACACCTGACATCTGTTAATGTCACTCTTTAACAGAATGCATTAAGTTTTGTGAAGCATTATAGGTAAATAGAATAGATTCTCACAAGACAGATACATAAAATAGCAGCAGAAATTTAAAATTTATTTTCCAACAGAAAACACCATTGTCTCAAAGTCCATTTACAACATCAGACTAAAATACAGGAACAAAATACATCAAATAAAAACATCTATCTTGCGCTAAAAACCATCAGAGTACAAAAGTAAAAAGCCATAGTCCCCATAAGTAGCCATAAATAAGTAGACAAATAGTCAAAGCGATACATAGAAGCAAATCCAAATCCAAGCAGAAACAGAAGAGAGAGAGTCCTAATCAAGCCTGAGCATTCCCACCCTAAGAACCCGAGGGAGTGGGAAGAAAGAGAGAGAAAAGGAAATAAAATGGGTCAGACATAAAGTCTGCCGAGTCCAGTGACTTTAGCATATAAAGAAATAAAAGTATTATGACAGTAAATAAACTGGGTGAGAGATAACTATAGTAGATAACATGTATAAACAAATTCTTCTCAATTAGTTTCTCTACACCGATACTAGTATAACGCATCAAGTGTTTTCCAATTACTTAACAGAAACAAAATGATCCCAACAGAAACATAAATGGTAGACTTAGGTGTACTTATAGTAGCGGGTTTTACCCCAAACCGAAATAACAGGTACCTAACCAGAAACAACGGGTGTTACACCAAACAGAAATAACAGGTACCTAAATAGGACCAGAGTACCCTAATTACTACCCCGGAGATCAGCTCCCTACCATGTAAATACCCTTTGTCCGCCCCACAGTAGTGTAATGAACCAGGATTTTCGACCCATGTCAATTATTCAGGCATCGAACATTCCAGATCATTAATAGAAATAAGTTAGAGGGCGAGAATAGATAAGATAGATATTTAGAATAGAAGAAGAAGAGCATACATACAATATCAAAGTAACATGAATCTCACAGTGGAACAAATAAATATAGTATATAACATAACTTTTGTAAGAACCCGTAACTTCCCGGTGAAGGAAAGTGCGGATACTTCGAGAACAACACACGAAAGAACGCAGACAGAAGAACATTTCATTGTTAATTACAACAATTCCATCAGAATACAAGAATATACAGAGTATAAATAAATATTACACAACAGAAAAATATCAGAGATTACAATACATTACATAGCAGCGGAAAATAATACAAAATACAACTGAAGAAGATACACGGATACAAAGCTTTCCGAATATCGTTCCAGCTGTAAACCAGGATCCTGTGAATATAAATCTGCAAAAACCAAAATTACTAGTTGCCCATGTTAAAATAAGGGCACCCAGAGTTTAGGTTAAAACAATAAACTCTAGGTCAGTCATGTGACTGGTGTGAGAACTAAAACAGTTATTAATCTTTATTTTAAAGTAAGGTAAATCAAGGGACCACGCCGTATAACACGGAACGGGTTTCCTCCCAAGAACACCAGTGCATAAAACAAACAGCGCAATGCTAAATAAAGAAAAAATGAAGCTGTTATAAGACCCAGGTCCCATCACACAATGCAACGCAAGCCGGAGGATAGGGTTTTACCTTATAACAGCCAAAGAATGCTTGATACGTGAAATTTTATCTTTTTATTCTTAATCAGACTCCAACCACAAATTAGTAAGAGAACGATTCCCTAAGTATTAACCCCGAAGGCCAAAACCAACATCAGACTAATACCCGAGAAACCACCCATCTTAGCTTGTTTCCAGTTAGTTTCTGATTTTATATACAATCATAAATATCAATCATAGATGGCATGGGTACCATATATCATGTCGCCCTATATAGGTTTACAATCAAAACCACAAAGTCACGTATTGGAAGTTGGGTTATCATTTATGATATGAACCGAGGCTAGGGATCGTCCTCTACCGATTCGAGACTCTCTAGCCCGAGCCTCGGGATCAGAGCTCGAGTGACCCTTGGATCGTCAGGGCCGGTCCACACGGAGTGGATTAAAATGTCTGAACATGCGTTTCCCCGCCCTATGGGGCGTAAATGAGCCAACGAATGACTCCATCGGCTTCACATAGTCACCGATATATCCGAGGCGCCTCGCAACAGCAACAACCACATAAGTCAAACTCGTCAGGGCGTGTAAAACCACTGACGCCACTTCTAGCTAGAAAGAAACGCATGTCCTCCCTGAGGTCCTTCTCCCGTTTCTGGTTCACAACCAGGGTGTGAGGCTCGCGAATCAACGCTACACAAAGCTACGCCACAAAGGCCGTGCTTTGATCATCAACCACAAGGCTTTGCTTTTCAACAAAAGCCCTGAACATTTGCATCTTAGCATGCCACACAGGCAAACCACTCCATGCAACCGATATCCATCAATCACACAGAATGATATCCAATGTCAGACACACAGTCCATTTACAAGTTTGTTCTGGGTCTGAACGAAACCAGAGGCACCTAGTACCCTGCATATCCATCGATCTCCAAGTACGACTGGACAATCACTTACTGATTCCCTCCTCTTGGGTGTACGGCCCAATCAAGATCATCAGTAATTATCCAGACGACGTGAAGACCTTCGGTCTTCAACCACCGTCTTCATCTTCGACTTATCGTCGTATCAGTTATTCAGAATGGGATAAACCCAGTCTTTCCGAATAACTCACGTATATAATAAACAAGTGTTACACAAACACAACATATGCCTCATTCCAGTTCATCAGTCACTAACCGTAAATTAACAAGAGAATAATTGCCCAAATATTAAACCTGAAGGCCGAAACTAACATCAGATAAATATCCAGAAAACCATTCTGCTTAGCTAACCGACAGTTAGTTTATAAATTTCACATTCTTAGGGAAAGGTTCCCACTAATTTTATCAAAGATAAATCCTTTAAATTTATTCTTTAATTTACTTTTGAATATCAATTGAAACTAGTCGGGATTAGCGAACCACACTGAAGTGATCATTTATTTTATTTCCCAATCCCAACCTATTCATCCCATGAAGTAAAACTGGTAATACTTCATATCTAACACCACGGTGTTATCGGTAAATTCAATTACCATTTCACGTTCAAATCTAATTAAAGATTTAACTATCGCCTGGAGCAAAACTAGTGATACTCCATTCTCGGTCTTTCCAATCTAATTAAAGATTCATTAAAACTCCACTAAGTTTTAATCTTTGACTGGGTTAAAGAATCAATGTCATTTAAAACACGGTTCACGATAAACCCAAAATCACATTCCATTTCAATCAGTCCCTAACCGTAAATTAGCAAGTGAGCAATTCCCTAAGTATTAACCCCGAAGGCCAAAACCAACATCAGATCAATACCCAAGAAATCATTCAACTTAACTAATCTCCAGTTAGTTTCTGATTTTCTTAACTCCTTTGGGTCTAAGAACAGTATTATTGAAGATACCGTTCACGACAACCCAAAATCACATTTCATTAATTATTGGGTTAAAGAACAAGTGTTATTTAAAACAATGTTCACGATAAACCTAAAAATCAATACCAATTCAATTCCAATTAAATATCATTTAATTGGTACACTTCATTAAATCTAAATAAAAGATTTAATCTTTTTTCTCAACTGGGCTTAAGAACAGTGTTACTGAAGACACCATTCACGACGAACCCAAATCACATTTGAAATTAAATACAAGGCTCTGAATAGAAAATATATCGGCTTATATTCAATATCAAATTCCACAACCAACAAATATCGTATTGGAAATAACGATATAAATATATCTTTCAAATTTCACTAACAATACCTGGATAATCACGAAATCCAACATCGAAATATTCCAAAGACAATTTCGATTCAAATCCATTTCCACTTTATATATTGGAAATTTTGGTTATTTTCAAAACCAGTTCAAATCCACTTTATTTATTTTAGAAATAAGTAAAATTATAATTCTAGTTCAAAACTAGTTCATTTCGATAAAAATCTATTTTTATCTTTTCAAATATGGAGTTTTTCATCCTAATTCTTCACAAATCATTTCTTATGATTTTACACAAATTATTACTATTTTTAATAATTTTATCAAGGCCCGTACAGTCGATTTCCATCAACGGCCATCGAACTGCACTTACAGCGACCTTTTCCAAATTTGATTTGGACATAATTCCAAATCCAACCGTTAGATTTCAAATTTCTAATATTCGTTAGAAAGCTCTTTTCGATACGAACCCAACGATTCCAGTTTTAGGGGAATCCGATGGTCGGATCTACCGCAATATCCATTCGAAGTCAATGGTCGAAATTCACGAACTACCGCGGCGCGGCGCATTCTATTCAGGCCATTATATTATATATCTAATATATATAATATATACTTCGTCGATTTCCTTTTAAAATGTATTTTATAAATCATTTTAAATTCGTTTTCAAAATGATTTCAACTCTATTTCAATTTAATTCGAATTTCAATTCTATTCGAATTTCAAATCATTTCAGTTTATTTCGAATTTCAAATCAATTCAATTTAATTTGAATTTCAATTCACTTTAATATTCATTTCAATTTGAATAAAATCGATATAAATATCGTTCACGTCAAAATGACGTCAATCTAATCAACACGGCTTCATATATTTCTATTTTCAAATATTCCATTTCAAATATTTCTTTTTCAAATATTTCTATTTTCAAATATTTCTATTCAAATATTCTATTGCAAATATTCTACTTCAAAACTGGAATGAGGCCCAATCAATTACCATATAATGTTAATTATACGGATTTTCTACAACACATGTATAAAATAACAACAATAATTAATCAACCATCATCCAAAGTGCGTTCTACACTGTATAAGCATCAAATATAAATATTTAACGCTTATAACAGTCTGTCAATCAATCGATCGACATACAACTAATTATTGGGATTAGTGTATGTCATATATCATCCCAATACCCGTGTGGGGTTTCAAACAATCAACCACAGATTTTATTTGTGTAGTTAGGCGATGTGTAAAATTTATCTTCCCAATCAATATCAGTCAAACGTGTGTATAAAAACAAATCGTCCGATTTGTTTATTTTTATTTCATTTTAAATACACGTTAAAATTTCTATTTTCAACTATAAAATATTTTTAACTATATAAATATTTTATTTCATTTCACATCACATCACACAATCAACTACACATCAAAATCAAACAAACAAGCATACAAGCCGTCCATGGTCTGTGGACGACGTGTGTCGGGTGCTACTAAACACCGTCTGCATCCTAGTATATATTATAACTAGAATAGAAAAATTAGTGAGAAGTTCTCACCGACTAGCTAATCCAAATGCCACGACTCTTCTTATGTAGGAAATCTCCATCGTTCTCCTCTTGTCACTTTCATCATCCGCATACGCTACATATATAAAAATCGAATTTTTATCTTCACCCCATATATATAAAAATCAAATTTTTATCTTCACTTCGTTATAAAAATTATATTTTTATATTGCTCTTCTCCTAATAAAGATTATATTTTTACTACTCTACATGAATAAAAATCATATTTTTAATATGCCACTAGTATACAAATTATATTTTTAACCTTTCTATATTATAAAAATTGTAATTTTATTTTCTCTATTGTATAAAAATTCTATTTTTAATACTCTACCTATATAAAAATAATATCTTTATTATCTTTCCTATATAAAAATCATATTTTTATTCTTTCTAAAATATAAAAATCATATTTTTATTAGTATACAGTCAAAATCAAACACTTTATGATGCAAAACGATTGGTATATATTTTTCTTCATTTAAAAATCAGATTCCTAACCTGGTTAAACTAAGCTAAGTATTTTAAATAAATTAAAATAAAATAATATAAGGACTTACAGCGAAAAGGGGATGAGGGGTGAACTTGCGGCCACATGAGGAGGCGCAGGCGGAGGAGGAGGCGCAGACAGAGGAGAAGGGGGGCGAGGCAGATCGAGGAGGGGGGGGGGTAGCAGCGTGTCGCGGTAGGGGGGGAGGGTGGGGGGTAGCAGCGCGTCGCGCAGGTGGAGGGGGAGGGGGGTAGCAGCGCGTCGCGCAGGAGGAGAGGGGTAGCATCGCGGTGGCGCCTCCGACAGGGGGGGCGGGGGTGGGGGGATCCTTTTTTTTATTTCTGTAATCGATTGAGAAAGTGAGGAAGTGGAGGGGGGTAAAGGGAAAGAAGGGGGTGTATATATTTCTTTTTATTTTATTTAATTATTATTTTTATTTCTCAAAAAACAACTTTTATTTTCGACCTCTAAACGAGACCCACCGCCTGTCGTCCATAGCTAATTACCCCCATTCCGAACATAATGGGATATGTATCGTAAGCTGATTCAGTCGTTTCGATCTGTTTTCGTCAAAATCCAAATATAACTCTATATATTGAATTTGAATGCACATTTCAATTTACTGGGGCCACATACTAACAAGAAAAATTCCCGAAAAATATTTTCTAACTTCGTATTGACGATACGGTCCTAAAAAAACTAATTTCTTCGAATTCTGAGACCGTTTGAAAAATGGCCATTTTCCAGTCGATTAAAATCAACTAAAACTGGTCAAACGCGTTTTCCTTTGCCACGCTCACATACTGATTTGAAAAATTATGAAATTTGAAATGTAGCAATAAATTGACATCGCGGATCCAACAAAAGTAGTTTCGTCGAAAACCGAGGTCGTTTGCAAAATGGCCATTTTTAAGGGCCAGAATTCCATAACGACTATTCTGAATTTTCAACTGGACATAACTTCTATCCCCGCTATGAAATTTCAATTTTTCGGATTCGTTGGAAAGATATTCTCAATTAGATTCTAATATTTTTGGTTTCGCTAAAATCCGGTTTATTTTGAATCCTGTACATTCATTTGAACTTTGAAATCAAATTATCGAACTACCGCCCCATTTTCAATTCCTTTTATAAATATAAATAAATATTTATATTCTAACGATGATTCGAATAAATATATACGTTCTATTTCTATTCAAAATAAATTTATCGTCGATATTATTTAAAATAATTCATTTTAAATATTCAAAATTCACTAAAATTTCCAAAATAAAAATTTTAAATTGGCTCGGATTTCCGGGTTATTACAATCTCCCCCACTTAAAACTTTTCGTCCCCGAAAAGGAGCGAAGCCGAAAGTTGTTTAACTAATCAACTCAACTTCCATTATTTTCACTACGGCTTAAGTTCTTCAACTTTTCAGTTTCTAAGAACCTTTCAAATTTTTCAAAAATTTGGCTAACTCCCTAAATTTTCGAAAAATTTCGCCATAACCTCCCCTGCACCGGGGACTTCGGGATATTTCATATAGCCTCCCATGGCCTTCTTCAATTCAAAAGAAAAAGAAAAAGCCAAGCGACTAGCCAATCGGCTCATAAAATCATCATCACCCAAACAAAACAGTAAATTATGGTAAACATGTACCTATTTGTCGGGCAAACAATTTTATTCTTCTGCTCTAGCCTCCTTGCTATGACCTGTTCAGTGTAAGTACATGTATATGCATGCAAATGCGACTAATTTTCAATACAATTCACTATTTGATCAATTTGCTAAATGGTTCAAATTTTATTTAATCAAACAACGCAATCAGCAATCAATTAGTTGATTATCATTTCAAATTTATAAATTTGATATATAGTCTAAAATTCAGATTTTTGATGCAAAATCACAACAATAGGCCCTATATAATTTTGGTTCTCACACCAGTCAATTGGAAATATATAAATATCACACCTTCGAAACTCGAACACTAATTCTGATGATGTAGCTACAATCATCAGAATCATCTCCGGGCGACTAGAGTGTGACTTTATATCTATCCAGTATATTAAAACTTCGAATACACGTGGATCAGACGTATATGCAAAATCTATATATACTGGATTGTCCACATCAATATAAATAATCAAATACGAATAATTGATTCAAATTTTCAAAACAAAAATCGTTTTCATTTTTAAAAATATACTCTTCACACTCGTTCTAGGATGCTACTGATCCTATCTCTAACGAGTCATTCTCATTGGATATTACTAATCCAATCTCTGATGAATTCTTTCGTATGGTTCTAATGTGTCTTGTTCTCGAGCTTTGTAAACCAAAGCTCTGATACCAACTGTAAGAACCCGTAACTTCCCGGTGAAGGAAAGAGCGGATACTTCGAGAACAACACACGAAAGAATGCAGACAGAAGAACATTTCATTGTTAATTACAACAATTCCATCAGAATACAAGAATATACAGAGTATAAATAAATATTACACAATAGAAAAATATCAGAGATTACAATACATTACATAGCAGCGAAAAATAATACAAAATACAACTGAAGAAGATACACGGATATAAAGCTTTCCGGATATCGCTCCAGCTGTAAACCAGGATCCTGTGAATATAAATCTGCAAAAGCCAAAACTACTAGCTGCCCGTGTCAAAATAAGGGCACCCAGAGTTTAGGTTAAAACAATAAACTCCAGGTTAGTCATGTGACTGGTTTGAGAACTAAAACAATTATTAATCTTTATTTTAAAGTTAGGTAAATCAAGGGACCACGCCGTATAACACGGAACGGGTTTCCTCCCAAGAACACCAGTGCATAAAACAAATAGCGCAATGCTAAATAAAGAAAAAATGAAGCTGTTATAAGACCCAGGTCCCATCACACAATGCAACGCAAGCCGGAGGATAGGGTTTTACCTTTTAACAGCCAAAGAATGCTTGATACGTGAAATTTTATCTTTTTATTCTTAATTAGACTCCAACCACAAATTAGTAATAGAACGATTCCCTAAGTATTAACCCCGAAGGCTGAAACCAACATTAGACTAATACCCGAGAAACCACCCATCTTAGCTCGTTTCCAGTTAGTTTCTGATTTTATATACAATCATAATATCAATCATAGATGGCATGGGTACTGTAACACCCCACGCCCGCTAGGGTCACTCACTAAGGGAATGCCATAGCATCGGTGGAGTATTTTAGTGAATATAGAACAGAAAAATTACAACAAGACAGATATAAATAGTACTTGAAATTTTAAAACATCATCTCATAACAGCGGAAATAAACATGTCTGGTTACATCATAAAACCACGGTAAAAGTCAAGTACAATATCCATCAAAATAAAGAAGTACATAATCCCACTCTCTCATACAATAGCCAGAACAAAAGAAAAGATAACTGGAGCTTTACATCTACCCAAGCTCCTAAAGACTGGAACAGCAATCCGATCAAGCTCTACTACCGCTAGGATCCACCGTAGGACCTGAGGGTTGGGAAAAAGATAAAAACAACGGGGTCAGACATAAGTCTAAGTGAGTCCTATAACTTTAACAATACAATCATTAAAGTAACCAGAGAAGACATAAACTTGACCTACGGTAATATCTGGGGATGAATGGCTACACTAAGCAGCTTGGTAGACTTAGGATAAACTAAGATAACCGTCAGGACGCATCTACCCACCCAAGGATAATTACTAACTGCACCACACCAGTCATTCCTACTTAAAGGTTGATCCCTTCCAAGGACTTAGAAAATTTTCCCCAGTAGTTTCATGTACCTCTAGCCCACTACATAGGTGCCGTCTGCCCCTATCTCCACTAGGTGTACCCAGTAATTCTTACCCAGTAGTTTCGTGTACCCCTACATAGGTGCCGTCTGCCCCTATCTTCATTAGGTGTACCCACTACTCCCCAAGCGATCGGCTCCCTACCGTAGATACCCGTGCTGGTCCCACAGTGGGGTGTATCACTCCCCTAAAGTGGCTACCCAATACTAACGGTGCACGGCTTTATATCTACACGATGCAACAACGGCTTATCTACCAGCCCGGACCCACACACGCATATGAAAGCCGTTGGACTTGCGTTGCCACCGCTAACCCGTTTTGGCCTCTTATAATCAAGCCCAATATGCGTGTCCCGTCACTCGACATGGGTCGAGCCCACAAAGATACGTTTGGGATATTGGTTGAAATGGGCCCCCAACAAGCTACCCACTTAAGCTTGTCAAATATCTAGTGTATCCCACTTAACCCTTTAATCATGTTTAATTACATGTTTCTCTTGGTTAAGTATTCTAATCGTATTTTCTATTGCCACCCAAGGCAACCCACTAGATTCCACATGCCACCCAAGGCAACCATTAAATTTCCACATGCCACCCAAGGCACCCACTTAACCCCTCATGTCCCACTACATGCTACTATGGTTAAGTGTTTCTTAATTAATTAAGACCGTGATCTCCTATAAAGACCTCCCACATTAGACTGGCTGTTATGACCGCCTGGTTAAGCCGGTAGAATCCGGGCAGTCTTACGTCATAACAGAGTCTAACCTCGTGTCTTTACCTTAACCACGTATTTAATTTATGGCTAAGACCTCTCACATTGGGCTGACATTTGTAGCAACTGGTTAAGCCGGTCGGGTCCGGGCAGTTTTACACTACAAATGAGTCCAACCTCGTGTCTTAGTCGATTAATTACACCTAATTAATCACCCCCATATTAATTATCCCTAATTAATATCAAGTTTTCCATAACATGGGTAGACCTAACTCAATAGGTAAATTCCCATGGGGTAGACCTAACTCAATAGGTAAATTCCCACTTATGGTAATTTATTTTTATGGTATGCTTAATCATACCCAATCATTCATTTATTAACATATTTACCAACCCCATCGTTCCCCACGTAAATCGTTCTCATTACTTGACATAATAAAGGGGAAGATCCATCACAAATATCATGGGTTTAGCATAAAACTTTGTCATGGGTTAAGAGGATGTCAACTTGCATATATGAACATATATTAAACCAACTACATTTAACCCAAACTTGCATATTATCATACACATGATTTGCATAACATGTTGCATATGAGCTTGCATATTATCATACACATATCTTGCATAACATGTTGAACTTGCATTTAGGCACTCTCATAACTTGCATAACATGTTAAACATGCATTTAAGCATACACATAACTTGCATAAGCATTCACATACTTGCATAAGCATCCACATACTTGCATAAGCATTCACATACTTGCATAAACATGCATAACTTGCATATCATGTCATTTAAGCATATACATATCTTGCATAAGCATTCACATACTCGCATAAGCATGCATAACTTGCATATCACATAAATCTTGCATTTAAACATATACATGACTTGCATAAGCATCCATATACTTGCATAAGCATGCATAACTTGCATATCACATTAAACTTGCATTTAAACATATACTTAACTTGCATAACTCACTTTGTTAAACATGCATAATTCCACTCATTAAATATGCATAAATCCACTTGTTAAACATGCATAAACCAACTTGTTAAACATGCATAAATCAACTTATTAAGCATGCATAAACCAACTTATCAATTATGCATAAACATAGAACAACATAGAGTAACATATCATTATAAATGATTCAAACTCACTAATCCGCATTTAAGACCATAAGTCTTATTACACCCAATCTACTTACTTTAACAATTGATGTTAAAGTGATAGAAACTCACCAAACCCAAAATTAACCAACTTATGAAGAGGGATTAGTTGCTAATTATGAAGATGGTGATGATTAGAGAATGATATGAGAGGGATTAGCTTGAAACTTCCTTCTTAGATTAATGGAGACTCCTTCTAGGATTTAATTTGGCGGCATGAGGCCTTCATTTCTATTTTTAGTATGGATTAAGGTAGGTTTAGGGTGTATTTATAAATTAAGAGAGTGTTTTAGGCCCTTAGATTAACCCTAGATTAATTTAGGTCCGTTAGATTTAGGAAATCTCTAGAACCAAGCCCAGCCCTAGCCAGAAAACCAGATCTGGTGCACCCAAGCACCCTGGTTCGACACGCCATGTCGACAGGCAAGTCGACACCCCTGTCGACAGGCCTGTCGACAGCCCTGTCGACATGCTTAGGGCGGGAATCTTCCCGCCTGGCCCCGCTGGTTCTAAATTAGAATTTAAATTTAAATTCCTAAATCTGTTTTTAGCTCTAATTTTTCTGCAAACTTCTTTGGGCCATAACTGGGCCATACGGACTCCGATTCTCGAAAACTCGGACTCTATTTCGCGTATTTTTCCGAGACGAACGCAATAACGCAGTCCGTTACCCCCAATTCCCACGTCTGAGATTATTTATCCTGTAATTAGTGAATTTTAGTATTAACTAAAATTCGGGGTGTTACATTCTCCCCTCCTTAAAGGATTTCGTCCCCGAAATCTCTAAGCTAAGGAGAATGCATATCCTACCAACCAAACAACCATCTACTCAAATCATCAACCACGGGCATCCATTGTCCTTTAACAGTTTCTAATGATGTATGAGCATATGCAAAAAGTGTGTGTATATGTTCCCTATCTAATGTATGAACATATGCAAACCATGATAGTGCCATGCATCCATTATGTATGCGAGAGAACCCTATCGACACATACAATATCTACATGAGTGCACAATCATTCACCAAAATGCATCATCCATGTGATAACATAACCATTATACATCCATAAATATATCTTCCTACACACAATTTTATGCAATATGCAACATGAAGTGACTGAGCCGATCTAGTGCCTAGAGTGTGTGTATATGCATCCACGAGCAACCACTAGCAAACACTTGCATCCACTTGCATCCATCAACCATAACATGTCTCAAACACATGTTTCAACCATAGGTTTACCCTATCTAAAGGTCAAAGGTACTAACGAGAGGACATACCAAAGATAAGATAAGTACTAGACAAGCGATAAAGGAGAAAGTAAAGACATACCCTCAAAAAGAAATGGGTACAATGAACGCATCTTCGCTTCCGTCTCCCAAGTCGCGTTGCTCTCATCTTCTCCCCATTGCACTTTGACTAGATGAACCTCTCGATTCCTCAATTTCCTAGTCTCTGACCCAAGGATGCGAGTAGGAGCTCGTCGAATCGTCGCATCACGCTCAACCTCTACATCTCTAAGCAAGCTCGGCTCTACCACCTCTGCGGTCTCATGTAAGCACTTCCTCAGATGTGATACATGGAATACATCATGAACACCACTAAGTCTGTCGGGCAACTCCACCCTATATGCCATCCGTCCAATCCTTTCCTTGATAGGAAACGGCCCAACAAACCTCGGTGCTAACTTCCCAACGGATCCGAAGCGAACAACATTTCTCAACGGAGATACCTTGACAAAAACCATATCCCCAACCTCAAACTCAAGATCCGTCCTTCTCTTGTCCGCATAAGATTTTTGCCTATCCTGCGCTGCTTTCATCCTTCTTCGAATCAAGTCAATCTTCTCAGAAGTCTCCCTAATCATATCAGGCCCAAGCAAGATCTTATCCGTAGATTCCCACCAACATGTAGGTGATCGACAAGGCCTTCCATAGAGAGCTTCGAAAGGAGCCATACCAATACTGGACTGAAAGCTGTTATTATATGCGAACTCCACCAATGGAAGATGCTCTTCCCATGTTCCTCCAAAATCTAAGATACAAAGCCTCAAAAGGTCTTCTAGAACACGATTCACCCTCTCAGTCTGGCCGTCCGTCTGAGGATGATATGCGGTGCTTAGACACAATTGAGTCCCCACCGCTTCTTGCAAACTTCTCCAGAACTCGCTAGTGAAGATAGGATCTCGATCACTTACTATGCTAGAGGGTACCCCATGCAATCGAACTATCTCTCGAAGATATACTGAAGCTAGCCATGGAGCAGTCCTCTTGCTCTTCACAGGTATGAAATGGGCGCTCTTAGTAAGTCTGTCTACCACCACCCAAATTCCTGTATTACCCTTCCTCGATCTGGGTAACCCGTCAATAAAATCCATCGAGACGCTATCCCACTTCCATTGCGGAACTTCCAATGGGTGAAGCAACCCACCAGGTTTCTTTTGCTCCGCCTTTACTTGTTGGCACACCAAACATCGAGCGACATACTCGGCCACATCTTTCTTCATACCGGCCCAGAAGAAAACCCTCTTCATGTCTTGGTACATCTTGTCCCCACCGGGATGAATGGTCATCCTAGAACGGTGTGCGTCATCAAGAATAGCCTTCCTCAAACCCTCGTCTTGCGGTACGCAAAGTCTACCGTCTCTACGCAAGCACCCCCTATCGTCTAGGGTGTACCTACTCAAATGGCTGGACGACTCCCCCCTCATGAGCTTCTCTACTAACTCAACCAACTGTGGGTCGCCCCTCTGTGCTTCTCCAATCCGCCCCAAAAGAGTAGGCCTAACTTCCAAGGAAGCTAGCAAACCGGGTACATAATCAATGGAAGGTCTGAAATCAAACATCGAGATAAACTCCAAGTTTCGTCGTTCCACGAACAATGGACTCAAGGACAACCTCTTCCTGCTCAAGGCGTCCGCCACCACGTTACCCTTGCCAGGGGTATACGCTATCTCGAAATCATAGGATGCTAAAAACTCCATCCACCTTTGCTGTCTTAAGTTTAGATCCTTCTGAGAGAACAAGTACTTCAAAGATTTATGGTCAGTGAACAACTCGAATCTCTCACCAAGAAGATAATGGCGCCAAATCTTAAGCGCAAAAACAATAGCGGCCAGCTCTAGATCATGGGTAGGGTATTTTTTCTCATGTGCCCTCAACTGCCTTCCACCATAGGCTATTACCCTTCCCTCTTGCATTAAGACTGCGCCAAGTCCTGTCCCACAGGCATCGGTATAGACAACAAATGGCTTGCTCCCATCTGGCAACACTAAAACTGGAGCCGTGGTTAAAGCTCTCTTTAACCGTCGGAACGCATCATCACAATCTACGTCCCATGTGAAAACAAGATTCTTCTTTGTTAAGCGGGTTAATGGGGCTGATATCTTCGCGAAGTCTTTAATAAACTTCCTATAATAACCCGCCAACCCCAAGAAACTTCTTACTTCGGTAGCATTCTTCGGAACCTTCCAATCCTGAATTGATACCACCTTCGCGGGATCCACAGCTATCCCTTCCTTGGAGACCACATGCCCCAAGAATCGTACTTCCTTCCTCCAGAAGTGACATTTAGAGAATTTAGCCTTAAGGCTATGTGCTCGAAGAGTCTTCAACACTTCCCCAAGATGTAGGGCATGCTCTTCTTCACTCTTAGAAAATACTAAGATATCATCCACAAAGACCACCACGAATTTATTAAGGAACTCCCTGAACACCCTACTCATCAAATCAACAAAGTATGCAGGGGCGTTCGTCAACCCAAATGGCATCACCAGCCACTCATAGAAACCATCCGGAGTCCTAAAGGCAGTCTTGTCTATGCTATCCTCAACCACTCTCAACTGATGAAACCCCGTGGCCAAGTCCAACTGAGAAAATACTGAAGCGCCAACCAACTGATCGAAAAGATCATCTATTCTCGGCAATGGGTGTCTATTCTTCTTTGTGAGCTTGTTAAGTTCTCTATAGTCTACACAAAGTCTGAGGGACCCATCCGCCTTCGTAGCAAATACTACTGGAGCACCCTACTCCGATATACTTCGTCTTATGAACCCCTTCTCAAGCAACTCCCCTACTTGCTTATGGAGTTCCCTCCTCTCACGAGGAGCCATGTGGCGCACTGGTAAAGATACCGGTTTAGCATTATCCACCAAATATATTCGAAAGTCAATCTCCCGCTTCGGAGGTAAGCCCTTCACCTCCTCAAACACATCCGGATATTCCCGGACCACTCTAACAGATTGCAAACTCTCGACCGAAGCGTCAAGCGATTCAAAATAACTTAGCATAACAGAGTCCCTGGGGTTACAAGAAATCTCGAGAGTGTTACCCAAGCGGGTCATGAGCCTAACAACTCTCCTTTCGCAATCAAGAACGGCACCATTACTGGATAACCAGTCCATGCCCAAAATCAACCCATAGCCCGTGAAGCCCAATACAAAAGCATCACATCTAAACTCAATGCTAAGTATAGAAATCTTCAAACCCAAACATATCATGGACAAATAAGTGGAGCCCCCAATTGGGTTTGAAACAACCAAGGGATCATCTACCAGACTGGTGTCTAAGTGCAGTAACTCAACTAATGATGATGAAATAAACGAATGCGATGCGCCTGAATCAAACAATGTACGGACAGGATGGTCAAAATAGAAAAACCAGACTTTCAACGGAAATAGTTCTACCTCTCTCCTGAATCGGTGGAACCGCGAGAGCCTGTACTTGCCCCATAGCCTGACTCGGTGCCATAAGAGCTTGCACCTGTCCTCCTGAGGTAGGCCCCGTCCTTTGCCCTTTCTTAGGGCAATCCTTCACTAAATGCCCTGCTTCGCCACAGTGGAAGCAGCCAGTCTTCTTCTTCTTGCGACAATCCTTGCTTAGGTGGCCAGGTGTCCCACAATTGAAACACTTCTTCTTCTTGCCCTTGCCACCGTTGCCTTTCCCACCTTTGCTTTGTTGTTGCTGAGGTCTCTTTTGATCTCCCTTCTTCTCGGGTGCCTTATTAGCATTAGGACCCTTCTCGTCCTCATACATGAGTGCCATGTCAACTAGCTTCTCAAAGGTGGCCCCCATAGGGATATGGGTCATAGCCAACCCATGCATCGGTTCATTCAAGCCTTTCACGAACCTCAAAGCCTTCTTCTCCGGTGTATTCACCATGTCTAGGCCAAACCTTGCCAATTGATTAAACTTGTTAACATATTCCTTCATCGAAAGATTTCCTTGCTTTAGAGTCAAGAATCTTTCCATATACAAGTTTTCCTCCGCCCTTGAGAGAAACTTTGCCACAAATCTTTGCTTAAAATCCTCCCAAGAGTCGACGGGGCGTTCTCCATTAGTGACCTCCCACCAGAATGAGGCCTCTCCCTTCATTAACCAAGCAGCCAACTTGACTCTCTTTCCTTCTTCCATCTCAAAGATATCTATCAACTATTCCACCTCTTTAAGCCAATCTCTAGCCTCCACAAAGGTTTCAGATCCTTGAAAAGGTTTCCCCCCCATAGCTTTAAATTCCTTACAAGTCTTAGCAAAAGTATCCGTGCGAGGAGGAGGGGGAGGAGGAAGATCGGGTGCTACGGTTGGTGGAGGAATATTTGCTGGACCCGCAGTGGTGGCCCTAGCCTCCATCAATCTCCTATACCATACTGGTACCGTCACACCCTCCGGAAGATTAAGATTCTCGGCCATGCTGAAACGAAAAAGGAAAGATTCAAAACGGAGAATTCGAAGGATATAGATATGGCTATTGGGGATTATGCTTTTCTTTCAAAAACTTTTCTCTTAAAAGACATGTTTTTGAAAATATCTTTTCCAAAAATGTTTTAGAAAAATAGTTTTCTAAAAATTTTATCTGTTCCGGTAACCTGGCTCTGATACCACGTGTAACACCCCACGCCCGCTAGGGTCACTCACTAAGGGAATGCCATAGCATCGGTGGAGTATTTTAGTGAATATAGAACAGAAAAATTACAACAAGACAGATATAAATAGTACTTGAAATTTTAAAACATCATCTCATAACAGCGGAAATAAACATGTCTGGTTACATCATAAAACCACGGTAAAAGTCAAGTACAATATCCATCAAAATAAAGAAGTACATAATCCCACTCTCTCATACAATAGCCAGAACAAAAGAAAAGATAACTGGATAACTGGAGCTTTACATCTACCCAAGCTCCTAAAGACTGGAACAGCAATCCGATCAAGCTCTACTACCGCTAGGATCCACCGTAGGACCTGAGGGTTGGGAAAAAGATAAAAACAACGGGGTCAGACATAAGTCTGAGTGAGTCCTATAACTTTAACAATACAATCATTAAAGTAACCAGAGAAGACATAAACTTGACCTACGGTAATATCTGGGGATGAATGGCTACACTAAGCAGCTTGGTAGACTTAGGATAAACTAAGATAACCGTCAGGACGCATCTACCCACCCAAGGATAATTACTAACTGCACCACACCAGTCATTCCTACTTAAAGGTTGATCCCTTCCAAGGACTTAGAAAATTTTCCCCAATAGTTTCATGTACCCCTAGCCCACTACATAGGTGCCGTCTGCCCCTATCTCCACTAGGTGTACCCAGTAATTCTTACCCAGTAGTTTCGTGTACCCCTACATAGGTGCCGTCTGCCCCTATCTTCATTAGGTGTACCCACTACTCCCCAAGCGATCGGCTCCCTACCGTAGATACCCGTGCTGGTCCCACAGTGGGGTGTATCACTCCCCTAAAGTGGCTACCCAATACTAACGGTGCACGGCTTTATATCTACACGATGCAACAACGGCTTATCTACCAGCCCGGGCCCACACACGCATATGAAAGCCGTTGGACTTGCGTTGCCACCGCTAACCCGTTTTGGCCTCTTATAATCAAGCCCAATATGCGTGTCCCGTCACTCGACATGGGTCGAGCCCAAAAAGATACGTTTGGGATATTGGTTGAAATGGGCCCCCAACAAGCTACCCACTTAAGCTTGTCAAATATCTAGTGTATCCCACTTAACCCTTTAATCATGTTTAATTACATGTTTCTCTTGGTTAAGTATTCTAATCGTATTTTCTATTGCCACCCAAGGCAACCCACTAGATTCCACATGCCACCCAAGGCAACCATTAAATTTCCACATGCCACCCAAGGCACCCCCTTAACCCCTCATGTCCCACTACATGCTACTATGGTTAAGTGTTTCTTAATTAATTAAGACCGTGATCTCCCATAAAGACCTCCCACATTAGACTGGCTGTTATGACCGCCTGGTTAAGCCGGTAGAATCCGGGCAGTCTTACGTCATAACAGAGTCTAACCTCGTGTCTTTACCTTAATCACGTATTTAATTTATGGCTAAGACCTCTCACATTGGGCTGACATTTGTAGCAACTGGTTAAGCCGGTCGGGTCCGGGCAGTTTTACACTACAAATGAGTCCAACCTCGTGTCTTAGTCGATTAATTACACCTAATTAATCACCCCCATATTAATTATCCCTAATTAATATCAAGTTTTCCATAACATGGGTAGACCTAACTCAATAGGTAAATTCCCATGGGGTAGACCTAACTCAATAGGTAAATTCCCACTTATGGTAATTTATTTTTATGGTATGCTTAATCATACCCAATCATTCATTTATTAACATATTTACCAACCCCATCGTTCCCCACGTAAATCGTTCTCATTACATGACATAATAAAGGGGAAGATCCATCACAAATATCATGGGTTTAGCATAAAACTTTGTCATGGGTTAAGAGGATGTCAACTTGCATATATGAACATATATTAACCCAACTACATTTAACCCAAACTTGCATATTATCATACACATGATTTGCATAACATGTTGCATATGAGCTTGCATATTATCATACACATATCTTGCATAACATGTTGAACTTGCATTTAGGCACTCTCATAACTTGCATAACATGTTAAACATGCATTTAAGCATACACATAACTTGCATAAGCATTCACATACTTGCATAAGCATCCACATACTTGCATAAGCATCCACATACTTGCATAAGCATTCACATACTTGCATAAACATGCATAACTTGCATATCATGTCATTTAAGCATATACATATCTTGCATAAGCATTCACATACTCGCATAAGCATGCATAACTTGCATATCACATAAATCTTGCATTTAAACATATACATGACTTGCATAAGCATCCATATACTTGCATAAGCATGCATAACTTGCATATCACATTAAACTTGCATTTAAACATATACTTAACTTGCATAACTCACTTTGTTAAACATGCATAATTCCACTCATTAAATATGCATAAATCCACTTGTTAAACATGCATAAACCAACTTGTTAAACATGCATAAATCAACTTATTAAGCATGCATAAACCAACTTATCAATTATGCATAAACATAGAACAACATAGAGTAACATATCATTATAAATGATTCAAACTCACTAATCCGCATTTAAGACCATAAGTCTTATTACACCCAATCTACTTACTTTAACAATTGATGTTAAAGTGATAGAAACTCACCAAACCCAAAATTAACCAACTTATGAAGAGGGATTAGTTGCTAATTATGAAGATGGTGATGATTAGAGAATGATATGAGAGGGATTAGCTTGAAACTTCCTTCTTAGATTAATGGAGACTCCTTCTAGGATTTAATTTGGCGGCATGAGGCCTTCATTTCTATTTTTAGTATGGATTAAGGTAGGTTTAGGGTGTATTTATAAATTAAGAGAGTGTTTTAGGCCCTTAGATTAACCCTAGATTAATTTAGGTCCGTTAGATTTAGGAAATCTCTAGAACCAAGCCCAGCCCTAGCCAGAAAACCAGATCTGGTGCACCCAAGCACCCTGGTTCGACACGCCATGTCGACAGGCAAGTCGACAGGCAAGTCGACACCCCTGTCGACAGGCCTGTCGACAGCCCTGTCGACATGCTTAGGGCAGGAATCTTCCCGCCTGGCCCCGCTGGTTCTAAATTAGAATTTAAATTTAAATTCCTAAATCTGTTTTTAGCTCTAATTTTTCTGCAAACTTCTTTGGGCCATAACCGGGCCATACGGACTCCGATTCTCGAAAACTCGGACTCTATTTCGCGTATTTTTCCGAGACGAACGCAATAACGCAGCCCATTACCCCCAATTCCCACGTCTGAGATTATTTATCCTGTAATTAGTGAATTTTAGTATTAACTAAAATTCGGGGTGTTACATTTAAGACTAGGGGTGTTACAGGTACCATATATCATGTCGCCCTATATAGGTTTACAATCAAAACCGCAAAGTCACGTATTGGAAGTTGGGTTATCATTTATGATATGAACCGAGGCTAGGGATCGTCCTCTATCGATTCAAGACTCTCTAGCCCGAGCCTCAGGATCAGAGCTCGAGTGACCCTTGGATCGTCAGGGCCGGTCCACACGGAGTGGATTAAAATGCCTGAACATGCGTTTCCCCTCCCTATGGGGCATAAATGAGCCAACGAATGACTCCATCGGCTTCACATAGTCACCGATATATCTGAGGCGCCTCGCAACAGCAACAACCACATAAGTCAAACTCATCAGGGCGTGTAAAACCACTGACGCCACTTCTAGCTAGAAAGAAGCGCATGTCCTCCCTGAGGTCCTTCTCCCGTTTCTGGTTCACAACTGGGGTGTGAGGCTTGCGAATCAACGCTACATAAAGCTACGCCACAAAGGCTGTGCTTTGATCATCAACCACAAGGCTTTGCTTTTCAACAAAAGCCCTGATCATTTGCATCTTAGCATGCCACACAGGAAAACCACACCATGCAACCGATATCCATCAATCACACATAATGATATCCAATGTCAGACACATAGTCCATTTACAAGTTCATTCTAGGTCTGAACGAAACCGGAGGCACCTAATACCCCGCATATCCATCGATCTCCAAGTACGTCTGGACAATCACTAACTGATTCCCTCCTCTTGGGTGTACGGCCCAATCAAGATCACCAGTAATTATCCAGACGACGTGAAGACCTTCGGTCTTCAACCACCGTCTTCATCTTCGACTTATCGTCGTATTAGTTATTCAGAATGGGATAAACCCGGTCTTTCCGAATAACTTGCGTATATAATAAACAAGTGTTACACAAACACAACATACGCCTTATTCCAGTTCATCAGTCATTAACCGTAAATTAACAAGAGAATAATTCCCCAAATATTAACCCCGAAGGCCGAAACCAACATCAGATCAATATCCAGAAAACCATTCTGCTTAGCTAACCGACAGTTAGTTTCTAAATTTCACATTCTTAGGGAAAGGTTCCCATTAATTTTATCAAAGATAAATCCTTTAAATTTATTCTTTAATTTACTTTTGAATATCAATTCAAACTATTCGGGATTAGCGAACCACACCGAATTGATCATTTATTTTATTTCCCAATCCCAACCTATTCATCCCATGAAGTAAAACTGGTAATACTTCATATCTAACACCACGGTGTTATCGGTAAATTCAATTACCATTTCACGTTCAAATATAATTAAAGATTTAACTATCGCCTGGAGCAAAACTGGTGATACTCCATTCTTGATCTTTTCAATCTAATTAAAGATTCATTAAAACTCCACTTAGTTTTAATCTTTGACTGGGTTAAAGAATCAATGTCATTTAAAACACGGTTCACGATAAACCCAAAATCACATTCCATTTCAATCAGTCCGTAACCGTAAATTAGCAAGTGAGCAATTCCCTAAGTATTAACCTCGAAGGCTGAAATCAACATCAGATCAATACCCAAGAAATCATTCAACTTATTTAATCTCCTGTTAGTTTTTGATTTTCTTAACTCCTTTGGGTCTAAGAACAGTATTATTGAAGATACCGTTCACGACAACCCAAAATCACATTTCATTAATTATCGGGTTAAAGAACAAGTGTTATTTAAAACACTGTTCACGATAAACCCAAAAATCAATACCAATTCAATTCCAATTAAATATCATTTAATTGGTACACTTCATTAAATCTAAATAAAAAGATTTAATCTTTTTTCTCAACTGGGCATAAGAACAGTGTTACTGAAGACACCATTCACGACAAACCCAAATCACATTGATATTAAATACAAGGCTCTGAATAGAAAATATATCGGCTTATATTCAATATCAAATTCCACAACCAACAAATATCGTATTGGAAATAACGATATAAATATATCTTTCAAATTTCCCTAACAATATCTGGATAATCACGAAATCCAACATCAAAATATTCCAAAGACAATTTCGACTCAAATCCATTTCCACTTTATATATTGGAAATTCTGGTTATTTTCAAAACCATTTCAAATCCACTTTATTTATTTTAGAAATAAATAGAATTATAATTCTAGTTCAAAACTAGTTCATTTCGATAAAAATCTATTTTTATCCTTTCAAATATGGAGTTTTTCATCCTAATTCTTCACAAATCATTTCTTATGATTTTACACAAATTATTACTATTTTTAATAATTTTATCAAGGCCCGTACAGTCGATTTCCATCAACGGCCACCGAACTGCACTTACAGCGACCTTTTCCAAATTCGATTTGGACATAATTCCAAATCCAACCGTTAGATTTCAAATTTATAATATTCGTTAGAAAGCTCTTTTCGATACGAACCCAACGGTTCCAGTTTTTGGAGAATCCGACGGTCAGATCTCCCGCAATATCCACTCGAGGTCAATGGTCGAAATTCACGAACTACCGCGGCGCGGCGCGTTCTATTCAGGCCATTATATTATATATCTAATATATATAATATATACTTCATCGATTTCCTTTTAAAACGTATTTTATAAATCGTTTTAAATTCGTTTTCAAAACGATTTCAACTCTATTTCAATTTAATCCGAATTTTAATTCTATTCGAATTTCAAATCATTTCAGTTTATTTCGAATTTCAAATTTCAAATCAATTCAATTTAATTCAAATTTCAATTCACTTTAATATTCATTTCAATTTGAATAAAATCGATATAAATATCGTTCACGTCAAAATGACGCCAATCTAATCAATACGGCTTCATATAATTCTATTTTCAAATATTCCATTTCAAATATTTCTTTTTCAAATATTTCTATTTTCAAATATTTCTATTCAAATATTCTATTTCAAATATTCTATTTCAAAACTGGAATGAGGCCCAATCAATTACCATATAATGTTAATTATATGGATTTTCTACAACACATGTATAAAATAACAACAATAAATAATCAACCATCATCCAGAGTGCGTTCTACACTGTATAAGCATCAAATATAAGTATTTAACGCTTATAAAAGTCTGTCAATCAATCGATCGACATACAACTAATTATTGGGATTAGTGTATGTCATATATCATCCCAATACCCGTGTGGGGTTTCAAACAATCAACCACAGATTTTATTTGTGCAGTTGGGCGATGTGTAAAATTTATCTTCCCAATCAATATCAGTCAAATGTGTGTATATAAACAAAAGGTCCGATTTGTTTATTTTTATTTCATTTTAAATATACGTTAAAATATCTATTTTCAACTATAAAATATTTTTAACTATATAAATATTTTATTTCATTTCACATCACATCACACAATCAACTACACATCAAAATCAAACAAACAAGCATACAAGCCGTCCGTGGTTTGTGGACGGCGGGTGTCGGGTGCTACTAAACACCGTCTGCATCCTAGTATATATTATAACTTGAATAAAAAAATTAAAGTGAGAAGTTCTCACCGACTAGCTAATCCAAACGCCATGACTCTTCTTATGTAGGAAATCTTCATCGTTCTCCTCTTGTCACTTTCATCGTCCGCATACGCTACATATATAAAAATCGAATTTTTATCTTCACCCCATATATATAAAAATCAAAATTTTATCTTCAGTTCGTTATAAAAATTATATTTTTATATTGCTCTTCTCCTAATAAAGATTATATTTTTACTACTCTACATGAATAAAAATCATATTTTTAATATGCCACTAGTATATAAATTTTATTTTTAACCTTTCTTTATTATAAAAATTATATTTTTATTTTCTCTATTATATAAAAATTCTATTTTTAATACTTTACCTATATAAAAATAATATCTTTATTATCTTTCCTATATGAAAATCATATTTTTATTCTTTCTAAAATATAAAAATCATATTTTTATTAGTATACAATCAAAATCAAACCCTTTGTGATGCAAAACGATGGGTATATATTTTCCTTCATTTAAAAATCGGATTCCTAACTTGGTTAAACTAAGCTAAGTATTTTAAATAAATTAAAATAATATAAGGACTTACAGCGAAAAGGGGATGAGGAGGTGAACTGGTGGCCACAGGAGGAGGCGCTGGCGGAGGAGAAGGGGGGCGAGGCAGATCGAGGAGGGGGGTAGCAGCGTGTCGCGGTAGGTAGGGGGTGTAGCAGCGCGTCGCGCAGGTGGAGGGGGTAGCAGCGCGGTGGCGGCTCCAACCGGGGGGGGGATCCTTTTTTTTATTACTGTAATCGATTGAGAGAGTGAGGAAGTGGAGGGGGGTAAAGGGAAAGAAGGGGGTATATATATTTCTTTTTATTTTACTTAATTATTATTTTTATTTCTCAAAAAGCAACTTTTATTTTCGACCTCTAAACGAGACCCACCGCCTGTCGTCCATAGCTAATTACCCCCATTCCGAACACAATGGGATATGTATCGTAAGCTGATTCGGTCGTTTCGATCTGTTTTCATCAAAATCCAAATATAACTCTATATATTGAATTTGAACGCACATTTCAATTTACTGGGGCCACATACTAACAAGAAAAATTCCCGAAAAATATTTTCTAACTTCGTATTGACGATACGGTCCTAAAAAAACTAATTTCTTCGAATTCTGAGACCGTTTGAAAAATGGCCATTTTCCAGTCGATTAAAATCAACTAAAACTGGTCAAACGCGTTTTCCTTTGCCACGCTCACATACTGATTCGAAAAATTATGAAATTTGAAACCTAGCAATAATTTGACATCGCGGATCCAACAAAAGTGGTTTCATCGAAAACCGAGGTCGTTTGCAAAATGGCCATTTTTAAGGGACAGAATTCCATAGCGACTATTCTGAATTTTCAACTGGACATAACTTTTTATCCCCGCTATGAAATTTCAATTTTTCGAATTCGTTGGAAAGATATTCTCAATTAGATTCTAATATTTTTGGTTTCGTTAACATCCGGTTTATTTTGAATCCTATACATTCATTTGAACTTTGAAATCGAATTATCGAACTACCGCGCCATTTTCAATTCCTTTTATAAATATAAATAAATATTTATATTCTAACGACGATTCAAATAAATATATACGTTCTATTTCTATTCAAAATAAATTTCTCATCGATATTATTTAAAATAATTCATTTTAAATATTCAAAATTCACTAAAATTTCCAAAATAAAATTTTCAAATTGGCTCGGATTTCCGGGTTATTACAACTTTGAAATAAAACCAGTATTTGTATACAATACCATTATCGGAGTACAACACTTACAACACATTAGAAATAAACAATAGCTATATAATCCTGAAGCCTCTAGCTCCAAGCTCTCCAGGTATATCTGTAAAATCCCGACTACTTGACTGCCAGCACAAAATTGGGTACCCAAGAATTTAGGGAAAACAAAACAAAATAAACTCTGGGTCAGTCAGGTGACTGGTGTGAGTAAACTCCAACCATTTGTTTAACTTTTATAATCCTTTTAAAAGAAAGAATAATCATAAGACCAATCCACACATAAACACGGATGGTTTTTACCTTACGATAACCCAAAAAATTCTTTTAAAATACATACTCTTCTGATATTATAATAATGTCTAAATCAAATAAATAACAATCTAGTGGAACGCTTTCATCTCACGTTTCACATATATAATATATAATCAAAAACAGCAGGTGCTTATTGGGTAATGGATTCCAACTGGCAAGGTACGGGACCACCATCCGATAGTGTATCTCTGGGAGGAATACACTGGGTTCAACAAGAACATCTTGTATCCCAGGCTAAACATGACCAGTCACTCATTTCTCTTGAGTGAACCTAATGTATTATCACCAATGGTTGGGATCAACAACTATTTCCCGAAAGGGACAACATCGAAATAGATTATAGAAGTAAATGGAATTCCCCTAGATCAGGTGACAATACACCCTAATTGGGAGTTACCCACTTAGCCACGCGACCAACCCGATTTTGTACCATTTCCTGGTTATGAGGTTTGAGGCCACACTTATCTTTGATAGATCACACCATTATTCACTTTGAATGTCACATCGTCATACCCGCCAAAGCACAAATTGATTTCTCCAAAAATACGACGGGTATACAACTAAGAGAAATGAATTCCTCCGCCATCAAATGTAAATACGTTTGAAAGATCAACTAACACGATCTATTAAATATACTTTGTCAGATATTTTTCCATACAAGTTGTCCTGGGACTGGACAAACCGAAGGCACTATTCTGTAAATCCATCTTAGGCAATTTCTGTGAAAACCCGTTACTTCCCCGTAAAGGAAAGCGTCGGATAGTTCGAGAACAAGCCACAACAGAACGCATATAAAAGAACATTTCATTGTATATTACAACAATGCATCAGATTACAAGAATATACAGAGTACAAATGAATATTACACAGAAATATCAGAGATTTAAATTACATAGCAGCGGAAAATAATACAATACACAACTAGAAGTAGATATACAGATACAAAGCTTTCCGGATATCGTTCCAGCTGTAAACCAGGATCCTGTGAATATAAATCTGCAAAACCAAAACTACTAGCTGCCCGTGTCAAAATAAGGGCACCCAGAGTTTAGGTTAAAACAATAAACTCCAGGTCAGTCATGTGACTGGTGTGAGAACTAAAACAGTTTTTAATCTTTATTTTCAAAGGTAAATCAAGGGACCACGCCGTATAACACGGAACGGGTTTCCTCCCAAGAATACCAGTGCATAAAACAAACCGCACAATGCTAAATAAAGAAAGATGAAGCTGTTATAAGACCCAGGTCCTATCACACAATGCAACGCAAGCCGGGGGATAGGGTTTTCCCTTATAACAGCCAAAGAATGCTTGATACGTTTAAAACAAATCATTTGATACTATAATAAGTGCATAGTGTATAAAACAACTTCAAATCATAAGTATCAATCATAGGCGGCATGGGTACCATATATCATGTCGCCATATATAGGTTTACAAATAAAACCGCAAAGTCACGTATTTGGAAATTGGGTTTCCATCTATGAACCGAGGCAAAAGATAGTCCTCAACCGATTCGAGACAATCTAGCCTACCATGTCTCAGGAACAGCCGCAACTGCCCCCTGGATCGTCAGGGCCGGTCCACCGATGTGGATTATTATGCCTGAACAATACGTCTCCCCGCCCTTTGGGGCGCAAACGAGCCATCAAATGACTCCATCGGTTCGAGAACGACCGATCAATCCGAGGCGCCTCGCAACAGCAACAACCACATAAATCAAACTCGTCAGGGCGTGTAAAACCACTGACGCCACTTCTAGCTAGAAAGAAACGCAAGTCCTCCCTGATGTCCCCTCCCGTTTTTGGTTCATACCGGGTGTGAAACTCGCGAAGCAAACGTTACACAAAGCTACGCCACAAAGGCCGTGCTTTGATCATCACCACAAGACTTTGCTTTTCAACAGAAGCCTCGATCAATTGCCACTTAGGCATGCCACACAGGCAATTCACTCCATGCGTTTGATATCCATCAATATATAACCCCTGAGCTCGTACGTCTCAGAGAAGGGCGTTAAGCAAGAGAATAAATTCTCCGCCGCCAAACAGATATATATTTAATAGAGATCAATCACACAGACTAAAATCCAATGTCAGACACACAGTCCATTTACAAGTCCGTTCTGGGTCTGAACGAAACCGGAGGCACCTAGTACCCCGCATATCCATCGATCTCCAAGTACGTCTGGACGATCACCAACTGTTTCCATCTTCTTGGGTGTACAGCCCAATCAAGATCATCAGTTATCACCCAAACGACGTGAAGACCTCCGGTCTTCGACCATCGTCTTCATCTTCGACTTATCGTCGTATCAGTTATTCAGAATGGGATAAACCCGGTCTTTCCGAATAACTCGCGTATATTTTAAATAAGTGTTACACAAACACAACATACGCCTCATTCCAATTCATTAGTCACTAACCGTAAATTAATCAAGAGAATAATTCCCCAAATATTAACCCCGAAGGCCGAAACCAACATCAGATCAATATCCAGAAAACCATTCTGTTTGGCTAACCGACAGTCAATTTCTAAATTTCACATTCATAGGGAAAGGTTCCCATTAATTTTATCCAAGATAAATTCCTTGAATTTATTCTTTAATCTATTCTTTTGAATTTCGATTCAACTAGCCGGGATTAACGAAACTTACCGAAGTAATCATTTGTTTTAATTTCCCAATCCCAACCTATTTATCCCATGAAGTAAAACTGGTAATACTTCATATCTAACACCACAGTGTTATCGGTAAATTCAATTACCATTTCACGTTCAAATCTAATTAAAGATTTAACTATCGCCTGGAGCAAAACTGGTGATACTCCATTTTCGATCTTTTCAATCTAATTAAAGATTCATTAAAACTCCACTTAGTTTTAATCTTCAACTGGGTTAAAGAATCAGTGTCATTTAAAACACGGTTCACGATAAACCCAAAATCACATTCATTAATTATCGGGTTAAAGAACGAGTGTTATTTAAAACACTGTTCACGATAAACCCAAAAATCAATATCAATTCAATTCCAATTAAATATTATTTAATTGGTACACTTCATTAAATCTAAATAAAAAGATTTAATCTTTTCTCAACTGGGTTCAAGAACAGTGTTAGTGAAGACACCATTCACGACAAACCCAAATCACATTTGATATTCAATACAAGGCTCTGAATAGAAAATATATCGGCTTATATTCAATATCAAATCCTACGACTAACAAATGTCGTATTGGAAATAACGATATAAATATATATCTTTCAAATTTCCATAACAACATCTGTATAATCACGAATTCCAACATCGAAATATTCCGACGACAATTTCGATTCAAATCCACTCCAATGCAATCATTGGAAATTCTGGTTATTTTCAAAACCATTTCAAATTCAATTTATTTATTTAAAAATAAATAGAATTGTAATTCTAGTTCGAAACTAGTTCATTTCGATAAAAATCTATTTTATCTTTTCAAATATGGAGTTTTTCATCCCAATTCTTCCTAAATCATTTCTTATGATTTTACACAAATTATTACTATTTTTATCAAGGCCCGTACAGTCGATTTCCAACAATGGCCATCGAACAACACTTACAGCGACCTTTTTCGAATTTGATTTGGACGTAATTCCAAATCCAACCGTTAGATTTCTAATTTCTAACATTCGTTAGAAAGCTCTTTTCGATACGAACCCAACGGTTCCGGTTTTAGGAGAATCCGACGGTCGGATCTCCCGTAATGTCCGTTTGAAATAAATGGTCGAAATTCACGAACTGCCGCGGCGCGGCGCGTTCTATTCAGGCCATTATATTATATATATAATATATATAATATATATTTCGTCGATTTCTATTTAAAACGAATTATATAAATAGTTTTAAAATTCGTTTCAAAAGCATTTTCAACTTCCTTTTTCAATTCAAATCAAAATTGAATTCTTCTTTATAAATTCGTTTTAAAATTCATTTCTATTCAATTCAAACTTCAATTCAATTTGAATTCATTTAAATTCGCTTTCGATTCAATTTGAATTCGTTTTCAATTCATTTCGAAATCGTTTTCAATTTATTTCATTTCGAAATCGTTTTCAATTCATTTCATTTCGAAATCGTTTTCAATTCAATTCATTTCGAAATCGTTATATATTCAATTCATTTCGAAATCGTTATATATTCAATTCATTTCAAAATCGTTATATATTCAATTCATTTCAAAATGAATAAAATCGATATAGATATCGTTTACGTCAGAATGGCGTCAATCTAATCAACACGGCTTCATAAATTTCTATTTCAAATATTTTATTTCAAATATTTCTTTTTCAAAATAGTTGTTATTATCAAAATATTTCGTTCAACACATGACCAATCTCAATGGATGAGTACTGTCAACACATGAACCGTTATTTTATATTGATAAAGATGTAAATTTTATTATCAAAATATTTCGTTCAACACATGACCAATCTCAATGGATGAGTACTGTCAACACATGAGCTGTTATTTTATATTGATAAAGATGTAAATTTTATTATCAAAATATTTCGTTCAACACATGACCAATCTCAATGGATGAGTACTGTCAACACATGAACCTTTATTTTATAATATTCTTTATTTTCTAAATTGGAATGAGGCCCAATCAATCACCATATAAGGTTAATTATATGGATTTTCATACAACACATGTATATAATAGCATTGAAAAATAATCAACCATCAACCAAAGTGCACTACACTGTATAAGCATCAAATATAGACATTTAACGCTTATAGCAGCTTGTCAATCAATCGATCGACATATTTAATCAATCAGGATGAGTGAACTTCAAGTTTCATCCCAACACCCGTGTGGGGTTTCAAACAATCAAACAAATATTTTATTCGTGCAGTTGGGCGATGTGTAAAATTTATCGTCCCAATCAATGTCCTTCAAATAGGTGTACATAAACAAACCGTCTGGTTTGTAAATGAATATTTATTTATTCACATTCACGTTAAAAATTATATTTTTAATGATAAAACATTTTATTCCAACATATGAATTTCTATTAAGTTCATTTTTTAAATAAAATGATAATTTTATTTTTCTAACACATTTTAGAAAATTTCGGCGGCATAACGGCACGATACTAGAAACGGGACGAGGCCTAGACTTATCCCCGGTCTAGTGAAGGCCCACGCCATTCACTCATCAATCAAATTCATTCAATTCACCCAAACAACTCAATTTCAATTCAAATATCCAACTAATCTATGCAACCAAACAAACAAGTCCATGGTCTGTGGACGATTGTGTCGGGTGCTACTAAGCACCGTCTGCATCCTAGTATATATATATAACTAGAAAAGAAATTGAAAGGTGAGAAATTCTCACAGATAGCTATCCTATATCCACGGCACTTCCTTGCATAAAATCTTCGCCAATCTCTCCTTTGTCGCTTTGTTGCCCGTATTCTCTACATATGTAAAAATCGAATTTTACTATGTTATTCAATATATAAAAATCATATTTTTACCTCGATGTTTAATATATAAAAATTCTATTTTTATTTCGAAGTTCAACACATAAAAATCCTATTTTTAACTCGAAGTTCAATATATAAAAATCCCATTTTTATTATGCTATATAGATAAAAATTATATTTTTATCACGCTATTTTCTATATAAAGTTTCCGCCTTTTCAAAAATTAGATCTTTCACCTTTATAAAAATATCGCCTTATCATGTTTTAACATCTATATCTCATAAAGATTATATTTTTATAATTCCTACTATGCAAAGATCATATTTTTATCTTTCTGCAATATAAAAGATTATATTTTTACTACTTTAAAAATATAAAAATCATATTTTTAATACTTTAAAAATATAAAAATCATATTTTTAATACTTTAAAAATATAAAAATCATATTTTTAATACTTTAAAAATATAAAAATCATATTTTCAAAAATATAGATTCCGCCTTTTACATTTTAAAGATCAAATCTTTTCTTTTACTTTTCAAGTTTAAATCTTTTCTATTTTAAAGTTTAAAAATAAAATCAGTTTTTAAATGTTTTTTTTCAAAATCAGTTTTTACTTCTTTTTCAAAATCAGTTTTTACTCCTAATTAAAATTCAGTTTTACTCCTAATTAAAATTCAGTCTTAATACTTAATTAAAATTAGTTTCTTACTGTTTATATAAAATAAAAATAATAAAAAAAAAAACTTACAGAGGAGGGGGTGCCTACAACGGAGGTGGCGGTCGGGGAGGATGGCGTGGGGCTGTTGCATCCGAGGGGGGGGGTCTGATGCTGTCGGTCTGGTGGCGGGCTCTCAGAGGTGGTGCCGCGACTTGGGAGAGGGTGCGTCGATCGTTATTGAGGGGGGGGGGAGAAGAGAGTGGAGCGGAGGAGAGAGGGCGGCGCAGTGGCCCCGCCTTGGGCGGCGCGTCGCCAGGCCGCGATGGCCTTCGGTGGAGGAGCGACAGCTCCTCCCCTTTCTTCTTCTTTTTATTTTTTTTATTTTCTGTTGAATGAATTTAATCGGGGGGGGGGGGGGGCAGAGATAAAGGAAAGGGGTTGTTTTCTTATTTTTTTTATTTTATTATTTAATTATTAAATTCAACCTAAAGTTGACTTTTTCATACTACCTCGAAACGAGGCCCACCGCCTGTCCTCCATAGCGTTTTACCCCCATTCCGAACACAATGGGATATGTATCGTAGGTTGATTCGTTCGTTTCGATTAGTTTCCGTTGAATTTACATTTAAATTACTATATTGAATTTTAAACGTACATTTCAAATTACCGGGGTCACATACTAACTTTAAAAATTCAATAAAAATATTTTCTAGCTTCGTATTAACGATACAGTCCTAACTAAACTAGTTTCGTCGAATTCTGAGACCGTTAGAAAAATGGCCAATTTCCAGTCGATTAAAATCAACTAAAACTAGTCAAACGCGTTTTCCTTTGCCACGCTCACATATTGATTCGAAAAATTATGAAATTTGGAATCTAGCAATAACTTGACACTGCGGATCCAACAAAACTGGTTTCGTCGAAATCCGAGGTCGTTTGCAAAATGTCCATTTTTAAGGGACTGAGTTCCATAGCGACTATTCAGAATTTTCAACTGGACATATCTTTTGACTCTCGCTACGAACTTTTGATTTTTCGGATTCGTTGGAAAGATATTCACGAATAGATCCTATCATTTTTGGTTTCACTAAAATCCGGATTATTTTGCACCCGGTACATTCAATTGAAGTTTGAAATCGAATTATCGAACTACCGCGCCATTTTCAATTCTATTTATAATTATATATATAAATATTTATATTCTAACGACGACGCGTATAAATATATACGTCGAATTCAATTCAAAATAAATTTCTCGTCGATATTATTTAAAATAATTCATTTTAAATAATCAAAACTCGCTAAAATTGCCAAAATAAAAATTTTAAACTGGCCCAGATTTTCCGGGTTATTACAATCTCCCCCACTTAAAACTTTTCGTCCCCGAAAAGGAACAAAGTCGAAAGTGGTTTGATTAATCAACTCTTCGTTCGTTCTGGCTTCCATTCTCCAACTCTTTAGTTTCTGAGAATTTTCAAAATTTCAAAAATTTGGCTAACACCCTAAATTTTCGAAAAATTTCGCCATAACCTCCCCTGCACCGGGAGCATCGGGGAATTTCAAATAGCTTCCCCGGTCCTTCAGATCTCAAAAAGAAAAAGAAAAAGCCAAGCGGCTAGCCAATAGGCTCATAAAATCATCATCACCCAAACAAAACAGGAAATTATGTAGTAAGCATGTACCTATTTGTCGGGCAAACAAATTTTATTCTCTGCTCTAGCCTCCTTGCTATGACCTGTTCAATGATATATATGTATATGCAAGCAAATGCAACCAATTTTCAATATAACTCAATATTTGATATAATTAGGCCAAATGGTTAAAAATTATCAACCAAATAAACAAACAACACAACATCAATCAATTAGTGAATTAGAGTCTCAAATTCATAATTTGATATATATACAAAAAATCATGTTTTGATGCCAAATCACAACAATGTATTCTAGCTATATTAGTTTTGGTTCTCACACCAGTCTAATGGAAATATATAGATATCACACCTTCGTCACACGAATATAAATTCTGACGATGAGTACTCAACCATCAGAATCATCTTCGGGCCACTAGAGTATGATTCTATGTCTATCCAGTATATTAAAACTTTAAATACACGTTTGCAAGGCGTATATGCAAAATCTTTATATACTGGACTGTCCAAAGTCAATATAAATAAATAATCAAATACGAATAATTGATTTAAATTTTCAAAACAAAATTTGTTTTCATTTTAAAAATATACTCTTCACACCCGTTCTAGGATGCTACTGATCCCATCTCTAACGAGTCATTCCCATTGGATATTACTAATCCCATATCTGATGAATTCTTTCGTATGGTTCTAATGTGTCTTGTTCTCTGAGCTTTGTAAACCAAAGCTCTGATACCAACTGTGAAAACCCGTTACTTCCCCGTAAAGGAAAGCGTCGGATAGTTCGAGAACAAGCCACAACAGAACGCATATAAAAGAACATTTCATTGTATATTACAACAATGCATCAGATTACAAGAATATACAGAGTACAAATGAATATTACACAGAAATATCAGAGATTTAAATTACATAGCAGCGGAAAATAATACAATACACAACTAGAAGTAGATATACGGATACAAAGCTTTCCGGATATCGTTCCAGCTGTAAACCAGGATCCTGTGAATATAAATCTGCAAAACCAAAACTACTAGCTGCCCGTGTCAAAATAAGGGCACCCAGAGTTTAGGTTAAAACAATAAACTCCTGGTCAGTCATGTGACTGGTGTGAGAACTAAAACAGTTTTTAATCTTTATTTTCAAAGGTAAATCAAGGGACCACGCCGTATAACACGGAACGGGTTTCCTCCCAAGAATACCAGTGCATAAAACAAACCGCGCAATGCTAAATAAAGAAAGATGAAGCTGTTATAAGACCCAGGTCCTATCACACAATGCAACGCAAGCCGGGGGATAGGGTTTTCCCTTATAACAGCCAAAGAATGCTTGATACGTTTAAAACAAATCATTTGATACTATAATAAGTGCATAGTGTATAAAACAACTTCAAATCATAAGTATCAATCATAGGCGGCATGGGTACCATATATCATGTCGCCATATATAGGTTTACAAATAAAACCGCAAAGTCACGTATTTGGAAATTGGGTTTCCATCTATGAACCGAGGCAAAAGATAGTCCTCAACCGATTCGAGACAATCTAGCCTACCATGTCTCAGGAACAGCCGCAACTGCCCCCTGGATCGTCAGGGCCGGTCCACCGATGTGGATTATTATGCCTGAACAATACGTCTCCCCGCCCTTTGGGGCGCAAACGAGCCATCAAATGACTCCATCGGTTCGAGAACGACCGATCAATCCGAGGCGCCTCGCAACAGCAACAACCACATAAGTCAAACTCGTCAGGGCGTGTAAAACCACTGACGCCACTTCTAGCTAGAAAGAAACGCAAGTCCTCCCTGATGTCCCCTCCCGTTTTTGGTTCATACCGGGTGTGAAACTCGCGAAGCAAACGTTACACAAAGCTACGCCACAAAGGCCGTGCTTTGATCATCACCACAAGACTTTGCTTTTCAACAGAAGCCTCGATCAATTGCCACTTAGGCATGCCACACAGGCAATTCACTCCATGCGTTTGATATCCATCAATATATAACCCCTGAGCTCGTACGTCTCAGAGAAGGGCGTTAAGCAAGAGAATAAATTCTCCGCCGCCAAACAGATATATATTTAATAGAGATCAATCACACAGACTAAAATCCAATGTCAGACACACAGTCCATTTACAAGTCCGTTCTGGGTCTGAACGAAACCGGAGGCACCTAGTACCCCGCATATCCATCGATCTCCAAGTACGTCTGGACGATCACCAACTGTTTCCATCTTCTTGGGTGTACAGCCCAATCAAGATCATCAGTTATCACCCAAACGACGTGAAGACCTCCGGTCTTCGACCATCGTCTTCATCTTCGACTTATCGTCGTATCAGTTATTCAGAATGGGATAAACCCGGTCTTTCCGAATAACTCGCGTATATTTTAAATAAGTGTTACACAAACACAACATACGCCTCATTCCAATTCATTAGTCACTAACCGTAAATTAATCAAGAGAATAATTCCCCAAATATTAACCCCGAAGGCCGAAACCAACATCAGATCAATATCCAGAAAACCATTCTGTTTGGCTAACCGACAGTCAATTTCTAAATTTCACATTCATAGGGAAAGGTTCCCATTAATTTTATCCAAGATAAATTCCTTGAATTTATTCTTTAATCTATTCTTTTGAATTTCGATTCAACTAGCCGGGATTAACGAAACTTACCGAAGTAATCATTTGTTTTAATTTCCCAATCCCAACCTATTTATCCCATGAAGTAAAACTGGTAATACTTCATATCTAACACCACAGTGTTATCGGTAAATTCAATTACCATTTCACGTTCAAATCTAATTAAAGATTTAACTATCGCCTGGAGCAAAACTGGTGATACTCCATTTTCGATCTTTTCAATCTAATTAAAGATTCATTAAAACTCCACTTAGTTTTAATCTTCAACTGGGTTAAAGAATCAGTGTCATTTAAAACACGGTTCACGATAAACCCAAAATCACATTCATTAATTATCGGGTTAAAGAACGAGTGTTATTTAAAACACTGTTCACGATAAACCCAAAAATCAATATCAATTCAATTCCAATTAAATATTATTTAATTGGTACACTTCATTAAATCTAAATAAAAAGATTTAATCTTTTCTCAACTGGGTTCAAGAACAGTGTTAGTGAAGACACCATTCACGACAAACCCAAATCACATTTGATATTCAATACAAGGCTCTGAATAGAAAATATATCGGCTTATATTCAATATCAAATCCTACGACTAACAAATGTCGTATTGGAAATAACGATATAAATATATATCTTTCAAATTTCCATAACAACATCTGTATAATCACGAATTCCAACATCGAAATATTCCGACGACAATTTCGATTCAAATCCACTCCAATGCATTGATTGGAAATTCTGGTTATTTTCAAAACCATTTCAAATTCAATTTATTTATTTAAAAATAAATAGAATTGTAATTCTAGTTCAAAACTAGTTCATTTCGATAAAAAACTATTTTTATCTTTTCAAATATGGAGTTTTTCATCCCAATTCTTCCTAAATCATTTCTTATGATTTTACACAAATTATTACTATTTTTATCAAGGCCCGTACAGTCGATTTCCAACAATGGCCATCGAACAACAATTACAGCGACCTTTTTCGAATTTGATTTGGACGTAATTCCAAATCCAACCGTTAGATTTCTAATTTCTAACATTCGTTAGAAAGCTCTTTTCGATACGAACCCAACGGTTCCGGTTTTAGGAGAATCCGACGGTCGGATCTCCCGTAATGTCCGTTTGAAATAAATGGTCGAAATTCACGAACTGCCGCGGCGCGGCGCGTTCTATTCAGGCCATTATATTATATATATAATATATATAATATATATTTCGTCGATTTCTATTTAAAACGAATTATATAAATAGTTTTAAAATTCGTTTCAAAAGCATTTTCAACTTCCTTTTTCAATTCAAATCAAAATTGAATTCTTCTTTATAAATTCGTTTTAAAATTCATTTCTATTCAATTCAAACTTCAATTCAATTTGAATTCATTTAAATTCGCTTTCGATTCAATTTGAATTCGTTTTCAATTCATTTCGAAATCGTTTTCAATTTATTTCATTTCGAAATCGTTTTCAATTCATTTCATTTCGAAATCGTTTTCAATTCAATTCATTTCGAAATCGTTATATATTCAATTCATTTCGAAATCGTTATATATTCAATTCATTTCAAAATCGTTATATATTCAATTCATTTCAAAATGAATAAAATCGATATAGATATCGTTTACGTCAGAATGGCGTCAATCTAATCAACACGGCTTCATAAATTTCTATTTCAAATATTTTATTTCAAATATTTCTTTTTCAAAATAGTTGTTATTATCAAAATATTTCGTTCAACACATGACCAATCTCAATGGATGAGTACTGTCAACACATGAACCGTTATTTTATATTGATAAAGATGTAAATTTTATTATCAAAATATTTCGTTCAACACATGACCAATCTCAATGGATGAGTACTGTCAACACATGAACTGTTATTTTATATTGATAAAGATGTAAATTTTATTATCAAAATATTTCGTTCAACACATGACCAATCTCAATGGATGAGTACTGTCAACACATGAACCTTTATTTTATAATATTCTTTATTTTCTAAATTGGAATGAGGCCCAATCAATCACCATATAAGGTTAATTATATGGATTTTCATACAACACATGTATATAATAGCATTGAAAAATAATCAACCATCAACCAAAGTGCACTACACTGTATAAGCATCAAATATAGACATTTAACGCTTATAGCAGCTTGTCAATCAATCGATCGACATATTTAATCAATCAGGATGAGTGAACTTCAAGTTTCATCCCAACACCCGTGTGGGGTTTCAAACAATCAAACAAATATTTTATTCGTGCAGTTGGGCGATGTGTAAAATTTATCGTCCCAATCAATGTCCTTCAAATAGGTGTACATAAACAAACCGTCTGGTTTGTAAATGAATATTTATTTATTCACATTCACGTTAAAAATTATATTTTTAACGATAAAACATTTTATTCCAACATATGAATTTCTATTAAGTTCATTTTTTAAATAAAATGATAATTTTATTTTTCTAACACATTTTAGAAAATTTCGGCGGCATAACGGCACGATACTAGAAACGGGACGAGGCCTAGCCTTATCCCCGGTCTAGTGAAGGCCCACGCCATTCACACATCAATCAAATTCATTCAATTCACCCAAACAACTCAATTTCAATTCAAATATCCAACTAATCTATGCAACCAAACAAACAAGTCCATGGTCTGTGGATGATTGTGTCGGGTGCTACTAAGCACCGTCTGCATCCTAGTATATATATATAACTAGAAAAGAAATTGAAAGGTGAGAAATTCTCACAGATAGCTATCCTAGCTCCACGGCACTTCCTCGCATAAAATCTTCGCCAATCTCTCCTTTGTCGCTTTGTTGCCCGTATTCTCTACGTATGTAAAAATCGAATTTTACTATGTTATTCAATATATAAAAATCATATTTTTACCTCGATGTTTAATATATAAAAATTCTATTTTTATTTCGAAGTTCAACACATAAAAATCCTATTTTTAACTCGAAGTTCAATATATAAAAATCCCATTTTTATTATGCTATATAGATAAAAATTATATTTTTATCACGCTATTTTCTATATAAAGTTTCCGCCTTTTCAAAAATTAGATCTTTCACCTTTATAAAAATATCGCCTTATCATGTTTTAACATCTATATCTCATAAAGATTATATTTTTATAATTCCTACTATGCAAAGATCATATTTTTATCTTTCTGCAATATAAAAGATTATATTTTTACTACTTTAAAAATATAAAAATCATATTTTTAATACTTTAAAAATATAAAAATCATATTTTTAATACTTTAAAAATATAAAAATCATATTTTCTAAAATATAGATTCCGCCTTTTCCATTTTAAAGATCAAATCTTTTCTTTTACTTTTCAAGTTTAAATCTTTTCTATTTTAAAGTTTAAAAATAAAATCAGTTTTTAAATGTTTTTTTTCAAAATCAGTTTTTACTTCTTTTTCAAAATCAGTTTTTACTTCTTTTTCAAAATCAGTTTTTACTCCTAATTAAAATTCAGTTTTACTCCTAATTAAAATTCAGTCTTAATACTTAATTAAAATTAGTTTCTTACTGTTTATATAAAATAAAAATAAAATAAAAATAAAAAAAAACTTACAGAGGAGGGGGTGCCTACAACGGAGGTGGCGGTCGGGGAGGATGGCGTGGGGCTGTTGCATCCGAAGGGGGGGTCTGATGCTGTCGGTCTGGTGGCGGGCTCTCAGAGGTGGTGCCGCGACTTGGGAGGGGGTGCGTCGATCGTTATTGAGGGGGGGGGGGAGAAGAGAGTGGAGCGGAGGAGAGAGGGCGGCGCAGTGGCCCCGCCTTGGGCGGCGCGTCGCCAGGCCGCGATGGCCTTCGGTGGAGGAGCGACAGCTCCTCCCCTTTCTTCTTCTTTTTTTTTTATTTTCTGTTGAATGAATTTAATCGGGGGGGGGGGGCAGAGATAAAGGAAAGGGGTTGTTTTCTTATTTATTTTTTTAATTTTATTATTTAATTATTAAATTCAACCTAAAGTTGACTTTTTCATACTACCTCGAAACGAGGCCCACCGCCTGTCCTCCATAGCGTTTTACCCCCATTCCGAACACAATGGGATATGTATCGTAGGTTGATTCGTTCGTTTCGATTAGTTTCCGTTGAATTTACATTTAAATTACTATATTGAATTTTAAACGTACATTTCAAATTACCGGGGTCACATACTAACTTTAAAAATTCAATAAAAATATTTTCTAGCTTCGTATTAACGATACGGTCCTAACTAAACTAGTTTCGTCGAATTCTGAGACCGTTAGAAAAATGGCCAATTTCCAGTCGATTAAAATCAACTGAAACTGGTCAAACGCGTTTTCCTTTGCCACGCTCACATATTGATTCGAAAAATTATGAAATTTGGAATCTAGCAATAACTTGACACTGCGGATCCAACAAAACAGGTTTCGTCGAAATCCGAGGTCGTTTGCAAAATGTCCATTTTTAAGGGCCTGAGTTCCATAGCGACTATTCAGAATTTTCAACTGGACATATCTTTTGACTCTCGCTACGAACTTTTGATTTTTCGGATTCATTGGAAAGATATTCACGAATAGATCCTATCATTTTTGGTTTCACTAAAATCCGGATTATTTTGCACCCGGTACATTCAATTGAAGTTTGAAATCGAATTATCGAACTACCGCGCCATTTTCAATTCTATTTATAATTATATATATATAAATATTTATATTCTAACGACGACGCGTATAAATATATACGTCGAATTCAATTCAAAATAAATTTCTCGTCGATATTATTTAAAATAATTCATTTTAAATAATCAAAACTCGCTAAAATTGCCAAAATAAAAATTTTAAACTGGCCCAGATTTTCTGGGTTATTACAATTTCTACCTAGGATTGCCAGAATAGCCCTTGCATAAACTCCATCTTCAATTATCTTGGTCATATTTGATTCACAACGCTAATGCCTATACAGAGTGGTTTTCAGATAATAAATATGATTCCGGTCTCTCCATATTGACAACGGAAAAATGGTCAAAACTTTAATAGTTGGTTATTTAACTATCAAAGGAAACATCCATACATACAACGATCTTATTTCCAAATAGAAATTTTATCAATCAAATCATCAACCAAATTTTTCCCCTTTAAATTAATTTATCATTAGTTTATTCATTTTCCCATTTCTAGTTTAGATATATTCATAAATCCTTATTTTCTAAATTTAGAAAATATACGTTATTAACTTTGGAAAACGTTTCCATTTTAGATTCACGCATCACTATCTTCCCACATCTATCAGTCTCTAACTGTAAACTAGTAAGAGAACAACTTCCCAAGTATAAACCCCGAAGGCCGAAACCAACATCAGATCGATACCCAGAAAGCAATTCAACTCAACTAATTTGCAGTCAGTTTCTAATTTCAGTAATTCCATTTAAATTCCTATTTCAAACCCCAAATTCCTTTATAAATATTCTTATATGTAAAATATTTATTTTAGCCCATTTTTCACATCGAAATGTCAATAACATTCCTTCTATACAATCAAAATAGTTTGACTCCACATTTTAAAACAATGTCTCCGATCAAACTCTATTTATACTTCTATTTACAGAATTCTTCATACAAGATCTCATTTTATTTTCAACACTTATAATCTCATTGAAAAATCCTTTTATAACTGCTACCTTCACATTCTATTCCAAATATCGGTGTTGAAACAGATTTTAGTTCTCTTTATAAATTCTGATTTATATATTCCATTTTCAAATGATAAATATTTTACTTAATTTATAAAACATTACTTATAAATTTATCTTCTCAAATTATCTGTTAAAACAGATTCAATTTAAAATCTACTTTTAAATCCATATCTCATAATTCTTTCATATCTTGCCATTTACTTTTTATAATTCTATTTATTTTCCAAATAATTCCTTTTTATAATTCTTTTTAATTTCCAAATAATTCGTTTTTATAATTCTATTTATTTTCCAAATAATTCCTCTTTATAATTCCCTGATTTTATATAAATATTTTATTTTCAATATACACTTTGAAAATTCCCTTTTTACATTCCAGTATTACTTATGGTATTTAAAATACCAATTAAAAGGACCAGCGTCATCATCATCAATCACAAATTATATATCACATCATATATCACAATATATGAAAACAAACAATATTATAAATATTGAGGAATCCATTTGGATCCCTCGAAACTATTTCCTTGCATTCACAGATGTTAAACAATGTAATTAACATAAATTTCATTCCAATATAAAATATTCTAATAAATAGAATCAATATTTAATTAACGCTATATATATAACTAGATCTATAATTTCAACCAATGTATTAGCAGTTCGTCCAAACAATCAACACACAACAATCAGCCATTATTTATCAATTCTAAAAGTATGTTATAAAAATATAAACTGTGCAAAGTTAGTGAGATTTACTCACATTATATGTTTACCGTTAAATAACGATAAAATGTCTTTGATTCAGATCAGGTAATTTATTTCACTATAAATTATAACGAGCTCTTATTCACTCCGAATCAGTTCCACTGTGTAGTCGACGTCCATACGATCCTAACGAATCTTGTTTTACTGAATTTAGATAATGTATGAAAAAGTTATAATATTTACAATTTTAAACGAGTACTTATTATATTTAAATTCAATGCTTTATCAATTTGGGCTCACCCTACAAACTTTGGCCCAACACCAACCTAAACCCGCAACCTACCGAATACAGTAACCCTTCTTCCCCGTAATCACGCTACTCCATCCACCTAGCCATTATCGATCATCTCTTTACCATTCCTCCTTTCCCAAGCCATAAAAAAATCAACTAAATTCTCCATTAAACGTCTCCTCACTTCCTCTTCCAATTCATCCCCTTAACTCCAGACTCGACAGCCCCCTTAACAACGAACACCCAACTTCCGTATAGCACTGCATGTGTGAACCCAATTTGCAACAAAACTCCCCAAAAATTCAAAATAAAAAGCACCGCCTCTTCTCCCCTTAGAAAATTAAATATTAATATATTTAAACATTAATATATTTAAAAATAATTAAATTTAATATTAATAAATTTGTATTATCATATATATTCACGTAGAATATCATACAGCTCCAAAATATACATATCTGAATTTATAACTCGATATTTCAAAATCCGAGTTAAATCGATATTCAATTTATATTATAAATTCTTTTATAATATAAATAAATCGTTATAAAATATAAACTGTAACGACCCAAGGACTTTCGGTCCAGGAAATCGACATAAATACCTTTACTGTAACTCATGCCGACCTTCCAAACACCTAAAACACTAGACGTTATTAGAAAGAAATTAGAGGATGAGGCAAGAAAGAAAGAAATATTAGAATAGGATAAGAAGAAGAAGAACCAACACAACACAGAGTCTCACATCGCAGCGGAACAAAATATAATACTGAAATAACATTATTGAGAGCTTTAAATAAAACTTTCAATATCAGAGTACATCACACAACGGGACAGTTATAATAACTTGTTCCCATATACAACACAACGGAATAGTAGTTATGTAATATCATACGTCTGAACTCTTCCAGCTCGTCACTTTACATCACAGCATTCGATAACTTGAACCTGTACACCCCGGGCTAACCCGAGCATTTACAAAACACCGGGACAGTCTGGTGAACCAGAGTGAGAAATACTCGCACAGTATTAAGGGTATCACACAACCTGATTTTAAAGTTAAAATCTTTCAAAGAAAAGGATAATCGTGAGACCAAATCCACACATAAATACGGACGGTTTTTACCTTACGATAACCCAAACCATTTTTGAAAACCAATATCTTGTCTGATATTATAATAATGTCTAAATACAAGTAAATAGAATCTAGTAGAACGCTTGCATCTCACGCTCCACATATATAGTATACAATCAAAACCGTGGGCGCTTATTGGAAATTGGATTCTGGCTATGACAAGGTATGGGACCACCTGCCGATAGTGTATCTCTAGAGGCGAATACACTTGGTTCAACAAGAACGTCTTGCAACCCGGCCCTCACATGACCGACCACTCATTTCGCTTGAGTGTATCGAATGTATATCACCAACGGTTGGGAGCTACCCACCGTTTCCCGAAAAGGGACAGCATCGAAATAGATTAAAGAATGAAATGGATTTCCTCTAGATAGGTGATTATACACCCTAATGGGAGCAACCCACATAGCCATGCTGCCTGCCCGATTTTTGTCATTTCCTGGTTGATGAGGCTTGAGGTATAGATTAACTTCTAGAACACATGGTCATCCATCACTTTGAATGACACATCATCAGATCCGTTAAGTCACCAATTGATGTTCACAAATATACTCCGGGTATAAAAGAAGTGCCTCTCTTTGCCACCACTTGGTATATTTGTAAAAAATCAACGTATGTGGTTTCAGGAAAAACTCTGTCAAACATTCGTCCATACAAGTCATCCAGGAACATGATGAACCGAAGGTACTCTCATACTGCATCCAATATAGGAATCACCCCATGGATCAGTAATGAGAAGTCCTTGCAACCCGTAGATTCCAACCACGACAGAATCACAGTACATCTCTGGCTGCAGACCAGAGACTATTAACAGTCCTTCCGTTTACGAAAATCTACGGTCTTCAATGCTCCATCTCGATCATCTTTTAATATCTTCACGTATTTGTTGGTCGAAATGGTTTTCAAATATAAAATCGATCCCGGTCATTCCGTACCAACAATCGTATTGGACAGATTTGATAGTCAGTGATTTAACTATCAAAATAAACAGTGTTTCAATCATGACAATCCAGTGAGTTCACTGGTTCAGTATTCAGTCTCACTTGGCCTTTTTATTTAAAACAAATGTATATTTAAAACCCTTAAATACTTCGATATTTTAAATATAGTTTACGCTTCTGATTATACATAAGATTTATTCTTTAAACAAACTCAATTTAATACCTAGGAAAATCCTATATCATATTTTGTTCTATTTTCACTTTCAAACATTAGCCACGTTATTATAATATTAGGAAATCATTTTAACTCAATATTCGTAAAACAACGTTACGAGATATCTTTTATCTATTTCTGGAAAACAATAACCATTGATTATTTTTACTGAATAAATTTATTTCAATACTCAACTTTACATTTCCTTTTAACCTTGCGGATCTCGTTATAATTTTACGCAATCTCCCTTTTTCTCCTTTTACTTTGAAATCGTCATTATATATATATTTTTTCAAATCTTTATCAAAATGTTGCGTTATTATTTCTCTAATGAAATACTAAAATTTACTAACCTCTTTTACTATTACAACTAATATTATCCTCAAATAATCCTGATGTTGTTCAAGTTGGTGTATTTTAATTACCTCTCAAACCTTGATCAACAACGTTCATATCTAAAGACAAATACGAGTTGTAATACCACACATATTTAATTATAATATCAATATAAATTTCATTTAACTGAACTATTCAAAATACGGTTTTATAAAACCTCCTTACGCTTAGAAAATCTCTCTCTCGGATATGCCCGCCCTTTCCTTAATTCAATAATTAAGCAAATTCTTTATAAACATCACTTTTAACTCGACCTCTTTAACCAAACTCATTTAATTCAGATTTGATTATCAAATCCTACGATTCACTTCTACTACCAAATTCACTTTTTCCCAATTTCCTTTCCAAACTATTCAAACATTCTTGCTTTGGAAATCTTAATTCAACTTTCCCAATTTTACCCATTCTTGAGTAACGTTAACTTGGAATTAACGATATAACATCTCAAACCTCTTTTATATACTCTGGTTTATCACAAAACTCTTTTTCCTAATTTTCCTTTTTCAAAACTTTTATTCAAATAATATTTCAAAATCTATCTCCATTTTTAAAATAAATTTATAACTTCAGTTCTATCGATTCACCTGACGGTAAATCAAAATAATTTACTTTTAGGCCATTTACTGCCGATTACTCAAACAATATAGCCCATTGGTTAAAACACAACACATGTAGACTTTTCAGTCAATGATCACTACTAAAATCAATAACCCAATCATGACAGTTCATATATGATAATATGAAAATAATTAATATATTTGAGGAATCCGGTTGGATTCCTCCAACCTGTTCTTCCCTGTATTCAAACGGTTATCACAAACCAGATCATTCTAGTCTATTTAACTGATATAAAACAGTAAATAGTAGCTATTTCATATCAACCAAATAACAAAGCAATTCAATCAGATCAAACAATTCAGACCATTTAAACACGTTTATTCTATAAACGTAACCAACAAGGTAAGTTACCTTTATCAGAACCAATCATTAAAATAACAATTTGGTATTTTACTGAAGTTAAACAATGGTTTAATTTCATCAGCCATATCAACAAATAATTATATTACTAGTAAACAGTCAACCATTGGCAAACAGAGCACACAAAATAAAAAGCCAATTTATATAAAATATAAATGGGAAAACTGAGTGAGTTTAACTCACATTGATTTGGTTCATTGCTAAAACAGCTTATTTCAGTTAAATTAAATAGTCGTTTAATTTAACTAAATTCCCGGCTGACTCGAACTATACCCAAATCAGTTCCAGTCTCTAGTGCTTGTCCATACAGTTCCAGTGCCTCTTATTTCATTCCATTCTGATCACATATGTACGAATTATAATATTTATATGTTCATATAGTTTAACTAGAATGATAATTTCTTAATTAATAATTTACTATGTTAATTACTCAGTTAACTTAAACGGGTCAATACTTTTGATTCTGAGAACTATGGTCGACTTCTTTCCCAAAAAGAACAGTCCAACTCCTTTATTCTCTACTTGATTTCATCTGCGAACAATTAAAACACAAGTAATGATTTTGTTATTAATTACCATACTAATTTCAAATTAATTATTTAAGTGGAAATAGTTACTTAATTATATTGGCAAACTAAATTCGCAAACCCACAAAATTCTCAGTTCGTGATTATCGAAAGCACGGTTACCGTCTAATAGCTTTGCTCTTGTTTTGTTCCTTGATGCTCCTCTATCCCATAGTTTAAACCCATGGTTTGTTTAATATAATTTCACCATACCATCCCGTTCTGCACATTCCAACTGGAAAGTCCCTTTGCAAAGAAAAACACACGCCCGTTCTCCTGACTTTATTGTTTCTGCATCAGTTAAAACTGATTTAGTTATATGATTCATTTTAAAATAGTTAAATCTAAAACAAGTTTCATTTCCATAGTTTCAGGCGGATACCAAAAATCATTCCCAGGTCCCATTACTTGCTCGGCCATTTTGGTTTCCTCCTTTGTTGTTCACGCATCGGTTCAGGAGGAAAAACCCACGCCAGAAGGAAAAATCCCCGTCGGTCGCTCCTTGGTACACCGGAGTTCGATCTTGTGACGTCAGTCTCTGCGCCAGAAGCTCCCCCATCTCCAGTCCAAGTGCTAACAGATTCGATCAACCCTATCTACTCCTATAGTCCCTCAAAGATCGTGCCTTCATGGCTTAATTTGGGTCAACTTGACTGACGAGATTCCATCTCCACCGTCCAGAAAATAAAGCTTAGCGAGCTCGACAGTTTTGGAGTTGAAAATCTTCGAACGGATGACTGGATTCCGTGAATTTGAAGAGGAAAGTTTGAGTGTTTGTTAACCGTTGGAAACAAGGATGGCGGCTATTTTAGTTTGTTGACTAGAAGAATTAGGTTTTGATGCGAGAACTTGCAGATGGTATTTATATAGTGAGATATAAGGATTTGTTTATATTAATTTATTAAAAACGAAACTTAGCCGTGAAGTAGTTGATAAAAACCACCACAAATGATTTCTGTTTACTGATAAAAAGGCTAATCTTAGTGTAAAAAGGTATTCCGGACCCAATGAGACAAGTTTCATTGAAATCCGACATCGTTTGAAAAAAATTCCTTTATAAAACCAGAAATAAACACGCGTTTAATTTTTCCACGATCATCAGATAAATCAAATCAACTTGAAACCTTGATATCCTAAAATAATTTTTCAATACGAACCCAACGGCGCCAGTTTCATCGCATTCTAAGACTGTTTCCCCAGTAGGCCATTTTTACGCACACGGTCTTCAAAAATAACAAACTATATACCTATCCTGACTATAATCGATGATACGAACTCAACGGAATTGGTTTCGCGGCCTAATTCGATCGTCTGTCCAAGTTATACCCAAATAACCCTTTATTAAATTAATTACGCGCTAAAGAAATTGAACGGGCCTTTGTGGCTGCCTTGGTCACATACGACATCGGTTTGCCATGCCATTCAACACTGTGCAATAATTTAACGTTACGGTTCTAATGAAACTGGTTTCGTCGAAATCTGAGTCCGTTTGCAAAACGGCTATTTTAACGCGTATATTTTAATAACGATTTCCATAGCGACTATTTAAAATTTTGATTTGGCCATAACTACCAAACTATAACACGAAATCTGAATTTTTCTCTTTCATATGAAAATTATCATCAACACGGTTCCAACTTTTCTCGTTTCACAGAAATTTGGCTCCCGTATTCTCAGTTGAAGTTCAAAACTCCATATTACGAACTGTCGTGCGATTTCGAGCTCGTTTTATATTATAAATAAAATTTACGTTTAAAACTTCGTTTTAAATAATGAATTAAATATTAAAATCCATTAACATTCCAAATATAATATTTAAAATAATAAATTAAATTAAATATTTGACGGCCAAAAATCCGGGTCGTTACATTCTTCCCCCCTCAAAATAATTTCGTCCTCGAAATTGCTAAGGTAAGAAAGAACGATATAAACCCATTATCTTTACAAAAATAATAAATTTAAAACTCGATTTTTTTTATTTCCCAAAACAAATCTAATTGGTTTTAAAATCAATTTATTCCAAAAAAAAAGAATTTTCCAAAAATCTTCAAAAAATTTCTTACACCTTAAATTTTGGAAACAATTTGGCTGAGTCTCCCCTGTACGGAAGTCATCTGCAATATCGCAGGTTCAAGAAATATATATATATATCGACCTACAGGGTCGGAAAAATTCAAAAACCAAATTCAAAACCCAAATAAAAACCAAAATTTCATATTCTGCATAGGCGTACCTTTTTGCGAGCATTATTATGCGGTAAGCAATATTTTATATTCGAGCTTGCTTAGCTATTATGCAGCTCTATTCAAACTGGATTCAATTAACTCCAGAATTTTCTCTTGGATGGATTTTAAAGCTGAATTGGCACTTCTGCACCTGTTCTCAACTCAAATAAATTTCATCAGTCCCCAAAACAACATCAATTAGTTTCAAATGTCCATATCATACGTTCCAACAAGTTCTACACACAATCTAATCCACATGAGATTATAATTATTTATAATCACTTCATTTATTTCTTTAATTATCCATTCAGGTTTATTAATCTGGATTATTTATCCAACTTATTTATTTCATATTAGTTTTAAACCAAGTCTATCATTTTCAAATTTATATTCAAGCAATCAACAACACAATCCAAACATATTATTCAAATCAACATTAACAAATCAATCGATTTCCCATACTATAATAAATTGAGAAAATCATTACTTTTATTATAAAATAAATTGGGAAAAAATAATTTCAAAAACGATTTTACATCAAATTACAAATACGCGCCCTTATATATATATACTCAAACTCAATCTAGGGTATTACCAACCCCATCTCTATTGAGTCACACCACAGAGCCAAGGTTATCACTAAACAAATAGCTCTGATACCACTGTAATGGCCCGATGATTTTGGTAGGCTTTTCAACCTTCCCTCAACCCCCAAGGCAGAGGGCTAACCTCCCTCCGTGGCTTACACTGGTACCTCAGAACTGCTTTTACGGCCAGCCTCGCGACTTGACCAACCCACATTGTCGGGATATGTAGGGGTAAGAGTCTCCCGTTCGCCACCTAACACGAAGCGAGAACCCCCTATCATCCGTACCAATTAAGCAACCAGCTTTGATACCACTGTAACGACCCAAGGACTTTCGGTCCTGGAAATCGACAGAAATACCTTTACTATAACTCATGCCGACCTTCCAAACACCGAAAACACTGGACGTTATTAGAAAGAAATTAGAGGATGAGGCAAGAAAGAAATACTAGAATAGGAGAAGAAGAAGAATAACCAACACAACACAGAGTCTCACATCGCAGCGGAACAAAATAAAATACAGAAATAACTTTATTGAGAGCTTTAAATAAAACTTACAATATCAGAGTACATCACACAACGGGACAGTTATAATAACCTATTCCCATATAAAACACATAGCAGAATAGTAGTTATATAATATCATACGTCTGAACTCTTCCAGCTCGTCACTTTACTTCACAACATTCGATAACCTGAACCTGTACACCCCAGGCTAACCCAAGCATTTATAAAACACTGGGTCAGTCTGGTGAACCAGAGTGGGAAAAACTCGCATAGTATTAAGGGTATCACATAACCTGATTTTAAAGTTAAAATCTTTCAAAGAAAAGGATAATCGTAAGACCAAATCCACACATAAATACGGATGGTTTTTACCTTACGATAACCCAAACCATTTTTGAAAACCGATATCTTGTCTGATATTATATTAATGTCTAAATACAAGTAAATAGAATCTAGTAGAAAACTTGCATCTCACGCTCCACATATATAGTATACAATCAAAACCGTGCGCGCTTATTGGAAATTGGATTCTAACTATGACACGGTATGGGACCACCTGCCGATAGTGTATCTCTAGAGGCGAATACACTGGGTTCAACAAGAACGCCTTGCAACCCGGCCCTCACATGACCGACCACTCATTTCGCTTGAGTGTATCGAATGTATATCACCAACGGTTGGGAGCTACCCACCGTTTCCCGAAAAGGGACAGCATCGAAATAGATTAAAGAATGAAATGGATTTCCTCTAGATAGGTGATTATACACCCTAATAGGAGCGACCCACATAGCCATGCTGCCTGCCCGATTTTTGTCATTTCCTGGTTGATGAGGCTTGAGGTTTAGATTAACTTCTTGAACACATGGTCACCATTCACTTTGAATGCCACATCATCATATCCATTAAGTCACTAATTGACGTTCACAAATATACTCTGGGTATAAAAGAAGTGCCCCTCTTTGCCACCACTCGGTATATTTGTAAAAAATCAACGTACGTGGTTTTAGGAAATACTCTGTCAGACATTCGTCTATACAAGTCATCCAGGAACAGGATGAACCGAAGGTACTCTCATAATGCATCCAATATAGGAATCACCCCATGGATCAGTAACGAGAAGTCCTTGCAACCCGTAGATTCCAACCACGACAGAACCACAGTACACCTCTGGCTGCAGACCAGAGATTATCAGCAGTCCTTCCGTTTACGAAAATATACGGTCTTCAATGCTCCATCTCGATCATCTTTTAATATCTTCACGTATTTGTTGGTCGGAATGGTTTTCGAATATAAATTCGATCCCGGTCTTTCTGTACCAACAATCATATTGGACAGATTTGATAGACGATGATTTAACTATCAAAATAAACAATATTTCGATTATGACAATCTAATGAGTTCACTGGTTCAGTATTCGGGCTCACATGGCCTTTTTATTTAAAACAAATGTATATTTAAAACCCTTAAATTCTTCGATATTTTAAATATAGTTTACGCTTCTGATTATACATAAGATTTATTCTTTAAACAAACTCGATTTAATACTTAGGAAAATCCTATATCGTATTTTATTCTATTTTCACTTACAAACATTAGCCATGTTATTATAATATTAGGAAATTATTTTAACTCAATATTCGTAAAACAACGTTACGAGATATCTTTTATCTATTTCTGGAAAATAATAACCAATGCTTATTTTTACAGAATAAATTTATTTCAATACTCAACTTTACATTTCCTTTTAACCTTGCGGATCTCGTTATAATTTTACGCAATCTCCCTTTTTCTCCTTTTACTTTGAAATCGTCATTTTATATATATTTTTTCAAATCTTTATCAAAATGTTGCATTATTATTTCTCTAATGAAATACTAAATTTTACTAACCTCTTTTACCATTACAACTAATATCATCCTCAAATAATCCTGATGTCGTTCAAGTTGGGGTATTTTAATTACCTCTCAGACCTTGATCAACAATGTTCATATCTAAAGACAAATACGAGTTGTAATACCAAACACATATTTCGTTCTAATATCGATATAAATTTCATTTAGCTGAACTATTCAAAATACGGTTTTAGAAAACCTCCTTATGCTTAGAAAATCTCTCTCTCGGATATGCCCGCCCTTTCCTTAATTCAATAATTAAGCAACTTCTTTATAAATATCACTTTTAACTCCACCTCTTTAACCAAATTCATTTAATTTAGATTTGATTATCAAATCCTACGATTCACTTCTACTACCAAATTCACTTTTTCCTAATTTCCTTTCCAAACTATTCAAACATTCTTGCTTTGGAAATCTTAATTCAACTTTCCCAATTTTACCCATTCTTGAGTAACGTTAACTTGGAATTAACGATATAACATCTCAAACCTCTTTTATATACTCTGGTTTATCACAAAACACTTTTTCCTAATTTTCCTTTTTAAAAACTTTTATTCAAATAATATTTCAAAATCTATCTCCATTTATAAAATAATTTTATAACTTCAGTTCTATCGATTCACCTGACGGTAAATCAAAATAATTTACTTTTAAGTCATTTACTGCCGATTACTCAACCAATATAGCCCATTGGTTAAAACACAGCACATGTAGACTTTTCAGTCAATGATCACTACTAAATCAATAACCAGCCATGAGAGTTCATATATGATAATATGAAAATAAATAATATATTTGAGGAATCCGGTTGGATTCCTCCAACCTGTTCTTCCCTGTATTCAAACGGTTATCACAAACCAGATTATTCCAGCCTATTTAATTGATATAAAACAGTAAATAGCACCTATTTTATATCAACCAATTAATAAAGCAATTCAATCAGATCAAACAACTCAGACCATTTAAACACGTGTATTCTATAAACATGACCAACAAGGTAAGTTACCTTTATTGGAACCAATCGTTAAAATAATGATTTGGTATTTTACTGAAATTAAACAACGATTTAATTTCATCAGCCATATCAACAAATAATTATAATACTAGCAAACAGTCAACTATTGGCGAACAGAGCACACAAAATAAAAAGCCAATTTATATAAAATATAAATGGGAAAACTGAGTGAGTTTAACTCACCTTGATTTGGTTCACTGCTAAAACAACTTATTTCAGTTAAATTATACAGTCGTTTAATTTAACTAAATTCCCGACTGACCCGAACTCCGCCCAAATCAGTTCCAGTCTGTAGTGCTTGTCCATACAGTTCCAGTGTGTCTTATTTCATTCCATTCTGATCACATATGTACGAATCATAATATTTATATAGTTTAATTAGAATTATAATTTCTAAATTAATAATTTACTATGTTAATTACTCAGTTAACTTAAACGGGTCAATACTTTTGATTCTGAGAACTATGGTCGACTTCTTTCCCAAAAAGAACAGTCCAACTCCTTTATTCTCTTCTTGATTTCATCTGCGAACAATTAAAACTCAATTAATGATTTTGTTATTAATTACCATACTAATTTCAAATTAATTATTTAAGTGGAAATAGTTACTTAATTATATTGGCAAACTAAATTCACAAGCCCACAAAATTCTTAGTTCGTGATTATCGAAAGCACGGTTACCATCTAACAGCTTTGCTCTTGTTTCATTCCTTGATGCTTCTCTATCCCACAGTTTAAACCCATGTTTTTTTAATATAATTTCACCATACCATCCCGTTCTGCACATTCCAACTGGAAAGTCCCTTTGCAAAGAAAAACACATGCCCGTTCTCCTGGCTTTATTGTTTCTAAAACTGATTTAGTTATATGATTCATTTTAAAATAGTTAAATCTAAAACAAGTTTCATTTCCACAGTTTCAGGCAGATACAAAAAATCATTCCTAGGTCCCGTTACTTTCTCGGCCATTTTGGTTACCTCCTTTGTTGTTTACCCATCGATGCAGGAGGAAAAACCCACGCCAGAAGGAAAAATCCCCGCTGGTCGCTCCTTGGTACAACGGAGTTCGATCTGGTGACGTCAGCCTCTGCACCAGAAGCTCCCCCATCTCCAGTCCAAGTGCTAATAGATTCGATCAACCCTATCTACTCCTATAGTCCCTCAAAGATCGCGCCTTCATGGATTAATTTGGGTCAACTCGACTAACGAGATTCCATCTCCACCGTCCAGAAAATAAAGCTTAGCGAGCTCGACAGTTTTGGAGTTGAAAATCTTCGAACGGATGACTGGATTCCGTGAATTTGAAGAGGAAAGTTTGAGTGTCTGTTAACCGTTGGAAACAAGGATGGCGGCTATTTTAGTTTGTTGACCAGAAGAATTAGGTTTTGATGCGAGAACTTGCAGATGGTATTTATATAGTGAGATATAAGGATTTGTTTATATTAATTTATTAAAAACAAAACTTAGCCGTGAAGTAGTTGATAAAAACCACCACAAATGATTTCTGTTTACCGATAAAAAGGCTAATCTTAGTGTAAAAAGGTATTCCGGACCCAATGGGACAGTTTTCGTCGAAATCCGACATCGTTTGAAAAAATTTCCTTTATAAAACCAGAAATAAACACACGTTTAATTTTTCCACGATCACCAAATAAATCATATCAACTTGAAACCTTGATATCCTAAAATAATTTTTCAATACGAACCCAACGGCACCAGTTTCGTCGCATTCTTAGACTGTTTCCCCAGTAGGCCATTTTTACGCACACCCTAATGCCATTTTGGACACCAAATTTCACGGTCTCCAAAAATAACAAACTATGTACCTATCCTGACTAAAATCGACGATAAGAACTCAATGGAATTGGTTTCGCGGCCTGATTTGATCGTCTGTCCAAGTTATACCCAAATAACCCTTTATTAAATTAATTACGCACTAAAGAAATTGAACAGGCGTTTGTGGCTGCCGTGGTCACATACGACATCAGTTTGTCATGCCATTCAACACTTTGCAATAATTTAATGTTACGGTTCTAATGAAACTGATTTCGTCGAAATCTGAGTCCGTTTGCAAAACGGCTATTTTAACGCATATATTTTAATAACGATTTCCATAGCGACTATTTAAAATTTTGATTTGGCCATAACTACCAAACTATAACACGAAATCTGAATTTTTCTCTTTCATATGAAAATTATCATCAACATGGTTCCAACTTTTCTCGTTTCACAGAAATCCGACTTATATCGGCTCTTGTATTCTCAGTTGAAGTTCAAAACTCCCTATTACGAACCGCCGCGCGATTTCGAGCTCGTTTTATAGTATAAATAAATATACGTTTAAAACTTCATTTTAAATAATGAATTAAATATTAAAATCCATTAATATTCCAAATATAATATTTAAAATAATAAATTAAATTAAATATTTGACGGCAAAAAATCCAAGTCGTTACATAAACTAATTCCATTGCGACTTTTTGGAAATTTGATTTGGACATAATTCACAATCTACACGACGAAATCTCGAATTTTCTCTTCCATAAGAAAAATATCGTTAAATGGATTCGAACGTGTCTTGTTTTAGAGAAATCCGACTTAAAATGGATTCTGTATATTCAATTAAAGTTCAAATTGCCAAATTACGAACTGCCGCGCCATTTCGAGCTCGATTATAATTATATTATAATTATACATTCAAACTTCGTTTAAATAATAAATTCGTTATTATAATTCAATTCTAAATTGAATTAATTCTTATAAATAATCCAATTCACACAATATTGTGAATTCCACTATTTCGGAAATAAATATATTATTCTATTATTTATATTAATTAAATATTAATATTGTTTAATTAAACAATCGTTTAAATCTCTAAATCACTATTCAAATATTATACCGTAAAAATATGGGATGTTACATGTAGAGTGTATTACTTCCTAAAGTGGCAACCGCTAGAAGGACACAGACCTATTTACAAGTGTTATGGCGGCTTATTTTCCCAAACTAGCCGGACCCATGCACTCACATGACCCCGTTGGAACGTTCCATCAGAACATCCCTTCCCAAGTGAACCTCTTATAATTAGCTCGGTAAGCATGCCCTGACCTCTACCTAGTGCGGGGTCCCCCTAATAATACCAGAATGGGTTACTGACTAATATGGGTCCCGCACAACAGATGACATAAGCCATTCTTTAGGCTTGTATCCCCAACCCACTAGGATTTCCAAAGGTTAAGTTTAACGGGTTCGTATAACCCTCCGCATATTTAATACATTTACTTAACCCCACAGATTCAACATATTTACTTAACTCCCATCCATAGATTAACATGTTTATATGTATATAACCCCCCTAGATTAAACAGGTTAAGTATTATAGGTCAACAAGTTTGCACAACCTCCAACATGTTTCACAGGTTACTTACAATTTCATTAACATGTTATGTTTAATCTTTAAATTAAGCCTATGCCCTAAACCACAAGTCATATTTCACATTCTAAGATATAACCCAAATTTTAGTCATATTTCATGGTATAGCTTATGCCCCAAATCCCACTCAAGATTTGTAGTACAAGTTATGCCCCCATGTTATCATTACCAAATTAACCTAACCTTGTTTGTATGCATATTTCAGCGATATCGGCCTAGGCTCGAAGGTAGCCTAGGATATAAAAAAAAGAATGAGAGAAAGAAGAACAAAATAAGTATAAAACAAAATAAGCATATAGTAACATAAATGGGGATATGATAGAAGAAATATGCATATAAGAATTGAACAACAGATCTGGTGTACATGTAATAGTAGGACTAGTTAGGTATGAATCAGATTCTTAACAGATATAGATTTAGGTCTATACTTATAAACATGCCAGGATTATTTGTTAGATGTTTATATCTAAAAGTAACATGAACTCACATAGACTGGATCTAAAGAACTGAGAATAATTAGGGTGAAGTTGCAAAAGAGACTCTTGTATACATATATGCTGTTGTTGAAGAAAATAAGTTAATTCAATCTGAGCTGGGACAGCATCCCATTGTCTCCATTATTTTAGGTGAATAAAACAGTAGAAATAATGTCCTTTTTATAGCCTACTGCCAACGAATCTAGTCCAGAAATCAGACCACGTTCAGAAAAATGCACCTCGTTGGATCCAGGTTGGGTCGACCCACGTGGCCATGGATCAACCCATAAGTCGACCCAACCCAGGTGTGGGCAGATCCAACGAATACTTTTCCTGTTTGGTTCTCCCGCCTAATTCATTTGATTTATTTGAATTCTGAGTTGGTTTATATATATAATTCTCTTATATGTATACAAACTTTTAATCTTAATAAATTTCTCATAAGATGTCCGTTTTACGCAAACTCAATGTCTGTCTTAAGCAGAATTCCAAGACGAACGAATGGTACAGTCCATTTTACTTAATTCCCAATATTTAATTAAGTACTCTTCAGTTTATCATTATAATATTGTTTAAAATTACGGGGTGTTACATTCTCCCCTACTTAAAGGGTTTCATCCCCGAAATCTCCAAGTTAAGAAGAATGCATATCCTAACATCCATCAACCATCTACTCATCCATCAATCACAGGATTCCATTGTACTTAAAGGATTTCTAATGCTTATATGAACTATGCAAAGGTGTGTGTATATGTCCCTATGCTAATGCGAAAAATTAGGCGGTCTACTAGTTCAATCGACCTCCTTAATGCAATGTATGTTAGTGCCATAAATCCAATATGTATGCAAATATTCCTAGCATATCATGTAAACTCTATATGTGTGAACAATCATCCATCAAAATTCAACACCCATATGATGGTACAATCATTTTCATCCATAAAAATTTAAAATGCACAATCATCCGTATGCAATATGTAAGTGATTGAGCAGATCTAATGCCTTGTATGTGTGTACATGCATCCACGAGCAACCACTAGCAAACACTTGAATCCACGTGTTTTAAACACATGTTTACACCCATTGGTTTTCTACATAAAGATCGAAGATTCGATCGATAGGATACACTCAAATGACAGAAATAAGTATGAATAAAAGCTTGGAAAAAGAAGTTAAAAACATACCCTTGAAAAGAAAAGGGTATGAAGCACTAATCTTGCCTTCAGTCTCCCAAGTTACAGGGTTTTCTCCCCATTGAGCTTTGATCAATATGACTTCTTAGTTGCAAAGCTTCTTGACCTCTGATCCAACTATACGGGTAGGAACTCCTCTAACTGTCGCCTCCCATTCTACCTCTACTTCCTCAAGCATGCTCAGCTCTACTCCCTCTACTGCATCGTGCAGACATTTCGGCAAATGAGAAACGTGGAAAACATCATGAACACCCGCCAATCTCTCTAGTATCTTTACTTTATAGGACATTTGACTTCTCCTTTCCACTTTAGGAAATAGCCCTACGAATCTTGGAGCCAATTTCCCTATTGATCAAAAGCGAATCACAATCCTCAAAGTTGATACTTTGATGAAAAGCATGTCTCCCACCTCAAACTCAATATCTGTCCTTCTCCTATCTATGTAGGATTTTTCCTGTCCTGAGCTGTCTTCATGCATCTGCAGATAAGATCAACCTTTTCTAAAGCTTCTCCAATCATCTTAGGTCTAAGTAGAAGCCTATCTGTAGACTCCTACCAACAAGTCGGTGATCTGCAAGGTCGTCCATACAGTGCCTCGAAGGGTGCCACACCTATACTATCCTGATAACTATTCTTGTAGGTGAACTCAAACAATAGAAGATTCTCCTCCTAAGTCCCTCCGAAGTCTAGGATACCCAGCTTCAAAAGATCTTCAAGAACTCTGTTCACCCTCTCAATCTGCCCATATGTTGAGGGCGATACGCGGTGCTCAAACATAACTATGTTCCTAATGCCTCTTCCAGGCTCTTCCAGAACTCACCAGCGAAGATGGGGTCACGATCACTCACAATACTAGAACGTACTCCATGTAGACGGACTATCTCACGAAGATGAAATAATGCCAACCATGCCACTGTTCTCTTACTCTTAACAGGGATAAAATGAGCACTCTTAGTAAGCCTATCTACTCTAACTCCAATATTGGTGTTTTCCTTTCTCAATCTAGGCAAACCATCGATGAAATCCATGGGGATTCTCTCCCACTTTCACTGTGGGTCCTCTAGAGAATGAAGCAAATCGCCAGGCTTCCTCTGCTCAATTTTAACTTGCTGGAAAACTAAACATCGAGAGACAAACTCCACTACATATTTCTTCATCCCAGCCTAAAAGAAAATCCTCTTCAAATCTCTATACATCTTATCACCGCTCGAATGGATAGTTATCCTAGAATGATGGGCTTCCTCAAGGACTGTCTTCAACAGACTCCCAACTCGGGGAACACAAAGCCTTTCATCCCGTCGCAACCACCCTTTATAATATGTGTAGTACCTAATGAGGTGACTAGAAGTCCCCTCTACTGAGCTTATCCAAGAGGTCTGCTATCTGTGGGTCCTCTCGCTGCGAAGATCCTATCTGATCCATAAGAGTAGGATGCACCTCTAAGGATGCCAACAAACCAGGTGTAAGATTCGTTGATGGCCCAAAATCGAAAGTCGATATGTACTCCAAGCTTTGCCTCTCTACGAATAGAGGACTCAAAGTCATCCTCTGCCTACTCAATGTGTCCGCCACCACATTACTCTTGCCAGGGGTGTAAACAATCTCAAAATCATAGGACGCTAGGAACTTCATCCATCTCTATTGTCTCAAGCTGAGATCCCTTTGCGAGAACATATACTTGAGAGATTTATGATCCATGTACAACTCGAACCTCTCTCCAAGTAGAAAATGTTGCCAGGTCTTAAGCGAAAATACTATAGCAGCTAACTCTAAATCATGGGTAGGGTAGTTCTTCTAATGAACTCTCAACTATCTACTACCATAGCACACTAACCATCCCTCTTGCATCAAGACAGCACCAAGTCCTGTACTATATGCATCAGTGTACACTATGAACACTTTATTCCCATCAGGCAAAGTCAAGACCGGAGCTGTTGTTAGAGCTCTCTTTAACCGCTGAAAATCATCCTCATAGTTAACGCTCCAAGGAAAGGCCGGATTTTTCTTCGTCGTCTTGGTGCATGGGGTTGATATCTTTGAGAAGTTCTTGATAAACTTCCTATAATAACTCGCTAAACCGAGAAAACTCCTCACCTCCATTGCATCTTTTTTGGAACCTACTAATCTTGAACTGCAACTACTTTCAAGGGATCCATCGCTATCCCATCCCTGGAGACCACATGCCCTCGAAATCTTACTTCCTTTCCAAAAGTGACATTTAAAGAATTTCGCCTTAAGATGGTGTGCTTGGAGAGTCCTCAAAACCTCCCCTAAATGTAGGGCACGCTCTTCCTCGCTCTTTGAGAAGATCAAAATGTCATCCACAAGGACGATGATGAACTTATTCAGAAACTCCCGAAACACCCTACTCATCAGATACACAAAATATGCGGATGCATTCGTCAACCCAAAAGGCATGACTAGCCTCTCAAAGAAACCATCTGGGGTTTTGGAAGCGGTTTTGTCTATACTGTCCTCGACCACCCTCAACTGATGAAACCCCATGGCCAAGTCTAACTGAGAGAAAACAGATGCACCAACAAGCTGGTCAAATAGATCATCAATCCTCGAAAGTGGGTGCCTATTCTTCTTAGTGAGCTTATTCAACCCCCTGAAATCCGCACATAAGCAAAGCGAGCCATCCGCCTCAGTTGTAAAGACGACTGGAGCATCCCATTCTAATATGCTTCGCCTAATAAACCCTTTCTCAAGTAGCTCCCCTATTTTCTTGCTAAGTTCCCCCTTTCCCTAGGATCCATGTGGCGTGGAGACAATGAGACTGGCTTCGCATCATTCACCAAGTATATCTGGAAATCAATCTCGCACCCCGGAGGTAAACCTCTAACCTCCTCAAAAACATCTGAATACTCACAAACAACAGGTACAAATCGCAAATCCTCGACAGAAGCATCAAGTGATTCTAGGAAACTAAGCATAACTGATCCCTTTAGGCCACAGAAAATCTTGAGAGTCCTCTCTTAGCAAGTCAAAAGTCTAACGATCCTCCTCTCACAGTCCAGAATGGCATCATACATAGATAGCTAATCCGTCCTTAGAATCAGACCATAGCCCATAAAACCAAGTACATACGCATCGCACTCAAACTTGATGCCCAACACAGATATCCTCAAACCCCGACAAATCATAAATAGATGAGTCGTGCCCCCAATGGGGTTTGAGATGGTAACAGGATCAGAAACAATACTAGTACTAAGGTAAAGAGACTCAACCACAGAATCAGATATAAAAGAATGAGAAGCACCATAATCGAAAAGTGTCCTAACATGGTGATTAGAAAGAGAAATCAAACCTTCAGTAGTAATTTTCCTACCTCTGTTTGGTACATTAACCTCGAGAGCATGCACCTGCCCTCTAGAAGATCCTGCCCTTTGGCCATGTCCTTGCTTCTTGGGTACTCCCTAGAATAGTGTTCGGCCTCACCACAGTGGAAGCAAGCATTACTTCCTTTTTCTGAAATCTTTGACCAAATGGCCCAAGCTCCCACAACCATGACATTTCTTTTTGCCTTGAGCTTTGTCGTTCTTTCCGCCCTTCTTTTGATGTTCTTTCTTAGGCCACACTTTCTTGTTTTTTATCTTATCAGTCTTAGCCTCCTTTTTCTCATATTTTCCATCTACGTGCATCAATGCCATATCAACCAGTATCTCAAAAGTAGCCCCAATCGGAATGCGAGATAACGCCAATGCTTGAAGGGGCTGATTCAATCCTCTTGCAAACCTCAAAGCATTCTTGTGCTAAGTTTTCACCAGCTCCAGACCAAACCTTGTCAACTGATTGAACTTATTGGCATACTCTTTAACAGACATATTCCCTTGCTTAAGTGCTAGAAATCTCTCCATTTGCATACTTTTTTTTGCCTGAGAAAGAAACTTCATCTCGAATCTCTAACGGAAATCATCCCAAATTTCCAATGGACGACCTTCTTGCATCACTTCCCACCAGAATGAAGCCTCGTCCTTAAGCGGTTATGAGCCAATTGTATCTTTCTATGGTCATCGACCTCGAAAAGCCCAAATAAGTTCTTTGTCTCTTTTAGTCAATTCCGTGCTTCCACAAAATTCTAGTTCCTCGGAGCGGCTTTCCTCCCATAGCACAGAAATCCTTTCATAACTTAGAGAAATTATCCGCTCGCGGAGGAGGTGGAACAATGACTGCAGCTGGAGGGGCGTCTACTTGGCCTCCTGCAGGCGCCGTAGCCTCGAGATACCTACAGAACCAATCCAGTATCTGAATGCCCTCGGGAAAATTCGATTCCCCAAATATGCTGAAAGAAAAGGATAAAGGGATTCAAACGGAGAATCAAAAGATATTTATATGGCTAGGGGAATATGTTTTTCAACAGATTTTTCTTTGAAATACCTTTTTTAAACCCTTTTGAAAACAATTTTCAAAACCTTTTTATCCGATCTTGTAAACTTCAGCTCTGATACCAAATGTGACATACTACATTCGTTAATGTCACTCTTTAACAGAATGCATTAAGTTCCATAAAGCGTTATAGGTAAAAAGAATCTCACAAGATAGATATATAAAATAGCAACAGAAATTTAAAACTTCATTTTCCAACAGAAAACATCATGGTCTCGAAATCCATTTACAACATTAGACTGAAATACTGGAACAAAATACATCATATAAAAACATCTATCTTGCGCTAAAAACCATCAGAGCACAGAAGTGAAAAGCCATAGTCCCCATAAGTAGCCATGAACAAGTAGACAAGTAGTCAAAGAGATACATAGAAGCAGATCCAAATCCAAGCACAAAAAGAAGAGAGAGAGTCCTAATCAAGCTTGAGCGTTCCCACCCTGAGAACCGAAGGGGAAAAGGAAGAGAGAAAACAAAACAAAACGGATCAGACATAAAGTCTGGCGAGTCCAGTGACTTTTAGCATATAAAGAAATAAAATTATCATGATAGTAAATAAACTGGATGAGAGATAACTGTAGTAGATAACAGGTATAAGCAGGATGAATTGTGCTTCTCAATTATTTTCTCTGCACCAATACTAGTATACCGCATCAAGTGTTTTCCAATTACTTAACAGAAACAATATGATCCCAACAGAAACATAAATGGTAGACTTAGGTGTACTTCTAGTAATGGGTTTTAGCCGAAACAGAAATAACATGTACCTAACTAGAAATTACAGGTGTTACCCCAAACAGAAATAACAGGTACCTAAGCATGACTAGATGCACCCTAATTACTACCCCAGATGATTGGCTCCCTACTACGTAAATACCCTGTGTCGTTCCATAGTAGGGATTATTACTTCCTAAAGTGGCAACCACCAGAAAGACACAAACCTATTTACAGGTGTTATGGCGGCTTATTTTCCCAATCAAGCCGGACCCTTGTACGGACATGACCACGTTGGAATGCGCCATTAGAACACCCCTTCCCAAATAAACTTCTTATATTTAGCTCAGTAAGCGTGCCCCGACCCATACCTAGTGCGGGGTACCCACTTTTAATACCAGAGTGGGTTACTGACCATTATGAGTCTCACACAACAGATGACACAAGCCACCCCTTAGGCTTGTATACCCAGCCAACTAGGATTTCGACTGGTTTAGTTTAACGGGTTCGTATAACCCCACAGATTTAATACATTTACTTAACCCCACAGATTCAACATGTTTACTTAACCCCCCCACCCATAGATTAACAGGTTTATATGTATATAAACCCCCCCCCCCCACACACAGATTAAACAGGTTAAGTATTATAGGTTAGCACGTATGCATAACCCCCAAAATGTTTCACAGGTTACTTACAGTTTCACTAACCTGTTCCGCTTAATCTTTAAATCAAGCCTACAAATTTATATGCCCCAAACCACAAGTCATAATACACAATCTAAGATATACCCCAAACTTTAGTCATATTTCATGGTATAGCATATGCCCCAAAGCCTAGTCTAAGTTATGCCCCAAAATTATCATTCCCAATCATTCACAATTTAACCCAATCTCGTTCGTACACATATTAAGCAATATCGGCCTAGTGATTAACATAGAAATGTGTTTATTTTATGCTCTTATATCTTATATTTTGTAAATAATAAATATTACTTTGGGTATTTCTCATGTGTTTTCATAGGTTCAATAAATGTCTTCTTCATTTCAATTAAAGGCCACTATAAAGAAAAAAGTTACTTTTCCATATCAAAGCTATCTCAATTGCAAAAGAAACTGTAGCTTACTGGTAAAGGCATGGGAATCTGGACAAAGAGGCCTGAGTTCAGTCCCCGTCAAGCCCTCTTTTTGCTGAAGAAAGAAACATGCATACCTTGCCTCATGTGTTTTGATGAATATATGGATTAGTGATATATCGTGTGTGTGTGTGTATTCACATGTATGTATGTATTATATACACTAATAAACATTTCAGGAGTAGGCATATTCTTCTCAAGGATATCAATTCACATAATTTATTTTTCAACTGCCATTTAGAAGAATATTTGATTGAATTATTGCTAAGGAAAAGCCAATCGATCTGCCACGTGTCACTAATCAGGAGAGGAAATCTGCATGGAATATCTCAACCATTATGTCATATCTTTTTTATTTGTAAACAAAGATACTCATGAGATATTTTCTGGGTCGAGTATTCATATTGAGAGGTGCCTACATCTTCTATAAATACACATGATATCCATTGTAAACCTAGTTCCATTATTCTGTATTATATTCTTCTCTGTTAATGAAGCTTTTCTTTTATTTCTCTGCATTTTTATTTTTCAAGCAACTTGTGTCGTCTATACAATTAGATTTGGTAGAGCACAAGTTGTCTTTGCAATTTACTTTTCTTATTAGCGATTGACCGTTTGATTAGATTCAACGGTAATCCTAATTTTAATTTTCTGTTGTTTCTGTTTGTTTTTTCATTTTTCTAGTAATTTGTTCTTTTTGTTTTAGTTGTTGCATTTGGTATTGATCTAATTAGATTCAGATCCATAGTAAATTCGATAACATTAATTCAAAATCATCTCCAAATATTGTCTAACTCGCCCAAGAAATATATAAATAATAAAATTTAAATTCCTCCTTGTGTTCGACCTGCATATTACACGATCTGTGCGCTTGCAGTCATTATAACAAAATTCGCGCTATTCTAATTCATAGAAAAGCGACGATCAAGTTTTTGGCACCGTTGCCCTGTTTTATCGATGGAGAGGTGAATTATGGTGAGGATGATGGAATGTTATTATGTAGATAATGACTCGGATTTGTATGTGGTATTGACAAGCGTTTTGAAATTTAAACTGGCGTGAGGACTCACGATGGTTTGTGCATGGGATGGTGGATTTGGACTGCGTGATTTTGACAGTGGCAGTGTGTTATTATTGAAGATGAAAGTGCCTGGATTTTGTGGATCGATGCACTTGTGGATGTCGTAGATTGTTGTGAAATGGTTATGGTGATGACCGATGATTGTTGCGATGTGGACTGTTGAAGGGGAGATGACATGGAGGATGGGCAATAATGGATGATCATCTGAGTACGGTCTGTTGGCTTGGTGACCTGACAGTAAGGGGTGGGTTTTGATGGGATGAAGACGTTGGTTTTGTAGAGCAGCAGGAAGAGATATGGAATCTAGTAGAGAATTTAAGGCAGAAGAACACAAGAGAGGAAACAAAATAAAGAAAAGAAAAGCAATAAATTTTTTTATTTATAAGATTGTAAAAAGGAAAAATAATTGTAAAAAGGAAAAGAAATAAATGAGAGGGAAGGAAATAAAATCAATGAAATTTGGCAAGTTTTTTCCTGTTATCTTAGAGATTTCAATATCAATAGTTTAATACCAAATCGTCCAATCGAGATTTTTTTTATATATATAAGAAATCAAAAGAAAAAAATAAAAAAAATAAACCAACACGAATCAAAAATTAAATAAATAATAAAATTTAATTATTGCCTTCCCGACAACGGCGCCAAAAACTTGATTGTCGTTTTTCTATGAATTAGAAAAGCGTGAATTTTGTTATAATAACTGCATATTAAACGATCTGTGCGCTTGCAAAAATTATTACAAAATTTGCGTTTTTCTAATTATTTAGAAAGCGTCGATCAATTTTAGGGAAGTAAAATTATTCAAACTGTATCAAGACATCCTTAATTATTCCCAATGGCTTTTTGATAGATCGATCAGCTAGCTGAAGAGTGATGTTTGTTGGTTTAACCTCGCCTAATCCAAGTTGACAATAAGCAGTATAAGGAAGAAGATTGACATGATTCAAATCTCAGTTGATGAAACCTCTAATGACACTTCTAAAACCTTGAAAATGTGCCTTGACCATTTTAACTCCGATTTCGATGAGCTTGAATACATTTCTGAACTAAATGGGCTACTTGACTCGAAACCCTCGTCATTTGAATCTAACCAAGGAATGTTAAGCAATTTTTGCACACTAGAACTTCCAAAATTGGACCTCAAACCCCTACTATAGAACATTGAGTATGCTTACTTGGACTTTACAGAAAATTTTCCCGTAATGGCCTCTGATCTTACCGAGGACCAAGAAGAAAAACCTTTGAAAATTTTACGGGATAATCTACATCTCATTTGTATAAATCATTGGCACAATCAAATTTGCATAAGGAAAATTTTGATTTTAGAAGTTATTGACATGCCTCTTGTACATCAAAAATCAAATAAGAAATCATCGTGCATCATTTTTGATAGAGGCAAGTGTGGGGGAAAAAGGAAATTTCATTCTTTAAACATTCGTCATCATCATAGATTTCATTTTGCATATGATTTTCATTCGCACATAGTTGCTAAACTTCATTTCATTTTACAAATTATTTTGCATCTCATTCACCTCTGGGTACTATCTTTCAAATTTAGGAAACGTGTTTACAGTGTGGACACTATTTTGAACAAGTGTGTGTGTGTTGGGGGGGGAGTCTGCATTGCATTCTTTCCATTTTTCTTAAAAAAAATTCTTTCTTTTCATGTAGGATCATCAGCATTTTAGATCGTTGTGACATGTCATTTTTTTTTGAAATACGGCTCATTTTTTATTAATACAACAAAATAAGTTAACAATTGTTAGTCAGTTGATAGAATTTTTTTCTCTCAATTAAGAACGAATAAGAAATATATTGAAAAGTTGAATTTTGAGGGACAATAGTGTAATTGGTACATAGTGAGATTCTTAGGTGATGATCATGAAGTTTATTCTAAATTGTAGTCTTTGTTTAATGAGTGGGGGACTTAAAATACTTATATTGGCTTTTCGAATCTTTAAAAATAAGTTGTGTTAAGCTAAATTCGCGTAACTCTCTCTTGTTATTATATTTTCAATAATAATAATAGTAATCCAAGGGTATCCAACATTACTTGTAAATCTAGCGTTGGTGTGCAAACCCGCGAAGCTCTATCTGACATGTTGTTGACAAAAGTTAGTGTCGGTATATCTTGGTCTCATTTTATGAATTGGACACCTAAGGAGTACCGACATGTTGTTGACAAAATCAGCGTCGGTTTGCATAATTCGCCAAGCTCTTTCCCAACTCTCCACCAGTCTGTGAGGCAATGCATGGGTGGTACACCTTGGTCTTTATGTTAGGTGTATGTAATTAATCATAAATTTTAATTTTTATAGAGATAGAGAATAAGAAATGGTGCCCAAGTACTTTTTGACCTTATTGATTTGACTAGTCATACACAAGAAAATTAGAATACCACTTTGCGAGCTGTAACAAGCAAACTAAGAACTTATTTCATGGCTGCACTATGTTATCAACCGAACAAACTGGCCATACTAAAACATAACATTTGAAAACTTGAATTATATTGAAAATTTGTCACAAATTGAGGTATCTAAAATAAAATCAACTGATTAAAATTTGTTAACTTAATTTGTTGTACCACTTACTGAAACAAGTGGTGTTTTCATTTTTTTTTGTTTGCATATGTTCATTGCATTCATATAGTTGCATTAGAACCACAACATATTGCATTTGGATTTTGCGGGTAGTATCCACTGAAACCCCCACGAAACACCATTCGCCCTATTAGGGACACTTAGGGGTTTAACGGCTTGTTGCATATGCTTAGTGCAATCGCGTTTCCTACGAAAATGTGACCTATCTAGTTTAGCTTCTCATTTTTATTTTTATTTTATTTTTCTTTCTTTTTACTTAAGGACAAGTGAAAGATAAGTGTGGGGGTATTTGATTAGCATAGAAATGTGTTTATTTTATGCTCTTATATCTTATCTTTAGTAAATAATATATATTACTTTGGGTATTTTTCCATGTGTTTTCACAGGTTCAATAAATGTCTCCTTTATTTAAATTAAAGGCCAACTGCAAAGAAAAAAAAGCTAATTTTCCCTATCAAAGCTATCTCAATTACAAAAGAAGTTATAGCTCACTGGTAAAGGCATGGGAATATGGCCAAAGAGGCCTGAGTTCAATCCTCGTCAATCCCTCTTTTTGCTGAAGAAAGGAACATGCACACCTTGCCTCATGTGTTTTGATGAATATATGGATTAGTGATATATCGTGCATATATACATATATTCATATGTATGTATGTATGATATACACTAATAAACATTTCAGGAATAGGCATATTCTTCTCAAGGATATCAATTCAAATCATTCATTTTTCAACTGCCATTTAGAAGAATATTTGATTGAAATATTGCCAAGGAAAAGCCAATCAATCTGCCACGTGTCACTAATCAGGAGAGGAAATCTGCATGGAATATCTCAACCATTATGTCATATATTTTTAATTTGTAAATAAAGATATTCATGAGATATTTTCTAGGCCCAGTGTTCATATTGAGAGGTGCCTACATCTTCTATAAATACATATGATATCCATTGTAAACCTAGTTCCATTATTTTGTTCTTCTCCATTAATAAAGCTTTTCTTTTATTTCCCTGCAATTTTATTTTTCAAGCAACTTGTGTCATCTATACAATTAGATTTGGTAGGGCACAAGTTGTCTTTGCAATTTATTTTTATTATTAGCAATTGACTATTTGATTAGATTCAACGGTAATCCTAATTTTAATTTTCTGTTGTTTCTGTTTGCTATTTTATTTTTCTAGTAATTTGTTCTTTTTATTTTAGTTGTTGCATTTGGTATTGATCTGATTAGATTCAGATCCATAGTGAATTCGATAACGTTAATAGAAATCATCTCCAAATATTGTCTAACTCGCCTAAGAAATATATAAATAATAAAATTTAAATTCCTCCCTGTGTTCAACCTTCATATTACACGATCTGTGCGCTTGCAGTTATTATAACAAAATTCGCGCTTTTTTAATTCATAGAAAAGCGACGATCACCTAAGCTCGAAAGTAGCCTAGGCTATAAAAACAAAAAGGGAATGGGAGAGAGAAGAACGGAATAGGTATAAAAACAAAATAAGCATATAGTAATAGAAATGGGCATATGATAGCAGAAATCGGCATATCAGAAATATGCATATAAGAACTGAACAACAGATCTGGTGTATATGTAATAGCAGGACTGGTTAGGTATGAATCAGACTCTTAACAGATATAGATTTAGATCCAGATTTATAAACATGCCAGGATTACTTGTTAAATGTTCATATCTAAAAGTAACGTGAACTCACAGAGACTGGATCTAAAGAATAGAGAATAATTAAGCTGAAGTTGCAGAAGAGACTCTTGTATACGTATATGCTATTGTTGAAGAAAATAGGCTAATTCAATACGAGCTGGGGCAGCATCTCATTATCTCCATTGTTTTAGGTGAATAAAACAATAGAAATGATGTCCTATTTATAGCCTACTACCAATGAATCTAGTTCAGAAATCATACCACATTCGAAAAAATGAACCTCATTGGATCTAGGTTGGGTCGACCCACCCTCACCTGGGTCGACCCATAGGTCGACCTACATGGCCTTAGGTCGCCCATAGGTTGACCCAGCCCAGGTGTGGGTCAGACCCAATGGGTCCTTTTCCCGCTTGGTTCTTCCGCCCAGTTCATTTGGTTTTATTTGAATTCTCTGCTGGTTTATATATATATATATGTATATATATATATGTATATATATATATGTATATATATATGTATATATATAATTCTCTTGTACGTACATGAACTTCTAAGCTTAATAACTTTCTCATACGATGACCGTTTTATGCAAACTCAGAGTCTATATTAAGCAGAATTCCGAGCCGAACGCAATAGTACAACTCATTTTACTTAGTTCCCTTTATTTAATTAAGTACTCTTTAGTTTACCATTTTAATGTTCTTTAAGATTACGAGGTGTTACACTGATCAACGTCGTTCTTATCTTAAGATAGATATCAATTGTAATACCACCTAATATCAAAACAAATCCCATTTTATTTATATCTTGATGAAGCCTCTTCACTTATTCAATATAACGAATCTAGATCATCTCTTTATAATTCAACTCACCTAACCTATTTAATTCAAATTTGGGTTTAAGTTTTGATTTCCATTTCAAACCTCCATTAGTCCATAACCGTAAATCAGTAAGTAAACAATTCCCTAAATATCAACCCTAAAGGCAGAAACCAACAAAGATCAAAACTTAGAAAATCGTTTATCTCAACCGATCTCCAGTTAGATTCAAATTCCTTAATTTCATAACCTCGACTTTTATTCCACTCATAAGCCATTTTAATAACTCGTTCCATTAATATATTAAATAAAAACTTGGGTTTTATAACTTCGTCTAACTTGGATTTCATAGAATCCAACTAAATACAATTCAATAAGAATCAAATTAAAACTTCGATTTAAACATAACTTTTATTATTATAAGCTTTAAATTGCTTAGATATTCATTAAACTATAAACATAGCTTTTAAACTTCACAAACTTCCATTACCAAATTTTACATTCCCAGATTATCACTTCGATTATTATTAATAATCAGGTTTCAATATTTATAAAAATGAAACTAGGTTACTTTACCATTAACTACTCCCATTAAATTAATAAACCAATTTAATGAAACAATCTCACCTAACCCAGCCTCTAAACATGATTTATTCGTTAATCAATTCAACTTACCCCTTTCCATTAATTAATAATATAATTGATTAAAATAATTCCATTTACGTGGATTATTATAATAACCAGTCCCAATACAATCCAACTTAATTGTTTCTTAAAAACAATAAATTTCGGTTATTAATCGTCACCTTAATTCTCGCTCACTTGCTTATCAATCTTATTAATATAAGAATCAACTTTATAAAATCATTTAATAATCACTTATAAACTTAAATAAATAAATAATAAATATTTAATTCCTTTTATAAACTTCCATTTGTAATAATAGATTTTTTTTAACAATAGGTCCTCAGTTATAAAATAAATTTTATAACTTCATTTCTTTTGATTTACCTAACGGTAAATCAATCTTCATAAATCAGTATATATTTGGGCCATCTGCTATTAATTCTTCAACCAATACTACCCATTAGTTAGTATCAAAACAATGTTGAATTTGGATTCAACAATCAGTAACCAAATCAATAATCCAATCATATTGGTTAAATAATTCATATAATGATTATATGAAAATAAACAATAAATTTGAGGAATCCAGTTGGATCACTCCAACCTATTTTTTCCCTACATCCAAATAGATTGCCTCAAATAAAACAATCAATTCGATTTGACAATATATTATAAACATGGATAATCAACTAATAACAGTCATTAATAATAATAATTCAAGCATCCAATTAAATTTAATATGTTTATATCATTATACACGTAACCAACAAGGTAAGTTACCTGGTTTGGAAATAATCGTTAAAAATAATGATCTCATTTCATTTAAATTAAACAACGTTTAATTTAAATAATAATCGATATAAAAATATTTAACAAAATCCAAACAATCATCAAATCAATCAACAATCAGCAAACATAGGGCTTATAATAAATATTAGTGGGACAACAGAGTGAGTTTAGCACACCTTGATTTAAAAAACACTTGTTTTTAATTAAATTAAACTAACATTCAGTTTAATTAAAAAATAACCGGTGCTTCCAATCTTGACCAGATCAGCTCCATCTCGTAGCCTCCGTCAACACGGTTTCAAGTGACCGATTGAGCGTAATTCTGTTAATATACATACGAGATATTATATTAATAACACTATAAACAATTTAATTAATAATATGAATTCTTTATCCTTAATTAACATTATATATATGATTAATTATGTAATGAAAAACGTGTTGCTTACTTTGGTTTGAAAAACACAGTGAATATTTTTCCTGTGCGCACCTTTCTCCCCGATTGTCTCACGTGTCTTAGCTCCCATTCTTCTTCATTTGTTCCCAAAAAAATCATTTTTTTTGTGTGTGAAGGCCCAAAGCGCATCGCCTCCGGTCCACTTATCCCTAATCCCATGAGGAATACACATTATCCTCCCGAAACCGTGGTTTCTCCTGAAACTTCCTCCTGAAACATTCGTGTACCTCCCTGTACACGTAAAAATGATACCACCCATTTTTGTCCACCGTATTGTTCATCTTTCCTTCACTTCGAAAAAAAAGACCGATACCATCTGCAAATGGAATCGACCCCCTCTCCTTATCCTTCTCCTCCATGTGTATACAACAACAGACACTTCCATTTTCCATGGCCACCATTCTTCATCCCATCTCCTTAAGCACGTCTGCTCTTTTCCATCAGAAAATGAATGAACCCAGTGCCTTACTGCCATGAAAACTTCTTCACGCAACAATCCCGTAGTGCAGCTTCCACGTCATCACTACACAACGCCATCCCCATTCAGTCAATATCTGTCTATCTTATGTTACGGCCGACCTCCCCAACACACTGCCACTTCATCCACGTGCTGCTACGCCACGTCAGTCCACCAAGAGTCGATCAGAGACCGACCACTACCCCTCTAACTCGAACAACGGAACTTGTTTGAACAGTTGCGTGGAAAATACCCCACTATATTTTGAACTGCCACCATTCTAGTATGCTCACTATTTCTCCTATGCAAATAAATTTCTCTTTGTTTTCCTGAACCTAAAAATCACGATACTAACCTAGCTCGCAGACTCATTGGCTCGTGAGATATATAATGAGGCTTTGGTTTGATTTTACATTTAAGTGGTGCGGTATGTTTGTTTGCATTTTCTTCTCTGATTTGCCATTTTTTTACAGAGGATATTCTGTTGTTTTTCTTTGGTTTGAAACAAGGATGAAGCTGCATATAAATAGGAGAGAAAATATGAGATAAGAACAGTGTTACTTTCGGTGGTCCAATGTTAGTATGTGCCTAAATTTAGGGCAGCTACACAAAAGTTGGCATGTGTCTTCTCTTCCGCATGTGCTTGTTTGGGGAGTTTAAGCAACTATGGGTAGGGTAGCTCATAGCTGTAGTGAAGCTTAGGGATATGGTAGGTTTTACTTTGCTTCAGGTTTAAGTATATGGGAAATAGGCATGTGGGTGTGTCTTTTCTTTGGTAGGCTAGGACGTGTTGTGTTAGTATCTATCTATTACTTCTATTACTTGTACTAGAAAGCAGAATCCAAATCATTCCTTGAATTACACGTGTCCTTTAACTTCTACTCCGTTCTTTTACATTTTCATTTCATTTTTTACGAGGCAGCAGCTATCATCTTCCCTTATTTGTACATTTTTACCCGAGCAAACATCCATGCCTCCTCTTCTACTAATCCCACTTCGATTGTGACATCTGAAGATTGAAGGTAAGAGTTCGATTTCATTATTCATATCCACTGTATAATCCATATTCACCCTTTAATTCACAGCATCGCTATTCAATTTTTCGTCCCTTTTTAAACCGATTTTCCAATCAACACTTCTCAATTGCTGCAAGTCCTTTTGATTTTCAAGATGACGCATGCTCTAGATTTTGATTTATTGATATTTTTGGGAATGGAGGAATTCACAGTGAAAACGAACATATATATGGATGAGTACCATGGATTTAACGTGCCAAAATAATATGTAAACCTAATTAGTCACATTTAGGTTTCAATTTCTCATTTAACATGAGACTAGTTCAGAAACAATTATATTCTTGACAACTTCATGCTCATGGTCCCTCTTTGTTGTTGTCTTTTTCTAGTGGTGAATATCCTCACTACAACAAAAAACACTTTTCGCAACAGGCAATACCTGTTGCAGTAGACCAATTACAACAAACCTGAGCCTGTTGGTATAGCCCAAGTTGCAAAAAGTTCACAACGTTTTTCGCCTGTTGCGATAACCTGTTGCGAAAGACTTTTTTACAACAAGCTTTTGCTGTTGCAACGGATCCTTTTGCAACAGTGTATGCCAGTTGCAATAGATTCATATCTATATAAAAGAATATTACAGCATACAAATATTATATATTATACGTATTCATTTTAGTAATAATGTATATCACAAAATGAAACAAACAAATAAAATTTTTATTTCAAGAAAGCTTTAATAGTACAAACAATTACAACAAAAATTCCTACAATTTTCATACACCATTCATGCACAACAATTTCTTCTCTCACACAACACATTTTTCTCCAATAGTATTTTCTAATCATATTTCTACTCTATCATACATATACTATAACAATAAAATAAATATCATCGATTCATTGGAACAAATTTGCGGTTCACGCTCCAAGTTTGCAGCCCGATTATTCCTTGATGATAAGAAATTGATCTCTTGTTCTTGCGGCTCATTGAAGACCAATTTGAGACTGTGATCTGCTGCAACTTTACCAGTTATCCTGCAAAACAAAATCCATGATTCCATATACTTCCGATTTTATTATAGTTTTTAAATATATAAATTAAAAGGAAATACCCTTCTCTGAAATTGTAGATTTCATAAGACATTTTGAAGAAGAGTTCAGGCTGAAGACTTTTAGCTCCTTGCATTTCATCTTGATTTGATGCTTCTGAAGCTTCTTCACATGAAGTTGATGCTGCAAAATTGTAGAATCCATCTTCCCAAACAAGTATCCTATATAAATTACAAGAATCATTCAAAATTGCTTTATTGATCTTCACAATATACACGAAAAAGTTGAATGAAATAAACTGGGAAACTTCACTTCAGATTTATTATTCTTAAAACTAATTACTAGTTTTTTAGAATAACACTGTATGACTCAACAAAATTAACACTGTTCAACTGCAAGAAGTCTAAATCTCACCAAGGAACAAGTGAGAAGATAGCATGTAAGAGTGCTAATAATCCGCAGGAACAAATAGCTAGCAAACCCCAAGAAAAAGCCCAAAAACAACACTGAAACCTGCTAAAAACAAGACTAGAAGGAGCTACGAAACCTAACATAAAGCTGTCGAACTAGTTCGTACCATATAACCAGACCCAATGGGTTGTAAAACAAAGGCAATGCTGCAAAATCAAGAGGACACAAGCTTCGACTGAACTGACGTCGAGGGAGAAAACCCAAACAGTATTGGAAGCTCAATGCGAAGATGCAAATGCATTCACAAGTTTAACAAAGCAAACACTAACAACAATAACTGATTGCCTCAATTCCAAACTTGGCTACAAGGCACAAACTAAAGCACATCAGCACAAGTCATAGTAACATGAAAATTTTAACGCAAATTGATTGCAATTACAGTGACGATTACGTAAAGTCAATGCACAAACATACCAAAACCATGACCACAATAAAGACAAACCAGCAAAAGAGCTGAATGAAACTCATTTACCTGTTTAAAATAGCAATCCAACACAGAAGACAGAAACAAATAAACAACTGCAACAGTACACACTCATTTACCTGTTTAAAATAACATTGAATTAATTAAATTGCTACTAATTGAGGCAAATTAATCTAGAATAAACAAAATTCCCTTGAAATAACCTCACTCCACAACTCAATAAAACGATAAGACGCAAATTGGCAAACTCATAGTCAAACACAGTAAGATACACCCAAAACCCAACACCAAATAACGTACCTAACCCTCAATCTGCTGGAATCCAGTCACATGAGAGGGATGATAGAACTTAAATCGGCCTTGAAGGATTCCAAGAAGATCTGGTTCACCGCGCAGGATTGAAGGTCGAAGATCGTCGAACAAAATAGTAAGTGTGAAGGCAGCAAACCGAGATGAACCCGTGAAATAAGGACTGAGGATTGAGAGGAGTGCTTCAATAAGATAACATGCGTGATGAAAGCAAGAAGAATGTTTGATGGAGAAAGGAATTGAAGAGCGGAAGTTATTGAAGAGGGAGACTGAACGAAGGGAGAAATAGGCGGCTTCTTGTCGCCATTTCTGATATGTTGGAATTAGATTTAGAACGAGGATTTGGGAGAGAAGTGATGGCTTGGATTTAGATCTAATATGAGGAATTGGAAATACCAAGCTAAGCGGGCACAAAGTATTAGCGGTAATGAAATTTCTGGAGCGCCCGCCATTTAATTTTCATACCCCGCCATTTCATTTTCACTGAGTGCCAAGCGGTTAAAATTTGTATCCTAAACTTTTGCTAAGCAACCAAAAATTAAATTTGTTATAAAATAATATTTCAAAAGAACATTTAAGAGAAGTTGTTAAATAAATCTAATTAATAATAAATAATAAATATTAGTTATTAAACATTAAACTAGCGTTAATTATAAACTATTTAACAATATTTATTTTTTAAAATACCGAAAATTGAATATAATCATCAATTATAATTATTAAGTTAAAGATATGCTTATTGCAACTAGTACGAAAAGATAATTGTTAAAAATATGTTTATTTCATTTGATAAAAAAAGATGATTGCTAAAAATTTGTTTATTGCAACTGACTTATGCTACCATTATATAATATTATTTGTTAACAATTATATTCATAGATTATAATTAATGGTTATAAGTCATTTATTAATAATTTTACATTGTTTAAAAATTCTATATAGTGTTTATAAATTTTTTAATAATAATTACTGGTTAAAATTATTCATTAATTAGTAAATTAATTATTAAATTATGATAAATATTAATTACTAATATATTAAATTACTAATATATTAAATATTAACTTATTAAATTTAGTACAGATTAATTATTAGACATTAATTTTAATTATTTGTTTTTCACAACCGGTAAGGAAGAGCAGTTGCTAAATACATGTTTTTCACATCTGGTGGAGAAGAGCAGTTGCTAAAGATATTTTTTTGGCAACTAGCAGAGAAGAGCAGTTGCTAAATATATGTTTTTGGCAACTGGTATTGAAGCGCAGTCCTATGACCAATTTTAGACATCAACTGATTTAATTATTTAATATTTAAATGTATTCATATTTCAAATTAATTATTAATTATTATCCATTAGTTTTTTATTATTATTTAATAATTATTTATTTATTTTTTAAATGTTAGTTATTATTATTTGTTAATTATAAATTATTATTATTTAATTCTCTGTTATAAATATTACTTTATAATACTTTTATTTATTACTAATTATTAAATACTAATCTTAATTATTATTTGATTACTAGTAGTTAATCATTTAATAATAACTATTTAAAATTAATTATTAAAGCTAATCATGAAAAGCTGGTACTTATTTTTAATAGTATGTTTTTGCAACTGGCTTTACAAGTTGTAAAAAATACAGTTATTGCAAGTGGCCAAAACAGTTGCTAAAGATATTTATTCGCAACTGGCTTGAAAGCGCAGTTGCAAATGATATATTTGTTGCAACTGTTATGGAAGCACGGTTGCTAAAAGTATGTTTTTGCAACAGGAAGAGAAGCGCAGTTGCTAAAAATATGCTTTTCGCAACAGGAAGAAAATGCCTGTTGCTAAATCTCATCTATTGCAACGGCTATAATAGGTCTGTTGCTAAATATAATTTACTGCAACTGTCATGTGTCGCCTGTTGCAAATAGCTAGTTGCAATAGGGTAATTTTCTTGTAGTGCCTGTTTATGAAATAACCCAAAAAAATATATCAAATTATGAATTTTCTATAAGGTATACAGCTGGCCATGAAAAAATAATTATCATGTAACTTATGAATGTCGGGCATACTATACACTATTTGGGCTTATAGTGTTTTATTTGGATTTCATTTTTTGCATCGTATTAGTTACCTTTCAAGTTTATTATATATATTACGTAATTTTATCAACAACCACTACTTTATTGATACTGGATAATACGAAACAACACATGTGTAACAACACGGAAAATCAGAACCAATTTAATTTTTTTATTTTGGCTATTTTAATGAATTTTGAATAGTTAAAATAATTTATTTTAAACAATAATGATTTAAAATTTATTTAAACCGAAGTTAGAACGAATATATTTATTTTAATTTTAAAAGGAGTTAGAAATAGCACGGTAGTTTAAATTTTGAATTTAAACTACCACTGAATGTACAAGATTCAAAATAAATCAGATTTCAATAAAATAAGAAATATTTAAATTTGTTCAATTATATCTTTCTAACGGATCTAAAAAATTGAAATTTCATAGCGGGAATAAAAAGTTATGGCCAGTTGAATATTCAGAATAGTCGCTATGAAATTTAATATAATTTATAGCCCATATAAGTAGTCATTTTACAAACGACCTCCGTTTTTGATGAAACCCTTTTTGTCGAATCCAGAATGTCAAATTATTGCTAAGTTTAATTTTCCATAATTTTTGGAATTAATATGTGAGCGTGGAAAATTAAACTGTGTTCGATAATTTTTATTGAATCTAATCGACCGATAAAAAAACCATTTTTCAAACGGTCTCCAAATTCGACAAAATTAATTTTGTTAGGACCGTATAGTCAAAACATAGCTAGGTTTATTTTTCGGGAACTTTTAGAGTCGGTATGTGACCCGGTAAATTTAAATGTACGATCGAATTAAATATATAAATGATTTAAATTTTAATTTAAAGAAAACAGATTGAAAACGACCGTTTGGTCTGATAGGACCTAGCCCATTGTGTCCGGAACGGGGGCATTTGGGTAGATACAACTCTCATTGGGCTGAATTTGGAGCTACTGAGAATTTATGGATTTATTTGCAAAATTAGAGATTAAATATTATTATATTCAAATATACATTAATAAACCCTAGAACAATACACTACAGCCGCCGCTCCTCTTCGTTCAATGGCGACTATAACTTCAGACTTCTCCCTCTAATATCTTTTAATCCACTAATCAAATCAAGGTGGTTCTTCAGAGAATATCGGAGAGGATCGTGCCATCTACAAATCTATACGGTCGGATCCACCCTCGAGCTGTAAATCTCGAGAACCAAGCCCCTAAACCCGCCGACTTTCGACCGGAATTCCTCCTCCGTCGCGCCACCGAGCTGGGCCCCACTTCCAGCATTGGTGCGCCTCCCCTAGCACTCTGACATGGCAGTGCCTGATCGACCTCCCCCTTCACTGATCGGAAGTAAAACTGAGACCTAGTTTTGAACAAAGTTTGAAAAGTGCGGCCTCAATCTATAGAAGAAGAAGAGATGGTATTTTCTTTTTTATTATTTAATTAATTATTTTAAAATGTTATCTACCTAAATTAATTCATAACTAATGCATACGAACTCGGAATTGAACAATTTCAGAAACACTGCGATCGTGAGTCAAAGATCTACATTTATGGACTGATTAGAACGGATTCAGAGCAGATCAGATATTGGACAAAAATTCAATTCTGGATTATTCAGAATTAAAAGCAAAGTGAGAAATTCTATTTTTTATTTATATATAATTAAATTTAATTAATCATAATTATGGTATTTCTCATACGCTATTAAATTCTATTGATTGTCATACGTGATTGGATCTGAAATTGATATTGTTACGTAGATCTATCGATTTGATGATTACTGTGTTGAATAAAATAAAATTGTCATTATTGACAAATTAGAATTTTTGGAATAAAATTGTCATTATTGACAAATTAGAATTTTTGGAATAAAATTATCATTATTGACAATTTTTGGAATAAAATTGTCATTATTGACAAATTATAATTGTAGAATTAAATTTGTCATTTTTGACAAATTAGAATAGTTGAATTAAACTTATCATTTTTGTCAAAATATAATTATTGGATTAAAATTATCATTTTTGTCAAAATACAATTGTTGAATTAAAAATTGTCATTTTTGTCAAAATAGGATTATTGAATCAAAATAGTTGAAAGAAAAAGGACATTTTTATTGAAACAAATAGTCGAAAGAAAAAGGACATTTTTATTGAAACAAATAGTTGAAATAAAAAGAATATTTTTATTGAAACAAAATAGTTGAAATAAAAAGGACATTTTTATTGAATCAAAATAGTTGAAAGAAAAATGACATTTTTATTGAAACAAAATAGTTGAAATAAAAAGGACATTTTTATTGAAACAAAATAGTTGAAATAAAAAGGACATTTTGTTGCAAGAAAACAGTGAAACAAAAATATACATTTTTGTCAAAAAGATTAGTTGAAACAAAAATATACATTTTTGGTCAAAAAGAATAGTGAAACAAAAATATACATTTTTGTCTAAAAGAATAGTGAAACAAAAATATACAGTTTTTGTCAAAAGATTAGTTGAAACAAAAATATACATTTTTGTCAAATATATTGTTTGAAAACAAAAAATTGAAATTATCACTTTATATCCATTTTGTTAAACTAAAATTGTTAACAAAACGAAATTATCAATTTATATTCATTTTGTTAAACTAGAATTGTTAACAAAATGAAATTATCAATTTATATTCATTATGTTAAACTAGAATTGTTAACAAAATGAAATTATCACTTTTAATCATGTTGTTGAAATAGAATTATCAACAAAAATGAATGTATCACTTTTATACATTTTGTAAAAATAGAATTTGTTTCCGAACTAAAGAATCATTTTTATTGTCAAAACATACATTAGGATTTGTATGCAAACATAAGAATCATTTTTATTGTCAAAACATACATTAGAATTTGTATGCAAACATAAGAATAATATTTATTGTCAAAACATACATTAGAATTTGTGTGCAAACATAAGAATCAATTTTATTGTGAAAACATACATTAGAATTTGTATACAAATTAAAGATACATTTTTATCGTTAAGTCATACATTAGAATTTGTACGCAAATTAAAATAAACATTTCTATATGTTATGTTATAAATTGAAATTATATATATACAAATAAAATATTTCTTTTTATTTGTTAAAGTTAAAAATAGAAATTGCATACAAATAATGAAAATAAAAATTATCTTTTTATTTGTCATTAGCAAAAATGTCATGTAAATAAAATACATTTTATTTGACATTATAAACATGTAGATTTGTTATGCAAACAAAACATGCTTTTGTTTGGCATGTTAAACCACGTTAATTGAATCGTAAAGTAATTTATATTTATATATAATATATATAAATATAAATTAAAATTAAACGAATCGCGCATGGTAGTTTGCGTTTCGGAATCGTAACTTTAAACGATTATACCGAAAGATCCGACCGTCGGATTTTCCGAAAACGAAAACCGTTAGGACCGCTTTGGGAAGATCTTTCCAACGATATAAATTTTGTTAAAATCCAACGGTTAGATTTCGAGAAACATGTAAATCAAATTTTGATAAAAACAGCGTCAGGGCCGCCTATTGACCCGAAGGGTCGTTAAACTAAATTGGGCTATTTTTATATTTATAAAAATAGCAATAAATCATTATAAAATAATATTAACGTTATGAAATGGTTTAAATTATATATATGCCAGAATTATTTGAAAAGACCAAGTTCAATCTCATTTCAAATAATTATACGACGATTTAAATCGGAGATATTGAAGACGGTGATTGAAGACCGGCGATCTTCACATCGGATGGATGACTACTGATGCACGACATTGGGTAGCTCCCAGTAAAGGGTTAAAGTGGTAGTTGTCCGGACGTACTTGTTGAATGTCCAGATAAGCGAGCACCTCTCTTCCGTATTGGACATACGGGATGAGGAATAAGGTGTCTCCGGTTTCGCTCAGACCCTGAGCGGACTTGTAAATGGATGTCTATCTAACATTGGATTTCATTCCATGTAAACTGATTTCTATTTAATATATATTTGATTGGTGGCGGAGAATTTATACTCTTGCTTAACACCCTTCTCTGAGACGCACGAGCTCAGAGGTTATATATTGGTAGTTATCGATCACATGGCGTGAAGTGTCAATGTGGCATGCCAAGATGCAAATGATCAAGGCTTTTGTTGAAAAGCAGAGCCTTGTGGTTGATGATCAAAGCACGACCCATTTAGGCATAGCTTTGTGTATAGTGTTACTTCACGAGCCTCACACCCCGGTAGGAGTCTAAAACGGGATAAGGGAACGCAGGGAGTGCACACATTCTTTCTAGCTAGAAGTGGTATCAGGGTTTTACAAGCCCTGACATTTACTTATATGGTTGATGGATTATGAGATACCTCAGATTTATTGGTCGATAGTGACCAAATTATAGGTTCAACAGGACCGGGAAACGTGTGTTCAAGCATAACTAATCCACTAAGGTATATTTGTGGACCGGCCCCACCGGATCCAAGGGTTCACTGCGGGGGGATCCTAAGACATTTACTAGAGTGTCTCGAATCAGTAAGAAGATCGTCCTTAGCCTTGACTCATGATGGAAACCCAATTTCCAATACGACATTACGATTTTTATCGTAAACCTATATATGGCAACATAGTAGGATAGGGTACTATGCCGTCTAGGATTGATACATTTACTTTGAAGTATTTTAAAACTGATTAGACACTAAAAATAATATTAAAATATTATTTTCCATGTATCAAGCATGTTTGATCATATAAGGTAAAACTCTATCCTTCGGTTCGCGTTCCATTGTGTGATGGGACTTGAGTGTTATAATGATTTCATTTTTCTAAAAAAGCATTGCGTTGTTTTGAATAAAAATTTAATTAATTTATGCACTGGCAATCCAATGGAGTAAACCCGTTATGCTTTAGCGACGTGGTCCTTTGATTAGCCATATTGTTAGATAAGTTAGGAAAGATTTCTTATACTAGTCCCATGACTGACTCGTAGTTTGTTTCACTTTACAAACTTAGGTGCCCTCTTTTTCACACGGGCAGCCAGGTGACAGGTTCAGGTTATTTGGACATATGCTAGATTGGAGTATGCTTATGGAAGGAAGACGAAGAACATTTTTATCTTTTATTTCTAATTTGAGAGATTTAGACATCCTTTATCTATGATGTACTTGATGAAGTTTTAGACTTATTTCTATTTGCTGAGACTTTTTATATGCTAAGTTGTATCTTATAACTGTGCCAATCAGATGTTATGATGTTGATGACATTTTTATTTCTGCTGCAATGATTATGTGTTATGCTGTTATCAGAGATCTATTGTTGTTGTAAATATGTTATATTCCAATGATTATCCTTGCTTTCGTTCTACGGAAGTTTGGGGTCATCACAGTTGGTATTAGAGCTAAAGGTTAACCTTAGCTATGGAGTATGACATATTTAAAACAATTCTTCTAGATAAAATCAGCAGTATTCTAAGGCGAGTAGCACATTAAAGATAGGATTAGTAATGTCCTAGAATGAGCATAGCAGAATAACACATATTAATCAGTCATTAATCATCATCATCTTTCCATATGTCCTTTACTTTTACCTTTCCTTTTAAAAATTATCATTTTTGTTGGTCTGATCTTTCCTTGATGGTACAGAACTAACTGAAAATGAGCACTAGAGCGAGAGCCCGAGGCAGAGGAGGAGCCAGAGGACCGGGAAGGGGTGAAACCCCCACTGCTCAGGGGCAACCCACTCCCGTGGCTGTAACACCACCACCTCCACCCCCGCAACCTTTTGACCTGGACAAGGTAGCCAAGAAGTTTAGGAATTTAGGTGGCGTGTCGTTCACAGGTCGAGAGACGGTAATAGAAACTCAGGCATGGCTCAAAAATTGAGAGAAAATATTTGGAGGCATAGAACTTGAAGACCACAGTAAGCATTTCGTGGCATCGTGGCTATTAAAGGATGAGGCTCAGAATTGGTGGGAGACTGTCATAATTGGAAATAATGAGGCCGACATATCTTGGACAAAATTCAAGGAGCTTTTTAACGAGAAATTTATTCCTTCGTAAGAAATAGAGCGTCCTCATGATCAGTTTGCCAACTTGCAACAAGGAGATAAGACTGTTTTAGACTATATGCGGAAATTTGAAGAGCTTTCACGCTATGCTCCTGAATCAATTCAGGACTCCTTCCAGAAGAATAAGAGATTCATTAATGGCCTTTTCAGGAAGTATCTGAACAGAGTGACAGCACACGTTAGGCTTCCATTTAATAAGGTGGTCGAGATGGCTTGCCGATATGAAGAAAATGACAGGAATTCGCAGTAAGATATGGAGAAGAATCAAAATAACAACAAGAGGAAGCATGCTGATAATAAACCAGAGGCGAGCAACTCTTCAGCCACCAAGCCTCAAGGAAGTAAGAAAGCCAAAGTCAGGTGCTTTAACTACCATAAAATGGGACACTTTAATTACGAATGTCGAGCTGCAAAAAGACCAAGCAGAAATGAGCCTGGGCCTAGTCAGAGTTCCCATGATCAGAGAGAGTGCTACAATTGTCATAAGAAGGGGCACATCAAGCCAAAGTACCCATTACTGAAGAACTCTCAGGTGGCTCATGTATACAATGGAGCGGCTGCACCAGCTTCTTTCGAAGGAGCAGGTAAACTCGATGTTTTGGGAGGTACTCTTACTGTTAAAAACATTCCTATTATATTATAATTTGACATTGGTGCATCACGAAGTTTCATTTCTAGTGACACAATTAAGAAGTTAAAACTCAAACCGAGAAATCTTAAAGAATCGATTAAAGCCCATAGTCTGATAGGAGGCTCTCTTATTCTCGATCAGTATTGTAGAGTGCCTGTTTCTTATTCCTATTTCCTGTTCCCATTTAATTTGATTGTCATAAATTTCTCCGGATATGATATCATACTTGGACTCGATTGGCTAACGAACTATGAGGCTGAGGTATTATTCGCTGAAAGAATAGTCAAAATTAAAACCAAATTTGGAGATATTATTGTTGTACCATGCCACAGCACAACCACAGATAGGAAAGAATTATGGTCTTCTCTAGAAGTTACTTCTGCTTCTATTGAGGATATTCCTGTCATCAGAGATTATGCGGATGTGTTTGAAGAAGTTGATAGCTTACCTCTGCGTAGAGAAATCGACTTCAGGATTGACTTAGTTCCGAATGCAAGGCCGGTTATGCATCCTATTCAGAGAATGACGCTGAAAGAAAAAGAGGAGCTGAGCAATCAAACTAAACAACTTTTATGGAAGGCTTTTATGGAAGGGTCTGATCAGACCTAGCTTCTCAAGTTGGGGTGCAGTAGTGGTGTTTATCCCAAAGTCAGACGGTACTCTCAGACTAGTGCGGACTACCATGACCTCAATAAGCAAACGTTGAAAAACAAATATCCATTGTCGTGTATTGATGATCTATTGGACCGCTTGAATAGAGCGCAAGTATTCTCTAGGATGGACCTAGCTACAGGTTTCCATCAATTGCGCATTGCCGAAGAATGTGTTCCTTTGACAGCTTTCAGAGGGCCAGACTTATTCTATGAATGGCTAGTAATGCCGTTCGGCTTATGTAACGCTCCTGCCTACTTTGTCGATCTGATGAGAAGAATATTCCGCGATGTCTTGAATAAATTTGTGCTGGTTTTCATCGATGATATCTTAATCTTCTCTAAATCTACTGCCGAGCATGAAAAGCATCTGAAAGAAGTTTTGGAAATTCTGAGAAAAAATGTGTTGAAAGCCAAATTCTCTAAATGCATATTATGGCAAGAAGAAGTGAAATTCCTCGGCCATGTTGTATCAAAGAAAGACATTTCAGTAGACCCATGCAAGATCTCAGCCATCTAAGATTGGAAGTAGCCTAGCACTCCTACAGAAGTCAGAAGTTTCCTGGGAATGGCTGGCTATTATCTGAAATTCGTTAAAGATTTTTCGAAGCTATCTTGTCCATTGACTAAGCTTACCAAGAAGCATACGAAGTTTATTTGGACACCCGAATGTGAGGCAGCTTTCCAAGAGCTGAAACTAAGGTTTACCACTGCTCCCATGTTGGCCATTATTGATGGAAACGAAGATTTGATAGTCTATACTGATGCTTCTATTGAGATTATTGGTGCGGTGTTAATGCAAAGGGGAAAAGTAGTTGCATATGCTAGCTATCAGTTGAAACCACATGAGAAGAGATACCCCACTCATGATCTTGAGTTGATGGCCATCGTGTTTGCTTTATAGATATGGAGGCACTATCTTTTGGGTGAGAAGTTCGAATTATATACGGATCATAAATCCTTGAAGTATCTATTCACCCAAAAGGACTTGAATTTGAGGCAGCAACGTTGGTTAGAATTTCTTGCGGCCTATGATCTGGACATCTTATATACTCCAAGGAGCCAATGTTGTAGCCGATGCGCTCAACAGAAAGAATGCAGCCAACGCCAATCTTATCATCGCCAGTCTTATCATTACGCCTACATTAATGGATAAGATCCCTGCTCTTTAGAAAGATGATAAATTTTTTCAAATGATTAGCGAGCGAGTTCGAAAGGGCAAAGCTTCCAGCTTCCAAATTGACAGTAAGGGGACTCTTAGACTGCAAGGGCAAATCTGTGTGCCAAATATTCTTGAGATCAAAAGAGAAGTTATGGGTGAATGCCACAAATCTAAATTTAGCATCCATCCAGGAGTAAGCAAGATGTATCACAATCTTAAGCGCACATTCTGGTGGAAGGCGATGAAGAGAGACATTTCTATATATGTTGCTAGATGTTCCACCTGTCAACAAGTCAAAAGCGATCAACAGAAGCTCGCAGGATTGTTGCAACCGCTAGAGGTTCCAAGTTGGAAGTGGGACCAAATTTCTATGTATTTCATTGATGGCTTGCCCTGAACCAGAAAAGGCAAAGATAGTATATGGTGATTGTAGATCGTTTCACGAAGACCACCCATTTATTCCTGTCAAATCTAATAAAACAGCTCGAAGTCTAGTGCAGCTTTATTTCAGAGAGATTGTTAGACTACACAGAGTTCCCAGTAGCATTGTTAGTGATCATGATCCGATATTTACTATTAAATTCTGGGAAGCATTCCAAGAAGTGCTAGGGACAAAGTTGAATCTGAGCACCGCTTATAATCCACAGATAGGTGGCCAGACTGAGAGGGTGAACCGCATATTAGAAGACTTGTTGCGAGCATGCATTCTTGATTTTGGCAGGTCATGGGAAGATCACTTGCACTTGTTTGAGTTCTCTTATAATAACAGATACCAAGCAAGCTTGCATATGTCGCCATTTGAAGCATTATATCGCAGGCCATGCAGATCTCCCGCATGTTGGGTGGAACTAGGCAATCAGTTAGTATTGGGTCCCGACATGATTCGTGAAGCATCAGATAAAGTTGATTCAATTAAGAAGCAACTACTGACTGCTCAGAGCTGACAGAAGAGCTATGCAGACTCACGAAGAAGGGATTTAGAATTCTCTGTTAGTGATTATGTGTACTTGAGAGTTCCCCCATTGAGAGGTGTAATTCATTTTGGGAAGACTGGGAAGTTGGTGTCGAGATTCAATAGTCTATTTCCTATTCTTGAAAGGATTGGAACTCTCGCTTATAGGGTGCAGTTGCCTGACTAGTTGCTAGGGGTGCATGATGTATTCCATGTGTCTCAACTCCGGAAGCATGTACATGACCCAGACTTGATTGTGGAGAAAGCAGCACAACAAGATTTGGAGATTACCCCGAGCTTAGCAGTAAGAAGGGAGCTAGTAAAAATTGTTGGCAAAGCGACCCGAGTTCTGAGGAACAAGAGGATTCACTTAGTCAAAGTGCAGTGGAGCGGGGATCCTAGAGACTGTACACAGGAGACTGAGGATAGCATTAAACAGGCTTATCCCAAGTGCAGAGTGGACATATCCGAGTAACTCTTGTGTTGAGTTACATTTACAATATTTTGCATTTTCCGTTTTGTTTCCTACTTTACTATTGTTTCCTTTTCGGGGATGAAAAGCTTTTAAGTGGGGGAGATTGTAACAACCCGGAAAATCGGAACCAATTTAAATTTTTTATTTTGGCTATTTTAATGAATTTTGAATAGTTAAAATAATTTGTTTTAAATAATAACGATTTAAAATTTATTTAAATCGAAGTTAGAACGAATATATTTATTTTAATTTTAAAAGGAGTTAGAAATAGCGCGATAGTTTGAAAATTTGAATTTAAACTTTGACCAAATGTACAGGATTTAAAATAAATCGGATTTCAGTAAAACCAAAAATATTTAAATCTGTTCAATTATATCTTTCTAACGGATTTTAAAAATTGAAATTTCATAGCGGGAATAAAAAGTTATGGCCAGTTGAATATTCTCAATAGTCGCTACGGAATTTAATATAATTTATAGCCCGTATAAATAGTCATTTTACAAACGACCTTCATTTTCGACGAAACCATTTTTGTCGGATCCGGAATGTCAAATTATTGCTAAGTTTAATTTTCCATAATTTTTGGAATTAATATGTGAGCGTGGTAAACTAAACCGTGTTCGATAATTTCTGTTGAATTTAATCGACCGATAAAAAGACCATTTTTCAAATGGTCTCCATATTCGACGAAATTAATTTTGTTAGGACCGTATCGTCAAAACATAGCTAGGTTTATTTTTTGGGAATTTTTGGAATCCGTATGTGGCCCTGGTAAATTTCAGTGTACGATCGAATTAAATAAATAAATGATTTAAATTTTAATTTAAAGAAAACAGATTGAATACGATCGTTTGGGCTGACGGGACCTAGCCCATTCTGTCCGGAACGGGGGCATTCGGGTAAGAGCAGCTCTCGTTGGGTTGAATTTGGAGCTACTGAGAATTTATGGATTTATTTGCAAAACTAGAGATTAAATATTATTATATTATAAATTTACATTAATAAACCCTAGAACAATACACTGTAGTTGCCGCTCCTCTTTGATCAATGGCGACTATCGCTCCAGACTTCTTCCTCTAATATCTTTCAATACACTGTTCAAATCAAGCTGGTTCTTCAAAGAATATCGGAGAGGATCGTGCCATCTACAAATCTATATGGTCGGATCCACCCTCGAGCTCTAAATCTAGAGAACCGAGCCCCTAAACCCGCCGACTTTCGACCGGAATTCCTCCTCCGTCGCACCACCGAGCTGGGCCCCACTTCCAGCGTTGGTGCGCCTCCCCTAGCACTCTTACGTGGCAGTGCCTGATCGGCCTCACCCTTCACTGATTGGAAGTAAAACTGAGACATAGTTTCGAATAAAGTTTGAAAAGTGCGGCCGCGATCTGTAGAAGAAGAAGAGAGGGTATTTTCTTTTTTATTATTTAATTAATTAATTTAAAATGTTATCAACCTAAATTAATTCATAACTAATGCATACAAACTCAGAATCAAACGATTTCAGAAACGCTGCGATCGCGAGTCCTAGATCTACATTTTTGGACTGATTAGAACATATTCGGAGCAGATCAGATTTTGGACAAAAATTCAATTTGAATTATTCAGAACTAAAAGCATAGCAAGAAATTTTATTTTTTTAATTTATATATAATTAAAATTAATTAATCATGATTGTGGTATTTCTCATATGTTGTTAAATTCTATTGATTGTCATACGTGATTTGATCTGAAATTGATATTGTTATGTAGATTTATCGATTTCATGATTGTTGTGTTGAATAAAATATAATTGTCATTATTGACAAATTAGAATTTTGAATTTTTGGAATAAATTGTCATTATTGACAAATTATTATTTTTGGATTAAAATTGTCATTATTGTCAAATTTGAATTTTTGGAATAAAATTGTCATTATGACAAATTAGAATTGTTGGAATAAAATTGTCATTATTGACAAAATAGAATTGTTGAATTAAATTTGTCATTTTTGACAAATTAGAATAGTTGAATTAAAATTATCATTTTTGTCAAAACATAATTATTGGATTAAAGTTATCATTTTTGTCAAAATACAATTGTTGAATTAAAAATTGTCATTTTTGTCAACCTAGGATTATTGAATCAAAATAGTTGAAAGAAAAAGGACATTTTTATTGAAATAAATAGTTGAAAGAAAAAGGAAATTTTTATTGATACAAATAGTTGAAATAAAAAGGACATTTTTATTGAAACAAAATAGTTGAAATAAAAAGGACATTCTTATTGAATCAAAATAGTTGAAAGAAAAATAAAATTTTTATTGAAACAAAATGGTTGAAATAAAAAGGACATTTCTATTGAAACAAGGTAGTTGAAATAAAAAGGATATTTTGTTGCAAGAAAATAGTGAAACAAAAATATACATTTTTGTCATAAAGATTAGTTGAAACAAAAATATACATTTTTGTTCAAAAAGAATAGTGAAACAAAAATATACATTTTTGTCAAAAAGAATAGTGAAACAAAAATATACATTTTTTGTCAAAAGATTAGTTGAAACAAAAATATACATTTTTGTCAAATAGATTAGTTGAAAACAAAAAATTGAAATTATCAGTTTATATTCATTTTGTTAAACTAGAATTGTTAACAAAATGAAATTATCAATTTATATTCATTTTGTTAAACTAGATTTTTAACAAAATGAAATTATCAATTTATATTCATTTTATTAAACTAGAATTGTTAACAAAATGAAATTATCACTTTTAACCATTTTGTTGAAATAGAATTGTCAACAAAAATGAATGTATCACTTTTATACATTTGTAGAAATAGAATTGGTATCCGAATTAAACAATCATTTTTATTGTCTAAACATACATTAGGATTTGTATGCAAACATAAGAATCATTTTTATTGTCAAAACATACATTAGAATTTGTATGCAAACATAAGAATCGTCTTTGTTCTCAAAACATACATTAGAATTTGTATGCAAACATAAGAATCATTTTTATTGTGAAAACATACATTAGAATATGTATACAAATTAAAGATACATTTTTATCGTTAAGTCATACATTAGAATTTGCATGCAAATTGAAATAAACATTTTTATATGTTATGTTATACATTGAAATTATATATATACAAATAAAATATTTCTTTTTATCTGTTAAAGTTAAAAATAGAAATTGCATACAAATAATAAAAATAAAAATTATCTTTTTATTTTTCATTAGCAAAAATGTCATGTAAATAAAATACATTTTATTTGACATTATAAACATGTAGATTTGTTATGCAAACAAAACATGATTTTATTTGGCATGTTAAACCACGCTAATTGAATCGTTGAGTAATTTATATTTATATATAATTTTATTTATAAACTAAAATTAAAATTAAACGAATCGCGCGTGGTAGTTTGCGTTTCGGAATCATAACTTTAAACAATTATACCGAAAGATCCGACCGTTTCCACGACTCTACCACCCGGCCAATTCTGTTCCACTTATTCCCCATTTCATGGCCACATATCTTTACGGCTAAGTAATGGGAAATCTTTCCCCTGTTACATGAATCAAATATTTCATTTCATCTGGGAAAAGCCATCACTTTCTCCACAATGTCTTTGCCATTTGATCCAATAGCGTTCCATTAGATAGGAAGAGATTTGATAAATACAGATAACTCTCGGATGGAGTATTAGAACAGAAAGATCCATTAGATAATGAACTATTGGTTCTAAGCCATCTCTGGTGATGAGTCAACCATTCAAAGTGCTTTTCTTGCGTATTCTTGATGAACCAATGTCTAGATCGGATCAATCTATATTAATTGACTGCCTCCATGATGTTGTTGCCAGCAAATACCGCTGTTTTTAGTTTTGGATATTCCAAATCATTCCCGCAGTGGATTCAGACAAATTTTTTTTCTGATCCTTCGATAAAAAGATTCATTCTCCTCATAAAAAAGAGGAGGTAGAACCAATAAATATTTCTTTTTCGATTCATCTCTGGAGTTGAATACCTCATTCAAGAATTTTTTTGATCCAACCCGTAGGAATCAATAGAAAAGGCAAATCCTGTAACAACCTGAAATTTCAGGCAGTAAATCTTTAAATATTTGGGTTATTTAAATATTTAAATGTTGGATTTAATAATTTTATAACCGTGATTAAATCCCTTTATAACTAATAATTAAAGAGAAGAAAATATGTTGTTGAATTTTTGTTTACAAATATAAGTAGTTCAAAGAAAAATCGATAATGTGGCCGAAAACAATTTTGTCGATAAACGAGGTTTTGCTTATTAAAAGTTGTTGGAATATCGTGCATGTAGTAACGTTAGAAGAACACATATATGTGTATGTACATATCATAGAAGTAACATACAAATGGTATATGTGTACATGTTCTAGAAAATGAGAAATGGCTTAAAATGATAGGGACATGTGTCATAAAATGAAAGGTGCACATGTCATGAGAATTAAGGAGGTAAAGACACATATACACATTAGGTGTCCATGTGTAGAATCCTCTTAAGACACATAAGAGGGCATGTGTCTACGTCCTAAAGAATGCATGAATATGTAGTGGACAAGTGTCCAAAGCTAAATTACCAAACTAGCCTTGAAAACTACTTTATAAAGTGATGAAATATTCACTTCATTTCATACATTCACAAGTGGAAAACAAATGCAAGAGAAGGAGTAGAAGTTTGGGAGAATCTTAGAGGATAAATACAAGATGAAGATACAAGTATAAGGTGAGAAAAATTATTTAAGTTTATATATTCATTTCATGTTTTGAAGAAAAGTTGTGAAAGTTAAGAATGAATGATTACTCTCGACCTTTGAAAATGCTATTCGTTATTTTGGGCATAACTTTTACAATTCTTGATGAAATTTCGACTTCTCTATCAATGTGGAAAGCTAATTCAAAAGGCTACAACTTTCGCCTATGCATTTTTTTCTAGTTTGGCCGTTTGCATACCCAAAAAAACTGGATGCAAAGTAACGTAAAAATCAGCCCGAATAAGACATGTTAAAATAGCCTTGAATTATTGAATTTTATTTCTTGATTAAATAAATAATTTTAAGGGTCTCTTTTTATGATAATTAATTAGACTAAGAGAGCTTCCTACTGTAGAAAATTTGGAGTCAAAAGCTATTTTTATTATGGAGAAACGATGGTAAATTGCTCCAAATCCTCTCAAATTTGGATTTGACATTTGATGTGACATATAATAATAAATGATTGATGAGACCTATGTTGAGACCTTTGATGTGACCTTTGATGAGACCTTTGATGTGACCTTTGATGTGACATTTAATGTGACATTTGATGTGATATTTGAAGTGACAATTGATGTGACATTTGATTTGACATATAATATTAATAAATGAGCAACGCATAAAGAACTTTTTAGAGAAATATAAAGGTGGGTTGAAACTTGTTTATTAAGGAGCTTTTGCAAAAAGAAGATGGTTAGTACTTAAAATAAAAGATGTTTATCTTTTGAAAGGAAGATCTATAGGAGATATATAGATGTTTTTCAAATAAAAGGCTGGAACGTTCTAGGGTGACAGAGAGGATAGTGTCTAGGCTTGGGTTTGGAAAATATAGTTTCCTGCTCTCCCTGGCTATCCCTAACTGATCCGACGAACGAGATGGTTAATTCAAAATTATTTGAAAAGTAATTTAAGATTACTTTGAAAATCTATACACGGTACAAAGAGTATTTTGAAAGTAAACAATGATGATGATTTTAAATGTTTTGTGTAAAGAAGAACTACGTTGGCTTGATCCTATATCTAATACCCAATTAGATAAAGGTACGTAGGCAGTCACAAGGGGTAGTGACGCAGTTGTTTTATTAATAAAAAATATTTTTTTTTGTTGATATTACAAAATAGAGCTATCATAAAATGGCAATTCACGTATTTGAGTTATAAACTTTAAATGTTTATAACTTTTGGAATTTAAATTGGATTTTCACCAAACAAAGAACGTTTTATTTATATTGACAAAAGCTTTCAAATGAGTGAAAGCAGATTTTAATTTTGGGGTATAATTTTCAAGTTATGTTTCAAACTGTTTCGGAAAAGAACGCTATAAGTGCAATTATCGACCGTAACCATAAATAGTTATTTTTAGTGTTTTAAAAATATATTGTAAAATTATTATGAATTATGTAAGAGTGGATTGAATTGGATTGGTGCGTTTTTCATGATTATTATTTAAGTCATGCTAATGTGTTTATCAGGTGTGCATGAATGAATATCGATGTCCATCTTATTAGAGTTGCACAATGGTAGATTTCGGTAATTGTGTTTAATTTAAGCACAAACAGTTAATTAGATAAATGGCATTTATTAAAAAAAAATATTATGTAGACCAATTATTGATACTGTATGCTTATTAAATAAATGGCAACTATAATTGTTTGTTGTTTTTGGACGCACGGCGTTTTCCGCAATTTTGACTGGTTGGAAATTCTGGGGCGTTACAAAGTGGTATCAGAGCTTAGGTTAGGTGCCTAAGTAAAATTTCATATAAAATTAGGAAAACAATTTTAGAAATTTTAAAATGAAGTTACCTCGATTTGATAAGGTAAGGCACCATTCCTTTGACCAGGTATATGAGTATTATTTATTTGTTTGACTTTTGTTTATGAATAATGTGTTGATTCATTTTCAAGCACCACATAAAGAGGTTTGACGAAGTTGTTAGTGCATATGATAATTTATAAAGTAGCGAATGAATGAAGCGGCTTATAAAGGGAGGTATGTAGTAGCATAAAATGGATGCAATGGAGTGGCTTAAACCGAATGTGGAATAGCAACTTGCTGAGGAAGCAATTGAATGAGCTTGGGCAAACAAAATTGAAGAAGACCAAGAGAAGTAAATTGAATACTGCATTCATGCAAAACCGAGGTGAGAATTTCTTTTACATAATGAGATGTTAGTATTGTTTAGCCCTGATGATGTTAGCTTAGCTACTAAAAGATCTTGCAGCAATTCAGTTATAACTTTTGATTGCTTGATGGGATTTAACATAACTTATTGGGAAGCTAGATTAATTATCTAGAATACTTATATCGTACACATTTTAAATCTTGAAAGTTTGCTATCTCAGAACATTTTTATTTTGCAAACTGAACTATGTGTTTGACAAAAAAGAAGAAGAAGGGGGGTTTATACTTGAGATGATTTTTGAAGTTGAGAGTGTGGATTTTCCAAAAAGAAATGGCTATCCATATGGGAGTAATGATTACAAAGTATAAAAGTACTTTGAGAGAATAATTTGTTTAAACTTATTAAAGATTTTTATGGATTATTTCATTAATGGTGGATACTTTCGGATGATGATGACGATGTGTGGTATAAGACAATAGATCTTGGGTAGTACACTATTACTCTATGTTGGTATCGAGCTGAGTAGAGTACATCCTATTTGATGACGGGATGCCGACATAAGACAATAGATCTTGGATAGTGCAACTATTACTCTATGTTGGCATCGAGCTGAGTAGAGTACATCCTATTTGATGACCGGATGCCGACCGCAATAGGATAAAATATCCTAAATTGAGTACATTGGATCCACTTTGATGAATATGATCTTAGTTTTGACAAAAGAATTTCTTATAAAAATTTACTTGACCTATTTGAAAGTCTGCTTGGAAATTCTTATAGTAAGAGTGTCATGATTACTCTCTGGTTTATTTCGACGGAGAGTACAGCATTGTTTGATGTATTGCTTTGATGAATATAATCATGTTTTTAAGATATTACGTGAGATACCTAGATTACTCTCGGGTACATTTTGATGAGTACAACAATATGGAGAATACATCCTTACTTGATGATAATGAGTCAGATGAGCCAAAGTATGATGAATCTTGGGTATAATTCGATGGGTACCACACAAGAAGAAGAGGAGACCGGCTTGCAGGAGTGACAGAATGTTAAAAGGATCGAATCATAAAATATCCAGGTACAATTTCAATTTATAAAATTATCTTGAAAGTATAATTGCAAGAAAAATTCCTGGATATATATAGAGTTTCTTTTATGGAATATCTAGTTAAGTATTGCATAGAATTTCGGGGATGAAATTTCATTTAAGGGGGTAGAATGTAACAACCTGAAATTTCGGGCCGTAAATATTTAAATCTTGGGGTTATTTATATATTTAAATGTTGGATTTAATATTTTTATAACCGTGATTAAATCCCTTTATGACTAGTAATTAAAGAGAAGAAAATATGTTGCTGATTTTTGTTTACAAATATAAGTAGTTCAAAGAAAAATCGATAATGTGGCCGAAAACAATTTTGTCGATAAACGAGGTTTTGCTTATTAAAAGTTGTTGGAATATCGTGCATATAGTAACGTTAGAAGAACACATTTATGTGTATGTACATATCATAGAAGTAACATACAAATGGTATATGTGTACATGTTCTAGAAAATGAGAAATGGCTAAAATGATAGGGACATGTGTCATAAAATGAAAGGTGCACATGTCATGAGAATTAAGGAGGTAAAGACACATATACACATTACGTGTCCATGTGTAGAATCCTCTTAAGACACATAAGAGGGCATGTGTCTACATCCTACAGAATGCATGAATATGTAGTAGACAAGTGTCCAAAGCTAAATTACCAAACTAGCCTTGAAAACTACTATATAAAGTGATAAAATATTCACTTCATTTCATACATTCACAAGTGGAAAACAAATGCAAGAGAAGGAGTAGAAGTTTGGGAGAATCTTAGAGGATAAATTCAAGATGAAGATACAAGTATAAGGTGAGAAAAATTATTTAAGTTTATATATTCATTACATGTTTTGAATAAAAGTTGTGAAAGTTAAGAATGAATGATTACTCTCGACCTTTGAAAATGCTATTCGTTATTTTGGGCATAACTTTTACAATTCTTGATGAAATTTCGACTTCTCTATCAATGTAGAAAGCTAATTCAAAAGGCTACAACTTTCGCCTATGCATTTTTTTCTAGTTTGGCCATTTGCATACCCAAAAAAACTGGATGCAAAGTAACATAAAAATCAGCCCGAATTAGACATGTTAAAATAGCCTTGAATTATTGAATTTTATTTCTTGATTAAATAAATAATTTTAAGGGTCTCTTTTTATGATAATTAATTAGACTAAGAGAGCTTCTTACTGTAGAAAATTTGGAGTCAAAAGCTATTTTTATTATGGAGAAACGAAGTCAAACTTTTTGCCCAAAAACAGGCTTAAAATAGAATTTCGGAGTTTTTTGTAGCGTTTTAAAATGCTATCTTTTCCCTGAATTAGTTATGAAGCATAATAGGCTATACAGAATTTTTCGTAGCATCGCAGAAACGCTATACTAAGCCGCTTTTGTCTAAAATCATTATAAACTAACCAGAACTTGCCATAGCATTTCTGAAAACGCTGTCTTTCGCTGCGTTGATTGTGAAGTACTTTAAAATGAGCAGAACTTTTCGTAGCGACATAGAAACGCTATAATATCTATTTTGAGTCCCAAAAAAACTATTCCAAACTACACAGAACTATACATAGCGTAACCGAAACGCTGTAATAGATGTTTTGAGTATAAAACCATGGTAAATTGCTCCAAATCCTCTCAAATTTGGATTTGACATTTGATGTGACATATAATAATAAATGATTGATGAGACCTATATTGAGACCTTTGATGTGACCTTTGATGAGACCTATGATGTGACCTTTGATGTGACATTTAATGTGACATTTGATGTGATATTTGACGTGACAATTGATGTGACATTTGATTTGACATATAATATTAATAAATGAGCAACGCGTAAAGAATTTTTTAGAGAAATATAAAGGTGGGTTGAAACTTGTTTATAAAGGAGCTTTTGCAAAAAGAAGATGGTTAGTATTTAAAGTAAAAGATGTTTATCTTTTGAAAGGAAGATCTATAGGAGATATATAGATGTTTTTCAAATAAAAGGCTGGAACGTTCTAGGGTGACAGAGAGGATAGTGTCTAGGCTTGGGTTTGGAAAATATAGTTTCCTGCTCTCCCTGGCTATCCCTAACTGATCCAACGAACGAGATGGTTAATTCAAAATTATTTGAAAAGTAATTTAAGATTACTTTTGAAAATCTGTACACGGTACAAAGAGTATTTTGAAAGTAAACAATGATGATGATTTTAAATGTTTTGTGTAAAGAAGAACTACATTGGCTTGATCCTATATCTAATACCCAATTAGATAAAGGTACGTAGGCAGTCACAAGGGGTAGTGACGTAGTTGCTTTATTAATAAAAAATATATTTTTTGTTGATATTACAAAATAGAGCTATCATAAAATGGCAATTCGCGTATTTGAGTTATAAACTTTAAACGTTTATAACTTTTGGAATTTAAATTGGATTTTCACCAAACAAAGAACGTTTTATTTATATTGACAAAAGCTTTCAAATGAGTGAAAGCAGATTTTAATTTCGGGGTATAATTTTCAAGTTATGTTTCAAACTGTTTCGGAAAAGAAAGCTATAAGTGCAATTATCGACCGTAACCATAAATAGTTATTTTTAGTGTTTTAAAAATATATTGTAAAATTATTATAAATTATGTAAGAGAGGATTGAATTGGATTGGTGCGTTTTTCATGATTATTATTTAAGTCATGCTAATGTGTTTATCAGGTGTGCATGAATGAATATCGATGTCCATCTTATTAGAGTTGCACAATGGTAGATTTCGGTAATTGTGTTTAATTTAAGCACAAACAGTTAATTAGATAAATGGCATTTATTAAAAAAATATTATGTAGACCAATTATTGATATTGTATGCTTATTAAATAAATGGCAACTATAATTGTTTGTTGTTTTTGGACGCACGGCGTTTTCGGCAATTTTGACTGGTTGGAAATTCCGGGGCGTTACAAAGTGGTATCAGAGCTTAGGTTAGGTGCCTAAGTAAAATTTCATATAAAATTAGGAAAACAATTTTAGAAATTTTAAAATGAAGTTACCTCGATTTGATAAGGTAAGGCACCATTCCTCTGACCAGGTATATGAGTATTATTTATTTGTTTGACTTTTGTTTATGAATAATGTGTTGATTCATTTTCAAGCCCCACATAGAGAGGTTTGACGAAGTTGTAAGTGCATATGATAAGTTATAAAGTAGCGAAGGAATGAAGCGGCTTATAAAGGGAGGTATGTAGTAGCATAAAATGGATGCAATGGAGTGGCTTAAACCGAATGTGGAATAGCAACTTGCTGAGGAAGCAATTGAATGAGCTTGGGCAAACAAAATTGAAGAAGACCAAGAGAAGTAAATTGAATACTGCATTCATGCAAAACCGAGGTGAGAATTTCTTTTACATAATGAGATGTTAGTATTGTTTAGTCCTGATGATGTTAGCTTAGCTACTAAAAGATCTTCAAGCAATTCGGTGATAACTTTTGATTGCTTGAAGGGATTTGACATAACTTATTGGGAAGCTAGATTAATTATTTAGAATACTTATATCGTACACATTTTAAATCTTGAAAGTTTCCTATCTCAGAACATTTTTTTTTGCAAACTGAACTATGTGTTTGACAAAAAAGAAGAAGAAGGGGGGTTTATACTTAAGATGATTTTTGAAGTTGAGAGTGTGGATTTTCCAAAAAGAAATGGCTATCCATATGGGAGTAATGATTACAAAGTATAAAAGTACTTTGAGAGAATAATTTGTTTAAACTTATTAAAGATTTTTATGGATTATTTCATTAATGGTGGATACTTTCGGATGATGATGACGATGTGTGGTATAAGACAATAGATCTTGGGTAGTACACTATTACTCTATGTTGGTATCGAGCTGAGTATAGTACATCCTATTTTATGACGGGATGCCGGCTTAAGACAATAGATCTTGGATAGTGCAACTATTACTCTATGTGTGTATCGAGCTGAGTAGAGTACATCCTATTTGATGACCGGATGTCGACCGCAATAGGATAAAATATCCTAAATTGAGTACATTGGATCCACTTTGATGAATATGATCTTAGTTTTGACAAAAGAATTTCTTATAAAATTTTGCTTGACTTATTTGAAAGTCTGCTTGGAAATTCTTATAGTAAGAGTGTCATGATTACTCTCTGGTTCATTTCGACGGAGAGTACACCATTATTTGATGTATTGCTTTGATGAATATAATCATGTTTTTAAGATATTACGTGAGATATCTAGATTACTCTCGGGTACATTTTGATGAGTACAACAATATGGAGAATACATCCTTACTTGATGATAATGAGTCAGATGAGCCGAAGTATGATGAATCTCGGGTACAATTCGATGGGTACCACACAAGAAGAAGAGGAGACCGGCTTGCAGGAGTGACAGAATGTTAAAAGGATCGAATCATAAAATATCCAGGTACAATTTCAATTTATAAAATTATCTTGAAAGTATAATTGCAAGAAAGTTTCCTAGATATATGTAGAGTTTCTTTTATGGAATATCTAGTTAAGTATTGCACAGAATTACGGGGATGAAATTTCTTTTACGGGGGTAGAATGTAACAACCTGAAATTTCGGGCAGTAAATATTTAAATATTGGGATTATTTATATATTTAAATGTTGGATTTAATATTTTTATAACCATGATTAAATCCCTTTATAACTAATAATTAAAGAGATGAAAATATGTTGCTGATTTTTGTTTACAAATATAAGTAGTTCAAAGAAAAATCGATAATGTGGCCGAAAACAATTTTGTCGATAAACGAGGTTTTGCTTATTAAAAGTTGTTGGAATATCGTGCATGTAGTAACGTTAGAAGAACACATTTATGTGTATGTACATATCATAGAAGTAACATACAAATGGTATATGTGTACATGTTCTAGAAAATGAGAAATGGCTTAAAATGATAGGGACATGTGTCATAAAATGAAAGGTGCACATGTCATGAGAATTAAGGAGGTAAAGACACATATACACATTACATGTCCATGTGTAGAATCCTCTTAAGACACATAAGAGGGCATGTGTCTACATCCTACAGAATGCATGAATATGTAGTGGAAAAGTGTCCAAAGCTAAATTACCAAACTAGCCTTGAAAACTACTATATAAAGTGATGAAATATTCACTTCATTTCATACATTCACAAGTGGAAAACAAATGCAAGAGAAGGAGTAGAAGTTTGGGAGAATCTTAGAGGATAAATACAAGATGAAGGTACAAGTATAAGGTGAGAAAAATTATTTAAGTTTATATATTCATTTCATGTTTTGAAGAATAGTTGTGAAAGTTAAGAATGAATGATTACTCTCGACCTTTGAAAATGCTATTCGTTATTTTGGGCATAACTTTTACAATTCTTGATGAAATTTCGACTTCTCTATCAATATGGAAAACTAATTCAAAAGGCTACAACTTTCGCCTATGCATTTTTTTCTAGTTTGGCCGTTTGCATACCCAAAAAACTGGATGCAAAGTAACGTAAAAATCAGCCCGAATTAGACATGTTAAAATAGCCTTGAATTATTGAATTTTATTTCTTGATTAAATAAATAATTTTATGATAATTAATTAGACTAAGAGAGCTTCTTACTGTAGAAAATTTGGAGTCAAAAGCTATTTTTATTATGGAGAAACGAAGTCAAACTTTTTGCCCAAAAACAGGCTTAAAATAGAATTTCGGAGCTTTTTGTAGCGTTTTAAAATGCTATCTTTTCCCTGAATTAGTTATGAAGCATAATAGGCTATACAGAACTTTTTGTAGCATCGCAGAAATGCTATACTAAGCCGCTTTTATCTAAAATCATTATAAACTAACCAGAACTTGCCATAGCATTTCTGAAAAAGCTGTCTTTCGCTGCGTTGATTGTGAAGTACTTTAAAATGAGCAGAACTTTTCATAGCGACATAGAAATGCTATAATATCTATTTTGAGTCCAAAAAAACCTATTCCAAACTACACAGAACTATACATAGCGTAACCGAAACGCTGTAATAGATGTTTTGAGTATAAAACCATGGTAAATTGCTCCAAATCCTCTCAAATTTGGATTTGACATTTGATGTGACATATAATAATAAATGATTGATGAGACCTTTGATGAGACCTTTGATGTGACCGTTGATGAGACCGTTGATGAGACCATTGATGTGACCTTTGATGTGACCTTGATGTGACATTTGTTGTGATATTTGACGTGACAATTGATGTGACATTTGATTTGACATATAATATTAATAAATGAGCAACGCTTAAAGAACTTTTTAGAGAAATATAAAGGTGGGTTGAAACTTGTTTATTAAGGAGCTTTTGCAAAAAGAAGATGATTAGTATTTAAAATAAAAGATGTTTATCTTTTGAAAGGAAGATTATAGGAGATATATAGATGTTTTTCAAAGAAAAGGCTGGAACGTTCTAGGGTGACAGAGAGGATAGTATCTAGGCTTGGGTTTGGAAAATATAGTTTCCTGCTCTCCCTGGCTATCCCTAACTGATTCGACGAACGGGATGGTTACTTCAAAATTATTTGAAAAGTAATTTAAGATTACGTTTGAAAATCTCTACACGGTACAAAGAGTATTTTGAAAGTAAACAATGATGATGATTTTAAATGTTTTGTGTAAAGAAGAACTACATTGGCTTGCTCCTATATCTAATACCCAATTAGATAAAGGTACGTAGGCAGTCACAAGGGGTAGTGACGCAGTTGCTTTATTAATAATATATATATTTTTTGTTGATATTACAAAATAGAGCTATCATAAAATGGCAATTCACGTATTTGAGTTATAAACTTTAAACGTTTATAATTTTTGGAATTTAAATCGGATTTTCACCAAACAAAGAACGTTTTATTTATATTGACAAAAGCTTTCAAATGAGTGAAAGCAGATTTTAATTTCGGGGTATAATTTTCAAGTTATGTTTCAAACTGTTTCGGTAAAGAACGCTATAAGTGTAATTATCGACCGTAACCATAAATAGTTATTTTTAATGTTTTAAAAATATATTGTAAAATCATTGTAAATTATGCAAGAGTGGATTGAATTGGATTGGTGCATTTTTCATGATTATTATTTAAGTCATGCTAATGTGTTTATCAAGTGTGCAGGAATGAATATCGATGTTCATCTTATTAGAGTTGCACAATGGTAGATTTCGGTAATTGTGTTTAATTTTACCACAAACAGTTAATTAGATAAGTGGCATTTATTTAAAAAAAAATTATGTAGAGCAATTATTGATATTGTATGCTTATCAAATAAATGGCATCTATCATTGTTTGTTGTTTTTGGACGCATGGAGTTTTCGGCAATTTTGACTGGTTGAAAATTCCGGGGCGTTACAAATCCCCTATGATACACCAGATCCGGCTCGGTTATTGATAGAGTGAATAGATCTGCCATTTCTTGAAATCTCTCTTCTGATTAGAAATTGTGGTGTAACGTGTATCCCCCTTCGTTCCGGTTATGGAATAGTTGAAATAAATCCAAAAATAGATTTTTTTTCAAGAATGAAATCTTATTGGAACGGTCCATATTTGGTTCATCCTTCGGAATGCTCATGTCAGGGCGGAAGCTATGAAATTGAGTTATGCTATACACCTCGCCGGGATTGTAGTTCAATTGGTTAGAGCACCGCCCTGTCAAGGCGGAAGCTGCGGGTTCGAGCCCCGTTAGTCCCGAACTAGAATCTCATGAATAGAGAAATTCATTTCTCTATTTTTGCGAAAGTTAAGACGAAGAGCAAAATGGAATCAAACAAATTCACACCGTGGAGATTATTTCTTTTGTTTCGCCAAGATTGAGGAAAGGAAGTTTTCGAATCACTGACTCAAGTCCATTGTCGAATCCTACTCAGCGGAATATGGTGGTACTTATGGCAGAACGAGCCAATCTGGTCTTTCACAATAAAGTGATAGATGGAACTGCTATGAAACGACTTATTAGCAGATTAATAGATCATTTTAGAATGGCATATACATCACATATCCTGGATCAAGTGAAGACTCTGGGTTTCCAACAAGCCACGGCTACATCTATTTCATTAGGGATTGATGATCTTTTAACAATACCGTCTAAGAGATGGTTAGTCCAAGATGTTGAACAACAAAGTTTTATTTTGGAGAAACACCATCATTATGGGAATGTACACGCGATAGAAAAATTATGTCAATCCATTGAGATATGGTATGCTACAAGTGAATATTTGAGACAAGAAATGAATCCTAATTTTCGGATGATCGATCCATCTAATCCAGTTCATATAATGTCCTTTTCGGGAGCTCGAGGAAATGGATCTCAGGTACATCAATTAGTAGGTATGAGAGGATTAATGTCGGATCCCCAAGGACAAATGATTGATTTACCCATTCAAAGCAATTTACGTGAAGGACTTTCTTTGACAGAATATATAATTTCCTGCTACGGAGCTCGAAAAGGAGTCGTGGATACTGCTGTACGAACATCAGATGCTGGATACCTCACGCGCAGACTTGTTGAAGTTGTTTAACACATTATTGTACGTAGAACAGATTGTGGTACTATCCGAGGTATTTCCGTGAGTCCTCAAAATGGGGTGACAGAAAAAAAAATTGTCCAGACCTTAATTGGTCATGTATTAACGGGCGATATATATACGGGGATACGTTGCATTGCCACTGGAAATCAAGATATTGGGATTGGACTTGCCAATCGATGCATAACTTTTCGAGCACAACCAATATATATTCGAACCCCCTTTACTAGCAGGAATACATCTTGGATCTGTCAATTATGTTATGGTAGAAGTTCCACTCACGGCGATCTGGTTGAATTGGGGGAAGCTGTAGGTATTATTGCGGGGCAATCAATTGGGGAACCAGGGACTCAACTAACATTAAGAACTTTTCATACGGGTCGAGTATTCACGGGCAGTACTGCTGAACATGTACGAGCTCCTTCTAACGGAAAAATAAAGTTCAACGAGTATTTGGTTCATCCCACACGTACCCGTCACGGGCATCCTGCTTTTCTATGTTCTATAAGCTTGTATGTAACTATTGAGAGTTGGGATATTCTACATAGTGTAAATATTCCTCCCAAAAATTTTGATTTTAGTTCAAAATAATCAATATGTAGAATCTGAACAAGTTATTGCTGAGATTCGTACTGGAACGTCTACTTTTCATTTTAAAGAGAAGGTCCGAAAACATACTTTTTCTGAATCAGAGGGAGAAATGCACTGGAATACCAATGTCTATCATGCACCCGAATATACATATAGTAATGTTCATCTATTACCAAAAACAAGTCATTTATGGCCATTATCAGGAAGTCCATGCGGATCCAGTATAGCGTCTTTTTCACTCCACAAAGATCAAGATCAAATTAATTTTTATTCTTTTTCTGTCGACGAAAGATATGACTTCTCAATTACTAATGATCAAGTAAGGCATAAATTGTTGGATCCTTCTGTAAAAAAAGATAGGGAAATTTTTGACTATTCAAGACTTGATCAAATCATCACCAATTGGCCTTTGGATTTTATATATCCTTCGATTCTCCAAGGGAATTCTGATTTTTTGGCGAAAAGGCGAAGAAATGGATTTATCATTCCATTACAATTACAACCAGGTTTTACTACAACTACTTGAGATGCGGTTGGATAATATACTTTTTCAATTGGGTATGGCTTCGACCATTCCCGGAGCCAGGAAATTAGTTAACCATAGACATATTTTAGTTAATGGTCATATAGGGGATATACCAAGTTATCGTTGCAAAATTGAGGAACCCGCGAATATTGGCAAAACTACAAGTATTGTTAGCCAAGGGAAATAACTCGTGATAAAGACAAGATGCGTTTTGACCAAAAAGCCCGTGCTCAAGAAAATATATTCTTTTCAGACGGGCTTTTGTCGGTAAAAAGGAAGCAAATGATTCAAGTGGAATTTATTATAACGTATCAATAAGATAGACCCATGCTGCGAGTTGTTTCATGCCATAAATAAACACGGACACTTAAAAAATCTGTTGGATAGGCAGATTCACATCTTTTACAACCTACACAGTTTTCCGTTCTTGGCGCGTAAGCAATTTGCTTAGCTTTACATTCGTCCCAAGGTATCATTTCCAATACATCTGTGGGCAGGCTCATACACATTGAGTGGTGGACATATGCATATGTTTTAGAAATGGAAAAATGCGGATATGGTCGAATGGTAAAATTTCTCTTTGTCAAGGAGAAGATGCGGGTTTGATTCCCGTTATCCGCCCATGATGAAGTAATGTACTATAATAAGAATAAAATACTATAGTTAGAATAAAAAAAAAAAGAAAAATTCAGTATAGTACAAAAACAAAAACAACAATTGGACCAGAGAATGTGATTGCATTATATGGTCGCAGTTGAACAGATTAAGCAAGTTCAAATTGGCGCAACATAGAACCTATTAGTCCGAAAGCACCATGGAGGGCAATAAAAGTCCACAGCCCTCCTAGTTGACACCAACGAGTAAAATCCCCTTATTGTTATTTCCGACTTGATCTTCTATGTCGGGAGTGCATTTCAGCATCACAAACGGTTTTCCTCCACACCAGAAGCCTTTTTCTGATATTTCTCTTACGAAGAAAAGAGTACGAAAAAAAAGAAACTTTGGGATTGCTAAATCAAAAACGAGATAAAAATAAAAAGCAACAGAACCATCATAGTATTTTTTTTACATTCCAATATGAATGAAAGGAAGGGTGGTAAATGGATCATTCAACAATCTAGATCGGATGGATTCTTTTTTTTTTCTTCGATAAAATAGAAAGGGGAAAAGGAAATTCCATTGCAGAGTCATATGCAATGCACAAAAGGTTCCTGTACGGTCCGTCGTTCAATTCTATTTTTTTCTTGTTTTTTTTAGTCCTTACTTTAATCCAATTTTTCAAGATAGAAGAACCGTTCATGCATGATGTTAGATCAATATTATCAGGGTTATGATTCACCAACCTACTAGTTCTTTTTATGAGGCACAAGCAGGGGAATTTATCTTGGAAGCGGAAGAACTACTCAGACTTTGCGAAACCCTCACAAAGGTTTATGTACAAAGAACAGGTAACCCTTTATGGGTTATATCCGAAGACTACAAATCAATAGAGAACACAGATACCGTATGAACCACACAAATAACTCTCAGAACGGAAGTTATCCTATAGATGTTGTATCCATGCCTGTTCGAAATGCAAATCATAGTATTCATTCTTATGCAAATGGAAATGAGGGAAAGTCGTGTGCAATGAAAAATGCAAGCACGATTTGGGGAGCGGTCTTTGTTCCTCTATTGCAACAAGAAAAAAAGATCTACTTCATCCGACTAGTTCCGGGTTCGAGTCCTGGGTAACCCATACAGAAAATTTTAAAAGAAAGCTTTCTTTTAAAATTTTCTTCATTTCATTTTTAAAGTTTTAGGTTGCACTTTAATTTAGTCAAATATATCAGTTGAGACTGGTCAGTCGGGATTGGTTGACATTGGCATATAAGTCATGTTATACTGTTAAATAACAAGCCTTCTGCTCTGCATCTAGCATTGGGTAGACCTCATACAATAACTGTCCTAGTTCTACCTTATCTTTTGTTTCATTTCATCTGGAACAATCACAAAAACTTTCTTGATTATGGATCTACTACCAGAAATTCCATGCGTAATCTTAGCATTCAATGTGTATTCCTGAATAATCTCATTTTTCAATTATTCAACCATTTCATTTTACCAAGTTCAACGTTAGCCAGATTAGTCAACATTTATATGTTTCGATGCAACAACAAGATGTTATTTGTAACAAGTAGTTTTGTTGGTTGGTTAATTGGTCACATTTTATTCATGAAATGGGTTGGTATTTATATCATTCGTTGGGGCAGCCAACTCTCCATGAGGTAACTGTATGATTTTCCAAGGTAAAAGAGCTCCAGACCAATTAGAAACAAAAATAAATAAGAACATGGTACCAACAAAGGGAACCCAAGGCCCATATTCTTCTCCAATCTGAGTTTTACTCAAGTCTCGAATAAATTCAAGAATATATTCAAAGAAATTCTGCTCGTCAATAGGAATAGTTTGTGGATTCCGAACAGTTATGATAACTGACAGTTTAACCATAGATAATCTCTTAACCACCCCATCAAATAAGTGGAATATTCATGACATTGTGAAACGTTACCCTGCCATAATGTAATATGTTTCCAATGCCCATGAAAAGTGACCCACCCAATAGTATTTAACATCCAGAAAACTGCCAAATAAAACGCGTCCCAAGCTGAAATATCACAAGTACCCCCACGTCCCTTTTTTTTAAGAATAAAAAAAATCCTACCATATTTTCTATTATGGATTGGAAACTAATATGTAGAAGAAACAGTATACTGACAAAAAAAAATTCCAAAGTCAAAAGAGCGTTCGGGTTGCAAAAATAATTTTTTTTATCCTTTGATAATTTATTTAATATTAATAGAACGAAGATAAACCTATTAGATAGTAGAAGGAGGGAGGAAAAAGATCTGTTGATTGGACTCTGTATTTCCGGGGTATATATTTTTTCATACATGATACATACTCTGTTCTGACCGTATTGCACTATGTATAATTTGATAATACAAGAAATACCTATTGTTTCTGGTTCAAGTAGAAATTGAAGTCAATGGAAGAATTACAAGGATATTTAGAAAAAGATAGATCTTGGCACCAATATTTCTTATATCCGTTACTCTTTCAGGAGTATATTTATGCACTTGCTAATGATCATGGTTTAAATGGTTTCATTTTTTATGGACCCATAGAAATTTTTGGTTATGATAATAAATCTAGTTTATCACTTGTAAAACTTTTAATTACTAGAATCTATCAAAAGAATTCTTTGATTTCTTCAGTTAATTATTCTAACCAAAATTTATTTATTGGTCACACTCACAACATTTTTTTTATTCTCATTTTTATTCTCAAATTATATCAGAAAGTTTTGCAATTATTGTGGAATATATAAAACGATTTTAAAACGTATCAGTCGACCCGGTCTACGATTTTATTCCAACTATAAAAGAATTCCTAAGATTTTAGGTAGAATGGGAATTGTAATTCTTTCCACTTCTCAAGGCATAATGACAGATCGAGAAGCTAGACTAGAAAAAATTGGGGGAGAAATTTTGTGTTATATATGGTGATCCCCCTCTGGTATCCTAATTTTATCTCTAACTTCCTATTTGTGAAATATGGAGTAAAGGTGAGTTATATAACTCTTCTTCCATTAGTTGATACTTCAAAAAGGTTTCCTGGAATGAAAAAAAATGATTCAGGTATAGGAACTACTGAAGGTACTAAAGAAACAAGAACAACAACTACTAATTCATCCGCCAATATATTTCCGAAAAATCGAAAACTCAGAGATAAAGGTTTTGTGAAATCTTCTAGGATGTTAGACAATCTTATTTTTTTGTACATGAAGAAATAAAGAAGCCATTGCAATCGCCGGAAATACTTGGCCTACTAAAGAGACAAAAAAAGAAGGTAAGTAAAGATCTGTCATAGAATGGGTACCTCAATTTAATATTTGTATCTATTATAAATATAAAGACATCATAAGTAACTATCACATGCCCTGAAAATGAGATGACGTGTTCGGAAATGGTTGAAGTAGTTGAGGATCACTATGACTATAGCTCTTGGTAAAATTACCAAAGAAGAAAATGATTTATTTGATATTATGGATGACTCGGAATTGCCACATGTGAAATTAAGCACAATTTTGCAAAGAAATACCCCACTTGTTTCTCGAGAAGAGATGGGAAACATGCTCAATATCATTTGATTGGCCTAAGGAAATGAAAGAATCGGTTACATTTTTCATATGCTCTCCTCTTATAGATAGGACTAACAAAGAACAGAGTTCTTTTTGTATCACTTGACTCGCCCTTTTTTGATTGATTTCTTTTTCTTAATTTTTTCTTTGTTTTAAATTTCAGATAAGATACTTATTAAGTTGGGGTTCAAGCCAGTTTCAAAAATACCATTGTAACTATTACAGATGTACGAGGTCGAGTAGTTTCATGGGCCTCCGCCGGTACTTCTGGATTCAAAGACGTCTATTTATAACTAGCCAATTAAGAATTCTCAGATGATGTACTAGCAGTGCATCAAAGATGCAGTCATCGATTCTCCCGATAGACCACAATTAACGCGAGCAAACATATTAATGACGAGGAACGCATTTTTTCTATGCTACTAATACTTGTACTTGCTCTGCTATTCTGCCCAAGCCTGGCTGAGGAAGGGTTACGGGGAGTAAAACAGAAATATGCTAATTCAAGTATTGTTACTATATGTAATTAAAAAGCCTTCACGATAAAATAAATAAAAAGTAAGGCCATTCCATTTCGACAAAAGACCATACCCAAGTTGAATATATCAGATACCTGTGACTCGATTGGTGAAATAGTCTCTCTCTCAAAAAAAAATATGTTTTTTTTACCGACGCACAAAGAAAATATTTTGTTGCGAATAAACAAGATATTAAGGAATTGTCCATATGTAAGATCATCATTATGGATACGGGTCTTTTCCATAGAAAAAGGGAATCATTTGTTACAATAGAACCAGAAGTGATGTGGATCATTCAAGAATCGAAGTCGATTTGCTTTATAAAAAGAAGATATTTGTGAGTATCGGGAATACCCCGATTCATAGGTCCATGATCCACATCTATGAATTGAAAAGTCTGAATGATCAACCCTGCAATCAGTTGTTAGAATCAATAGATGTTCAAATCGATCATTTGAATAAATTGAAACCCTTCTTATTGGATGATCGTGATACTTTCCAAAGACCGAAATTCTTGATCAATGAAGGAACAATATTACCATTTTTCTTCAAAAAGATACCAATACAACGAGGAAAAGACCCTCTTTAACCTCCATCCTGATTGACTGGATATCTTTCATAAAGAAGCGAAGGAAAATGTGACGATTTACTCTGGGGAATCCCCAACGAAAAATACACATTATTCCCTCTTTTTTATCAAATCGATCATAACTACTACCTACATTCCACAATATTGTGCACCACAAATAGGAACTAAGGCTCAATCCAATCAAGTCCGTTGCGTCTACCAATTTCGCCATATCCCCCTTTTAGACAAGGATCCAGTTGTAATTTTACCCAACTTTTTCATTTATCTTGGAACCATTGAGTTCATTATATAATGATTCCTATATTAAAAAACTGTGTATGCCTATTTTATTTTTTTGGCTATCCCCTCTCGTTCCACCTCTATTGTATGAATCATCTTTGTTTCAATCAGAAATAATTCTATCATTGATGTATCCACAATTCAATACAGAGAAACGGGTTGGATCAAAAAAATTCTTGAATGAGGTATTCAACTTCAGAGATGAATCGAAAAAGAAATCTTTATTGGTTCTACCTCCTCTTTTTTATGAGGAGAATGAATCTTTTTATCGAAGGATCATAAAAAAAAATTGGTCCGGATCCACTGCGGGAATGATTTGGAAGATCCAAAACTAAAAACAGCGGTATTTGCTAGCAACAATAACGTAGATGTTATGCCTGTCATACCTGTACTATTTTTGCTCTTAGCCTTTATTTGGCAAGCTGCTGTAAGTTTTCGATAAAATCTTTAATGCTCCCCAAAATTCATGATTTATACGAAACAAAACAAATTTTCTAAAAAATTTAAAGATCTTATAAATTTTACATTATGAACTCTCCATTCGAAAATAGAAATTCTTTTTCTTGTATTATATTGAATAACCGCACGGTGGGAAATTTCGATCAACGTAATGAATTAATTGATCTTTTTCTTTTTTATATAAATTTGATTTCGTTGAGTCTTTTTTTTTTGAATTATACGACATTGGTTAGCCCTATTTTGCCATTTTTTGGTACTAAATAAGACCACTTAGTCTGAGATAAATTATATTGATAATGATTCCTTAACCACATTTTCCATTTATTCATTCTATATCCCAATTCCATTCATTTAATATTTCTTTGGTGTGGTTGACATAAGAGATGTCATTCAATCGAAGAAGATGGTATCGTTGACATAAGAGATTTCATTTCTAGTCTATCTCTTTCTATATATGGAAAGTTAAGAAATCATCATATAATAGTCGAGAAATTGAAATAGAAAAGAAAAAAGGGAGGTTTACGGAATAGAGAAATTCCATCCGCCTAAGTAAAGAACTGTTATAAATAATGAAGAAACTAATAAATTTAGGTAAGAAGCAAGATAAAATAAAGCATATTTAATACTTGAATATTCTGTTTGATAACCTGCTACTAATTCCTCCTCTGCTTCTGGTAAATCAAAAGGTAATCTCTCACATTCTGCTAGAGAAGAAATTAGAAAAACAACAAACCCTATAGGCTGATGCCACAGATTCCACCCCCAAAAACCATATTTTGACTGTGACTCAACTATATCAACTGTACTTGAACTGTTAGATAATCATATGACCGGCGATTACTAGCGATTCCGGCTTCATGCAGGCGAGTTGAAGCCTGCAATCCGAACTGAGGATGGGTTTTTGGAGTTAGCTCACCCTCGCGGGATCGCGACCCTTTGTCCCGCCCATTGTAGCACGTGATATTTCTTTTTTCGGTATTTCCGGAACATGAGCGTGTGACTTGTTATAATTGATCCTATTGATAATACAGAGAACGACCCTGTCATCTCTATTAAGATGATTCCATCCCGTCGGATATTTATTCTAATATCTGGAACACGGAATATTATAGAAAAAGTAAAAAAATATTCTAACTATGACTCATACCTATTATTTAGACCTCGCAACCGGACAAAAAAAATAATCAGATGGGTATCTCCTAAATTAAATAATTTTTCTTTCGTTATACTTAAGAAATTAATTTTATCTAAAGAACAACTTCTTTCTCTAGATTTTGTTGAGTTATTATATCCACTCATTGAAATTGAATAATTGATGATCAAATAGTTTTTACTCAAAGAACCCTTTATGGTTATATATTACTGGAATACAATTCTAGTCTAGTGACAAAATTTTTTTAATATCATATATCTTTTTTTTTTATAAAAAATATTTTTTTACTTCAAAAATGAATAGTATTTTAGTTAAAAAATTAATAACTAAAAATTACTCTATATCGAGCTATTTGGGCAAAGCATTTTAGCAACAATTTATAACTTTTTCAAAATTTTTAAATATTTGAAAAAATAAGAAAAATGTAAAATTAAGAATATTTAAGGTTATATATATATTTTCATTTTTTTATTGTTTTCTTCAAAAACAATAAAAATTGATGAATCGGAAATAATTATAATAAAAAACGAAAATTTGTGTTTTTTTAATGGAACATACATATAAATATGCATGGATAATACCTGGATTCGAGGTTTTTCGAGCAAAACATCAATCTGAGCATGAGTTCCACTTGGAGTTTTGAATCAATAGAAAGAATACTCTAAGAGTATATCTATTTATTTCGGGTTCTGGGACTAGCCGTTCTAGGGATCGACTCAGCTCTCTCAAACTGTTTTTCATTATTAAGAAAAGGTAACAAAGATAAAATACGAGCTTGTTTTATAGCAATAGTAATTAATCGTTGTTGTTTCAAGGTCAATCTATTCACCCGTTTAGATAATATTTTTCCTTGTTCACTAATAAATCGAATAATTAAACTCATGTTTCTATAATCAATTTAATTCCTTGATTCAATTGGGGGGAAACGCCTATGAAAAGATCGCTTGGATTTGCAAAAAGGTTGCTTGGATTTATCCATGGTTTATTCCTTATCTCTAAATTTCTATTTCTTTATTCATTTCAGATATGACCGAAATGCGTTTTCTTTTTTTATTTGTATATTATATATTTATATACATATATATGTTAAGTTTTTATTTTTTCTGTTCCTCTGAAAAATAATACAATACATATGTTCCCTTCGATCTATTTCGAGCTAAAACTTTTACTTCTCCACTCGAATTTGAGTTCTTTTTCTTTATCATAATGTTATCTCCCGCCAATGAATGATAAGTATCTATTTTTTTCCAAATTAACGACGAGATTTATTATCGTTTCTCGCATGTCTCGCGAAAGTCAGAGTCGGCGCGAATTCTCCCAATTTGTGACCTACCATACGATCTATTATATAAATAGGTAAATGTTCAAAAGTTCTTCCTTTCTGAATCAGATAGATTCATATCTGAAAGAGGCCGACAATAAGTTCTTTCAAAATTGACTACTCGTTCCTCTCTTAGAAATGTTGCAGAAATGTCTGCGATCGAGTAAATAGCTCTACGAACGATCGGATCAGATCGAATCGGAAAATGGAAAGATTTGTACAAGTTATACGTTTCATCACCACTTTGTAGAAAATCTTTAGGTATGAATATATCAGATACGGCCCCATCGAGAAATAGAACTAATTAATCCTAAGGCAAACGGTCGAGAAACTCAACGCCACTATTCCTGAACAACTTGGAGCCGGCCTTCTTTTCACACTATTATGGACAAATTCCTTTTCTTAGGAACACATACAAGAAAAAGAATAATGGTAACCCCACCACTAACTACTTCATTTTCATTTATGAATTTCATAGTAATAGAAAATACATGTCCTACCGAGACAGAATTTGTAACTTGCTGCCCTCTTGCCTAGCAGGCAAAGATTTACCTCTGTGGAAAGACTGATCCATTCGGATCAACATGAGGGTCCATGTACCCCAAACATTTCAGTAATGCTATGAATGACCCAGTATCGAATACTGTAGCGCCTGGTACTCGGACATTGGCTCGAGGCATTTTCTTGGCCATCTGCCGGGAGTTTCGGGTTTAATACCGATATTTTACCAATAAATCTAATAAATCTAAGTGTAGTGCTTGGTGTATTGATTTTTTTTGGAAAAGGAGTGTGTGCGAGTTGTATATTTCAAGAATAGGTTGGACCCAACCGGCTGCACATTATTTATTTGTGTTATTTCTATACATTTTTTTTAGATTAAGATAAATAGGAAAAAAGTGTACAATCTCGACGAATTCCTTCTGAATAAATTAATAAATCATATGTAAGAATTATAGCATTTCATACTTTATTGTTAAGTCAACTTTGATTCTCTATCAACCAATAAAGTGAGACCATTAACATGGTTAAAGCTAAACTGTTTGAACCTAAGAAAACAGTTCGCCTCATTTCAGTAATGCTATGAATGACCCAGTGTCGAATATTGGTAACAATATCAACAAAAGAACGCTCTCCCGTGCTTCCAGACATGTTGAACTCCAAAAATTCTTGTACATTAAAAAAAAGAATCGATTCTGTGAAAGATGGGATCAGTAAATGGAAAATAAACCACTGATATGGCATCTTTTTTGTGAGATCGTCAATTTTGTACGGACTCGAACCGTAGACTTTCTCGGTAAAACAGATCAAACTAATTATTATCGAAATGATGCGAAATATTTCAAGGACCCAACATGCATTTTCTTGCATTGGGCTCTTTGATCAACTGATTGATATAAAGATCAGTTAGTCCACCATATTTTTTCTTTTTTACAGGAAGATAATAAGATGGCTCGCCGGAGTATTAGGCGCTGCTTTGCTATGCGCTATTCATGGTGCTACCGTAGAAAATACTTTATTCAAAGATGGTGACGACGCAAATACATTACGTGCTTTTAACCCAACTCAAGCCGAAGAGACTTATTCAATGGTCACTGCTAACCGCTTTTGGTCCCAAATCTTTGGGGTTGCTTTTTCCAATAAACCTTGGTTACATTTTTTTATGTTATTTGTGCCAGTAACTGGTTTATGGATGAGTGCTCTTGGGGTAGTTGGTCTGGCTTTGAACCTACGTGCCTATGACTTTGTTTCCCAAGAAATCCATGCAGCGGAGGATCCTGAATTTGAGACTTTCTACACCAAAAATATTTTATTAAACGAAGGTATTCGTGCTTGGATGGCGGCTCAGGATCAGCCTCATAAAAACTTTATATTCCCTGAGGAGGTTCTATCCCGTGGAAACGCTCTTTAATGGAACTTTAGCTTTAGCTGGTCGTGACCAAGAAACCACCTGTTTCGCTTTGTGGGCCGGGAATGCCAGACTTATCAATCCAGGTTAAGGGATAGGTCCGAGGGGAGAAGTTATAGACACCTTTCCATACTTTGTATATGGAGTACTTCACTTAATTTCCTCTGCAGTCTTGGGCTTTGGGGGTATTTATCACGCGCTTCTTGGGCCTGAGACTCTTGAGGAATCCTTTCCATTCTTTGGTTATGTATGGAAAGATAGAAATAAAATGAAGACAAATTTGGGTATTCACTTCATTTTATTAGGTATAGGTGCTTTTCTTTTAGTATTCAAGGCTCTATGTAGTGGCAATTCCACCCAGAAGGTAATGCGTTACTCCTACAACACGTCCTTGTACAATGCTCAAGGCTCTAGGCTGAGTAGCAGGAGCAACTTTTAATTTGTTATTAGCCCAAACAATGGATTCAATGAGCTTTTTCCAATAAACGCGGCCGCTGAATAGAAACATTAAACTAAATGCCCAGACAAAATGAGCACCTAAGAAAAAAAGACCATATGCAAATAATGAAGAACCATAAGACTGAATTACCTGAGATGCCTGTGCCCATAAAAAATCCCGAAGCCAACCATTAATAGTAATGGAACTTTGTGCAAATCTATTTGATTGAATCGAAAGGTCCACTGAATTGGGATTTCCTTATTGGGCCGGGTCATTTTGGGGCAAGTGGATCATTTATCATAAAAAGGATGAGCTTCAAGAGAATGATTCGGAGTTCTTGCAGAGTGGAACCATAGAAGTATTGAAAAAACTCATATAAGCAAAAAATCTCAAATGTCCTCGATCAAAATGCATTCATTTCCTCTGCATCGACCTCGATCTATAATATGATACTATCGGAGTTAAATAAGGGATCTAATGAAGAACAAAGGCTAGACTTTATTAGTAACAAGTAAAGACTTTGTATGTAAAAAAATCGAGATGTTGTGGGGAAAAAACGAATAAAATCAAAAAGACATGAGACAGCCCAAAAAGCCCTTGATTATGATCAAATTTTTAAGCTTACTTGGGTCGAAGACCAAGAAGTGAGTTATTTATACCAAGCATTCTTCTTATGGCTAGATCCAATCTCCTGGTCCCTGCGGAAAGGAAAAAGAATTTCACGTTCTTCCTTTCGGGGAAAAAATGAAAAATTCAGTAAAAATTCAGTATAATCTATTAATATTATGATACTTACTATTCTATTTATTTATTTTTTCTAGTAGTTTTATCTTTCCTTTTGTTCTTGTTTCCCTCTTACCCAAAAACAAAAATAGTAATTAATTACTAGTTAACAGAATAACACAAGACCTAAAAATAAAACTTTTTATTTTTAGTGACAAAAAAATGTTGCGGAGACAGGATTTGAACCCGTGACCTCAAGGTTATGAGCCTTGCGAGCTACCAAACTGCTCTACTCCGCGCTAAAGAACTAGGAACTAATGGGTCAAGAAAGATTGGATATGCCCTCTACCATATCTATACAAATAGAATAGTCTATTTATACAAAATGGTAAAGAGGACCCCTCTATGATCTATGATCATAGAGATCCGTACAAACCAGAAAAGATATTTTTATCCTTACCAACTGGATCTTGTTGCGCCGGGTAACAAACATGCATGAACTATTTCTCGAATTACGTGTCCAGATGGTCCAAAGTCTCGATAGTTAGCATAAAAACATAATAAATAAGAAGTAGTAGACAAATAAAAAGTTTTAGAGTAAGTAAATGGAGCTTCTTTTATTATTCAATTAACTTCCACTTTTAATTTATATTATTTATTTTTCAATATTACTAAAAATTAAATTGTTTGTTAGAAAAGCGGCGCGGATTAGAATCTATTTTTACGCATACCGAATTGCTTATTTTGTATTTTATCTTTTTTTTCTATTTTATATACAATAAGTTTTTATTTGTTTCCTATAAGAAATGTAAAAATGATTTGCAGAATATCTCATCCGTATGATTGATTCGATCTACAATGATTTTGGATTGGCTCATAATGAGCAAATTATATCTGGTCTTGTTTCCACTTTTCCTGTTATTCTAGATACAATTATGAAATATCGGATCTTCCGTTTTTTAAATCGCGTATCTCCTTCGCTTGTAGTCATTTATCATTCAATGAATGAATGATAAACTTATTTGATATCATTCTTTGTACTTTTCAAGGCCTTCGTCCTATTTTCGTCAAATTTTTTCTGTACAATGGCAGACTCGTGGATAGGGAACTATACTAGCTACCTATCTAATTTACTGTAGAAATTCCGGGATCAATGATTGGATCATGCAAAATAGAAATACTTTTTCTTCGTATTTTCGTAAGATGATACACACTAGCTAAAAATCCGCCAGGTGCTACATCATAGGCACATTGGGAGTGTAAATAATTGTAACCATATACATATGAAATGATAGCAATGGAGTCCCAATCCTCAGTTTTTATTTGTAGAGTCTCTATTCCTCGGCAATCGAAACCCAAAGATCTATGAATTAGTTCATGCTTGACTAGCCAATCAGATAAACGAACCCCCATCTTCTCGATTTCTCCCACATTTTTATAGAGGCTTGAAAATCCTTATGTCATTGGTTCAAATTTTATTCCTAAATTGTTGGGATAGCTTAGTTGGTAGAGCAGAGGAATGAAAATCCTCAAGTCACCAGTTCAAATCTGGTTCCTGACACATAACTAATCGATTGAAAAGATATTTATACCTCTTCAAATTAATTGAAGTGGGTCAACAAACAAAGATGATCATCTCATGGCTATTGAGAACGAATCAAATCAGATGGTTCTATTTCTCAATCTTTCTGACTTGTGCTCCTACGGAACCAAGGTGCATGCGATTGAAAAAGTCAGTCATTAACAAGCACTGATGAAGGATTCCTCGAAAAGTTGATGTTTCTTCACAATAATTGTGATGTAAAAAACACCTATTCAAATGGGATGGATTCAAAATGATGGTATTGCATGGGTTGGGATTATAAATCCTTCTATTTTCATCTATTAAACAGTATTTAAGTACTCGTCAATCCTCCATGACCCAAATAACTCAATTTTCGCCCATAAACAATTTGTGTCAATGGACTAGTTCGATCCAAAACTTGAGATAAAGGGTGCAGGCCAAAAAAGGATTCATAAGTGGTTGTTAATGAAGTTGAAGTTACCAAATTTTGAGGAGTCGGTATCAATTTATCTCGGATTGCTCCACATATAGTTCCTCGAATCGAATTTTCTAAACGAACAAGAGCCAATCCGAATTGATCTTGTAACAGATCTGCTACAGAACGAATACGCTTATTTTTGAGAGAAATAAAGAAAAAAAGTTCTCTATCTTTTTTTTCATCTCATTGAAAGATTGATTATTTTTATTTAATAATAAAATAAAAAATCACTAGTTACTAATAATCTGTCTCACTTTCACTAAAGCCCGTGTTTATGTGGATATAATATCAATACGGCATTCGCATATCTGTTACGTTCCAACATGACGAGTAGGATATTCTTATGAAATCCTAAGTATATGTATGCTATACTCCTCGCCGGGATTGTAGTCCAATTGGTCCCTTTTTTAATTATAGTTTAAGATCCTATTTTATTTTGGAGAATAAAAATGGAAAAGAGGTTCCTGTATAACGTAAAAAATTCTGCAAAATCATAGCACAGAAAAAAAGATACTTAAATGAAATACTGGAAAGAATAGTTGATAATTAGAAAAAATTGTATTACTCACATAAAATTATTATATTCTATTAATTATATTAGTATTAATTGGAATTAACTAGTTAGCAATTTTTATGCGTGCTCAAAGACGTAAAACAATTATCTTGAAAATATTTCAAGCAAATGCGCATTCCCCACTTTTTTTGGATCGAATAGACAAAACATTTTTTTCGTTTTTTAATATATTTAAAATTAGGAATTGGTTAGGAAGAACCTCAAGATCTCAAATTTATTATTTTGAGAAAGAACATACAAAAGAAAATGAGAAAACGAATAAAGAGAAAAAAGAGGAAAATGAACGAATAGCAATATCAGAGACTTAGGATAGCTTTCTATTTACTTAAGCAATAAGAAGTTTAATATTAATAACCCAATCTTTTCTCAGAAAATATGTTCTATTTCCCATATTAATAATAGCTAAAAATATCAGTCGTCTGCAATTGTTTCAATTCCCCGAATGGTTGAGAATTTCTTGTCAAGATCAGATCCCACATGAGAGTTCTTTAATCCGCTTACTGTTAATGGATTGGTATTGCGTAGAAAAAATATTCTACCTATAATCCCCGAGGCAATAGGTCCTTTTTTTGTGATGATGAATAACCTACTTAACTCAGTGGTTAGAATATTGCTTTCATACAGCGGAAGTCATTGGTTGAAATCCAATAGTAGGTAGAACTTATTAGATACCATCAAGTCCGGTATCTAATAAGTTTTTCTAGCCATCTTCTTTTTTTTTGTATCATCTAGAATTGATTGTATTCAATTGGCAGAATCAAAATATGGTAAAAAAAAATCACGGCTTGATAGATAATTGATAAGCCAATGATTTTTTTCCGTGTTTCAGAATACGGTTAACCAACATGTTAACTAATCGATTATGATAAATTGGATCGGATTTTGCAGTTTTTTCTTCTGCAGTACCTCGACGTGACACGAGCGTGAAAGAGGTTCAAAAATAAGTTTTTTTATAAGGGCTAAAAATGAATCGCTTATTTTGGCTTTTTGACCCCATATTGTGGCCCAGTATCGAATATTGGTAATAATATCAAGTCTCGAATACTATGAATAACCCGGTATCGAATACTGGTAATAATATCAAGAATGAATAGGTATGAATCATAGTTAGATTTTTTTACTTTTTTCTATAATATTCCGTGTTCCAGATATTAGAATAAATATCCGACGGGATGGAATCATCTTAATGGAGATGACAGGGTCGTTCTCTGTATTATCAATAGGATCAATTATAACAAGTCACACGCTCATATTCCGGAAATACCGAAAAAAGAAATACCACAGTCGAACTACCAAAAAGGTCTCTAAATCCAAGTTTTCAATAAAAAAAAATTAGTTCCGAATTGAATCTCTTTTAGAAAGAAGATCTTCTGTCTCATGGTAGCCTGCTCGAGTCCCCTTACGAAACTTTCGTTATTGGGTTAGCCATACACTTCGCATGTTTCTAGTGATTCACATGGTATCATCAAATGATACAAGTCTTGGATAAGAATCTACAACGCACTAGAACGCCCTTGTTGACGATCCTTTACTCCGACTGCATCTAGGGTTCCTCGAACAATGTGATATCTTACACCGGGTAAATCCTTAACCCTTCCTCCTCTTACTAATACTACAGAATGTTCATCTAACCAAATCCAATTCTCTCTCGATACGTTCCTCAAAAAATCCGATTCGTGCTGATTCTTCCCCCAACTAACGAAGAGATCTTGGCAGAATTGCCACATATGAAATTGAGCACAATTTTGCAAAGAAATACCCCACTTGTTTCTCGAGAAGAGATGGGAAACATGCTCAATATCATTTGCCCAATCAAAAGAATTTTGACATATTTTACTTTACTATATTATGAAAATCAATCCGAATCCTTTTGGTTCTAAGGTTTCCACACTTGAAGAAAAAAACCAAGGACGTATCACTCAAATTATTGGCCCAATGTACCGAAACTGATAACATTCGAGATTATGCAGGATTATACATGAAAGATCCTTTTTTGGCTCTCTCTTCAGCCCTATGTCTCTTATCCCTTAGGGGTCTTCCTCCACTAGCAGGGTTTTCTGAAAACTCCATATATTCTGGTGTGGATGGCAGGCAGGCCTATATTTCTTGGTTTCAATAGGACTCCTTACGAGTGTTGTTTCCATCTACTATTATCTAAAAATAATCAAGTTATTAATGACTAAACGAAACCAAGAAATAACCAGCATAACAGTTCTTTCATTTGTATTCGAAAAAAGGGCACAGATCATACCGCATTACGCTAAACAAATATTTATACCAAAAAAAATATCTGGTTGGCCCCATCAGGTCTAGACAATCTTATTTTTTTGTACATGAAGAAATAAAGAATCCATTGCAATCGCAGGAAATACTAGGCCCACTAAAGGGACAAAAAAAGAAGGTAAGTAAAGATTTGTCATAGAATGGGTACCTCAATTTAATATTTGTATCTATAATTGGTCTGGAGCTCTTTTACCTTGGAAAATCATACAGTTACCTCATGGAGAGTTGTATAGCCCCACGAATGATATAAATACTACTGTTGCTTTAGCTTTATTCATGTCCGTGGCATATTTTTGGAGATACTAAATTTTTGGATTTGAAAAATACTTCAGAGATACTTTCTGAAGTAGATGGTGATTGATAGAGTAATCCTTGCTTGTAATTTCCAGTATGAGTACTACGTTGAACATAAAACTTGTGATTAGTAGTAAAACACCGATTTTACTGTTGGGACAAAGTTCTATCTTCAAAGATTTCTTGGGATATCTTCTTACGAAGTTTCGTTATAGCATCGATAACTGCTTCTGGTTTAGGCGGGTAGCCCGACAAATAGACATCCACGGGAATTAACTTATCGACTCCCCGAACAGTACTGTAAGAATCAGTACTGAACATTCCTCATGTAATAGTACAAGCTCCCATAGCAATGACATATTTTGGTTTAGGCATTTGTTTATATAATCATACTAAAGGCGGAGCCATTTTCATTGTTACGGTACCAGTTGTTAAAATTAGGTATGCTTGCCTAGGGCTCGATCTTGGTACTAATCCATAACGATCAAAGTCGAATCGTGAGCCTATTAATGAAGCAAATTCAATGAAACAACAACTGGTACCATATAGAAGAGGTTATAAACTGGAGTGTCTTGCCCAATTCGAAAGATCGTTTAATGTAGTTGAAATAACGGAATTCGGAGTTGTTTGGGCAAGTAACGGAAAATCGTGCTATCCACACTAGAATAGATGAGTTTTCTGAAAAACCATGCTAGTGGAGGAAGACCCTCTAGGGATAAGAATCTCTTCCTATCTAACGGAACGCTATTGGCCCAAATGGAAAAGACATTGTGGAGAAAGATATGGCTTTTCCCGGATGAAATGAAATATTTGATTCATGTAACAGGGGAAATATTTGATTCATGTAACAGGGGAAAGTTAGAGTTGCGAACTTATAATAAACTCTTTATCTTATGACTAGAGTTCTAAGAGGAAAGATAGACGATATTACGAAGGATGGGTTAGGGAGGATCACACTAGATATATGTCTATATGTAATGTCTATAAATCCAGCTACAATTCCTGTACATTTTTCGACACATTATTCTAGAATCTGATTAAAAAAAATGCGAGCGATTTCTGTTATGAAAGAAACAAATGTATATGTGATAGTATATATATATTAGCTATATAGGGTTTATCCCTTTTTTTTTGAAGTTTTAGTTACTTCGATTTGATTTTTTTTAGTGATCAAATAAGGTTGATTGTCTCATTTCGGTAGGGGAGCGTTCCGCCTTAAAGGGAAGCACCCGCGCAAGCAGGTGTTGACGAAGTGGAAGCGAGAATGTCGGCTTGAGTAACACAAACATTAGTGATAATCCAATGCCCCGAAAACCTAAGGGTTCCTCCGCAAGGTTCCTCCGCAAGGTTCGTCCACGGAGGATGAGTCAGGGCCTAAGATCAGGCCGAAAGGCGTAGTCGATGGACAACGGGTGAATATTCCTGTACTACCCCTTGTTGGTCCCGAGGGACGGAGGAGACTAGGTTAGCCGAAAGATGGTTATCGGTTCAAGGACGCAAGATGACTTTGCTTTTGCAGGGTAAGAAGGGGTAGAGAACTCAATATAATTTATCTCAGACTAAGTGGTCTTATTTAGTACCAAAAAAATGGAAAAATAGGGCTAACCAATGTCGTATGATTCAAAAAAAAGACTCAACGAAATCGAATTTATATAAAAAAGAAAAAGATCAATTAATTCATTACATGAAAGAAAATTACTATGCAGTAAATTCATTGATGAGTCAAAAAGTCAAATAGAAAAAACATTTAGAGTATGATATTTTATCTTTCCTTTTGTTCTTGTTTCCCTCTCATCCAAAAACAAAAATAGTAATTAATTACTAGTTAACAGAATAACACAAGACCTAAAAATAAACCATTTTATTTTTAGTGACAAAAAAATGTTGCGGAGACAGGATTTGAACACGTGACCTCAAAGTTATGAGCCTTGCGAGCTAGCAAATTGCTCTACTCCGCGCTAAAGAACTAGGAACTAACGGGTCAAGAAAGATTGGATATGCCCTCTACCATATCTATACAAATAAAATAGTCTATTTATACAAAATGGCAAAGAGGGCCCCTCTATGATCCATGATCATAGAGATCCGTACAAATCAGAAACGATATTTTTATCCTTACCAACTGGATCTTGTTGCGCCGGGTGACAAACACGCATGAACTATTTCTCGAAGTACGTGACCGGATAGTCCAAAGTCTCGATAGTTTGCTCTAGGTCTTCCAGTCAAAAAACAACGTCGATGAAGACGTATAGATGCACTATTACATGGTTCAGATTTTCCCAAAACTGAAACCGTTAGGACCGCTTTGGGAAGATCTTTCCGATGATATAAATTTTGTTAAAATCCAACGGTTAGATTTCAAGAAACGTGTAAATAAAATTTTGATAAAAATAGAGCTAGGGCCGCCTATTGACCCGAAGCGTCGTTAAACAAAATTGGGCTATTTTTATATTAATAAAAATAGCAATAAATCATTATAAAATAATATTAACAATATGAAATGGTTTAAATTATATATATGCGAGAATTATTTGAAAAGACCGTGTTCAATCTCATTTCAAATAATTAAACGATGATTTAAATCGAAGATATTGAAGACCGACGATCTTCACACAGAATGGATGACTACTGATGCCCGACATTAGTTAGCTCCCAGTAAAGGGTTAAAGTAGTAGTTGTCTGGACGTACTTGTTGATTGTCTGGATAAGCAAGCGCCTCTCTTCCGTATTGGACATACGGGACGAGGAATAAGGTGTCTCTGGTTTCGTTCAGACCCAGAACAGACTTGTAAATGGATGTGTGTCTGACATTGGATTTCATTCCATGTAAATTGGTTTCTATTTAATATATATCTGATTAGTGGCGGAGAATTTATTCTCTTGCTTAACACCCTTCTCTGAGACGCACGAGCTCAGAGGTTATATATTGGCAGTTATCGATCAAATGGCGTGAATTGTCAATGTGCATGCCAAGATGCAAACGATCAAGGCTTTTGTTGAAAAGCAAAGCCTTGTGGTTGATGATCAAAGCACAACCCATTTAGGCATAGCTTTGTGTATAGCGTTACTTCGCGAGCCTCACACCCCAGTAGGAGTCTAAAATGGGATAAGGGAACGCAGTGACTGCACACGTTTCTTTCTAGCTAGAAGTGGTATTAGGGTTTTGCAAGCCCTGAAATTTTACTTATGTGGTTGACGGATTATGAGGTACCTCGGATTTATTGGTCAATAGTGACCAAATTATAGGTTCAATAGGACTGGGAAACGTGTGTTCAGGCATAACTAATCCACTAAGGTATATTTATGGACCGGCCCTGCAGGATCCAAGGGTTCACTGCGGGGGATCTTGAGACATTTGCTAAAGTGTCTCGAATCGGTAAGGAGATCGTCCTTAGCCTTGACTCATGATGGAAACCCAATTTCCGATACGACATTACAGTTTTGATTGTTAAGCTATATATGGCGACATAGTAGGATAGGGTACTATGTCGTCTAAGATTGATACATTTACTTTGAATTATTTTAAAACGGATTAGACACTAATAATAATATTAAAATATTATTTTCTACGTATCAAGCATGTTTGATCATTATAAGGTAAAACTCTATCCTCCGGTTTGCATTGCATCGTGTGATGGGACTTGAGTTTTATAATGATTCCATTTTTCTAAAAAGGCATTGCGTTGTTTTAAATAAAAATTTGTTTAATTTATGCATTGGCAATCCAATGGAGTAAACCCGTTCCATGTTAGTGGCGTGGTCCTGTGATTAGCCATATTGTTAGATAAGTTAGGAAAGATTTCTCATACCAGTTCCATGACCGGCTCGTAGTTTGTTTCACTTTGCAAACTCGGGTGCCCTCTTTTTCAATCGGGCAGCCAAGTAACAGGTTCAGGTTATTTTGGACATATGCTAGATTGGAGTATGCTTATGGAAGGAAGACGAAGAACATTTTTATCTTTTATTTCTACTTTGAGTCATTTAGACATCCTTTATCTACGATGTACTTGATAGAGTTTTAGACTTATTTCTATTTGCTGAGACTTTCTATATGCTAAGTTGTATTCTATAACTACGCCACTCTGATGTTCTGATGCTACGATATTGATGACATTATTATTTCCGCTGCAATGACTATGTGTTATTGTGACGGCCGGGAATTTCGCTCGATCCGAATAAGTCGCTAAACCGATCTATATCGTTCGAAACGCCTGATCGTTTTGAGAACACGACAAAATAGAACGCAGACGGAAGAACATTTCATTGTTAATTACAACAATACATCATATTACAGGAATATACAGTGTATAAATGAACATTACACAGAAATATCAGAGATTTAAATTACATTTAAATACATCGCAGTGGAAAATAATACAATACACAACTGAAGGAGATATACGGATACAAAGCTTTCCAGATATCATTCCTGCTGTAAACCAGGATCCTGTGAATATAAATCTGTAAAAGCAAAACTACTAGCTGCCCGTGTCAAAATAGGGGCACCCAGAGTTTAGGTTAAAACAATAAACTCCAGGTCAGTCATGGGACTGGTGTGAGAACTAAAACAATTATTAATCTTTATTTTAAAGTTAGATGAATCAAGGGACCACGCCGTATAACACGGAACGGGTTTCCTCCCAAGAACACCAGTGCATAAAACAACAACGCAATGCTAAATATGAAAAAATGAAGCTATTATAAGACCCAGGTCCCATCACACAATGCAACGCAAGCCGGAGGATAGGGTTTTACCTTATAATGGCCAAGAATGCTTGATACATTTAAAACAAATCATTTGATACTATTATAAGTGCATAGTGTATAAAACAACTTCAAATCATAAATATCAATCATAGACGGCATAAGCGCCCCATCCCACTATGTCGCCATACTAGGCTCTACAAATAAAACCGCAAATGTCACGTATTTGGAAATTGGATTTCCGTCTATGAACCGAGGCTAGGGATCGTCCTCTGCCGATTCGAGACTCTCTAGCCCGAGCCTCAGGCAAGCACCCAGGCAAGCCTTGGATCGTCAGGGCCGGTCCACCGATGTGGATTATTATGCCTGAACACTAGTTTCCCCGCCCTTTGGGGCGTAAATGAGCCAACGAATGACTCCATCAGGGTAGTAACCCGCATTTTTAGCTGTTGAACAATTTATTTATTTAATTATTAAATATCGATTTATCGATATCAAGAACGTGAATTAAATAATATTGAATATTTAATTAATAATTATAATATAATAAAATATATTATAATGTCGAAATAATCAAAAATATTGGAAATCACAATATTCTGTGAACGAGGTCATCCCTAAGATGTAATTCAGCTTAGAGTTGAATTATATTGACGAATATATTCAATCGACGTCAGTTTGAACGTAAAATTTGAATATAATTAAAATAGAGCCTGAAACGACGCGGCAGTTCGCTATTTGGCGATTTGAACTTCAACTGAGTATACAGGATTCATTTTAAATCGGATTTCTGTGAAACAAGAAACGTGTGGAGCTGGTGGAGTATATCTTTCTAGTGGAAGAGAAAGATCGGGATTTCGTCGTGTAGATTTTGAGTTACGTCCAAATCAAATTTCAGAAAAGTCGCTGTGGAATTCCTTTATAATTTGCGACGCTTTATATACGTTATAAAAGGATTTTCGATATGAACTGAATACCGAGATAATCTGAAATCTGAAATATCAAACTGTATATTCTGATATGATATTCTGGAGCTGTACGATATCATATGTAAAGATATACGATAATATAAAATTATTTATATTTAATTTAATAATATTTAAATATATTTATATATTTAAATGGGTCATTCAGAGCTTTAAAAATAGCCGGTTTTGCAAACGAAGTCGGATTTCGACGAAACTAATTTTGTTGGATCCGCAATTTCAAATATTTGTTAGATTTCCAGTTTCGTGATTTTTAGAGTCACTGTGTGGCCGTACGGATTTTTAGAGTGAAAAATAGTCAGTATTTCGACAGTTAAAAATACGCTGTGTGAGCAAACGGAGTCGGAATTCGACGAAACCAGTTTCGTTGGGACCGTAATGTCGAACTGTAGGTGCTTGTCCAGTTTGATGATTTTTGGGTATTATGTGTGACTGTGTGAATTTTAGAAGAGATATACAAGCAGCGACTGAATAAAAATGAATATATAAAAATATTAATATTTTTCTATAAATACATCACCTCACCCTAAACCCTAAATTACTTTCATTTTCTAGTCAACGCAAGAATGTTGAGCCGCCACAAATTATTCATTCCTCCAGTAAAAGTTTAGATCAAAGAAAAATCAAAAGGGATCAAATAAAAATGCTAAAAAAATCAAAGGATGATTCTTTTGAGTTGTAGAAGCATTTATCTTCATCTGTTGTGGATCTCTAAGGGTGCGACTGCCTGTCTGGGAGCTCGTCGTTCTACCGTAGGGATTAGGGTTGAACAATACTGGAATTTGAGGCATCGTTGCGAACTGTAAATAGTGGATTTGGGTTTGTCAGAGGAAACCGCACAAATTTGCAGAGTATGGGAGAATTCCGTGACTCTTTTGTTCGGTGGTCTACTGTACATGCTCGAAAGCAGCTGCTGTCGTGAGTCCTACCACTGATACGAGATGAACGAGAGGGTGCCGAAGTGAAGAGTTGGAAATGAGAAGTTTAGTGGTCTTATTGATTTGAAGATTTCATGGAGTAGTTAGGGAGGTTATTGGATTTGAAAGTAGCGTTGATGATTTGGTATGAGCAGTGGGATTTTCGGTGGTTTGGAGAAGAACACGAGGTCGGGTTGGGTATTTACGTTGGGGTTGGGCCAAATAGAAGTGGTAAGCCCAATTATAAAGTAGGAATTTGGTTTTTATTTTAATTTAAATAGTGTATAACTTGTATAAATCATAACAAATTCATACATGAACGAAATTCAGAAAAAAAAAACAAGATCCATTGGGATCGTATGGATGAGAGCTCCACAAATGGAACTGACTGGAAGTGGATTGGAGCTCGTTTGAATTTACGGCGAATTAAACTGTTTGATTTAAATCAAACAACAGTTTATCGTTCTTTAGCGATGAACTGCAAATGTGAGTAAAAACTCACTAACTCTCCTCAATTTATATTTTAATATAAATTGTATTTTATTTCTGTATTTGACTGCTAGTTATGTACTGTTAATTTGGACTGTTAAGTTTTATTGTTAAATTGGACTGTAGATTGGACTGTTAAATAATTGATTGAAAACAGTATGGATATATATATATATATATACATATATATATATCGTTATTAAACGGTGAATTTGTTATCAGTGTATTTCATTAGAAATGCAAGTGATGTTATATACGTTGTTTAACATCGGTGGATGCAGGGAAACAGGTTGGAGGAATCCGACTGGATTCCTCAACATTTATTTTACTGTTATTTGTATATTGTGATATATACTGTGATATATAATCTGTTGTTGATTGTATATGTTTGGATGATATTGATCATTGACAGTTGGTTGTTTAAAAACAATAGAAAACACTGAAAATGTAGAAAATGGGATTTTCAATATTTATATTGAAAATGAATCTATTTATAAAATTGAAGGATTTTATAAAAGGATATTTATTTAGAAATAAATAAATAAAATAAAGGAATGTTTATTTAGATTAAATAAATAGAATAAAGGATATTTAATTAGGGATTAAATAATTAGAGTTATAAAGGAAAATCTATTTAGGGAAATAAATAGATTATACAAAAGAAAATCTATTTAGAAAATAAATAGAAGTTAAAATAAATAGAAATAAAAGAAAAGTTAGTTAGTCGGATATAAATATTCGAATCAAGTTAGTTAAGTGATCAAACCAAGCTAGTCGAACCAATCGAGTCAAGATGGTCGAGTCAAACCAACCGAGTCGAGCTGGTCGAGTCAAACCAACCGAGTCGAGCTGGTCGAGTCAAACCAATCGAGTCAAGCTGGTCAAGTTAGTCGAACCTGGTCAGTACAACCAAGCTGGTCAAGTTAGTCGAACCTGGTCAGTCGAGTCGAGTAAATCAAAACTTAGTTAATCGAAAGGAGTTTATCGATTTAGTTAATCGATAGGAGTTAATTGATTTAGTCAATCGAGATGAGTTAATCGGTTTTAATGAATCGAGAGGAGTTAGTCGAATATGGTATTCGAACCAAATGGTCAAACCAAGTGGTCGAACCAAGTAGTCAAGCCCAGTGGTCAAACCAAATGGGTCAGGTTAGCCAAACATGGTCAGTCAAACCAAATGGGTCAGGTTAGCCAAACCTGGTCGGTCAAACCAAATGGGTCAGGTTAGTCAAACCTGGTCGGTCGAACCAAGTAAGTCGAGTTAGTCGAGTCAAGTTAAGTTAGTCGAGATAAGTTCGTCGAGTTAAATAAATCGATGTTAGTTTCATCGAAAGGAGTTATCGATATTAGTTTCATCGAAAGGAGTTATCGATGTTAGTTTCATCGAAAGGAGTTATCGATGTTAGTTTCATCGAAAGGAGTTATCGATGTTAGTTTCATCGAAGGGAGTTATCGATTATAGTTTAATCGAAGTGAGATTTTCAAATATGAGATATTTGAAAGGGAAGAGTTATCGAATATTAGTTATTCGAAAAGAGATTTTCGAATATCGTTTATTCGAGATGAAGTTAATCGAATATAGGTTATTCGAAGAAGAGTTAATCAAATAGAGATTTCTCGAAGAGAGTTAATCGGCAAATTCGATTATATCGAATTAGGGAAAGTACTTATACTTTCCAGTGTTTAAATAGAGATTTATTTATATTTAAATAAATAAGTGTTAGGTTAATTATTCACTAATAAGAATAGAAGTTATAATTTAAGTTAGATAATTCGAAAGTAGGGATTATAACGTTATCGTTATAACCAATGTTCTAAATATAGAAGAGGATCAGTAAAATTTGGATCCGAGAAAGGCGTAAAGAAGTTGTTAAAGATTAAAAGATAAACTTTGACCATTTCGAAGTTATAACGTTGTTCAGTTAAGGTCTGAGAGGTAATTATACCCCAACTTGAGTGACTTCCTTCTTAACTAAGAAATGGTAAGGTTTGATCGTAAAAGAGTTTTGGAAATGTTTTCCAAACGAGAATAGAAATGTTTTTTGATAAAAGAAAAATAAGAATTTAGAATATAGGGAAACAGGAGATAAGTAAATAAAGGAACTAAAGAGATTAATGTTAAAAGATGTTTGTTCGATATAATTTCCATCTGGGAATAATATCGTTGTTTGCACACTTGTTTTTCTTTGATGGTTAAATCACAGACTATCGAAGTTTTGACCATTTTAACGTTGTTAATATGGAGAGACCGGTTGGATTATTATCCATAGAACCACTCTGTATTGGCATAAGCGTTGCGAATCATATATGCCAAAGATAATTGAAGACGGAGTAAAATGCAAGGGCTATCCTGTTTACAGAATAGTGCCTTCGGTTTGTCCAGTCCCAGGACAACTTGTATGGACGAAGGTCTGAAAGAGTATATCCAATGGATCGCGTAAGTTGATCTGTTCAAACGTATTCACGTTTGGTGGCGGAGGAATTCGTTTCTCTAAGCTGTATACCCGTGTTACTTTTGGATAAAAAAATTTGTGATTTGGCGGGTATGACGATGTGACATTTCTAAGTGAATGAAGATGGATGTCTGACAGAGTATTTCCAGACAATCACGTACATTGATTTCTTCAACCGTACCAAGAGTGGAAGCGGAGAAGGAAACTTCTTTTAGCTGACACGTAATGTACTGTTGTAAACGTCAATTAGTGATTTCGATGGATTTGACAATGTAGCATTCGAAGTGAATCTGATGTAATGATAAAGCGTAGCTTCTAGCCTCATCATCCGGTAATGACAGAAATCGGGCAGGCAGCATGGCTAAGTCGGTCGCACCGAAGTAGGGTGTATAATCACCTATCTAGTGAATATTCATTTGTTTCTTAAATCTATCAATGCTGTCCCATATATATACGGGAACGGTTGCTGATCCCAACCGTTGGTGATGTACATTCGATACACTCAAGCGAAATGAGTGGTCGGTCATGTGTGGCTGAGTTGCAAGACGTTCTTGTTGAACTCCAGTGTATCGTTCCTAGAGTACACTGATCGGAAGGTGGTTCCATACCTTGTCATAGTTGGAAATCCAATCATCCAATACGTGCTTACGGTTTTGATTGTATATTATATATGTTGTAACGTGAGATGCAAGCATTTCTACTAGACTGATATTTATTTGTACATAGACATTATTATAATATCAAAAGGTTTTTGATATAAAGATATTTTGGATTTTCATAAGGGAAAAACCCGTTCCGTTCTGCGGCGTGGTCTTATGAGATATCGTTTACTTGTTCATATACCTGTTTAAACTGTTTTACTCACACCAGTCCCATGACTGACCCGGAGTTTACTTTGTTGTTTTCCCTAAACTCTTGGGTGCCTAATTTTGTACGGGCAGTCAAGTAGTCAGGAATTTGCAGATACATTGAAGAGCTGGAGCAGGAGGCTTCAGAATCATATAGCTATAGTTTATTTCCGCTATGTTGTAAGTGTTGTACTCTGATAAGTGCTATTGTATACATAACTGTTATATTTCCAAGTTATGTTATCAATTATATGTTATTCGTTCCGCTGTGAGGTTCGGGTTACTCTGATGTTGTGTTCTTCTTCTTCTTCTATTCTAAGTTTCTATCTTATCTATTCTCACCTTCTAATTTCTTTCATTAATTACCGGGATTTTTCGATGTTTTGGTTATCGACGTCGAGCTTACGTCGATAACCAAAGCCGCTCAAAATCCGGGTCGTTACAATCGGACCCGGATCGTCCGATCAAACCGAGGCGCCTCGCAACAGCAACAACCACACAGGTGAAAAGTATATAAATGTCAAGGCTGGTAGGTCACTGACACCACCCTAGCTAGAAAGAAACGCATGTCGTCCTTGAGGTCCTATCCCTTTTTAGTTCACAACCGGGGTGTGAGGCTCGCAAATTCACGTTACACAAAGCTATGCCACACAGGCCGTGCTTTGATCATCACCACAGAACTTTGCTTTTCAACAGAAGCCTTGATCAATTGCCACTTAGGCATGCCACACAGGCAATTCACTCTATGCGTTTGATATCCATCAGTATATAACCCCTGAGCTCGTACGTCTCAGAGAAGGGCATTAAGCAAGAGAATAAATTCTCCGCCGCCAAACAGATATATATTTAATAGAAATCAATCACACAGACTAAAATCCAATGTCAGACACACGGTCCATTTACAAGTTCGTTCTGGGTCTGAACGAAACCGGAGGCACCTAGTACCTCGCATATCCATCTATCTCCAAGTACGTCTGGACGATCACCAACTGTTTCCATCTTCTTGGGTGTACGGCCCAATCAAGATCATCAGTAATCACCCAAACGACGTGAAGACTTCTTGTCTTCGACCACCGTCTTCATCTTCGACACCACGTCGAATTTGTTATTCAGAATGGGATAAACCCGGTCTTTCTGAACAACGCGCGTATATATAATAAAAGTGTTACACAAACACAACATACGCCTCATTCCACTTCAGAATATTCTTTTTATTCAAATATTCTTATATTTTGGGAAAAGTTCCCAATAATTTTATCAAAGATAAATTCTTTAAATTTATTCTTTAATCTCCTTTGAATATCAATTCAAACTAGTCAGGATTAGCGAACCACACCGAAGTAATTATTTATTTTATTTCCCAATCCCAACCTATTTATCCCATGAAGTAAAACTGGTAATACTTCATATCTAACACCACGGTGTTATCGGTAAATTCAATTACCATTTCACGTTCAAATCTAATTAAAGATTTAACTATCGCCTGGAGCAAAACTGGTGATACTCCATTCTCGATCATTTCAATCTAATTAAAGATCCATTAAAACTCCACTTAGTTTTAATCTTCATAGAAATCAATATCCTGTCTTTAACTGGGTTAAAGAACCAATGTCATTTGAAACACGGCCCACAATAAACCCAAAATCACATTCATTCATTAATTATCGGGTTAAAGAACAAGTGTTATTTAAAACACTGTTCACGATAAACCCAAAAATCAATACCAATTCAATTCTAATTAAATATCATTTAATTGGTACAATTCATTAAATTTAAATAAAAAGATTTAATATTTTTCTCAACTGGGCTTAAGAACAGTGTTAATGAAGACACCATTCACGACAAACCCAAATCACATTTGATATTAAATACAAGGCTCTGAATAGAAAATATACCGGCTTATATTCAATATCAAATTCTACGACCAACAAATATCGCATTGGAAATAACGATATTAATATATCTTTCAAATTTCCCAAACAATATCTGTATAATCACGATATCCAACATCGAAATATTCCAAAGACAATTTCGATTCAAATCCATTCCAATTAAATTATTAGAAATTCTGGTTATATTCAAAACCATTTCAAATCCAATTTATTTATTTAGAAATAAATAGAATTATAATTCTAGTTCAAAACTAGTTCATTTCGATAAAAATATATTTTTATCTTTTCAAATATGGAGTTTTTCATCCCAATTCTTCACAAATCATTTCTTATGATTTTACACAAATTATTACTATTTTTAATAATTTTATCAAGGCTTGTACAGTCGATTTCCATCAACGGCCATCGAACTGCACTTATAGCGACCTTTTCCAAATTTGAATTGGACATAATTCTAAATCCAACTGTTAGATTTCGAATTTCTAATTACGAACCCAACAGTTCCGGTTTTAGGAGAATCCGACGGTCGGATCTCCCGCAATATCTGTTCGAAGTCAATGGTCGAAATTCGCGAACTATCGCGACGCGGCGTGTTCTATTCACGCCATTATATTATATATATAATATATATAATATATATTTCCTCGATTTCAATTCAAAACGTGTTTTATAAATCGTTTTAAATTCATTTTCAAAACGGTTTCAACTTCATACTCAATTTCAAATCAAAATTGAATATTCCAATATAAATTCGTTTTAAATTCATTTCAAATCGATTTCAATCCAATTTCAATTTAATTCGAATTTCAATTATATTCGAATTTCAAATCTATTCGATTTCAAATCTATTCATTCTAATTCGAATTTCAATTCGTTTTCAATTCAATTCAATTTCAATTTGAATCCATTCCTATTCAATTTCAATTCGAATTCATTCCTATTCAATTTCAATTCGAATTCATTTCCACTCAGTTTCAATTCGAATTCATTTCTGTTCAGTTTCAGTTTGAATTTCAATTCTTTTCAAAATATCAGATTTTGAAATTACTTTCGATATTCATTATAAAATGAATAAAATCGATGCAAATTTCGTTCTTGTCAAAATGGCGTCAATCTAATCAACACGGCTTCAAATATTTCTATTTTCAAATATTTCTATTTCAAATATTTCTACTTCAAATATTTCTTTTTCAAATATTTCTATTTCAAAACTGGAATGAGGCCTAATCAATTACCATATAATGTTAATTATATGGATTTTCTACAACACATGTATACAATAACAACGATGAATAATCAACCATCATCCAAAGTGCATTCTACACTGTATAAGCATCGAATATAAATATTTAACGCTCATAACAGTTTGTCCATCAATCGATCGACATACAACTAATTATTGGGACTAGTGTATGTCATATATCATCCCAATACCCGTGTGGGGTTTTCAAACAATCAAACACAGATTTTATTTGTGCAGTTGGGCGATGTGTAAAATTTATCGTCCCAATCAATATCAGTCAAATGTGTGTATATAAACAAATCGTCCAATCTGTTTATTTTTATTTCATTTTAAATACACGTTAAAAATTCTATTTTTAACTATGAAATATTTTTAACTATCTAAATATTTTATTTCATTTCACATCACATCACACAATCAACTACACATCAAAATCAAACAAACAAGCATACAAGCCGTCCATGGTCTGTGGACGACGGGTGTCGGGTGCTATTAAACACCGTCTGCATCCTAGTAAATATTATTAACTAGAAATAAAATTAAAAAGTGAGAAATTCTCACCGATTCGCTAATCCAATCCCACGACTCTTCTTAGGTAGAAATCTTCGCCGTTCTTGCTTCTTGTCACTTTCTTTCCCCGTATTCACTACATATATAAAAATCGCATTTTTATTTCGCTTTTCGATATATAAAAATCAAATTTTTACTTCGCTATTCAATATATAAAAATCGAATTTTTACTTCGCTATTCAATATATAAAAAAATTGAATTTTTACTTTGCTATTCAATATATAAAAAAAAAATCGAATTTTTACTTCGTTACATATATAAAGATGATATTTTTACTATCTTACCTATATAAAAATTATATTTTTATACTTCTACAATATAAAAGATTATATTTTGAATTAATATCTATATAATATGAAAATTATATTTTCACCCTTCCTATAATATAAAAATTATATTTTTAACCTTCCTATATAATAAAAATTATATTTTTACTAAGCAAAGATCATATTTTTGATTTCATACTTTTCGCTATTTATAGTTATAACCTTTGTATTTTTATCGCGCTATTTTACACATAAAGATTTCGCCTTTCATAACATAAATATTTCGCCTTTTCAAAAATAAATATTTCGCCTTTTCAAAAATAAATATTTCGCCTTTTCATATTTAAAGGTTTTGCCTTTTCATATTTAAAGATTTCGCCTTTTCATATTTAAAGATTTCGCCTTTTCATAACATAAAGATTTCGCCTTTTCATAACATAAAGATTTCGCCTTTAAAAATCATAGCTTTTTACTTCATAAAGATCAAATTTTCCTATGTAAATTATTCTCAAACAAAAACTTATACACCCATGAAAAATCATATTTTTCAATCACTCCTATATATTCATAACTGAAAATAAATAAAATAAATGTCGATAAATAAATAAAACTAAAATTAAAACTTACTTTTTGCTGCCTAAAGAGGGAGGAGGGGTTTTAAGGGGGTGCGGTGGCCTTAGGGGGGCGCAGTGAGGTCTGGGCTCGGATTGGGGGGTCTTCTCGTCAGGCAATGAGAAGGAGGGAGGAAGAAGAAGAGAAGAAGAGGAGGAGGGAGGTGGGGTCGGGCGCGGTCGGAAGGGGGAGGGCGATGGGGTCTTCGCGGTTTCACTGGAGGGAAGGGAAGGGAGAAGGGGATCGGGGAAGAAGGAGGAGAGGGAGTGAAGAGGGGCGGTGGCGCCCGCCACTGGGGGAAACCGCGATGGGGCGGCGGCGGGAGGAGCGGCGGCTCCTCCCCTTCCCTCTCTCCCCTTTTTTTTAATTTGATTTCGAATCAAACAGAATGAGGGGGGGCCAGAGGATAAGGGGTAGGAGGGAGAGGTTATTATATTTTTGTATTAATTTTAAATTCAAAAAGTCGACTTTTTTATTCGACCTCTAAACGAGGCCTACCGCCTGTCGTCCATAGCGTTTCACCCCCATTTCGAACACAATGGGATATGTATCATAGGCTTATTCGATCGTTTCGGTCAGTTTTCGTTGAAATCAACATATAAATTATTATATTGAATTTTAACCGTACATTTCAATTTACTGGGGTCACATACGGACTCTATAAATTCCAAAAAAATTATTTCTAGATTCATAATGACGATTAAAATCAACTAAAACTTTACATACGGACTCTATAAATTCCAAAAAAATTATTTCTAGATTCATAATGACGATTAAAATCAACTAGTTTCATCAAATTCTGAGACCATTGGAAAAATGGTCATTTTTCAGTCGATTAAAATCAACTAAAACTGGTCAAACGCGTTTTCCTTTTCCACGCTCACATATTGATTCGAAAAATTATGAAATTTGGAACCTAGCAATGATTTGACATCACGGATCCAACAAAAGTGGTTTCGTCGAAATCCGAGGTCGTTTGCAAAATGGCTATTTTTTTTAAGGGCCAGAATTCCATAGCGACTATTCAGAATTTTCAACTGGGCATATCTTTTGATTTCCGCTATGAAATTTTGATTTCCCAGATTCGTTGGAAAGATATTCTCAATTAGATTCTATTATTTTTGGTTTCACTAAAATCCGTTTTATTTTGCACCCGCTACATTCATTTGAAGTTTGAAATCGAATTATCGAACTACAGGGCCATTTTCAATTCCTTTTATAATTTAAAATAAATATTTATATTCTAACGACGACGAATATAAATATATACGTTCTAATCTATTCAAAATAAATTTCTCGTCGATATTATTTAAAATAATTCATTTTAAATAATCAAAATTCGCTAAAATTGCCAAAATAAAAATTTTAAACTGGCCCAGATTTCCGGGTTATTACAATCTCCCCCACTTAAAAACTTTTCGTCCTCGAAAAGGAACGAAGCCGAAAGTTGTTTAACTAATCAACTCAACTTTCAATATTTTGACTACGACTTAAGTCCTTCAACTTTTCAGTTTCTAAGAACTTTTCAAATTTTTCAAAAATTTGGCTAACACCCTAAATTTTCGAAAAATTTCGCCATAACCTCCACTGTACCGGGAGCACGGGAAAATCTCGAAATTGCCAAACAGGTCATCTGATCTCAAAAAGAAAAAGAAAAAGCCAAGCGGCTAGCCAATCGGCTCATAAAATCATCATCACCCAAACAAAACAGTAAATTATAGTAAACATGTACCTATTTGTCGAGCAAACAAATTTTATTCTCTGCTCTAGCCTCCTTGCTATGACCTGTTCAATGTAAGTACATGTATATGCAAGCAAATGCGATAAATTTCCAATACATTTCACTATTTGGTTCAACTGGCTATATGGTTCAAATTTCAAACAAATAACTAAACAACACAACCATCAATCAATTAGTTGGTTATCATTTCAAATGCATAACTTTAATATATAGTCAAAAATCAGATTTTTGATGCCAAATCACAACAATAAGCCCTATCTAGTTTTTGGTTCTCACACCAGTCAATAGGAAATATGTGACGGCCCGCCTCGCACCAGCCTGCATTTCCTCCAAAAGTGCGCTGTACACATGCCCGACTAGCACAAGACGGTCGTCAGAAGAAAGGAAAGAAGGGAACGAACTAATCAAAGGACCTGTAGAATGTCTCACAGCGCATGGAATAAAATATAATAATAACATACTTGACATAAAACAGGCGAGACAGTGCATAAGTTGATGACTAAAACCAACATCAATCTCAAAGCAGCGGAAAACAAATACAGCTTATTACAACATTCCAAATTTACTGTCTCTAAACAAAAGAAAGCTAAAATAGAAGATACACCAACAATGCCCAAGCAGTGATCTTCAACAACACAGGGAGAATATTATGTATATAGTACGTGGAAGCCTCCTGCTCGTCTCCGGATTATCTACCCGTGTATCACCAGCTAACCTGTCTCTAGTCTGCTCGTGTGAGCACCCAGAGTAATAAGAAGAGACATAAAACTCTGGGTCAGACATAAAGCCTGGTATGAGCGATAAGCATCTAAACAGAATAATAACAAGTATACTAAGCCATACCTGAACCTGGACCTGCAACCAAAGAGTTAGTACCACATACCGTACAATACTCCAAGGTGCCATAATAACTAGTGTAAGAATACGGGGGTGGGGTGTGCATGTCACAATGGTAACAAACAAATCATCCATGGCAACCATCCTCACATCTCTCACTCAGTGCGTAAAGCGTACGACATCTATCACTTTGGAACACTAGACAACCTGAGGTAACGACGAATCCCGACTTGTAGAAACCCTGCTGTGACCAAGCCAAACACTTGGAGTCATGACCAAACATTTCAATGACCCACTTCATTGGTCGTAGCCCTTGGTTCTACCGATGCCATAATGGCCCTGAATCCGCCTTCGTACCTCCTACCATAGTGGTTCAAAGTTATAGGTGTCGATAACTCCTTGGCACGCGTCCCGCAGCAAAGCCCAATCATGAAGCGAACTTGTTGATTCCTATCTGAATCTTAAGCTCTAACTTCTCATTTGAGCTTCCTTTGCATCTCGGGTTTGGTCGAATTGGAGTGGGTCTTCAGAAAAGTTGTCGTGCAGTAGCAGCTCTATAATTCGGTTCGGTTCGGTCACCCATGCTCGGTTCGGTTCGGTCACCCATGCTCGGTTCGGTTCGGAGTGCCACCTTCCTCTGGGTTCGGGTCCTTCTCCTTGTCTTTTCGGGTCGGGCACTTCGCTCCGGGTCGGGTCGGGGTCCTCCTCCAGGTCGGGTCGGGTGTCCTTCTCTCCAGCGCTCCAATCCCTAGCTTATTTCTTCTTTGCTTCCGATCCGAGCCCTGCATCTCCAAGTCGATCCGATCTGGCCTCCAATCACTCTTCCGATCCGCTCCGTTCCCTAGCTTACTCCGATCCGATCCGCTCCATCGCTCCGATCCGATCTCCTGTCCAACTCCAACTCTAAGCAATGGCCTTCCTTCCTGCCAAACTTCTTCCAGTGGCAAGTCCTCATCCAGTTCGGATTCCCTTGGTCAGTTCCCTAGTCCGATCCGACCCCTTTCTCCGATCCGAACCGGTTCGGAGCCTGCACATTTCTGCAACTTTCCAGCAAGCTTTCTACGCCATTCGACGACGTTTCGAGCAATTTAACTATTCTAATCAATCATGAAACATACCATAGAGTCATAGTAACATGTAATAGCAACCACAAACAACAAACAACAATTTAAATGAATCAAAATGGATCAAAAGTGGCCAAAACCTCACATTTTCTTATAATCCCTCCTAATCATGTTTAAGCATACGATTAGCAAAACACATCGAAATTAACCCAAATTTCTAACAGAGCCTTAAAACATTATTTTAAAATTTTAAGAATTTTTCCAGAATTTATTTACGTATAAATTCGCTAATCCTTACTAATTACCCTTAATTAACCGTAATTAGTGTCAAAATGATGCTATCACTCACCTTGGCCACAAATGAAATTCTCAGAACTGAAACTCCTCTGATTTGGGGCGAATACTGATGTCTAACAGCAGTTCCAACCTTGCTTTGGTGCTTTTTCTCCTTAATTTGGTGTTGCTAAGCCTAATCTTCAATTAGAGAGTGATTTGGGGTGTTTTAGATGTAGGAAGCCATTACTAGGATCTCAAGGAGGTTTGTGGCTGCTCAAAACTGAAATGAAAGTGATAACCTAACCCTAACCAGTCCTCCTATACCTCTAAACCCGAAATTCCCCTTGGGCCTAGCTGCTAATTACCCGGTTAAGCCCAATTAAGCTGTTTTTCTCCATCTGAAACTTGTTTCAGCCATATCTCCCAAACGGTAAGTCCGTTTGGCTAATGTGACCACTCTACGGAAAGAGAAACTATCATTCAAAGCCAATGGAAGTGGTTTCAGGTCAAAATTCATTTCCAGTCAAAAGTTATGGCCAAAACAGTGCCAACTAGGGGTAAAATGGTCATTTAAAAATCGGGAAAAATCATGAACATGGGAAATGACCCCAATAGTCGTCTCCCAAAGTTACATGACCATACGACTTCGTATGTGAAAGAAATAAATATTCTACGATCCTATGGTGCGTAGAACGCGGGTCGTTACACTCTCCCCCCCTTAAGAAATTTCGCCCCCGAAATTCCTTAACTCAAAACATACAAAGGATCCCGCATGCCTAACAACCATATACAACAATCAAATATGCAAAACAAGCAAACAAGCCTATCCTAGCATGCGGAAAAACTAAATCGAAGTCAAAATCTTACCAGACAAAGAGTTCTGGATACTTCTTCCTTATGTCCTCCTCTGTTTCCCAAGTACAATCACTCTCGTCCTCGCTCCACTGTACCTTGACTAGCTTCACCGCCTTCCTTCGAAGTTGTTTCATGTCGTACTCGACAATACGGGCCGGCTTGCGGTTCCCAACCGCCTCGGGTTCTACTTCGAAGTCCTCTAACTGATCAGGTGAAATAGTCATATCTGAGTCGTGAACGAACTTCCTTAGTTGGGAAACATGAAATACATTATGAACTCCCGCCATCTTCTCTGGTAAGTCAACTCTATATGCCAAATTCCCGACTAGTTCAAGAACAGGGAATGGACCAATAAATCTTGGTGCTAATTTGCCTCTCCTGCCAAATCGTATTACGCCCTTCAACGGAGAAATCTTGACAAATACCAAGTCACCAACTGAGAATTTTAAGTCTCTTCTTCTCTTATCAGCATAACTCTTCTGCCTATCTTGGGCTGCCTTCATTCGTTGCTGAATGATCTTGATCTTATCTGAAGTTTCCCTCACCACATCTGGTCCAAGCATAAACTTCTCGCCAGTCTCTATCCAACATGATGGTGAGTTACACGGCCTTCCGTACAAAGCTTCAAACGGAGCCATACCGATACTGGATTGGTAGCTATTATTATATGCAAACTCTACTAGATGCAAATGGTCATCCCATGATCCTCCAAAATCCAATATACATGCTCTCAAGAGATCTTCCAAAATACGGTTCACCCTCTCCGTCTGACCGTCGGTCTGAGGATGATATGCGGTACTGAGATGTAACTCTGACCCTAGAGCCTCTTGTAAGCTCTTCCAAAACCCACTAGTAAACAACGGGTCTCGGTCGCTCACAATGCTTTTAGGTACTCCATGAAATCTCACTATCCACTTCACATACAATTCTGCTAACTTAGTTGTCGTTCTGGTCGATTTGACTGGTATAAACCTTGCACTTTTAGTTAGTCGATCCACAATTACCCAAATGCTATCATATCCCGATCTAGTCCTTGGTAATCCATCGATGAAATCCATCGAGACCTGCTCCCATTTCCATTCGGGAATTTCCAAGGGCTGTAACAACCCACTAGGTTTCTTTTGCTCGGCTTTAACTAGCTGGCAATTCATGCACTTGGATATAAACTTCCCAACGTCTCGTTTCATTCCTTCCCAGTAGTAAGTCTGCTTCATATCTCGATACATCTTATTACCACCGGGGTGTATAGTCAGCTTTGAGTGATGACATTCTCTAAGCACTTCATCTCTCAATCCATTGACATTGGGTACAACAAGCTTTCCATCCTTTCTAAGCCATCTATCTCGATCAAGCCCATACTTGTTCATCTCCTCATCGATACCCATCTCTAACTTGGAGATGATTTCCAATAGGTTAGGATCGTCCCTCTGACTAGAGCCGATTCGTTCAATCAAAGTGGGTCTGATCGTCAAACTTGCTAACATTTCTGGATCCAATTCGCACTTTGGTCTGAAATCAAACCCCGCGATAAACTCCAGTTGCTCCCATTCAAGGAACATAGCCCCTAAGCTGGCATGTCTTCTACTCAATGCATCAGCCACCGCATTGCCCTTTCCTGGTGTGTATGCGATGTCAAAATCATAGGAAGCTAAGAACTCCAACCATCTCTGCTGACGGAGATTTAAATCCTTCTGGGAGAATAGATACTTCAACGACTTATGATCTGTAAACAGCTCAAATCTTTCTCCCAAGAGATAGTGTCTCCACATCTTTAACGCGAACACGATTGCTGCCAATTCTAAATCATGGGTAGGGTATCTCCTCTCGTGCGGTTTCAATTGCCGACTTGCATAAGCTACAACCCTACCGCCTTGCATCAATACAGCACCCAGTCCGGTACCACAGGCATCCGTGTATACCGTCATCTCTTCATCCCCCTCAGGAATGACTAACACTGGTGCGCTTGTCAACTTGTCCTTTAGGCTTTTAAATGCATTCTCGCACCTTTCATCCCAGACAAAAGCTTGATTCTTCTTGGTCAACTGGGTCAACGGTGCTGCTATCTTGGAGAAACCTTGGATAAACTTACGATAATATCCCGCCAACCCCAAGAAACTTCTTACATCTGTTGCATTCTTGGGTGTAGGCCAATCTTGTACCGTAGCCACCTTCGCTGGGTCCACGGCAATACCATTCTCTGATACAACATGGCCCAAGAACCTCACTTCCCTCTTCCAGAAGTGACACTTAGAAAACTTTGCTTTCAATTGGTGTTTTCTCAACACCTCCATCGCTACCCTTAAATGTTCCTTGTGTTCTTCCCCTGTCTTCGAATAGACCAAAATATCATCAACGAACACAAGGACAGACTTATTCAGCTGATCTCTGAATACCCTATTCATAAGGTCCACAAAATATGCCGGGGCATTAGTCAGCCCAAATGGCATAACCAACCATTCATAAAATCCAGACGGCGTTCGAAATGCCGTTTTAGCTATACTCTCAGCTTCCACTCTAAGCTGATGAAAACCTGTCGCGGGATCCAACTGAGAAAATATTCTCGCGCCACTCAACTGATCGAACAAATCATCTATCCGCGGTAGAGGATACTTGTTCTTCCTCGTCACTTTATTCAACTCGCGGTAGTCTACACACAAACGAAGGGAACCATCCGCCTTGGTAGCAAACACAACTGGTGCTCCCCATTCAGAAACACTCCTTCTGATAAATCCCTTCTTCAAAAGATCGCTGACTTGCACCTCGAGCTCTCGCTGCTCCCTTGGTGCCATACGACGAAGTGGCATCACTATGGGCCTGGCATCTTTTACCAAATCAATACGAAATTCAATCTCTCGGTGTGGTGGAAGTCCGGTCACTTCTTCGAAAACATCCGGATACTGGCCAACCACGGGCAAACCTGACAACTCACTATGCGGAATGTCGAGGGAGTTTAGAAAACTAGCCAATACCCCCTTACTGGGTAGACCACCAAACACTATCCTCCGCCCATCATCCGCTCTAGCTGTCACCAAAAAGCCCTCACAGTCTACCACCACCCCGTATCTTTGGAGCCAATCTACTCCCAAGATAATGCCAAACCCAGTAAAGCCCAAAACAAAGCAATCACAAACAAACATGCATCCATGACTCGATAGAACCACATTACGACAAATCATGCTAAGGCTAGTTGAACCACCAATCGGGTTCGTCACTACTAAAGGTCTATCGACAATTTCGGGCTCCAATCCCAACCTATCTACCAGGTCACTAGATATGAAAGAACTGGAAGCTCCGGTATCAAACAAAACTCTAACAGGAACATCATAAACAGAAAGCATACCTTGAATGACGACGTTCTTTCCCTTCTCCGCCGCAGTTGGGGCATTCGACGAAGAAGGAATAGCATTAAGAGCATATGCTTTCACCATTTTCTTTTCCTTAGGGGGCTGCGGACACTTGTCCTTGTGATGTCCCATTTGGCCACAGTTGAAGCACTTCCTATCCGCTGGCTTGGCCCGACAATTACTAGCATAATGGCCCTTCTTACCACAGCTGAAGCACTCCACATCTTGCTTATTCTTTTTCTTTTGGCCATCCTTAGCCTGATTCTGCTTTCTCTTATTCTGGGAACCACCCTTGCCTCCACCACTTGCTTGTGGCTTTGGCTCTTCTGCAGATGCAACCTCAGTCTTCGACTTAGGGTAGAGACTTTCTGATCTTAATGCTTTCCCCACAATCGATTCAAACGTCTCATCGATGTGGTTAATAAGTTTTTCCCCCAAGTACTGATCCAAACCAGTTATAAATTTCTCATTCTTTTTCTCGGCAGTATCTATAAGAGATAACCCATATTTTGACAAAGTATCAAATTCAGCAATATACTCCGAGACAGCCCTGCCATTCTGCTTGAGCTCCAAGAATTTCTTAAACAACATTGACTTCTGAGCAGCTGGGATGAACTTCTCACTAAAGCGAGCCTTAAACTGCTCCCAAGTAATCTGATCTTCGGGAGTAGCTGCCTTTATAGCATTCCACCAATTCATTGCCCGCCCTTGCAGCTGACGGGACGCTAGCTTTCTTTTCATCGCATCCTCGATACCCAAATCCTCGAAGATACGTTCGCAACTATCCACCCAATCCTGAACATCCGTAGCCGACTCCGTTCCGTGGAACGGCTTCCCACCAAGGCTAGTATAATCCTTATTCAGCTTGGCGAAGTCGACTCTTGGCGCCTGCACTATTGGACCACCACCATTTCCACCATTGGGAGCTGCTCTCTGCACATCTCTAAGCATCTCTCTCATGAGGTCAGTAAACATCGTCCTCATGTCAGCAGCAATCCCATTATTGGCTCCCCTACCAGCACCTCTAGTATCTCGGCTCATCGTCAATCTGAAAAAGGAAACGATTAACGACTCCATAGTGGTGCTAGTGCAGTACGACTCCATTCTTATACTACTAATAGTATATATATAGCTTTTGAAAACCAAAATAATCACAAATACGCTCTCTCGTATACGTATATTATCTCTCCCTGATAACTTCCCTAGGTTAACTACGCAACCTAGAGCTCTGATACCAAGTGTGACGGCCCGCCTCGCACCAGCCTGCATTTCCTCCAAAAGTGCGCTGTACACATGCCCGACTAGCACAAGACGGTCGTCAGAAGAAAGGAAAGAAGGGAACGAACTAATCAAAGGACCTGTAGAATGTCTCACAGCGCATGGAATAAAATATAATAATAACATACTTGACATAAAACAGGCGAGACAGTGCATAAGTTGATGACTAAAACCAACATCAATCTCAAAGCAGCGGAAAACAAATACAGCTTATTACAACATTCCAAATTTACTGTCTCTAAACAAAAGAAAGCTAAAATAGAAGATACACCAACAATGCCCAAGCAGTGATCTTCAACAACACAGGGAGAATATTATGTATATAGTACGTGGAAGCCTCCTGCTCGTCTCCGGATTATCTACCCGTGTATCACCAGCTAACCTGTCTCTAGTCTGCTCGTGTGAGCACCCAGAGTAATAAGAAGAGACATAAAACTCTGGGTCAGACATAAAGCCTGGTATGAGCGATAAGCATCTAAACAGAATAATAACAAGTATACTAAGCCATACCTGAACCTGGACCTGCAACCAAAGAGTTAGTACCACATACCGTACAATACTCCAAGGTGCCATAATAACTAGTGTAAGAATACGGGGGTGGGGTGTGCATGTCACAATGGTAACAAACAAATCATCCATGGCAACCATCCTCACATCTCTCACTCAGTGCGTAAAGCGTACGACATCTATCACTTTGGAACACTAGACAACCTGAGGTAACGACGAATCCCGACTTGTAGAAACCCTGCTGTGACCAAGCCAAACACTTGGAGTCATGACCAAACATTTCAATGACCCACTTCATTGGTCGTAGCCCTTGGTTCTACCGATGCCATAATGGCCCTGAATCCGCCTTCGTACCTCCTACCATAGTGGTTCAAAGTTATAGGTGTCGATAAATCCTTGGCACGCGTCCCGCAGCAAAGCCCAATCATGAAGCGAACTTGTTGATTCCTATCTGAATCTTAAGCTCTAACTTCTCATTTGAGCTTCCTTTGCATCTCGGGTTTGGTCGAATTGGAGTGGGTCTTCAGAAAAGTTGTCGTGCAGTAGCAGCTCTATAATTCGGTTCGGTTCGGTCACCCATGCTCGGTTCGGTTCGGTCACCCATGCTCGGTTCGGTTCGGAGTGCCACCTTCCTCTGGGTTCGGGTCCTTCTCCTTGTCTTTTCGGGTCGGGCACTTCGCTCCGGGTCGGGTCGGGGTCCTCCTCCAGGTCGGGTCGGGTGTCCTTCTCTCCAGCGCTCCAATCCCTAGCTTATTTCTTCTTTGCTTCCGATCCGAGCCCTGCATCTCCAAGTCGATCCGATCTGGCCTCCAATCACTCTTCCGATCCGCTCCGTTCCCTAGCTTACTCCGATCCGATCCGCTCCATCGCTCCGATCCGATCTCCTGTCCAACTCCAACTCTAAGCAATGGCCTTCCTTCCTGCCAAACTTCTTCCAGTGGCAAGTCCTCATCCAGTTCGGATTCCCTTGGTCAGTTCCCTAGTCCGATCCGACCCCTTTCTCCGATCCGAACCGGTTCGGAGCCTGCACATTTCTGCAACTTTCCAGCAAGCTTTCTACGCCATTCGACGACGTTTCGAGCAATTTAACTATTCTAATCAATCATGAAACATACCATAGAGTCATAGTAACATGTAATAGCAACCACAAACAACAAACAACAATTTAAATGAATCAAAATGGATCAAAAGTGGCCAAAACCTCACATTTTCTTATAATCCCTCCTAATCATGTTTAAGCATACGATTAGCAAAACACATCGAAATTAACCCAAATTTCTAACAGAGCCTTAAAACATTATTTTAAAATTTTAAGAATTTTTCCAGAATTTATTTACGTATAAATTCGCTAATCCTTACTAATTACCCTTAATTAACCGTAATTAGTGTCAAAATGATGCTATCACTCACCTTGGCCACAAATGAAATTCTCAGAACTGAAACTCCTCTGATTTGGGGCGAATACTGATGTCTAACAGCAGTTCCAACCTTGCTTTGGTGCTTTTTCTCCTTAATTTGGTGTTGCTAAGCCTAATCTTCAATTAGAGAGTGATTTGGGGTGTTTTAGATGTAGGAAGCCATTACTAGGATCTCAAGGAGGTTTGTGGCTGCTCAAAACTGAAATGAAAGTGATAACCTAACCCTAACCAGTCCTCCTATACCTCTAAACCCGAAATTCCCCTTGGGCCTAGCTGCTAATTACCCGGTTAAGCCCAATTAAGCTGTTTTTCTCCATCTGAAACTTGTTTCAGCCATATCTCCCAAACGGTAAGTCCGTTTGGCTAATGTGACCACTCTACGGAAAGAGAAACTATCATTCAAAGCCAATGGAAGTGGTTTCAGGTCAAAATTCATTTCCAGTCAAAAGTTATGGCCAAAACAGTGCCAACTAGGGGTAAAATGGTCATTTAAAAATCGGGAAAAATCATGAACATGAGAAATGACCCCAATAGTCGTCTCCCAAAGTTACATGACCATACGACTTCGTATGTGAAAGAAATAAATATTCTACGATCCTATGGTGCGTAGAACGCGGGTCGTTACAAAATATATAGATATTACACGTTCGTCACTCGAATATAAATTCTGATGATGATATATCAATCATCAGAATCACCTCCGGGCGACTAGAGTGTAATTCTACATCTATCCAGTATATTAAAATTTAAATACACGTTTGCAAGGCGTATATGCAAAATCTTTATATACTGGACTATCCTAATCAATATAAAATAAATATTCAAATACGTATACAACGATTTAAATTTTCAAAACAAAAATTGTTTTCATTTTAAAAACATACTCTTCACACTCGTTCTTGGATACTACTGATCTTATCTCTAGCGAGTCATTCTCGTTGGATATTACTAATCCAATATCTGATGAATTATTTCGTATGGTTCTAAGGTGCCTTGTTCTCTAAGCTTTGTAAACCAAAGCTCTGATACCAAACTGTGACGACCGGGAATTTCGCTCGATCCGAATCAATCGCTAAACCGATCTAGACCGTTCGAAACAGCTGATCGTTTTGAGAACACGACAAAATAGAACGCAGACGGAAGAACATTTCATCGTTAATTACAACAATACATCAGATTACAGGAATATACAGAGTATAAATGAACATTACACAGAAATATCAGAGATTTAAATTACATTTAAATACGTCGCAGCGGAAAATAATACAATACACAACTGAAGGAGATATACGGATACAAAGCTTTCCAGATATCATTCCAGCTGTAAACCAGGATCCTGTGAATATAAATCTGCAAAACCAAAACTACTAGCTGCCCGTGTCAAAATAGGGGCACCCAGAGTTTAGGTTAAAACAATAAACTCCAGGTCAGTCATGGGACTGGTGTGAGAACTAAAACAGTTATTAATCTTTACTTTAAAGTTAGGTGAATCAAGGGACCACGCCGTATTACATGGAACGGGTTTCCTCCCAAGAACACCAATGCATAAAACAACATCGCAATGCTAAATAAGGAAAAATGAAGCTATTATAAGACCCAGGTCCCATCACATAATGCAACGCAAGCCGGAGGATAGGATTTTTACCTTATAATGGCCAAGAATGCTTGATACGTTTAAAACAAATCATTTGATACTATTATAAGTGCATAGTGTATTAAACAACTTCAAATCATAAATATCAATCATAGACGGCATAAGCGCCCCATCCCACTATGTCGCCATACTAGGCTCTACAAATAAAACCGCAAATGTCACATATTTGGAAAATGGATTTCCGTCTATGAACCGAGGCTAGGGATCGTCCTCTACCGATTCGAGACTCTCTAGCCCGAGCCTCAGGCAAGCGCGCAGGCAAGCCTTGGATCGTCAGGGCCGGTCCACCGATGTGGATTATTATGCCTAAACACTACGTTTCCCCGCCCTTTGGGGCGTAAATGAGCCAACGAATGACTCCATCGGACCCGGATCGTCCGATCAAACCGAGGCGCCTCGCAACAGCAACAACCACACAGGTGAAAAGTATATAAATGTCAGGGCTGGTAGGTCACTGACACCACCCTAGCTAGAAAGAAACGCATGTCCTCCCTGAGGTCCTCTCCCGTTTTTGGTTCACAACCGGGGTGTAAGGCTCGCGAATTCACATTACACAAAGCTATGCCACACAGGCCGTGCTTTGATCATCACCACAAAACTTTGCTTTTCAACAGAAGCCTTGATCAATTGCCACTTAGGCATGCCACACAGGCAATTCACTCTATGCGTTTGATATCCATCAGTATATAACCCCTGAGCTCGTACGTCTCAGAGAAGGGCATTAAGCAAGAGAATAAATTCTCCGCCGCCAAACAGATATATATTTAATAGAAATCAATCACACAGACTAAAATCCAATGTCAGACACACAGTCCATTTACAATTTCGTTCTGGGTCTGAACGAAACCGGAGGCACCTAGTACCCCGCATATCCATCGATCTCCAAGTACGTCTGGACGATCACCAACTGTTTCCATCTTCTTGGGTGTACAGCCCAATCAAGATCATCAGTAATCACCCAAACGACGTGAAGACTTCTGGTCTTCGACCACCGTCTTCATCTTCGACACCACGTCGAATTTGTTATTCAAAATGGGATAAACCCGGTCTTTCTGAACAACTTGCGTATATATAATAAAAGTGTTACACAAACACAACATACGCCTCATTCCACTTCAGAATATTCTTTTTATTCAAATATTCTTATATTTTGGGAAAAGTTCCCATTAATTTTATCAAAGATAAATTCTTTAAATTTATTCTTTAATCTCCTTTGAATATCAATTCAAACTAGTCGGGATTAGCGAACCACACCGAAGTAATTATTTATTTAATTTCCCAATCCCAACCTATTCATCCCATGAAGTAAAATGGTAATTCTTCATATCTAACACCACGGTGTTATCGGTAAATTCAATTACCATTTCACGTTCAAATCTAATTAAAGATTTAACTATCGCCTGGAGCAAAACTGGTGATACTCCATTCTCGATCATTTCAATCTAATTAAAGATCCAGTAAAACTCCACTTAGTTTTAATCTTCACAGAAATCAATATCCTGTCTTTAATGTCATTTGAAACACGGCCCACAATAAACCCAAAATCACATTCATTATTTATCGGGTTAAAGAACAAGTGTTATTTAAAACATTGTTCATGATAAACCCAAAAATCAATATTAATTCAATTCCAATTAAATATCATTTAATTGGTACACTTCATTAAATCTAAATAAAAAGATTTAATATTTTTCTCAACTGGGCTTAAGAACAGTGTTAATGAAGACACCATTCACGAAAAACCCAAATCACATTTGATATTAAATACAAGGCTCTGAATAGAAAATATACCGGCTTATATTCAATATCAAATTCTACGACCACCAAATAACGTATTGGAAATAACGATATTAATATATCTTTCAAATTTCCCAAACAATATCTGTATAATCACAATATCCAACATCGAAATATTCCAAAGACAATTTCGATTCAAATCCATTCCAATTCAATTATTGGAAATTCTGGTTATATTCAAAACCAATTCAATTCCAATTTATTTATTTAAAAATAAATAGAATTATAATTCTTGTTCAAAACTAGTTCATTTCGATAAAAATATTTTTTTATCTTTTCAAATATGGAGTTTTTCATCCCAATTCTTCACAAATCATTTCTTATGATTTTACACAAATTATTACTATTTTTAATAATTTTATCAAGACCTGTACAGTCGATTTCCATCAACGGCCATCGAACTGCACTTATAGCGACCTTTTCCAAATTTGATTTGGACATAATTCAAAATCCAACCGTTATATTTCAAATTTCTAATATTCGTTAGAAAGCTCTTTTCGATACGAACCCAACAGTTCCGGTTTTAGGAGAATCCGACGGTCGGATCTCCCGCATTATCTGTTCGAAGTCAATGGTCGAAATTCGCGAACTGCCGCGGCGCGTTCTATTCAGGCCATTATATTATATATATAATATATATAATATATATTTCGTCGATTTCAATTCAAAACGTGTTTTACAAATCGTTTTAAATTCATTTTCAAAACAGTTTCAACTTTATACTCAATTTCAAATCAAAATTGAATATTCCAATATAAATTCGTTTTAAATTCATTTCAAATCGATTTCAATCCAATTTCAATTTAATTCGAATTTCAATTCTATTAGAATTTCAAATCTATTCGATTTCAAATCTATTCAATCTAATTCGAATTTCAATTCGTTTTCAATTCAATTCAATTTCAATTTGAATCCATTCCTATTCAATTTCAATTCGAATTCATTCCTATTCAATTTCAATTCGAATTCATTTCTACTCAATTTCAATTCGAATTCATTTCTATTCAGTTTCAGTTTGAATTTCAATTCTTTTCAAAATATCAGATTTTGAAATTTCTTTCGATATTCATTATAAAATGAATAAAATCGATACAAATTTCGTTCACGTCAACATGGCGTCAATCTAATCAACACGGCTTCAAATATTTCTATTTTCAAATATTTCTATTTCAAATATTTCTACTTCAAATATTTCTTTTTCAAATATTTCTATTTCAAAACTGGAATGAGGTCCAATCAATTACCATATAATGTTAATTATATGGATTTTCTACAACACATGTATACAATAACAACGATGAATAATCAACCATCATCGAAAGTGCATTCTACACTGTATAAGCATCGAATAAAAATATTTAACGCTCATAACAGTTTGTCCATCAATCGATCGACATACAGCTAATTATTGGGACTAGTGTATGTCATATATCATCCTAATACCCGTGTGGGGTTTTCAAACAATCAAACACAGATTTTATTTGTGCAGTTGGGCGATGTGTAAAATTTATCGTCCCAATCAATATCAGTCAAATGTGTGTATATAAACAAATCGTCCGATCTGTTTATTTTTATTTCATTTTAAATACACGTTAAAAATTCTATTTTTAACTATGAAATATTTTTAACTATATAAATATTTTACTTCATTTCACATCACATCACCATCAAAATCAAACAAACAAGCATACAAGCCGTCCATGGTCTGTGGACGACGGGTGTCGGGTGCTACTAAACACCGTCTGCATCCTAGTAAATATTATTAACTAGAAATAAAATTAAAAAGTGAGAAATTCTCACCGATTCGCTAATCCAATCCCACGACTCTTCTTAGGTAGAAATCTTCGTCGTTCTTGCTTCTTGTCACTTTCTTTGCCCGTATTCACTACATATATAAAAATCACATTTTTACTTCGCTATTCAATATATAAAAATCGAATTTTTACTTCGCTATTCAATATATAAAAAAATCGAATTTTTACTTTGCTATTCAATATATAAAAAAATCGAATTTTTACTTCGTTACATATATAAAGATGATATTTTTACTATCTTACCTATATAAAAATTATATTTTTATACTTCTACAACATAAAAGATTATATTTTTGTTATCTATATAATATGAAAATTATATTTACACCCTTCCTATAATATAAAAACTATATTTTTAACCTTCCTATATAATAAAAATTATATTTTTACTAAGCAAAGATCATATTTTTGATTTCATACTTTTCGCTATTTATAGTTATAACCTTTCTATTTTTATCATGCTATTTTACACATAAAGATTTCGCCTTTCATAACATAAAGATTTCGCCTTTTCATAAATAAATATTTCGCCTTTTCAAAAATAATTATTTCGCCTTTTCAAAAATAAATATTTCGCCTTTTCATATTTAAAGGTTTCGCCTTTTCATATTTAAAGATTTCGCCTTTTCATATTTAAAGATTTCGCCTTTTCATATTTAAAGATTTCGCCTTTTCATAACATAAACATTTCACCTTTTCATAACATAAAGATTTCGCCTTTAAAAATCATAGCTTTTTACTTCATAAAGATCAAATTTTCCTATGTAAATTATTCTTAAACAAAAACTTATACACCATGAAAAATCAGATTTTTCAATCACTCCTATATATTTGTAACTGAAAATAAATAAATAAATATCGGTAAATAAATAAAACTAAAATTAAAACTTACTTTTTGCTGCCTAAAGAGGGAGGAGGGGTTTTAAGGGGGTGCGGTGGCCTTAGGGGGGGCGCGGTGAGGTCTGGGCTCGGATTGGGGGGTCTTCGCGTCAGGCAGTGAGAAGGAGGGAGGAAGAAGAAGAGAAGAAGAGGAGGAGGGAGGCGTGGGGTCGGGCGCGGTCGTAGTCGGAAGGGGGAGGGTGATGGGGTCTTCGCGGTTTGACTGGAGGGAAGGGAAGGGAGAAGGGGATCAGGGAAGAAGGAGGAGAGGGAGTGAAGAGGGGCGGTGGCAGCCTCCACCTGGGGGAAACCGCGATGGGGCGGCGGCGGGAGGAGCGGCGGCTCCTCCCCTTCCCTCTCTCCCCTTTTTTTTTTAATTTGATTTCGAATCAAACGAGAATGAGGGGGGGGGGGCCAGAGGATAAGGGGTAGGAGGGAGAGGTTATTATATTTTTTATTAATTTTAAATTCAAAAAGTTGACTTTTTTATTCGACCTCTAAACGAGGCCTACCGCCTGTCGTCCATAGCGTTTCACCCCCATTCTGAACATAATGGGATATGTATCGTAGGATGATTCGATCATTTTGATCAGTTTTCGTTGAAATAAACATATAAATTATTATACTGAATTTTAACCGTACATTTCAATTTACTGGGGTCACATACGGACTCTATAAATTCCAAAAAATATATTTCTAGATTCGTATTGACGATACGGTCCTATCAAAACTAGTTTCATCAAATTCAGAGACCGTTGGAAAAATGGCCATTTTCCAGTCGATTAAAATCAACTGAAATTGGTCAAACGCGTTTTCCTTTGCCACGCTCACATATTGATTCGAAAAATTATGAAATTTGGAATCTAGCAATAATTTGACATCACGGATCCAACAAAAGTGGTTTCGTCGAAATCCGAGGTCATTTGCAAAATGGCTATTTTTTTAAGGGCCAGAATTCCATAGAGACTATTCAGAATTTTCAACTGGGCATATCTTTTGATTCCCGCTATGAAATTTTGATTTACCGGATTCGTTGGAAAGATATTCTCAATTAGATTCTATTATTTTTGGTTTCACTAAAATCCGTTTTATTTTGCACCCGCTACATTCATTTGAAGTTTGAAATCGAATTATCGAAATGCAGGGCCATTTTCAATTCCTTCTATAATTTAAAATAAATATTTATATTCTAACGACGACGAATATAAATATATACGTTCTAATCTATTCAAAATAAATTTCTCGTCGATATTATTTAAAATAATCATTTTAAATAATTAAAATTCGCTAAAATTGCCAAAATAAAATTTTTAAACTGGCCCAGATTTCCGGGTTATTACAGTTATGCTGTTATCAGAGATCTGTTGTTGTTTGTTGTAAATATGTTATATTCGAATGATTATCCTTGCTTTCGTTCTATGAAAGTTTGGGGTCATCACAACGTGTTATAATTACTTTGCTACCTTTTACTCTGTTATGTGTTGAAATTGTCGAATCTAAAGGGAATGCAAAATGGTTATAAGCTTTTGAAATTAAGTTATTTTGATCTTTTTTCAAATGGGGGAATTTATTACTACATGAATGAAATTCCATATATAGACTCATAAATTCGTAACTACTCTTAAGCCTATTATTTAAATATTAGAACATTAAGTTGTAAAATATATCTAAAAATCATGTATTATGGATTTATGATATAAATTTTTTTCTTGACTTTTGGTATAACCAAATTATTAGTTCCTTATGAAACATCAATTGTTTTTACTCCAAAGTCAAAACCCAGTTTTACAAAATCCGAGTTAGGTTGTAAAATTATGATTTATCTTATTTACAATCTTTGGTTCAGTTATTAAGTAATTTTTCTGCTATTTTTTTATTTTATATAGAATACCTGCTTCATGTTTGAAGACATAAAATGTTAGCAACAATTATTTGACTTATGAAATAGTATTTCAATGCAACATCAATTGTAGTTCCCTGGTATGATGTATTTTAATGTTTGCTTAATTTAAATTATATCCTTTTTTTGCATTATATAATTGTACATTCTGACTTTGAATAGAAATTACATCAAATAAGCATACAAGAAGTAAAATTTGCTAGGATGTGCCTGGTTAATTGTAGATGGTGACTGGATTCTACTATCTATAAGTGGATGCCATTATAATGTTTCTTCAATATTAAATCACATAAAACATATTTATTACCATTGGCAGTGCAATTTTTATGATACTACGACGTTTGTTAACTCTCCTATATTTGGCGTTGCTAAACTATGACGTGAAATTGGCATGGAATATGCAAATGATGGCAGTTAAAGCATAATAGACCAGTTAAAATTTTGAAATGTTGTGTACATTTGAAGATTCAATAATTCTAAAGCACTAGAATGTGAACAATACCATATTGTGTATAGGTGCCTTCAAGCTATGCTTCTTATTACAAATCATATTATATGGAAAAAAAATTGAACTCTGAAATATTGAATTAAAAACTAAAATAATCTATTTATAATAGGGTTTCGTTTCAGTTTAAATGATGGTCCGCTTTCTTCTCTCTGCATTTATCCAGCTGCCTAAAACACTGTCTAAATTATTCTACCAAATCCCCTATATTCTCGATGTTTATCCTTATCCCTTTTCACTAAAGCATCTCAGTCTGTGGAGAAAGAACAATTAGTAAAGAGGTCTTTCAGATGGGATGATCTGCTAATAGCTTCTACATTGGCTTATTTGATTTAGGTGATTTCTTTTATGTGTTTGAACGGATTTCATAATCATGCATGAACATAGAGTGAATTGGAGGGATTATAAGATCTTATTAAACTATTAGTTAGTTGTATACTATTTGAGGTTATAATCAATTTTTATAATTTTATTTTAATTTCAATTTCTGCTTTTGATTGAAAGAATAATTTAGCTTTTTTTTTCTTCATTAGCAAATTACCTACAAATATAAGTAACAAATTAGCTATTTTATTCATCCGCCAATGTCAAAGTTTTCATTTTTGTCCTTAGTAATGATGTGTTTAACACAGTTACAATTTTAATGTATATGATGCCAAATGGATATCTTTACAAATATACAACGACGTGATTCCTTAACACAACTGAATTATTACAATTTTTTTTGAAGAAGATATAATATTGTTTATTCTTTTTATCTGATGCTAAATCATATTATTATTTTTCTATGTTTTCTTTGGGTATTGGCTACGCTATTATCTATGCAAAGTCAAAATTATTCTGGATTACATTTCTTCATCATACTTAGATACAAGACTCATCTCCATGTTTTTATAACATTTACAATCTTATTCATATGTTTGCATACTAATATGATACAAGCATGTTAGATACCATCACTTCTTATTCTCATTATGGAAGTCTACAAAATCTGTTATAGTTTACCTCCATTTTATCATATAGAAGGAATTGCTATTGCTCATAGATTTTGGCTGTCAAACAATTCAAGTGTCCATACAACATGTTTCTAGTGGTTAATATTGTTGGGAATTCTAAATTAGGAGGTAGAAGAAGATGGATTCTTAAAAGCTTAACTGTACCCATATGGGGATGTAAGTCTTCTGTTTTGACATGCATTAATGGTAATATCTTAATCAATCTGTTCTGGGTCAATGCTATTTCTTTGATTAGAAAAAAGAAATATTACCATATATGTGTACAAACATACTTAATTGATTTTTCTATATTGGAAATGGAAAGAAACATCTCTAGATTCATTATAGTTTTAGCTTACCATTTTGACATATCAGATCTCTAATTATCTTTGCATGATTATAGTGAACAATAAATTTGATGCATTTGTTAAGTGATATGTGCTTAATCCTTTGTTTTTCCGTTTTGCAGTGCAAGAAATCTCTAACCCACTTAATTTAAGTAAGATAATTACAAATAAGTTGCGTTATTAAAATATTTTGATTATTAAGAAAAAATAAAATACATAAACATTTTTCTACATAAAACAATTAATAAGTTCAAACATAATCTAATTTGTTTTACAGTGGGCATACCAAATTGTGGGGTTGAAGCATTCTCTTTGGCAATAATGTGCACTATGTGATTCTTACTCTTTTTACTTTATGACATTGGTTATAAATTCATAGTAGTGGAAAATCCTATTTGCTGGAAACTTTAAATACAGTTCAAGTTTCATATTTAGCTTTATATATATAATATGATAAAATTGAAACTCTAATAATCTAAGATCGTGTTGAAATTTCATTTTTATTCAAATTGGCATATGCAACATGGCAAGTTGGTATATATTTGAAAGAAATTAACTGCTTATACTTTGTAATTAGTTGATGATTATTCATATTCACAGCATTTAATAAAATATATTCAATTTACTTTGTTGAAATCAATATTTGGCAACAAATTTATTTTACGTAAATCAAAGTACTACTATATATAAATATAATGCTATTGAAGGAAGCAACCATGTGTCATGAATTCCATCAAATGTTAAATTCTCTTGAACATTATATTTGCCAAGGTCAAATTAATTACATGCATGCTAAAATATTATAAAGACTGTATAATGCTCATGACAAACCTATTAAGTTGACCTAGATCATTAGTATTATACTTTTGTTATATTGCAGTGCACCATTTCTAGATAAGATGAATCTATAAGAAATACTAAAAATAATAATTCATGATTCTAAATTACCTTGCTAGCATAATTTTGTATTTTTAATGTTAATGGTATATGCTAAATATAATGTCAACCATTAATTTAGGTCCATCGATTGTATCTTCCACAATCAACATGGTAAATTTATGTATAATCATATCATGGTTTTCCACTACTTTTTTTTTTGTAAACGTAAGATACATTATCGCTTTATTCTCTTTGTTCTTAAAACAGTTTTAGTATTCCTTTTTTTCTTTCTTATTTGTATGTGTATAGTATATAGATCAATTATCATTTGGTTTGTTGACTTTATCTTCACGCACACACACGCACGCACGCACGTTCACGTAACACACGCACGCACGCGTAACACACATGTACGCATGCATGTAACACCCCCCCCCCCACACACACGGGGATGGTGTGTGCATGTGTGTATATAGTAACACAATATATAAATACATTAAACCTGCTATAAATTTTACAACTACCGACATACTTACACAAGTACCAGATCATGCAGAAGTTATTTAACCATCTTAGTTGTGTCTCGGGTCGGTCACTAAAGAATTTGCAGCAGTTGCACCTCTAACAGTAAGTGTAAAAACTTTAACCCTGAGACAACGAGGAATTATCATGAAAGAAAGTTAATGGAGTTAGCTTTGAAAATGCTAGACATGTTACTTCTCCTACCTTGAGGGTGGACATGCAAATTCCACTTTTAATGTTTCATGGTATTAAATACATGTTTGCTAATCTTCTCAATGTTGACATTTGACTATAAAACTACGTCATCATGTAATACACTTGCCTTGCATATGATAACACTATCTCACAGAACAAAAATTTTGATTTTATTTTTGTATATTATTATTTTATATAGTTTTGTTTGGGTGTTTGGGTGTTTGCGTAAATGATTTTAGTTTAGAGCATACATTGGGATATTGATAACTTTGCATATGGCTGATTTATTGACAGTCCAATGTTATCACGAATATATGAAGCAAGCTACACCCATGAATAATCTTTAAAAAATAGATCTTAAGGTTAGTTTTCTTAGAAAGGCATGCATATATCAATTTCCCCCCACCAGTGGTGCATCAGATCACATTTATAGGTCATGTGACCTCTCTCCATTGGATGTTGTTTAATCTCTATTGGATAAAGATAACAAGTTTCTCTTGAATGTAGCCTAAAAGATGTTTATCTGAATTTTTATGGTTAATGATGTGATTGTTTGTTGATTAGTCCTCCTTACCAACACAGTGGTCCATGTAATATTCGTTTAATTGCTGCCTGGACTATTAAATTCTGCTTAAATTTACGGTTTAGGGTTTGCACAGCTTATTTCTAGGTTAATGTTAGGCTTTTCTCAGGTTTTTCCAATAATAAAATTTGTTATTTATGCCCAGTTATACCATTTACTCGAATTCTTGGATTGAATTCAACATTGATACAAAGATAGGACCATTTAAGAAATATTCATTGGTAGAGCATAACTTTGAAACAAACATTCTTTGACGGGAGACAAAGCAATTGCATAGAAATTGTACAAGAAGATGCTCATCAAATGCTCACGATAGTAAGAAACTACATACCATTATTTTGAGTTGCATGTCAGAACATAATTCATATCCTAAAGAACATTACAACTATCCTTACCCATATCCGAATCAGTTGTATGTCAGATATCTATTATACATGGAGAATAGATTTATGATATAAAGACTATCGACTTTAGTTAGGAAAAAATAACTCATATCTTAAAGAGCATATTTTTTAGTCCTGAATTCACTAGCATCCACTTGCACCTAGGCCCGGCCCAAGGCCTAGGCGACCGAGATAGTCACCTAGGGCAGCAGTAGCCAAGGTGGTGGAGGGGGCAGTGGTGTGGCTTGTGTGTCTTTGTAAATATGTTATATAAAAGCTGTAGGACAACAAGTTTATAAGGAGAAGGTGGCTAAGTAGTAAAGGCATGGGGATGTTGGTGTACAGACATGGGTTCAAATCTAAGTATAGCACAAATTTTCATGAAGTAATTTTGCTTTTTTTCTCCCTTCAATTTTCTCCTAGGGCAGCCCCAAGGATTGGGCCGGCTCTGCTTGCACCATGTCTAATTTCAATTTAGAAACATGATATCTTATTTACAATCATTTGTTTTATTATTGATTAACTAAATTGTTGTTTTGGATCTTCTAGGGATTACATGATTCAAGGTTAGGACAAAGAAAATGTAAGCAATAAGGAGTTCAAGAAAAATGGGTCAACTTTAGAACCTTATTGGTTCCCCAAACTGTAAGTATTTCCGTTTTGTTTTAAAATTAATTTAATTAGGAAAGTTTGCATAAATCAGTTATATTAGTTTTAGTATTCATGTTCTGACCTCGATTGTCATAATTTTTTTTATTTGATTATAATTGTTATAACGAGTCATGTAAATAGAGTCCTACTGTGTCTTGGAGTAGGTTTTCAAATATTTTAGATAGGGTAACATGAAATTATGATATTTATTACTAAATAATCCATTTTTAAGAAAATAGTAATGTAGATTATACTATAATATTTCTTTCAGCATCAACTGGAGATTCCCTAACATGGTGCTTTAAAGTATTAATTTAATTTATTCTTATGTTTTGCTTGCACTATTCTTAGGTAGTGTGATTATTAAACATTAATTAAATTTACACTAATTTTATGTTTTGCTTGCACTAATTTTAGGTGGTGTCATTAAACACATTTTATTCCCCGTAAGCCTGTAAAAAGTGGGGGTTACTTAGTGCAGGCTAGGACTTACAATGACTGATTATACTACCAGATATACCAATTAATTCTAAATAATTATTAGAGGATACCATAGCAATGTTCTCATGATTAAAGCGCATTATAAATATCTATTAAGCAATCGTAATCAAATTAACATTGTACTATGACATTTGGTAAATGTCCTAGATCTTGCTGGTGTTGCTAAGACATGATAGTTACTTGGTTTAAACAATCAAATATTGAGTGCTTGCACTCATTGTCCAATTAAAGCTAGGAAATATCATATAAGTGAGGAGATTAGCTACATTAAAGCATTACAACATGGACCTTCGAGCACTATCTACAGGTGCTTTCGAGGTACTATTTTTATTACAAATTTGATTATATATTTAAAAAGTTCTAGAATCATGAAATATTGAATTAAAGCCTTGAAGTAATCAATTTGAGACAACATAAATAATTTGTTTTTCATTGTACACTTTTATTCCTTTCTTTTGGCTGCTTGATATATTTTCTAAGTGTAGCAGTGGAATATACTGGGTTTACTCTACTGCCATAGATGCACATATATTCGTTACTTAAACATATTGGTAACACTGAATATTCAAGAGTCTGGTTTATAGCATCCAGTACAATAATATACACCTTTGATGGTTGATTAATGACATCTAGACATTATACACACTCTTAACTGAGTACTTTATTGTATTACATATGCATTTGAAAGCCTCTGGGTGTATAAAACAATCCATGATTTTTAAAAATAACAGAAATACCATGATATTTATACATAGACTGACATGCTACTGAATTATTTTACATTCGACGATTTCCTGCAAATTATAGTGCAACACAATCCGTTAATCTTCTCTTCCTTATCAAACATAGAAACCATTGTTCAGTTTTGGAAAATACTCTAGGAACATAGAGCTGAATCAAAATTTACACTTTAGATGACAATGAAGTTAGATTTTTCATTGCTGTAAACATAAAAATAGACCATGATACTATATGAAATAACAAAACTATGGTGGTATCATTGTTTGACCTGGAAAAATATATCACTTGCTAAATATAAGTACTATGTGAAGTATGGTTGAAGCATGTGCAACGTGCCACATTATGGCTTGTGGGCCTCTTGCGTGTAAAAGCTTCTTACAGCCATGCTATATAAAGCATCTTGCTGTAAGGGTTTAAAGGAGTAGACAACAGAGAGAAAAAAGGAGCCGCCACAAAACTGAAGGTGAAAAGCATCAGCTTCATATGAAAAGGAGAAGACAGTGAGCTGAGTGAAATTTGTAAGCTTTGTATGAGATTTATGTGTGTGTTCTCCATTGTGAGGTAATAAAATCACTCTCTCTTTGCCCGTGGATGTATGTTATTGCCGAACCACGTTAAACCTATGTGTTCTCTATTTTGTTGTCTATGTTAATCTGTGCATTATACTGAGCTGTTGTGTGTGTTGAGTTTGGCCTCCGCTGCGCCTAATCTCGACAATTGGTATCGGAGCTTGTGGTTGCAATCTTTGGATTTGTGTGTTCAGTTTAGTGCACGGAATGTGTTCGACGAAATTCCTGTGAAGGCAGTTTTTCCCATTTGTGTGTGTTTCTCTTGTGTAAGTTGCTTCTGTTGCGACAATGGGTGAATCTAATCAATCTGAAAAAATAGTGTATCACAGAGCAAAGTTAGATGTAGAAAAATTTAATGGAAACAATAACTTTGGTTTGTGGAGAACAGATGTGTCTGATGCTCTTGAACATTTGGATTTGGAACCTTGTTTGAGAATAGAGAAACCAGAAGAATGGTCAGACAAACAGTGGGAAAAGAATCAAAGGCTTTGTTTAGCTACGATCAGGGGTTGCTTGGAAGCAGATATCAGAGTGAACTATCAACATGAGACCTCGCCGAAAGAATTATGGGAAAAACTTGAAGCGAAGTACCTTGTGAAGAATGTGGCAAACCGAATTCATCTAAAAAGAAATTTGTATCGGTTCAATATGAAGAAGGGTGCAACTCTGACTGAGCATCTGGATTCCTTTAACAAGCTCCTTACGGAGTTGGTTAATTATGATGAGATCATTCCAGATGAGGAGAAAGCTTTGTGTTTAGTGAATTCTCTTCCGGAGAAATATGAACCCGTGATTAAGTCGCTAATTCATGGCAAAGACAAGCTGATTTATGATGAAGTCGCTACATCATTACGTAGTGAAGAATTCCGAAAGATGGATAGAGATGATATCTCCAGAGAAGATGGTGGTGATGCTCTTGTAGTGAGAGGCGGAAAAACAAACCACAAGAAAAATGTTGGCCAACATCCTGGTAAGGGTAAAGGATACTCGAAAGCAAAAGGGCGTTTGGCTAAGAATGAATGTGCGTGGTGTCATGAAAAAAGCCATTGGGCTAAGGATTGTCCTAAGGTCAAGGAGCGGGACAGGAAAGGCAAAAGTGCAGCAAATGTCGTCCAGTCCAGCAAAGACACAGGTAATGAGTCAGATTACTCTTTAACCACGTTACCTTCTAAGTCTAAGGCAAAAGATGATGAGTGGATACTTGATTCGGGTGCTACTTTTCATGTGACTCCAAATAGAGAATGGTATTCAAATTTTACGAAGTTTGAGGGCGAAGTATTGATGGGAAATCACAATTCTTGTAGCATTGTGGGAATTGGTAGTATTCGCCTGAAACTGCATGATGGCAAGGTTAGAGAACTGAAAAATGTGAGGTGTGTGCCGAGTATGAAAAAGAATCTGATTTCTTTAGGAATGCTTGAATCCAAGGGATTAAGACTTGATGGTCAAAATGGAGTTATGAAGGTGATTTCTGGAGCTATGGTTGTTATGAAAGGTACACGTCATCACAACTTGTATTACTTAAATGGGAGAACAGTGACTGGGGATGTAGCTACAGCTGAGCAGAGTGAAATTGCTGTTAAGGAATCTGCAATGCTATGGCACATGAGGCTTGCACATCCAGGTGAGAAATCTTTGAATGCTTTAATTAAGCAAAATCTGTTGAAAGAGGTTGTTGTCTGTAAGTTAGATTTCTGTGAACATTGTGTAAAAGGAAAGAAGACAAGATCTCGCTTTGGTAAGGGAATCCATAAATCTAGTGGAGTTCTAGATTATGTTCATTCAGATGTATGGGGTCCTTCCAAAAATGCATCTTTGGGAGGTAAGCATTGGTTTGTCTCTTTTATTGATGACTATTCTAGGCGTGTATGGGTGTATGTCATGAGACAGAAAAGTGATGTTCTGGAAATATTTGTGAGATGGAAGAAAGCAGTTGAAACTCAAACGGGTAGAAAACTCAAAGTACTTCGTTCAGACAACGGTGGAGAGTACACAAGTGATCCATTTCACAAAGTATGTCAAGATGAGGGAATCAAGAGACATTTCACGGTTAGAGAAACACCACAGCAGAATGGAGTCGCAGAAAGGATGAATCGTACACTGCTAGAGAGAGTACGATGTATGTTGTCTAATTCTGGATTAGGCAAAGCATTCTGGGCTGAAGCTGTTACTTATGCATGTTTTCTCATCAATCAGTTGCCTTCATCTGCATTAGGAGGCAAAACACCAATGGAATTCTGGTATGGTAAGCCTGCTTATGACTATGAGTTGATTCATGTATTTGGTTGTCCTGCTTGGTTTCATGTGAAGGACAATAAGCTTGGAGTTCGTGCTGTTGAGGCAATATTTGTTGGCATGAAGACTGGAGTCAAAGGGTTCAAACTTTGGAATCCGGTTACCAAGAAAATGATTATAAGCAGGGATGTTACGTTTAATGAAGCTGCTATGCTAAAGCCTAAGGGTTCTCATCAGGTGGAGAATGAGAGCAGTAATCGTGAGAATTTGCAGCGTGTGAAGTTTGATATTGTTACACAAGTCCCAGATGAAACTGTACCAGTGGGACCAGCTTCTGAAGAGGTGACAGATTCAGTTGTTGAAACAGATGAAGTTACGGTTGACCGGGGCAGTGCTGATGATTCCGACGATGGGTTAGAAATAGAAACAGAGGCTGAGAGAAGTGTTCCAGAGTCAACTGCTTCTAGCAGACCGAAAAGGAATATCAGGAAACCAGGTTGGTTTCGAGATTGTGTAACTTATGCTTTACCAGTTACTGATGAAGGCATTCCCGAGACGTACACACAAGCTATTCATAGCGTTGAGTGTGAAGAATGGAAAGATGCTATGGGTGAAGAAATGACATCTCTTCACAAGAATGACACCTGGGTTCTTGCCAAGCTCCCTAAGGGCAAGAAAGCGATTGGATGTAAGTGGGTATATGCTAAGAAAGAAGGAGTGAAGAAAAATGAGATTCGCTACAAGGCAAGGCTGGTTGCAAAAGGCTATGCCCAGAAGGAGGGAATTGACTACAATGAAGTATTCTCTCCAGTTGTGAAGCACTCCTCTATTCGTATTTTGTTAGCCTTGGTAGCGCAGTATGACTTGAATCTGGTTCAGATGGATGTAAAAACAGCGTTCTTACATGGAGATCTAGATGAGGAGATCTATATGACTCAGCCAAATGGATTCAAATCTCCCGGTGAAGACGATCTGGTGTGTAAGTTGAAAAGATCGTTGTATGGACTGAAACAGTCTCCGAGACAGTGGTATAAACGATTTAATCGTTTTATGTTAGGCCAAGCGTATACAAGAAGCCACCATGATCACTGTGTATATCTGAAGAAGCTGAGTGATGGTTCTTTCATTTATTTGCTTTTGTATGTAGATGATATGCTGATTGCATCTACTTGCAAGTCTGAGATTGAGAAGCTGAAATGTACGTTGTCAGCTGAATTTGAAATGAAAGATCTTGGAGATGCGAAGAAGATTCTTGGCATGGAGATTCAGAGAGACAGAATGAAGGGCAAGGTGTGTTTATCTCAAAAGACATATTTGAAGAAGGTTTTAAGGAAATTTGGCATTTCTAAAGAAACCAAATCTGTAAGTACTCCTCTTGCTGCTCATTTTAAATTGAATGCAACTATGTGTCCTTCCTCTGATGATGAGATTCAATTTATGGCACATGTGCCTTATGCTAATGCTGTTGGGAGTCTTATGTATGCGATGGTGTGTACACGACCTGACATTTCACATGCCGTGAGTATGGTCAGTCGTTACATGCATGCTCCTGGAAAAGAGCATTGGAATGCTGTCAAATGGATTTTGAGATATCTTATGGGAACTATCGATGCTGGTTTAGAATTTGTGAAGGATATGAACAACAGTCATTTATGTGTTGGTTATGTAGACTCAGATTATGCCGGAGATTTGGATAAGAGACGCTCTACTACAGGGTATGTGTTTACCTTGGCAGGAGGTCCTATATGTTGGAGGTCTATTCTGCAGTCGACAGTGGCTCTATCTACTACAGAGGCAGAGTATATGGCAGTGACTGAAGCTTTCAAAGAAGCTATATGGTTGCAAGGTTTGTTGGATGATTTGGGAGTGGTGCAAGATCAACTTCCTGTGTATTGCGATAGTATGAGTGCCATCCACCTAGCAAAGAATCAAGTTCATCATGCCCGAACAAAGCACATTGATGTGCGTTATCATTTCATAAGAGAAGTATTAACTGAGGGTCATATTCTCTTGGTAAAGATTGATACAAAAGAGAATCCCGCAGACATGTTGACTAAAGTGGTTCCTAATGTCAAGTTCAAGCATTGTCTTGACTTGATTAATGTTTTGTATGTTTGATGTATGATACCCCGATGGGGTGGAGGTTCTTCGGAACATTGTGAAGTCTCGTTTGCGAGACATTTTGATGAACTACGACAGCTTGATCCTTTGGGTACGTAGGCAACTACTTTGGTGGTGTAGCTGGATATGTGGCAATCAGAGTGTTTTGTGTGTGATCGTCTTATGCTTTTGTGCATGATCCGAGGTGGAGAATTGTGAAGTATGGTTGAAGCATGTGCAACGTGCCACATTATGGCTTGTGGGCCTCTTGCGTGTAAAAGCTTCTTACAGCCATGCTATATAAAGCATCTTGCTGTAAGGGTTTAAAGGAGTAGACAACAGAGAGAAAAAAGGAGCCGCCACAAAACTGAAGGTGAAAAGCATCAGCTTCATATGAAAAGGAGAAGACAGTGAGCTGAGTGAAATTTGTAAGCTTTGTATGAGATTTATGTGTGTGTTCTCCATTGTGAGGTAATAAAATCACTCTCTCTTTGCCCGTGGATGTATGCTATTGCCGAACCACGTTAAACCTATGTGTTCTCTATTTTGTTGTCTATGTTAATCTGTGCATTATACTGAGCTGTTGTGTGTGTTGAGTTTGGCCTCCGCTGCGCCTAATCTCGACATACTGTACATGCCAAAATAACCTATCATGTGGACTAATAGTTTGTCAAAGCGTGACGATTTTTTATTTGTTTGGATTACTATTTCCATTATCTATATTGAATTTTCCATGAATGTTGAATGGTAAGAAATTGAATTTTATTTCGAAGGAACATCAATTTTCTGTGGTTTCTGTATATGTATATTACTGTGTGATGTATTATCTTTTACAGGACAAGAATGGTAGCTGTTGTTGGATCCTGCACAATTCGAACATCATAGAATGGTACGTTGTTTGATTTTATTAATATTTCTTTGTTTACTGTTTCTTTATCTTCAGCTATCACATGATCTCAAGGCATGTTATCTTACATAATGAAGAACTATTTGTTTAAAATAGTTGCATCTGAATAAATTTTATATTAATGTTGTAAATGAAACAAATAAAGTCTATCATTAATAGATAGCGTTCTTCTTTATTTTAAACGAACGATGTAATTAAATTTTATTAAAACATGTAAGCATATTTTTTATATAAGTTTACTTCAAGATATAAATTTGATATCATATCCAGATGTGCATATAATTTTCTCATAGACTACCATTTTTTCATTCTTTAGTATTTTTCAATTTCTGTTGATAGGATCAGCATTTGCTTACAAGCAATTTGAAAGTCATTCACATATACTTCTGCTTCTTTTAACCCCATTGTAAGATCACATTGTGGGTTCAAAATGTATATATGTTTATTATTATGGATGATAGGTATGGGTAGAATATTTCTTTATATTAGCAATTACTCTTCTTGGTTAAGTATAAATTGATCCCAGAGCGGTCTTGGTAAAGTAACGTTATTATTTGGTTCAACAGTGCACTGTTATCATATTAAAAGCATAGGGCTTTGTGAATATATATATATATATATATATATATCTTTTACAATTATTTCAAGATATCAATTTATATATTTTAGGGATTAATTAAACTGTGTGTTTATTGACTGATCTAAGGTGAAATTGATCCATGGTCAAGTTTCCAAATATATAACAAGTTAAGTTCTCTATGCTCATTTGATCATTCTTTAGTTTGAAAGGTTTTTAATAGAAATATTTGTAAATGTCCATGTCTGTATCATATTTATGTTGAAAGTTTTCGATTAACTAACGAAATCCTTAATGCTCACCGAGTTGGATAACTCAGTGGCACCTGCTAGGATAGGTGTTTCAAGATATGTGTCAAAGCAAAGAGAACAAGCTAGCCAAGATGAAGAATTACCTTTCGTTGCTACTGTTATAGACAGAAAAAGCATGAATGACAATTGACGGGAAACTCATGAAATGGAATTCCTGCGTTGATTGATGGATTTGGAGATGTCCTTAAAATGCTTCCTCGGAAGAGTAATTAAATATGATGATACTATTAATCCTACAACCACAACTGTTGCAAACAAATGAAGAGGTTTTCAATAATGCAAGGCAAATCACTGAGTTCCTATGTTGCTTCTAGGATAACAACAGTCCGCTACACAACTAAAGAAGTATTGCAGCGTTAGTGCTTACCTTTTCTTTTGAAACTGTACCATACTTACCACTTAAGGGTTATGTTTCGCAGTTTAGTTATTGTATTGAAAAATGTTAATTTGCTTTATGATGATGGTATAATTATTTTTTTCATCATTACCAAAAAAAAAGAAAAAAACATTAATGCTTACCTCTGTTAGTGGATTTACTTAACTTACAAGTGCATACTTCAGCCCATTTTCAGGCTTCTCATGCATCGGTTGTTGCAACTTTTCCAGCACGTGCACCATTTCATTTACTTTAAGCGCGACGTAACATGAAGCATCATCAACCAATTAGCATGATATTCTGACCTACGCTTATATTCGAGCAAGCATATCACCCTCCAAGCCAGTTCACACAAAGATGTATTCAAGCCTCTTCATAATCCAGTCGGCACTGCACATATCTCTCCACATGCCTCTATTTTTTATTAATAATCCTTCAGCTCCAGCCTGATCATAGTTAGCACACTGGAGAATCATTCGGAACTATCTACATTACTTCCCCCTGCTATCAGTGAGCAATGACTCTCAGAGTCTCAAGCATTTGTTTTTCCTTTAACTTATCATCTCAAAAGCATGTAAATTTGTTATATTGTATGTTATTTTACGTCGCATCTTGGATCATCAAAGCAGTAATCCATCATTTCTGTTTGGGGTTATTCCCATTAAATCCTATAAGGTTTTTGATGTAGTAATTAATAAAATTATGAGTGTTCTCCTCATAAGAGAGTCTGCCACGGAAAACAAATCAAGAAAATCAGTTTCTATATCTTTTATTCTAATGGTTTACATTTGCAATGTTTTATTATTAGATATCCTCTTCCTAGAGAGTCCCCATATTTTGACATCAAATGAGGAATAGTTCAATGGTTTATCCGATATAGTTTTTCCTTAAAATGAAAATTTAAGACCATGTGTATCTAAATTATAGAGTGGCGCCATCTCTAAATATTAGTGCTAAATTTCATAATCAACTAATAATAATATTGAATTGTAAAGGGGATCGCATAATCAAGATGTATTTAGAGCTGACAAAAAATAAGTGATCTGTGCTTTATATCATAGTTATGGATTAAACTTTCATGCATTATAATTCGTCAAAAGTCTAAGAAAAACCTTCTGACAATATGGTTGCTAAATGTTAGCAATCTTAGAAAAAAATGCCATCTATAAAAGTGCAATATAATATAATGTAAAAATTAACGTCAAGAATTAGTCGGATCCATCATGCTCTTACAAATTAATATTTCATCTTGATGATTAATAGCCTACAACTTTAAACGTTTGTAACTTAAATGTTGCATGCATATACTAAAAGAAACGAATGTGTTTCTTTTGAAAAAGAGGCATGTCTTATATACCAGATCATTTTATGATAGAGGAAGGTACTAAAATTATTATTTCATACTTGAAATTTTAGCAAAACATATAAATTATAATGAGAAATCTAAATATTTCCCTTTTTATGATATTACCAAAAGGAAATATTTCTTTGTATCATAAAAGTGTAATAGTATATTCTGCTCACCCTTTAACAGTACGTAAATACTTTCTTTTTTGTTGTTAATTTTACCAGCATGGACATGTGGAGTTGAAGTTCCTTCAATTCTGTTGCTATGTAAATTGCCGCCTCCATGGTAATAAGTTTATTTAATTAGGAGGCAAGTATACCAACACATTTTGAAGGGTACATAGTGTATGTATGATACCTATGATTTGTAAATTGCCATTCCAAACTTATATTGTCAATTTACAAAAGTTTATGTGTTAACTTGCATTAATGAGAACGAACAACTATACGAAACTAATAAAGGGAAATCGATAAGGAAATACGTTATAAACTATACCTCCAATTTAACATTGATATACTATAATATACATGCGTGCATGTTGCATTTTATGCAATTTATATTAACCGACACTAATCTCATTTTCATTTGTTTGCATTACATTATTTATATTTTTTTATTTTTTTTCCAATATAATGATATTTCTTCGAAATTTAAATTTAAGGTCTCCCTGAATATTGAAACTTGAAAGTCGTCTTAGCTCTTTTAATTTCCGATAATCCATTTTTCATGTAAATTACATACTTCACTCCACTCTAAAAAAACATGATTACTAAATTCTACACAATGTTCAATAGTGACATCCTTAGCGTGACGATCAAGATGAATGCATGATGGCGACATCTACATGATGGTGTTCACCTGTTTCTTACCACATGTACGAATTTAACGTCCTGTAAGTATATCATTAACAATTATATAACAATTACAATTATATGATCCATTGCTCAAGCAGGTTGACAACAAACAAAATACTTCTTTACGGCCGGTTGCTCGACTATGTAGGCAATAAACATACAATATATAAGTAGATAAATACATTCATCATTGTGAAATTGTTGTCATTGCGGGTAAACCATGATAACAAACCAATATTGAAGTTCAACCAACAAACATAATAAAAAATAACATAAAAATTTAGATTTTAATCGGCATGATGACATGCACACAATCATATTCTCTTACTGCCCATTGCGTAGCACGGGTCCCGCACTACTTACTGTGTGATTGGAGGTTTACAGAAAAGGATAGTAGGCAGAAGGCACACAAATTGCTTGAGTAAATTCATGGGTACTTACCCTAGGTGTTGTACATCGAAATAGGTCTAGTGGAAGAATGGAAAAATAGGTTGTACATATATTTTTACTTAGGTCTGAAGTAAAGTATTGAATAACAATAATATATACATTTATATTTGATTTGATTAGGTACGTTTTATCTTATACTGTTAATTTTCTATGGCTATTTACGTTGAACACCTAATATTCATGTCGACACATACGATCTTCAAATACAACAAAAATGAACACACTGCTACGCCTTGACATTCCAGATTCAATAAAATTAATTTCATTGAAAACAGACTCCGTTTGCACAACGCCTTTATTTCAATTTCAATATACTTATTGGTTCACCTTTAAATTGCACGCACAGATAAAACAACTCTGATTGACTCCAAATCGGAAATCTAGCAATAACTAGACATACGTATCCTAATAAAATTTGTTTTTTCGAAAATGGAGGTTGTTTAAAAAACGGCTATTTCTAACGTATACATAATATCGGTTTGACATTATAAATACATAACAATTAAATCAATAATAATACACTATTATCGTCATATATATCCAAATAAAATAATATACAACTTTAATTCCAACCATTACAAAATCATAACTCAATATTGATATTTTTTAGTTATACAATATTCGAATTATATAGAAATGCTAGTTAATTTGTTAAATAAATGTTATCGTTTATTAATGATTTCCATAACGATTATTTTAAAAAAATTATTTGGACATAGCTTACAATATATAAGATGAAATCTTGATTTTTCTCTTCCGTTAGAAAATTAAAATCTAATAGATCCTAATGTTTCTTGTTTCACAGAATTCTGACTTAAAATGGATTCTATATATTCAATTGAAGTTCATAACTCAATATTAGAACTACCAAGCCATTACGAGTTCATTTATAATTTAAATATAAATATAAACTTTCACTCGTTTTTTATAACGAATTCAATATTGAAATCCATTAATATTTCTAATATAATATTTAAAATTAATTTAAATATTCAATTCAAATGATCGGAAAATATGGGTCATTACATTCTTGCCCCCTAAAAAGAATTTCGCCCCCGAAATTACTAAGTAAGAAGAATATTCCAAACCTAATTATTTCAAAATAATTATTTAAAAATATTATCAAAATATTCTAAGTCTTAAAATTTATGAAAAATTCGATAGCACCTCTTCTATACTGTTCAATCCAAACAACAACAACTCACCTTTCTCATGGCCTCACATCGATCAAAAGAAAATAATAGCCAAGCGGCTACCTAACTCAGGGTATAGAATCAATCATTCAATCAATAATATTAAGATTTACCTATTTGTCAGGCAATCAATACTCTAATCATAAAGCAAAGCAACTAATAGATCTTCCTTTTTCCAGCCTGCATTTAACTCAATATCAATTGCCAATAACACATATAGGGTCCAGTCATTTAGTTTCATTTCATATGTGATTTTGTTAAAATTTATTATACAGGACTTTATCCTCTTGGTTTTCAATTCACTTAATCGTTGATGAATTTAATTATTCAACCAATCTATTATCCAATAACAAACTATCAACATAGCCAAATCATTCCATTTCCTTCTAATTTTATTCAACTTATCTCCCGTTAAATTCTGATTTATTAATTCCATATTAAAATTCTTATTCATGAATTCTATGTGAAATCCTCCTCTGGTTATATTAAACCATTTACAATTCCAATTGAATTTCATTCAAATCAATCAACAAACCAATATCAATAATTTGAAAAAATTATTTCTTTTCTATATAAAAATATAATTTGGGCAAAATTATTTTATTTACCCTCTTTACAAAACAATATTGTATCAACTGCCAGTTTAACTTGAACCGATCAAACAACACAATACAAAACTTTTGTATATATATAATCTACAAATACACTCTCTCATATATACACACACTTAACTCGATCTTGGGTATTACTAGCCCAACCTTTATCGATTTACACCATAGAGCCAAGGTTATTCCTAAACCATTTCTTTGATACCAACTGCAGCATCCCGAAAAATTCGACACTTGAATCTTGACACCAATACATCCTGTGTCCAAAACTCAAGTACCAAAACCCCCAGAAGGCTAAAAGAAAGAATTTAGAGGGTGAAATAAGAAAGTAAGAAAGTTAAGACTAGAAGAAGAACCAATATAACACAGAGTCTCACATCGCATCGGAACAAAGTATAATATATAAATAAACTTTATTGAGAGCTTTGAAATAAAAATTTACAAATCATTAGAGTACATCAACACATGTGGACAGTTATACCAATCTGTCCTCATATACAACACACAATGGAATAAATACAAGATAATATCATATGTTCGAACTCTTACAGCTCGTCTCTTCACAGCATCCGGTAACCTGAACTTGTAAAACCTGGTCTAACCCAGCATTACAAACGTCGGATCAGTCTAGTGAACCGGAGTGAGAAACCCACTAAGTTTTATTTACAACACTCAACTTGATTTTAAATCTAACAAATCATTTTTGAAAGAAAAGATTAATCATAAGACTGATCCACACATAAACACGGATGGTTTTTACCTTACAATAACCCAATTTTTTTTTGAAATCATATCTTTTCTGATATTATAATAGTATTTAATACAAATAAGTAACAATCTAGCGGAAAACTTGCATCTCACGCTCCACATACATAGTATATAATCAAAACCATAGACACTTATTGGAGATTGGATTCCGACTATGACAGGGTATAGAACTACCTGCCGATAGTGTATCTCTAGAGAGGAATATGTTGGGTTCAACAAGAACATCTTGCAATCTAGCCACACATGACCGACCACTCATTTCGCTTGAGTGTATCGAATGTATATCACCAACGGTTGGGAGCTACCCACTGTTTCCAAAACGGGACAACATCGAAAGATTAAAGAAGGAAATGAATTTTCTTTAGATAGGTGATAATACACCCTAATGGGAGCGACCCACTTAGCCATGTTGTCTGTCCGATTTTTGTCATCAGATCCTCTAGAAAATCACTAATTGATTTCCATAAAAATACACTGGGAGTTGAGTGAAAGAAGTTTCCTTCTTTGCCACCAAACTTGGTACGTTGGAAGAAATCAACGTATGTGAACCCTTTGGAAATATTCTGTCAGACATCCATTCATACAAGTTGTCCTGGGACTGGAAAAACCGAAGGTACTCTCCTACCACTTCCTAGGAATCACCCAATAGATTGGTAGTGAGTTGTCCTTATGATCGACACTTTCTATAGAATTAGAAAAGCATGAATTATATAATAAATACTGCAAGCGCACAGGTGTGTAGTATGCAGGTCGAACACAGGGAGGAAAATTAAACCAAATTATTTATATAATTTCTTGGGTGAGCTAGATGAAGTTTGGAGGTTGAGTTGAAAAATAATAAAAATTGAAACTGGAACTTGATTCAGAACAAATCTAATTGAACCGATGATCAAATCACAATTATCAATTGAAACAGAAAAACAATAAAACTATTATTGAATTGAATACAGATCTGAATCTAATCAAATCTATATTTAATCCAATATGACCTAGGAAAGCAAATAAAAAAACAGAAATTAAAATTGCAGAAATTAAATGACAAAAAAAAAAATAGGATTATCATTGAATTTAATCAGACGGGTAATCACTAATGAAAAGAAGTGCAAAATGCAACTAGTACTCTACCAAACCTAATTGTAGATGGCACTAGTTGCTAATAAAATAAAAACGCATAAAAGTAAAAGAAAACTCTCAATTCATGGATGAAGATTCACAATGAGAATATGGTGGTGTTTATAGGATAGATAGCCAACCTAAACCCTAATACAATCACAAATGGGCCTTAGTTAATTCTATTAAAATTGAGCCTTTCCTCTTTTCCTCTTGCTTCTCTGATCATTCTTCATTGATTTGTGATATGCATAGCCTTTCAACGAAATATTTTCTTGTCCAACAAGCATCTTGATGTGAGATCGTCATGTGCAAGTCTTCAAATATATATACACAACAATTTGACTCTCTTTTCTTTTTTCCTGACTACATGTGGATTAGTCGGCATATCTGTAAAAGTGACAAGATAATACCCAAGTAATATTTATTTATATACAAAAGGTAAGATATAAGAGCATAAAATAAACACATTTTCATGTTAGTCACCTTGCAATCCGTAGATTCCAACCACGAAAGAATCACAATATATCTCTAGGGATCAACCAGAGATTTTAAGTAATTCTTACGTTTGATCAAGATCACGGTCTTCAATTGCTCCATCTCGATTAGCATGTTCTATTTTTATGTAATTGCTAGTTCGGAATGTTTTTTGAATATAAATTTGATCCCGGTCTTTCTGTACCAACATGCGTTAGGTCAGATTTTTGATAGCCGGTTATTTAACTATCAAAATAAAAAATCATAAAAATAAAATAGATCCGCTGGGTTATCACACAGCATCACTTGGCCTTTAAAATAATATATCAGTTGTATTACCAAAAATAATACATATATTAATATTCTCAAATCATCCTATTTATGTACTTAGAAAAGTACCTTAAAATCATATATAATTTCCCATAACTACCATTTTAAAACATTTGCTATAACATTGCTTATTATCTAAAATTGCGAAATCGAACCAACTTATTATTCGTAAAATAGTCGTTACAAAATCTCCTTCATTTCGTTATTCAAACACAATAATCGTCACTTTTACATTTAGAATGAACTTATTCTAAATCTCATTTCTTTACTTTGAAAATATCGTTATATTTTCACAAATCTCCTTTCATTTATCTCTTTACTATGAAAATATCATTTCATATTCTAAAAACTCTTTTTATTTCCTTTTAATTCGGAACCCATTATATATATTCCCAAGTTCTTCAAATAACATTACATTATTATTTCTCAAAATAAATTACTTCTTACATCTCCATCGTTACAACTAATATATCATCCTTCGATAATCCTGAAGTCGTTCAAGTTAGGGTATTCAAATTACCTCTTAGACCTTGATCGACATCATTCTTATCTTAAGATAGATATCAATTGTAATACCAAAACCGATATTCATTCCTAATATCAAAACAAATCCCATTTTAGTTATATCTTGATGAAACCTCATCTCTTATTCAATATAGCGAATCTAAATCGTTTATAATTCAACTTGCCTAACCCATTTAATTCAAATTTGGGTTTTCGTTTTGATTTCCATTTCAAACCTCCATCAACCCCTAACCATAAATCAGTAGGTAAATAATTCCCTAAATATCAATCTCGAAGGATGAAACCAACATAAAATCAATACTCAGAAAATCATTTATCTCAACCGATCTCCGGTTAGATTCCAATTCCTTAACTTCATATCCTCTACTTTTATCCCACTCATAAGCCATTTTAATAACTCATTCCATTAATATGTTAAATAAAAACTTGGGTTTTATAACTTCGTCTAACTTGGATTTCATAGAATCCAATTAAATATAATTCAATAATAATCAAATTAAAACTTCGATTTAAACATAACTTATATTATTATAAACCTTAAATTGCTTAAATATTCATTAAACTATAAACATGGCTTTAAAACTTTACAAACTTCCATTAGTAAATTTTACATTCCTAGATTATCACTTCGATTATTATTAAATAACTAATAATCAAGTTTCAATATTTATAAAAATAAAACTGGGCTACTTTACCATTAACTACTCCCATTAAGTTAATTAACTAATTTAATAAAACAATCTCAGCTAACTCAGCCTCTAAACATAATTTACTCGTTAGTCAAATCAACTTAGCCGTTTGCATTGATTAATAATATAATTAATTAAAATAATTCCATTTACTTGGATTATTATAATGATCATGTAAAGGCCCGTAAATCCGTACTATCTGAGTTGACTAATAACACCATACGTCCAACCCAAATTGCACAGAAATACGAATCATTATTAGAAAGAAGTTAGAGGATGAGAAATAGAAAGAAAGAAATATTAGAATAGAAGAAAAACGAAGATCACAAACTCACAGCGGAACGAATAAAATATATTTTATAACATAACTTTTGAAATACAAATCAGTAACTTTATATACATACCACCATCAGAGCACAACAATCATTTCTGGAACAGTTATAAACACCTGTTTCCAGATACAACATAGTACACAGCGGAAATACGATAATCTACAGCTACTGGTGAAGCCTCCTGCTTCCAGCTCCTCCAATTGAATCTGTGAAATCCCGACTACTTGACTGCCCATACAAATTTGGGCACCCAAGAGTTTAGGGAAAACAAAACAAAATAAACTCAGGGTCAGTCATGGGACTGGTGTGAGTAAACTCTAATCATTGTTTTAACTTTTAAAATCCTTTCAAAAGAAAAGATAATAGTAAGACCAGCCCACACATAAACATGGGTGGTTTTTACCTTACTATAACCCAAAACATTTTGATACGAAAATTCAGTGATATTATAATAATGTCTACATCAAGTAAATAACCAAATAGCAGAACGCTTGCATCTCACGCTCCACATACAAAGTATAAAATCAAAAACCGCATGGCGCTTATTGGGGATTGGATTTCCAACATGACAAGGTATGGAACCACCTTCCGCTAGTGTATCTCTAGAGAGGAATACACTGGGTTCAACAAGAACATCTTGTAACCCGGCCCACACATGACCGACCACTCATTTCGCTTGAGTGTATCGAATGTATATCACCAACGGTTGGGATCAGCAACCGCCTCCCGACTGGGACAACATCGAATAGAATAAGAAATTAAATGAACCTCTAGATAGGTGATTATACATCCTAATGGGTGCGACCCACATAGCCATGCTGCCTGCCCGATTTTTGTCCTTTCCCGGTTGTTGAGGCCTGAGGCTACGAATACTTACCATTCATTGATAGCACAATCACTTTGAATGCCACATTGTCAGATCCGTTAATCACTAGTTGAGTTTGCACAAATATTCTGGATGTTATGCTAAGGGAATAAATCCGTTGCAACCATATATATTTATACAGACCAACCCATTTGATCATTGGAAATACTCTGTCAGACATTCATCCATTTACCTTCGTTCTGGGATTGAACGAAACCGAAGGCACTATTTCTATTTAATAGAAAAAGCCCTTGCACTTCACTCCATCTTCGATTATCTTGATATAATCTGATTCGCAACGCTACTGCCAATACAGAGTGGTTCACGGATAATAATCCAACCAGTCTCTCCCTGTTGACAACGATGGTAAAAACTTCGATAGTCTGTGATATAACTATCGAATAAAAGCAAGTGTTCATTCAACATATCAATCAAATCACTGGGCTCTTTAATTAATTATTCATTAATTAAATTTCTTCTCCATTTTCTCTATCAATATTTGTTAACCAAATATTTTCAATAATCATCTTGGTTTCTTATGCCATTTGGAAAACGTTTCCAAATATCAACTTCTTTTATTTTCTATATATTAGAAAATATCTCTTATTTGCAATTGAAAACAATTTCAATCACTTATCTCTATCCCGATTATTTTAATTATACTCAGGAAATATTTACTTTTATATTTCCAAAATTTCATCACCTGGGTTTAAAACGAATGTTGTGTAAAACATTGTTACAACAACCCAAAATATTTTATTCAACTAACTCTTTTTCAAACAATTCTCTTCGAGACTGGATCTTGCTATTTATCCATTAAAAATGAAATCAATCAAGTTGGGGTAAAATTACCTCTAAAACCTTAACTGAAAACATCCTCAACTTCAAAACGGCAAAACCACTTACTCGAATAAACACACTATACAATCCAATTATTCATTTTTAAAACATGTATAAAGTTCGCTTTCTATTTCTAATTTATAGATTTCCCTTTCTGTTTCCAATACTCTATTTTGATTTCATTTCCTTATCGAATTCTACATATATCGATACATTGATTTATAACTATCAAATTATCTTAAAAATATTCTAACTCCTTAAATTCCCGGAAAAATTCGCCATAACCTCCCCTGCATCGGGAGCATCGGGAAATTTCAAATAGCTTCCCGGTAACTTCTCATCTCAAAAAGAAAAAGAAAAAGCCAAGCGGCTTGCCGATACGGCGCATAAAATCTCATATATGAATTAAACTTGTACCTTATTATCGAGCACACTAATTATATACCTTCATCACTTTATCCCATAACTGTCTCCGGTATATCTATACCTGTACAATTCATTTCAACTTCATACACTCGTTTTGACTCAATTCGTTAAAGTAACTCTTTAACTAACTCTTTTCCTATTTCGCTTGTATATATGAATATAACACGTTTCAAATATATTTCAACTTACTTATCAACTAATTGAATTCAAATTTTAATTTAAGTTCTATATTTGATTTCAAATATATGTTTACAATTCAAAAATTCCATTTTCAAAGTTCGACTTCAATTCACCACTCGATTAACTAATTCTTCCTTGACTTAGTTAATTCTATTCAATAATCAAAAATATGATTATTGTTTCAAAAATCACTTTTCTTACTTCACTTGAATTCACCTTTATGTTCTAACTCAAGACCAGGTTTTTAAATGGAAAATTCGGATTTTTATTTGCTTAAAAATCCCTATATTTATTATATAAAATCCATTATGGTTTTAATGGTTTCTGGCGCTGCACTTTTAAAAGTTTGATTTTGACATAACTCAAAATCTATTCGACGAAATCCAGATTTTTCTCTTCCATTAGAAAACTATTATTCATCCGGTCCTGACGATTCTTGTTTCAAAGAATTCCGACTTCAATTGAGTCCTGTATACTCAATTGAAGTTCGAGTCGCCAATTTACGAACTGCAGCGCTGCGGCGAGTTCGTTTTAATTATATTTATATATATAAAAACTTTTAAACTTCGTTAAAATGAATCCAACTCCATTTTAACTCTATTTGAATTTCTTGATTCAAATTCCAATCTCGCTTTTATTTTGAATTCTATATTCAAATTCCAATTCCTTTTCTATTTGAATTCTATGTTCAAATTCTATTTCCTTTTCTATTATTCAAATTCTATATTTAAATTTCCTTTATTCAACTCCCATTTAAATTCCTATATTCAAATTCTATAGTTGAATTTCCTTTTCTATTTTATATTCAAATTCAATACTTGAATTTCTATTTAAATTCCATATTCAAATTCAATACTTGAATTTCTATTTCAATTTCATATTCAAATTCAATACTTGAATTTCTATTTCTATTTCATATTCAAATTCAATACTTGAATTTCTATTTCTATTTCATATTCAAATTCAATACTTGAATTTCTATTTCAATTTCATATTCAAATTCAATACTTGAATTTCTATTTCATATTCAAATTCAATACTTGAATTTATATTTCAATTTCATATTCAAATTCAATACTTGAATTTCTATTTCAATTTCATTATTCAATTTCTATACTTGAAATTCCATTTGAATTCTATTATTCAATTTCTATTTCAATTCTTCTTTGAAATTCTATATTTCAAATTCAATTCAAATCTTCTTTGAAATTCAATATTTCAAATTCAATTCAATTCTTCTTTGAAATTCACGATTCAAATTCTATATTCAATTCTGTTTGAATTCTCTATATTCAAATTCCTTTATTAAGTTTCCATTTGAATTTCTATATTCAAAATTCTATTTCAAATTCTTTTATTCAAATCCCTTTGAATTCCTCTTTGAATTTTCTTTATTCAAATTCTATATTTGAATTTCATTATTCAATTTCATTTTCAATTCCATTTGGATCTATTTGAATTTTCTATATTCAAATTTCAAATTCAATTCTATTTGAATCTTCTATATTCAAATTTCAAATTTCAATTCTATTTTAGAAAAATAGAATTTCCTTTCTAATTCTCAAATATCCTTTTTCATGATATTTTTAAATATCATTACTTAAGCCCAGTGATATTTAAACACACAAAGCAACCAATTATTTATTTTTCTAACACATCATATATAACAATATATATGCAAACAAATAAACAAACAGATAAAATATTTTTGAGGAATCCGGTTGGATTCCTCCAACCTGTTTTCCTGCATCCACAGATGTTAGCACATAAATAATACCCATTCTGCTTCGTGGCAGAATATCGTGGTATAGAAGGTCATCCACTAATCATAGCGTGGGGCGTATAGGGTAATCATCCGCTATGAAACTGCGGGCATCCGCTAATGAGACTGCGGGAATCCAACCAATCAATCAACCCAATATATATATAATAGCCTAAATAACTAATATATATAAAACAAGCAGAAAAATCCAAACAAGTAACAACAATTATTTTTACGAAGTAAAAATAATTATAAATAAAAGGTGAGCGAGATTTACTTACCGTGATTTTCAGTTGTCGAATACCTCGTTTGTTTCCAAATCATCGGCTACAATCTTCCCGAATGGATTCGCACCTATGATTTATTTATTTTTATTTAGCGATGATTAGTAATTAAACTAAATTAATCACTAACTAAATAAATGAATTATTCTGTATATTTTAAATTTGTAAATTATATACCTTAAGCCTAATAACCCTCTTCTTCCCTTCACTTGCTCGCGGCAACTCCACCATCTCCTGACTGAAATCGCACCTTAGAAGAACTCCAGTAGCCCTTACAGTAACTTGAAGTCCTCGAGAAACGAAATCCTTAATCGCGACTCGATTTGTAGCAGTCATCGCGTTTTATTTTGGTCAACCAGAGATCCTCCGAGTGGTGCCACGGCATGCGTCTTCGACCCAGAAATCAGACCATCACCTCGACAAACCCTCCGACCTCCCTCGCTCTGACCCCGATGCTCGTTCAATCGAGGAAGCCCTTTTACCTAAGCTTGATGCCTTCGTTCAACTACATACCTCCCACGATAATCATTGCGAGCTCCAGCATCAGCGTCGGCTTTTGGGAACTCCGAAATCCCTGGTCGCGATGCCCAATTTTGATTTGATTAGGAAATAGGGTTTTCATTGATTAAGGGAAAAAGAAGAAACAACGGAGGATGTGAGGGACTGGGTTGTTTTGGAATGAAGGAATGAAGTTGCGATGGTTTAAATAAGCAAAGGGAGGAGAAACAAATAGTACGTGACATTGAAATGTTGTCTGCTTAATCCTGAAAGGGAGAAACATTTTCTACAGCTCGAGAAGAGTGTAGGTCTGCGAATTGAAGAATAGAGGTCGGCTGAAATGAAAATATAGGCTTTGAAAATAATTAATCTTACTTTATTTAAAATAAATAACTAAAATATCTTGCGGTCCTTTAATTTGAAATCCCAAACCACTATCTAGTCGCAACGACCGATATTTCCAACATTATACGATATTTTGAACTCAACGGGACCAGTTTAAAATTTAATTCAACTGTACAGAATAGATAATAATTTAGATTAACGATTTAAATTAAACTCGATTAAAAATATAAATTGATTTCAGACAATTAAATTTTATGAAAATAAATAATTATTATCGTTCTAATCCACATAGATTTTATATTGATTGACTGGATTGTTTCGATTCAGTTTCAACTGCGACTTCAATTATACTTCGTATTACGATAATTTAATATATTCGATCGAAATCGAATTTTTTTTAAATCGATAACATTAATAGAAAAATTCATTTATATTATCAATTTAATATTTAAAACCATATTAAATATTAAAAATTTATCGTTCAAAAATCTGGGTCGTTACATTCTTTCCCCCTTAAAATAATTTCGTCCTCGAAATTGCTAAGGTAGGAAAAATGGTACAAACTCATTACTGTTCAATGATTCACTTATGTTGAAACTCAACTCCTTATATTTCAACAAATTTAATTCCACCAAAACTTTTTGGTTTTCTTTCATATGCATCCTAATTCATTCAACTTGATTCTGATTCAATTTATTCACTTTGATTCATTTAACTAGCTTAAGTTAAATTCCACTTCCAGAATCCAAATCCCAGGGTTTTCCTTTTGAATCCTTCTGAAATTACATAAATATATACGTATATATTTATTTCCATTTCAAATCATTTGAATTTTCAAACCACTTGTTTTCTTTCAAAACAAATTTCCATCAAAACATTTCTAAGGTAGCAATCCATCACTTATAAACTCGAAAATGAATACTGATGAAGCTGCAGTCATCATCAGAATTATTTTCCAGCCACTGAAGTGAGTTCAGTGCTTTATCAATTTCAAAATCCATTCAAATATGATTTTTAAATCAAAAATCCTTCCAAAACAAAGCTATATTACTTTAATATACTTTGAAAAATATTTCCAAATTTCCCAGGATTTAAATTCCAATTCTGGTTTGAATTTAATTCCAGTTCATCCCATTTGTATATATTTCATTCATATACAAATTTTATTTGGTTATAATTACCCATTCCAATTTTATAATCTCATTGGATTATAATCCTAACAATCAACACATCCATATAATATAATAATTTCATAAAATTATTCCTTCTATATAAAAATAGAAATTTGGGTAAAATTATTTCATTTACCCTCTTTAAAACAATACTGTGTCCAATCTTCTGTTCAAGTATTTACAAAATCTTATCGATATCGTGGCGTCCCACGATTCGATCAGAATTCATAAACCACTCAACAGACTAGCCAACACAATATAAAACAATTTTTATATCAACTAACAAATACGCTCTCTCGTATATATATACACTCAACTCATTCTAGGGTGCTACTGACCCTATCTCTAATGAGTAAACCCCCACCAAAGCCTAGGTGTTCGCTCAACCTAAGCTCTGATACCAACTGTAAAGGCCCATAAATCCGTACTATCTGAGTTGACTAATAACACCATACCTCCAACCCAAATTGCACAGAAATACGAATCATTATTAGAAAGAAGTTAGAGGATGAGAAATAAAAAGAAAGAAATATTAGAATAGAAGAAAAACGAAGATCACAAACTCACAGCGGAACGAATAAAATATATTTTATAACATAACTTTTGAAATACAAATCAGTAACTTTATATACATACCACCATCAGAGCACAACAATCATTTCTGGAACAGTTATAAACACATGTTTCAAGATACAGCATAGTACACAGCGGAAATACGATAATCTACAGCTACTGGTGAAGCCTCCTGCTTCCAGCTCCTCCAATTGAATCTGTGAAATCCCGACTACTTGACTGCCCGTACAAATTTGGGCACCCAAGAGTTTAGGGAAAACAAAACAAAATAAATTCTGGGTCAGTTATGGGACTGGTGTGAGTAAACTCTAATCATTGGTTTAACTTTTAAAATCCTTTCAAAAGAAAAGATAATAGTAAGACCAGCCCACACATAAACATGGGTGGTTTTTACCTTACTATAACCCAAAACATTTTGATACCAAAATTCAGTGATATTATAATAATGTCTACATCAAGTAAATAACCAAATAGCAGAACGCTTGCATCTCACGCTCCACATACAAAGTATAAAATCAAAAACCGCATGGCGCTTATTGGGGATTGGATTTCCAACATGAAAAGGTATGGAACCACCTTCCGCTAGTGTATCTCTAGAGAGGAATACACTGGGTTCAACAAGAACATCTTGTAACCCGGCCCACACATGACCGACCACTCATTTCGCTTGAGTGTATCGAATGTATATCACCAACGGTTGGGATCAGCAACCGCCTCCCGACTGGGACAGCATCGAATAGAATAAGAAATTAAATGAACCTCTAGATAGGTGATTATACATCCTAATGGGTGCGACCCACATAGCCATGCTGCCTGCCCGATTTTTGTCCTTTCCCGGTTGTTGAGGCCTGAGGCTACGAATACTTACCATTCATTGATAGCACAATCACTTTGAATGCCACATTGTCAGATCCGTTAATCACTAGTTGAGTTTGCACAAATATTCTGGATGTTATGCTAAGGGAATAAATCCGTTGCAACCATATATATTTATACAGACCAACCCATCTGATCATTGGAAATACTCTGTCAGACATTCATCCATTTACCTTCGTTCTGGGATTGAACGAAACCGAAGGCACTATTTCTATTTAATAGAAAAAGCCCTTGCACTTCACTCCATCTTCGATTATCTTGATATAATCTGATTCGCAACGCTACTGCCAATACAGAGTGGTTCACGGATAATAATCCAACCGGTCTCTCCATATTGACAACGATGGTAAAAACTTCGATAGTCTGTGATTTAACTATCGAATAAAAGCAAGTGTTCATTCAACATATCAATCAAATCACTAGGCTCTTTAATTAATTATTCATTAATTAAATTTCTTCTCCATTTTCTCTATCAATATTTGTTAACCAAATATTTTCAATAATCATCTTGGTTTCTTATGCCATTTGGAAAACGTTTCCAAATATCAACTTCTTTTATTTTCTATATATTAGAAAATATCTCTTATTTGCAATTGAAAACAATTTCAATCACTTATCTCTATCCCGATTATTTTAATTATACTCAGGAAATATTTACTTTTATATTTCCAAAATTTCATCACCTGGGTTTAAAACGAATGTTGTGTAAAACATTGTTACAACAACCCAAAATATTTTATTCAACTAACTCTTTTTCAAACACTTCTCTTCGAGACTGGATCTTGCTATTTATCCATTAAAAATGAAATCAATCAAGTTGGGGTAAAATTACCTCTCAGACCTTAACTGAAAACATCCTCAACTTCAAAACGGCAAAACCACTTACTGGAATAAACACACTATACAATCCAATTATTCATTTTTAAAACATGTATAAAGTTCGCTTTCTATTTCTAATTTATAGATTTCCCTTTCTGTTTCCAATACTCTATTTTGATTTCATTTCCTTATCGAATTCTACATATATCGATACATTGATTTATAACTATCAAATTATCTTAAAAATATTCTAACTCCTTAAATTCCCGGAAAAATTTGCCATAACCTCCCCTGCATCGGGAGCATCGGGAAATTTCAAATAGCTTCCCGGTAACTTCTCATCTCAAAAAGAAAAAGAAAAAGCCAAGCGGCTTGCCGATACGGCGCATAAAATCTCATATATGAATTAAACATGTACCTTATTGTCGAGCACACTAATTATATACCTTCATCACTTTATCCCATAACTGTCTCCGGTATATCTATACCTGTACAATTCATTTCAACTTCATACACTCGTTTTGACTCAATTCGTTAAAGTAACTCTTTAACTAACTCTTTGCCTATTTCGCTTGTATATATGAATATAACACGTTTCAAATATATTTCAACTTACTTATCAACTAATTGAATTCAAATTTTAATTTAAGTTCTATATTTGATTTCAAATATATGTTTACAATTCAAAAATTCCATTTTCAAAGTTCGACTTCAATTCACCACTCGATTAACTAATTCTTCCTTGACTTAGTTAATTCTATTCAATAATCAAAAATATGATTATTGTTTCAAAAATCACTTTTCTTACTTCACTTGAATTCACCTTTATGTTCTAACTCAAGACCAGGTTTTTAAATGGAAAATTCGGATTTTTATTTGCTTAAAAATCCCTATATTTATTATATAAAATCCATTATGGTTTTAATGGTTTCTGGCGCTGCACTTTTAAAAGTTTGATTTTGACATAACTCAAAATCTATTCGACGAAATCCAGATTTTTCTCTTCCATTAGAAAACTATTATTCAACCGGTCCTGACGATTCTTGTTTCAAAGAATTCCGACTTCAATTGAGTCCTGTATACTCAATTGAAGTTCGAGTCGCCAATTTACGAACTGCAGCGCTGCAGCGAGTTCGTTTTAATTATATTTATATATATAAAAACTTTTAAACTTCATTAAAATGAATCCAACTCCATTTTAACTCTATTTGAATTTCTTGATTCAAATTCCAATCTCGCTTTTATTTTGAATTCTATATTCAAATTCCAATTCCTTTTCTATTTGAATTCTATGTTCAAATTCTATTTCCTTTTCTATTATTCAAATTCTATATTTAAATTTCCTTTATTCAACTCCCATTTAAATTCCTATATTCAAATTCTATAGTTGAATTTCCTTTTCTATTTTATATTCCAATTCAATACTTGAATTTCTATTTCAATTCCATATTCAAATTCAATACTTGAATTTCTATTTCAATTTCATATTCAAATTCAATACTTGAATTTCTATTTCTATTTCATATTCAAATTCAATACTTGAATTTCTATTTCAATTTCATATTCAAATTCAATACTTGAATTTCTATTTCAATTTCATATTCAAATTCAATACTTGAATTTCTATTTCAATTTCATATTCAAATTCAATACTTGAATTTCTATTTCAATTTCATTATTCAATTTCTATACTTGAAATTCCATTTGAATTCTATTATTCAATTTCTATTTCAATTCTTCTTTGAAATTCTATATTTCAAATTCAATTCAATTCTTCTTTGAAATTCAATATTTCAAATTCAATTCAATTCTTCTTTGAAATTCACGATTCAAATTCTATATTCAATTCTGTTTGAATTCTCTATATTCAAATTCCTTTATTAAGTTTCCATTTGAATTTCTATATTCAAAATTCTATTTCAAATTCTTTTATTCAAATCCCTTCGAATTCCTCTTTGAATTTTCTTTATTCAAATTCTATATTTGAATTTCATTATTCAATTTCATTTTCAATTCCATTTGGATCTATTTGAATTTTCTATATTCAAATTTCAAATTCAATTCTATTTGAATCTTCTATATTCAAATTTCAAATTTCAATTCTATTTTAGAAAAATAGAATTTCCTTTCTAATTCTCAAATATCCTTTTTCATGATATTTTTAAATATCATTACTTAAGCCCAGTGATACTTAAACACACAAAGCAACCAATTATTTATTTTTCTAACACATCATATATAACAATATATATGCAAACAAATAAACAAACAGATAATATATTTTTGAGGAATCCAGTTGGATTCCTCCAATCTATTTTCCTGCATCCACAGATGTTAGCACATAAATAATACCCATTCTGCTTCGTGGCAGAATATCGTGGTATAGAAGGTCATCCACTAATCATAGCGTGGGGCGTATAGGGTAATCATCCGCTATGAAACTGCGGGCATCCGCTAATGAGACTGCGGGAATCCAACCAATCAATCAACCCAATATATATATATAATAGCCTAAATAACTAATATATATAAAACAAGCAGAAAAATCCAAACAAGCAACAACAATTATTTTTACGAAGTAAAAATAATTATAAATAAAAGGTGAGGGAGATTTACTCACCGTGATTTTCAGTTGTCGAATACCCCGTTTGTTTCCAAATCATCGGCTACAATCTTCCCGAATGGATTCTCACCTATGATTTATTTATTTTTATTTAGCGATGATTAGTAATTAAACTAAATTAATCACTAACTAAATAAATGAATTATTCTGTATATTTTAAATTTGTAGATTATATACCTTAAGCCTAATAACCCTCTTCTTCCCTTCACTTGCTCGCGGCAACTCCACCATCTCCTGACTGAAATCGCACCTTAGAAGAACTCCAGTAGCCCTTACAGTAACTCGCAGTCCTCGAGAAACGAAATCCTTAATCGCGACTCGATTTGTAGCAGTCATCGCGTTTTATTTTGGTTAACCAGAGATCCTCCGAGTGGTGCCACGACATGCGTCTTCGACCCAGAAATCAGACCATCACCTCGACAAACCCTTCGACCTCCCTCGCTCTGACCCCGATGCTCGTTCAATCGAGGAAGCCCTTTTACCTAAGCTTGATGCCTTCGTTCAACTACATACCTCCAACGATAATCATTGCGAGCTCCAGCATCAGCGTCGGCTTTTGGGAACTCCGAAATCCCTGGTCGCGATACCCGATTTTGATTTGATTAGGAAATAGGGTTTTCATTGATTAAGGGAAAAAGAAGAAACAACGGAGGATGTGAGGGACTGGGTTGTTTTGGAATGAAGGAATGAAGTTGCGATGGTTTAAATAAGCAAAGGGAGGAGAAACAAATAGTACGTGACATTGAAATGTTGTCTGCTTGATCCTGAAAGGGAGAAACATTTTCTACAGCTCGAGAAGAGTGTAGGTCTGCGAATTGAAGAATAGAGGTCGGCTGAAATGAAAATATAGGCTTTGAAAATAATTAATCTTACTTTATTTAAAATAAATAACTAAAATATCTTGCGGTCCTTTAATTTGAAATCCCAAACCACTATCTAGTCGCAACGACCGATATTTCCAACATTATACGATATTCTGAACTCAACGGGACCAGTTTAAAATTTAATTCAACTGTACAGAATAGATAATAATTTAGATTAACGATTTAAATTAAACTCGATTAAAAATATAAATTGATTTCAGACAATTAAATTTTACGAAAATAAATAATTATTATCGTTCTAATCCATATAGATTTTATATTGATTGACTGGATTGTTTCGATTCAGTTTCAACTGCGACTTCAATTATACTTCGTATTACGATAATTTAATATATTCGATCGAAATCGAATTTTTTTTTAAATCAATTACATTAATAGAAAAATTCATTTATATTATCAATTTAATATTTAAAACCATATTAAATATTAAAAATTTATCGTTCAAAAATCTGGGTCGTTACAGATCAATCCTTATACAATCTGATTTTAATTGTTTCTTAAAAACAATAAATCTCGGCTATTAATCGTCATGTTAATTCTCGCTCACTTGCTTATCAATCTTACTAATATAAGATTCAGCTTTATAAAATCATTTAATAATCACTTATAAACTTAAATAAATAAATAATAACTTTTTAATTCCTTTTATAAACTTCAATTTAAAATATTAGATTTCTTTTAACAAGTGATTTTTAGTTATAAAATAAATCTTATAACTTCATTTCCATTGATTGTAAATCAATCTTCATAAAATAGTGTATATTTAGGTCATCTGCTATTAATTCTTCAACTAATACTACCGATTCAACAATTGGTAACCAAAACAATAATCCAATCATATTGGTTAAATAGTTCATATAAAGATCATATGATAATAAACAATAAATTTTAGGAATCCAGTTGGATCCCCCCAACCCATTTTTTCCCTGCATCCAAATAAGTTACCTCAAATAAAACAATCAATCTGATTCGACAATATATTATAAGCATGGATTATCAACTAATAGTGGTCAATTAATAATAACAATTCAAGCATCCAATTAAATTTAATACATTTATATTATTATAAACATAACAAACAAGGTAAGTTACCTTATTTGGAAATAATCATTAAAAATAACGATGTCATTTCATTTAAATTAAACAACGTTTATTTTAAATGATCGATATAAAAATATTTAACAACATCCAAACAATCATCAAATTAATCAACAATTAGCAAACATAACACACAAATATTAAACCCGACTTATAATAAATATAAGTGGGGCAACTGAGTGAGTTTAACTCACCTTGATTTAATTTGTCGACTAAACGCTTGTTTTTAATTAAATCAAACTAATTTTCAATTAAATTAAAATAACTGGTGCTTCCAATCTTGGCCAGACTAGCTCCATCTCGTAGCCTCCATCAACACGGTTTCAACGTGACCGATTGAGCATAATTCTGATAATATACATACGAGATATTATATTAATAACATTATAAACAATTTAATTAATAATATGAAAATTCTTGATCCCTAATTAACATTCTATATATATATGATTAATTACTTAATGAAAAACGTGCTGCTTACTTTGGTTTGAAAAACACGGTGAACATTTTTCCTGCATGCACCTTTTTACCCAATTGTCTCACGTGTCCTTAGCTCCCGTTCTTCTTCATTCGTTCCAGAAAAAAATCATTTTTTTTGTGTGTGAAGGCCCAAAGCCCATCACATCCAGTCCACTTATCCCCAAGCCCGTCTGGAATATACATTGTCTTCCCCAAACAGTGGTTGCTCCTAAAACTTCCTCCTGAAACATCCGTGTATCTCTCTGTACATGTAAAAATGATACCACCCATTTTTATCCACCGCTTTGTTCATCTTTCCTTCACTTCAAAAAAAAAACACACCCAATACCACCTGCAAATGGAACCGACACCCTCTCCCCCATGTGTATACAACAACCGACACTTCCATTTGTTATGGCCACTATTCTTCATCCCATCTCCTTCAACACGTCCGGTCTTCCCTATCAGAAGATTAACGAACCCAGTGCCTTCCCATCATGGAAACTTCTTCACACAACAATCCTATAGTGCAGCTTCCACGCCATCACCACACATCGCCATCCCCATTCAGTCATTATCCGATGTCACAGCAGAACACCCCAACACACTGCCACTTCTTCCACGTGCTGCTACACCACGTCAGTCTACCAAGAGTCGATCAGAGATCGACGACTACTCCCTCGAACAGATGGAATTTGTTTGAATAGTTGTGTGGAAGATACCCCACTGTATTTTGAACTATCACCATTTCAGTATGCTCACTGTTTCTCCTATGCAAATAAATTCCTATTTTTTTCTAAACCCAAAAATCACGATACCCTACCTACGTCATAGACTCGCTGGCTCATGAGATATATAATGAGGCTATGGTTTGATTTTACATTTAATTGGTGCGGTTTGTTTTCTTTTGTTTCTCTGAGTTGCCATTTTTTAAGAGGATATTCTGTTGTTTTTCTCTCGGCTGAAACAAGGATGAAGCTGCGTATAAATAGGAGAGAAAAACGAGATAAGAACAGTGTCACTTCCAGCGGTACAACGTTAGCATGTGCCTAGATATAGGGTAGCTGCACAAAAGTTGAACTGCGTCTTCTCTTCTGCACGTGCTTGTTTGGAGAGTTTAGCCAACGATGGGTAGGGTAGCTGATAACTGTAGTGAAACTTATGGATATTGTAGGTTTTACTTTGCTTCATCTTTAAGTATATGGGAAATAGGCATATGGGTTTGTCTTTCTTTGGTAGGCTAGGACGTGCCATGTTAGTCTTAACGTGTGATTGTAGATTTATAGAAAAGGACAATAGGCAGGAGGCACACAAGTTGTTTGAGTAAATTTATGGGTACTTACCCTAGGTGTTGTACATCGAAATAGGTCTGGTGGAAGAATGGAAAATAAGTTGTACATATATTTTTACTCAGGGCTGAAGTAAAGTAATAATAATAATAATATATACTTTTTTATTTGATTTTATTGGGTACGTTTTAGCTCATGCGATTAATTTTCTATGCTATTTACGTTGAATGCCTAATATTCATGTTGACACATACGATCTTCAAATACAACAAAAATGAATACATTGCTACGTCTTGACATTCCGAATTCAATAAAATTAATTTCGTTGAAAACAGACTTCGTTTGCACCATGTCGTTATTTCAATTTCAATATATTTATCGGTTCATCTTTAAATTGCACGCACAGATAAAACAACTTTGATTGGCTCCAAATCAGAAATTTAGCAATAACTTGACATACATATCCCAATAAAATCCGTTTTGTCAAAAATGGAGGTTGTTTGAAAAACAACTATTTCTAACGCATATATAATATCGGTTTAATATTATAAATTACAAAACAATTAAATTCAATAATAATACATTATTATCATCATATATATCCAAATAAAATAATATACAGCTTTAAATCCAACCATTACAAAATCATATCTCAATATTAATATTTTCGAGTTATATGATATTCGAGTTATATAGAAATGCTATTTAATTTATTAAATAAACATTATCGTTTACTAATGATGTCCATAGCTATTATTTTGAAATTTTGAATTGGACATAACATACAATATATAAGATGAAATCTCGATTTTTCTCTTCCGTTAGAAAATTAAAATCTAATAGATCCTAACGTTTCTTGTTTCATAGAATTCCAACTTAAAACGGATTCCGTTTATTCAGTTGAAGTTCAAAACTCAATATTACGAACTACCACGTCATTACATGTTCGTTTATAATTTAAAAATAAATATAAACGTTCAATCATCGTTGGATAACAAATTCAATATTAAAATCCATTAATATTTCTAATATAATATTTAAAATCAATTTAAATATTCAAATCAATTGATCAGAAAATACGGGTCGTTACAAAAAGTGACATGAAGAAAATAGGCTTATTAATAAACTTAAATTGGGCATTAAGTTTAAAATATACAAATTAATAAGCATGAATTATAGTGGTCCGTTTTGGCAGCATAAGCTGATTAGGGGAAATAAGTGGCCTATTAAGAATATGTGTAGTAGGAGTCCACTCCGGCAGTGACGACTGACTAGAGAAAATAAAAGGCTCGTAGTAGTACTGGTCTGTTATGATAGTAAGGGTAGGATGATTAGATAAAATAAGAGGCCAATTAAAATAATTAATTCATAGTGACCTAGGCGTTTGTTGACTATTCTATGGAGGTCTGGGGTCACTAGGCGGTCAACAATGATTCTATGGTAGCCTTGTGCTAGTAAATTAAATTAAGGACTAAGTCTAGGGGTGACTTAAGTCAAATTACATTTTTCGTTGGGGACCCGTATCATTCAATATTTCTATTATCACACTACACCGAGGTCTCACGTGGAGGCGAAGGCACGCTTATATTGTACTAGGTTGGAAGGGGTCCAAATAGGTCCAGCAATGGGTAATCAAAAAATCCAAAATCCATCTGTATCCAAATACAAAAATATGAAAAATATCCGATATTTGAGAAATGGATATGGATATCCGAAAATATTTTGGCATACGAATACAGATATGACACTATCCATATCCGAAAAATATTCATTCGTTGTTGAATTAAATATCCATTTTTATTTTCAAATTATACTTGATTCTTCAGCTAACCAAATTAAACAATTAGAAAATCAAATATTATTTCAGCCATTAGATATGTGCCATCAACATCACGCCCCTTCAGCAAACCCTGATCGGCTAATCCAATAACAGTCGGATCTCCCTTTCATTAGTTCCCCTAAAACATAATTAAAAAAATGGCATCTTCTGAGTACCTCAGCCAACATTTTCTCTCTCATTTGACAATCTTAGTAGTTTCTCTAGTCCTTGCTTCAAGTCTTATTCCTCGGCCCTAGCTTCAAGCGAAACGATGACAAATTTTAAGGACGGCTCGGTTTCAAGCGATGACGACTCGATTTCAAGCATCTCCAGCAACTTCGACGACTATATTTTAATTTTGAAGACTACTTGATTTCAAGCATCTCTAACGACTCAATTTTAAGGATGACTCGGTTCCAAGCGATGATGACTCAGTTTGTCAATCTGCGATCTTCTTTGAGACAGTGGTATGAATTCAAAGCTTTTGTTTGATTATTTATTGGTTATTGATACTCTATTAGTGCACCATTAACAATTTTTGATTATTTCTCATATGTTATAGAAATATTAGTTGATTATTTTATATAGCTGATGTCGATACGCCATTTGGGATAACTCTTGTTTGCAATTTCTATTTGGAAGATAAAATACTCATCAAAATAGTTGTTGTCTTTATATGTTGATGCTTAGTTCATAAAGACATTTCTAAAAATTGATACATATGAGAATTGCAAAATATTTTTAATTCTCTTTTCTTAAATATAATTCAACTTATCAACAGAGTTATGCAATTAGTATTTCAACAATTCAAGTCTGGGCAGAGAATCCTAATTTAAATAATTCATATACACATGTTTTAGGCATTTTTTACTCTTTTTGTTAAGGTGGGTTTTGTGTAAAGCAAGGTTATCTTAAATCTGTTGATGTGATGAAATGATATTGTTTTATTGGTGTTTCTCATTCGTGCTATCTTAACCTAGGGAACCTGATTAATTTCAAAGTATATCATTTTAATGGTTTAGGTCATAAGTTTACTTCTATATTCAACCTTTTCCATTTCTGGAAATTTATTATACATTAAGTTATAGATTACTGTGTATGTATTTCTAAAATAAAATTTATTATTATGTATGTATTTCTAAAATAAATTTATTACTATACTCTGAAACTATGTTGCATATGTACATTAAGTAAGTTGCTATGAAATAAAATTATATAGAGCATCTTCTATTTGTTCAGTTTAAATGAAACTAAACCCTAGATAGATAAAATATACTGTATGAACCTGGAATGTTTAACATATAACACAGTTATGAGCATATATTAGTGAGTTTTGAAGTGAACATATAAGAAAATCTGTAATTACTATGTACGTATTTTTGAAATTTTATTGTATATTGATCTAATCGAACTATATTTTTTTGGAAAGCCTGACGGGGTTGAGTGGACCCTTACCACTTTATTATTGCACCATAGACAAAGAAAGAAAATACAACACACACTAGAAAACGTAGAAACACAGTACAACAATCACAAGAAGACAAGACAAAACACATAATTACATGAATTAAGAAGAAAGCAAATGCAGTATGCCAGGGGCGAAAGTGAATTTCAACTGTCGTAAAGCATTCCTGATCTCCAGTCTAATGCTCTTCCTAATCTATTGCGTTGACTTCATATCCAAAGGAGTAAAGACTCTCACATTCCTTTGTCTCCACATTGCATGTATGTATTTTTTCGAAACGTAACATAGCAGCCTTACCTTTGTCCTTTTCCTACTTGTCTGAGCTCCAATTTTTGTCCACTCCTCATTATAGTTTTGAACAACATCAAGCCTACCGATGTATTTCATTAATTCATACCAAAACTGATAAGTAAAGTCACATTCGAAGTACGTATGTTCAACTATTTCATTCCGAGTGCTACACATTACACATAATGGCTGCACATTCATACCACTTCTTATTAGCAAGTCTTTAGTGTGTAGAGCTTTGTTTACAAACTTCCATAAGAACAAATTCTCTCTCGCACTATTATCCCTATGCCAAGTTTTCCTGTGCCATTTGTCTCTAGCCAATGTATCAAAGCATGCAATTAAACTGTGTGCTCTTTTAATACTGAAAGGCTTTCTCCCCTTACCCCATGAAGTATCAGCTTCATCACTACCATATGTTTTGACTTGTCTCACTCTCTTCCAACAAATGTTGACAGAAGGCACCGTGCATTCAGGTAGACATATAAAACCATTAGTAACATAGTGTTAGGATTGCCTCGCATCCTCTTAAGGAGGAATGATGATTTGGATACAATAGTCCCACATCATGGAATATATTGAAGGAATTGTGTACAAATATGAGCTAGTAGGCACGTAACATAAGGGATTCCTTTTGTTATATGGGAGTTGTGTGCCAAATCATATGCGTGCAAGGAAGGGGGCTTTGTTCCGACCGTCGTTACATAACAGTGGTATCAAAGCCGAAGGTTCGGATTGGGCCATGCAGGCAAGACAGTGCTCTCAAAAGATACTCGTAGGGTGCGAGTCAAGGGGGGGACTGTTAGGATTGCCTCGCATCCTCTTAAGGAGGAATGATGATTTGGATACAATAGTCCCACATCATGGAATATATTGAAGGAATTGTGTACAAATATAAGCTGGTAGGAACGTAACATAAGGGATTACTTTTGTTATATGGGAGTTGTATGCCAACCATATGCGAGCAAGGAAGGGGGGCTTTGTTCCGACCGTCGTTACATAACACATAGTCGATAACTTTTTCATTTCTGCTAATACCAGACACTTCTAATTCTAAGTCAATAAGGCTGTTTTTGAGAATTAGGCCATTACTCGACCATGGATCTTTCCACGATTTAACTTTGGAGAAGGCTTTGATTTTGTACCTGAACATCGACAAAATATCTGATCTAAATCTGAAAATACACCGCTACGTCCAGCTAATGTTCTGCGGTTGTTGCATTATCCATAAATCGTTTCCCTTAATGACATGTCTCTTGGACCATTCAACCCAAATGTTGTCCACACCGTTTAGAAAATTATACACATGTTTGAGAAATGAAGCTTTATTCCACAGCGTCATGTTCACAATTCCAAGCCCGCCTTTACATATAGGCTTTTCAACCTTTTTGAAGGCAATAGGAGCTAGATATCTCCTGTCATTCTTACCTTTCCATAGATATCTCATAAAAGTCGTCCGAATAAGTTTGATTAGCTTAGGGGGAAGGATAAAGGTACGTGACCAATATACTTGCATTGAAAAATCAACTGACCTAATCAAAGTCAATCTTCTAGCTTGGTTTAATAGTCTTCTTGTCCAAAAGTTTAACCTTGCAGTGATATGGTTGTAAAGAGGCATACACAAAGCTGTAGTGATTTTCGCAGTAGTTAAAGGTAGGCCCAGGTATGTAATTTTGTTGGTGTTGAGTTCTAACCCGGTAATTCGATGGAGCTCATTAATCTGGGTAGAAGATATGCCCGTTGTTTTCATATTAGATTTGCCAATGTTAATCTTTAGACCTGTCATCTTGTAGAATCTATCAAGAGTTTCAAAAATAGCTGTGATAGTGCCAAGGTCGGGACTACAAAATATAACAAGATCATCAACGAACATTAAAGAGAGATCCTAGGCTTATGACACATAGGATGTAGCTGAAAATGTCCGCTATCATTTTCTTCATTTAACATTTGAGTTAACAACTCCATCACCAATATGAAAATGTAAGCAGAGAGGGGATCGCCTTGTTGGATTCCTTGTTTACTGCCGAAGTATCCTACAGGAGAACCGTGTAAGATAATAGAAAATCTCACTGTAGAAATACATGATAGGATCTAGGCTATAAACTGATGTGGAAAATTCATGTAGCCCATGATCCTGACTATTGAGTCCCACTAAATCGTATCGAATGCTTTCATAATGTCAAGGGCAAACATTACACGAGGAGAAATTATGTTGCGCGCATAACCATTAAGCAGTTCATGTGATAAAAGGACATTATCAAGAATGCTACATCCTGGCAAGAACGCGGCTTGATTCAGAGAGATGACCGTAGGAAGGACAAACCTCAACCTAGCTGCAATGACTTTTGAAATACATTTATATATCGTGTTACAGCACGATAAAGGCCTATTGTCCGAAACAGAAGTAGCATTTTTCTTCTTGGGGATGAGTGCGATGTTAGTATTACTGAATGTGAATTCATTCTTGCATTTTTGAAAAAGTGCCTAACTACACTATAAACATTGCCTAACTACACTACAAACATCATGGTTTACCATAGTCCAGCAACTAAAATAGAAGAAGGCATTGAAGCCGTCTGGACCACTACATGAGTTTCTATTCAACAAGAACATTGTGTACTTAACTTCAGCTTCAGTGCTTCTTTGCATAGGAGTTGAAAGTCATTTGCAGAAATCTTAGGCAAGTTATAGGGACTTATCAATTCTAGTTCAGGCTTAATATTCTCATTGTTAGCAAAAAGTTTATTGAAATGAGACAAGAAAGCATCCTCAACTTCACTTTGAGATTTAATAATATTATCATTTGTGTCTTTAATGGAGATGAGGTTCTCTCTACACTTCTTGTCTTTGAGAGAAGCATGGAAAAAAGCGGAGTTATGGTCTCCTTCAAGCTTCCATTTTAATCTTGCTTTTTTTTAACCATTGCTTCTTCAGTGTTAAGAGCTTCTTGATACTGTTTATTTATGTAACTTTCTAGGGAAGAGTTGGTAGCACATAAAGGATTCAACATCATTGTGATTTGTATACCCTATAATTTGCTTCTCCAATAGTGAGTGTGTTTATTGCCGTTCCCAAACTTTTTCTTTTCCCATTCTTTCAATTTGGCTTTAGTGGCCTTTAGCTTCTCCTGCAGTATGAAATGTGGATCACCATAATATGGTCTCACCCAAACCTCTTTGACAAGGTCCAAGAAGTCGGGTTCATTGACCCAATTGTTAAAAAATTTAAAACCAGAGGATCCTTTCAAGTCCAAACCGCTGAGTTAGAGGATCAAAGGTGAATGATCAGACAGGAGGGAGGGAAGAAGGCTACATGATAAGGCAAGCCAGGTAGAGAATGAAAGAGCATTACAGAAGGCGTAGTCGGTCAGAGAAAAGGTACGCGGACCGACTCTTTTACTATTGTTCCAAGAGTAAGGCAAACCTGAAGTACTAATATTGATTAAATTAGAGTTTTCAATGGCGTTCTTGAGAGGAAGGATTTCAAATAGAGGCAACGGGTTTCCTCCAAGTCTTTGGGAAGCTTCAAAGCAGCAGTTAAAATCTCCTAGGATGAACCACGGATGAGATGATTGTCTGAGCGAAGGCATTGTTTCACGCATGGTTTTATGAGTCGCGACAGAGTTAGCGGTGTAGACAAAGGTGATGTAATATGAGGTTTGATCAAATAAATCTAGAGCATGACAGTGGATAAGTTGAGAAGTCATAAGATAAGGTTTGAGATGAATTGCGCTTGGGTCAAACATGATAAAGATACTACTATAAGGAGAAACAGAGAGATTATGGATTAGTTGCCAAGAAGGATTGATTAGTTTAGAGGCTCTTAGAGTAAGCTTAAGATTGAGTTTGGATTCGAGAAGAGCAAGTACACACAATTTATTTTCAGATATAAGTAGTTTACATTGGTTTAATTTGGTGTCACAATGACCAACACGTATGTTTCATACACCAATGGTTTTCCTCATCATCAAACAAATGGAGGAAAAAGTATTGCGACTTTTGTACTCCTTAGCCCGTATTTTGAGCAGATGCAGGAGTGGTGTATTTCTTATCTTTGATTGTTGTTTTTGCAATGGGTGAAAAGGATTTTTTTTGGCGGGGGCATATAGGATGAGGGTGGAGGAATTTTTGAGTATAGGTTGTTGCGTGTTGTAACAAGTTCCTCAGAGGATGTTTTAAAGCTTATGTTTGGGTCCAATAGAAAGGTTGAGAATGTGGGATTTTGCATGGATGGTTGCTATAATGTTTCATTCAATTGCTCATGAGAAGCAAGTGATTTTTGTCTTAGAGGTTGCATTAAAGTACCCATCTCTTCGTGCACAGTGCCATTTGAGTTATTCTCGATAGTTGTCTTTTTTCCAATCTGTTGAGCACATTTATTGTTAGATGTTGTTGCATGCACATCATTGCCATCAGTAACACTTTCATGCTTTTCCTTTATTTCTTTATCACTCTCTTGCAACACAGTTTGTGCTATCATTTCACTTATCTTCTATGTTTCACTCAATTCATCATATATTTCTTCAATGCCTCTGTTTTCTTCCTTCACAGCCACATTAGCCTCGTCATAAACTTCTACATTATCGCTTTCTTCCTCTATCGTAATACTTGCTGCTCCAAAGGGCACATACTTTTTATGCTTTAACAGTTCGTGTAAAGTTGGTGATACATAGTCATTAAGTCCATCAAGGTCATTGTTGTAGAACTCTTCTATCAATTCTACATCTTCAGTGTTAATGTGATTTTCTGATCAGTTTCCCCTTGTTCTAAAATGGCAAAACTGTTACCTTTCTCGATGTCTTGTGTATTCTTTTTTTTCTCGTCCAATTTCCTGTGATATTGGTTATAGAAACTTTACTAGTTGATGCATCTCCTTCTTTGTTCTTCTTATTCTTGACTACCTGCCACCTCTGGTTGTTTCTTCTGATGTCGTCATATGGTTTGTAATTAACTTGCTCTCTAACATCTTGTCCCCTGATTACTTGTTTTTCCCTCGCCACTTCCGTCCTTACTCTTTCTTTCACTATACCAGTATCACATTGTTCCTTTACATGCCCAAAGGAGTTACACTTCACATAGATATATGGCTTCCAGAGGTATTCGACATAGATTCTTTGTACCCCTTCCATAGTTTCAACTAGAAAATCGTTAACAAGCTCCTTGTCTAGCTTTGCCTCAATTAAACACTTCGCATGCTGCAATCTCTCCTTGCTTTCCGTCATTTCATCCATACAAAGGAGTTGACCAAGTATACAACTAATCCAGTTTATACCGTAATTTGACCAAGAAAAAAGAGGTAAGTTGTAGAGCCTCACCCAGACAGGAACAGATCGAACGTTACCACATACGTTACTTATCGAGGGATTATACGACGTGATGATGAACAACTTCTTATACATGATAATAGTGTCTGATTTCATGATTCTATTTTTGTCATCTAAGCAAAAGAAAACAAATAGGAAGAGGACACCATTGGATTTGACCTTTACAGAACCCTTTAGACTCCACAAAGATTTCAACTTGTTAATCACTGCAGTATAAGACAACGGCTTGTCCAAGAAAAAACCTAAAAGATACACATTCCATACTTCTGCTCCCGCTTCTGGAACGCCATCAACAATTGCAAGAGCTCCATCGACTATGACAGGTTTGATTTCAACAGGCTTGTACTTCCTACTGTTTAAAGGCTTGCATTTGAACAAAAAAGTCCAAGGATGTTGATTTAAGGAATTGGTGATCGAAATGGAATCAGTAGGCGTAACTACGGGAGGAGGCTGAGATTGGGGGTTCGGTGGCAAAGGCGAAGGGTCCAGAGCTGGTTGGACTGAAGGTGATTGGCTCGATGAAGAGGGAGACGGACAGGGTATGGTGATGGGATTGGATGGAAGAGGGATGGGAATGAGGTCAACGAAAGAGGACATGAGAGGGAAAAAGAGGTAAAAAAACTACACACTTTTTTTGAATCGAACTGTATATTAGTTGAATGTAAAAATAATTTCACATGCTTTTTATATGTAGACTGCAAAAATGTCAAATACATCATAAAGTTGCAATAGTAGGTTCGTTCAGTGTTCATCAACGAATAATGTTAACGTTATAAATAATATGTCTACTGTGCAACTAAAGAAACTCAAAATCTGGACAATTATTTGCAAAATAGTCATGATGTTTCAACCAATTTGGATAAAAATGCACCTATAATGAGAGTCTTAAAATCTGAAGTATGGAAAGATTTTGATAGAAAAACCATATTGGAAGATGGTATTAGCCGTATTAAGGTCATGTGCAAACATTGTACTAGGGTATTTAATCGAGCCACCAATACGGGTGTGACGGCCCGCCCCAAACCAGCCGACATTTCCCCGAAATGCGTTGTGCCAATGCCCAACTAGCATGGGACGGTTGTCAAAAAGAAAAGGGTCTTGAAACTATGAACCACCAAGGAACCTGTAGTATTTCTCACATCGCATGGAATAAAATATAATAATAACATACTTGACATAAAACAGGCGAGACAGTGCATAAGCTGAAAACTAAACCATCATAGCAGCGGAACCCAAAGTACAACTTATGATCCTAGCCATCATTATTACAACTTCAAAATACTGTCTCTAAAGAAAAATAGAAAAGGTACACTACTAATGCCCAAAGTAGTGACCAGCAATAACACGGGGAGAATATATGTAAATAGTACGCGGAAGCCTCCTGCTCGTCTCCGGACAGCTACTCGTGCATAACCACCTAACATGTCTCTAGTCTGCTCATTTTGGAGCACCAGAGTAATAAGAAGAGACATAAAACTCTGGGTCAGACAAAAGTCTGGTATGAGCGATAACAGCAAAATAAAACAATAACATGTATAAATAATCATACCTGAACCTGGACTTGCAACCAATGATTTAGCACAACAAGATGTACAGTACTCTAAGGTAACACTAGCATATAGTGTAAAAATGGGAGTGTGTGTCATGGTGATAGCAAACGTCAAACATAGTAATCATCCTCACGTCTCTCACTCAGTGCGTAAAGCATACGATATCCACCACTTTGATCACCAAATCTATTAGGACCATGATGTCAACTCCGTACAACTATTGCTATGACCATATTTCCCTAGTCTATAGTCAATAACCCTACCCAATCCACACATCCCTGGCTAAAGGTTAAGGGCCAACCAGTCCACACTTCCCTGGCTCTGGTTCGTCTACATTCCCCTCTCTTTAATGGTGAAACAAAGTTATAGATATCGATAACCCCTTTGCACATGTCCCATAACAAAGCCCAACTCTAGAAGTTAACTGTTGGTTCCCATCTGGATCCTGAGTAATAACTTCTCAATTGGACTTCCTTTGCATCTCCGATTTTGGTTGAATTGTAGTTAATCTTCAGAAGAGTTCACAATTGTCGTCGCGTGGCAGAAGTTTGAATCCGGTTCGGTTTGGAGTCATCATCTTGGTTCAGGTCGGAGTCCTCGTCAGGATCGGTTCGTGTCTCGTGATCCCCTCGGTTCGTGACCACCACCCCGGTTCGTAACCACCCCTCCCCCCACCCCGGTTCGTGACACCCTCACCCGGTTCGTGAATCCTCATATTGGAGCGGTTCGTGACCATCATTTTGGAGCGGTTCGTGACCCTCATCTTGGAGCGGTTCGTGACCATCAACATGGAGCGGTTCGTGAGACATACCCCCTTCAGGAATCGAAGTTCTCCTGGGCGGTTCGTGAGGCATACCCCTTCAGAAATCGAAGTTCTCCTAGGCAGTTCGTGAGGCGTACACCCTTCAGGAACCAGTTTTCTGTAGTTTTTCCAACAAGCAAATTTCGCCAAACGATGGCGTTTTCAACCATTCTAACCTTACTATGAAGTCACAAAACATACCAAATATCAGTAGTAACATGTAGAATCAATAAAAACACCAAAATATCAATCACATGAAATATTTTAGATCAAACATACCCAAAAAACATGATTTTCCCCTTAATCCCTTTAAGCATGTTTTAACTATAAGATTAGCAAACTAAATCCAAATTAACCCTAATTTTCACCAGTGACATAAAATAATATTTTAGAATTTCTACATATTTTTCCAGAATTTTATAAGGCATAATTTTGCTAATTATCACTAACCACCTTTAATTAGCCGTAATTAGTGAATAAAAGTGCAAATCACTCACCTTTGCCACAAATGAAATCTTATATCTGAAACTTTACTATTATGGAATGAATTCCAATGTATAGCAGCAGCTATATCTCTAAATTGATACTAATTTGACTTGATTTGGTGCTAATTTGATCAATTAATAGTTAAAAAGCGATTAGGAAGGGATTAGATTGAGATTTGGAAGATGGAGGCCAGTGCTAGGGTTCAAGGAAGGTTATTGGCGGCTAGAAAAATGAAATGAAATGTTTTCCCAAACCCTTTCAGCCCTCCCATAACCCTAATCCCGAAATGGGTTATGGGCCCAGCTGCTAATCACCGGTTAAGCCCAATTATGGTGTTTTTTGTAACAACCCGGAAAATCGGAACCAATTTAAAATTTTTATTTTGGCAATTTTGATGAATTTTGAATATGTAAAATGATTTATTTTAAATAATAACGACTAAAAATTTATTTCGAATAGAATTAGAACGTATATATTTATTTGAATCGACGTTAGAATATAAATATTTATTTTTATTATAAAATAAATTGAAAATGGCGCGGTAGTTTGAAAATTCGATTTCAAAATTCAAATGAATCTACGGGATTCAAAATAAACAGGATTTTTGCGAAACCAAAAATATTAGAATCTATTTGAAAATATCTTTCCAACGAATCCGAAAAATCAGAATTTCATAGCGGGAATAAAAAGTTATGCCCAGTTGAAAATTCAGAATAGTCGCTATGGGAAATATAGCCCTTAAAATGGAAATTTTGCAAATGACCTCCGTTTTCGACAAAACCACTTTTGTTGGATCCGGGATGTCAAGTTATTGCTAGATTTCAAAATTCATAATTTTTCGAATCAATATGTGAGCGTGGCAGAAGAAAACGTGTTTTGTCAGTTTTAGTCAGTTTGGATCGACCAAAAAATGGTCATTTTTCAAACGGTCTCCAAATTGGACAAAATTAGTTTTGTTAGGACCGTATCGTCTAAACATAGCCAGATTTATTTTTCTGGAATTTTTGGGGTCCGTATGTGGCCCCGGTAAATTGAAAGGTGCGTTCAAATTCAATATATAGATTCATATTTTGATTTTAGCGAAGACTGATCGAAATAGCCGAACTGGCTTACGATACATTTCCCATTGTGTTCGGAATGGGGGTAATTAACTAGGGACGACAGTCGGTGGGTTTGATTTCGAGTTCAAAATAAAAGGTTGCTTTTTTTGGAGTTTAAAAATAATTAAATAATTTATAAAACCCATCCCCACCCTTCTCTTCAATCAACGCTCATTAAATAAATAAACAAACAAAACAAACGATAGCATCCCATCTTTCAAAACCCACTAGCTCCCTTTTCGATTCGCACCGGCACCCTTGGCGATTACCGCCGATGCCGCCTGCGCTACCACCGAAACTGGCGCCCCCTCTAGCCTTCGACGCCCCCTCCTCTCTTCCCCAATTCGAATGTGATACCCTAAAACCCTAGGACCCATTCAGCCCCAACCCTACTGCCTGAATCTGCCCTCCGCCTCTCCCCCCAAGGCCCGCGCCGCCATCACCGCGGTTACCCACCCCCGCGCCGCCACAGCCCCATGATAGCCCCACTATTTGAAAAAAAAGGTGAGTTTTCTATATTTTATTTTATTGTATTTATTATATAAAACTCTGATTTTTAATTTGCAAATGATCAAGGTTTCTATTGAAAAGTAGAGTCTTGTGATTGATGATCAAAGCACGGCTTTAATATAGCATAGCTTTGTGTATGGCGTTAATTCGCGAGCCTCACACCCCTGTGTGAATCTGAAATGGGAAAGGATATTAGGGAGGACATGTGTTTCCTTCTAGCTAGGAGTGGTGTCAGCGTTTTGCAAGCCCTGACGTTTTACTTATGTGGATGATGGATAGGAGGCGCCTCGGTTATATCGGTCATTCTGGGGCTGATGGTTTGGTCGGGATATGACCAGTTTATGCCCCATAGTACAGGGAAACGCATGTTCAGGCATTTTAATCCACTCCATGTGGACCGGCCTTGATGATCCAAGGCTTGCCTGCGCGCTTGCCTGAGACTCGGGCTAGAGAGTCTCGAAGCGGGCTAGGATAATCCCTTGCCTTGGTTCACAGATGGAAATCCAACTTCCAATACGACATTTTGTGGTTTTGATTGTAGAGCCTAGTATGGCAACATAGTGGGATGGGGCACTCATGCCGTCCATGATTGATACATTTATATTTGAAATTGTTTTGACACTATACACTTATAGTAATAGTAAAATATGAAATTTCACGTACCAAGCATTTTTGGCTATTATAAGGTAAAAACTCTATCCTCCGACTTGCGTTGCATTGTGTGATGGGACCTGAGTCTTATAATAGCTTCATTGTTCTTTATTTAGCGTTGCGCTGTTTGTTTTATGCACTGGTATTCTTGGGGGTAAACTCATTCCGTGCTATACGGCGTGGTCCCTTGATTTACCTAACTTTAAAATCAAAATAATAACTGTTTTAGTTCTCACACCAGTCACATGACTGACCTGGAGTTTATTGTTTTAACCTAAACTCTGGGTGCCCTTATTTCCACACGGGCAGCTAGTAGTTAGGTTTTGCATATATTATATTCACATGATCCTAATTTACAGCTGAAGCAATATTCGGAAAGCTTTGTATCTGTGTATTACTTTCAGTTGTGTTTTGTATTATTTTTCCACTGCTATGTATTTAAATGTAATTTAGATCTCCGATATTTTTCTGATGTATAATATTTATTTATACTCTGTATATTCTTGTACTCTAATGTAAATTGTTGTAGTAAGCAATGAAATGTTCTTCTATTTGTGTTCCGATTTGTCGTGTTCTCAAAGAAATCCGTTCTTCCTCTTCTCTTCGGGGACCGGGGATGTTTCGGGTCCTTACAGTGGTATCAGAGCTTTGGTTTATAGAGCTCGGAGAACAAGACATGTTAGAACCAAACGAAAGAATTCATCAGAGATTGGATTAGTAATATCCAATGAGAATGACTCGTTAGAGATAGGATCAGTAGTATCCTAGAACGAGTGTGAAGAGTGATATTTTTAAAATAAAAATGAAAACGAATTTTTTTTGAAAATTTAAACATGTTTATACGTATTTGAATATTTATTTTACATCGATTTGGACTATTGAGTATATAGAGATTTTAATATACGTCTGATCCACGTGTATTGAAGCCTCGAATATACGGGATGGATATAGGACCACACTCTAGTCGCCCGGAGATAGTTCTGATGATCGCTATGGTATGTACATCATCAGAATTTATGTTCGTGTTTCGAAAGTGAGATATCTACATATTTCCAATTGACTGGTGTGAGAACCAAAATATAGTTAGAATATATTGTTGTGAATTGGCATCAAAAACATGATTTTTGAGTATATAAAAAAAAATTATGAATTTGAAACGTTAATCAACTAATTGATTGCTGATTGTGTTGTTTGATTAATTAAAATTTGGAACCATTAAGCCAAATTGTATCAAATGTTGAACTGAATTGAAAATTGATAGAAACCACATGCATATACATGTATATACATTGAACAGGTCATAGCAGGGGAGCTAAGCAGAGGAATAAAATTGTTTTCCCGACAAATAGGTACATGTTTATTGTATTTCTTGGGGTTTTTGATAATTTTATGTGCCGATTGGCTAACCGCTTGGCTGTTTCTTTTTCTTTTTGATTGGAGAGGCATGTGTGGTAGTTTGTGGATTTTCCCGGTGCTCCCGTACAAAGGAGGTTATGGCGAAAATTTTCGAAAATTTAGGGTGTTAGCCAAATTTTGAAAATTGGAAAATTCTTAGAAACTGAAAAGTTGAAGAATGAAAGTCAAACTGAAAGTTGAGTTGATTAGTAAAAAAACTTTTAGCTCCGTTCCTTTTCGAGGGCGAAAAGATTTTAAGTGGGGGAGATTGTAACAACCCGGAAAATCGGAACCAATTTAAAATTTTTATTTTGGCAATTTTGATGAATTTTGAATATTTAAAATGATTTATTTTAAATAATAACGACTAAAAATTTATTTTGAATAGAATTAGAACGTATATATTTATTTGAATCGACGTTAGAATATAAATATTTATTTGAAAATATCTTTCCAACGAATCCAAAAGATCAAAATTTCATAGCGGGAATAAAAAGTTATGCCCGATTGAAAATTCAGAATAGTCGCTATGGAAAATATAGCCCATAAAAACGGAAATTTTGCAAACGACCTCCGTTTTCGACGAAACCACTTTTGCTTGATACGGGATGTCAAGTTATTGCTAGATTTCAATATTCATAATTTTTCGAATCAATATGTGAGCGTGGCAGAAGAAAACGTGTTTTGTCAGTTTCAGTCAATTTGGATCGACCAAAAAATAGCCATTTTTCAAACGGTCTCCAAATTGGACGATATTAGTTTTATTAGGACCGTATCGTCTAAACATAGCCAGATTTTTTTTCTGGAATTTTTGGGGTCCGTATGTGGCCCCGGTAGATTGAAAGGTGCGTTCAAATTCAATATATAGATTTATATTTTGATTTTAGTGAAAACTGATCGAAATAGCCAAACTGGCTTATGATACATATCCCATTGTGTTCGAAATGGGGGTAGTTAACTAGGGACGACAGTCGGTGGGTTCGATTTCGAGTTCGAAATAAAAAGTTGTTTTTTTGGAACTTAAAAATAATTAAATAATTTATAAAACCCCTCCCCTCTCTTCTCATCAGTCAACGCTCATTAAATAAATAAATAAATAAAAACAAATGATAGCACCCCGTCGTTCAAAACCCACCAGCCCCTTTCCAATTCGCACTGCCACCCTTGGTGATTACCGCCGATGGCGCCTGCGCCACCACCGAAAATGGCGCCCCCTTCTAGCCTTTGATGCCTCCTCTCTTCCCCAATTTGAACGTGATACCCAAAAACCCTAGGACCCGTTCAGCCCAACCCCACCAACTGAATCCGCCCTCTACCTCTCCCCTTACGGCCCGCGCCGCCATCACCGTGGTTACCCACCCCCTACGCCGCTGCAGCCCCATGATAGCCCCACTGTTTGAAAAAAAAGGTGAGTTTTCTATATTTTATTTTATTTATTATATAAAACTCTGATATTTAAACGCTGTAAAAATCCGATTTTCAAACGCTAAAGGATTTGATTTTTAAACGCTAAAAGTTTATATTTTGGTTTTAGAAAAGTTTAGATTTTTATTTATGGAAAAGATCAGATTTTTATAGAGAAAATCAATTTATAAAAATATAATTTTTATTTATATTATAGCGTTATAAAAATATGATTTTTATAGTAAAAACATCGCCATAAAAGATTTGATTTTTCATAAGAGAAAGATTAGATTTTTAGTTTATAAAGATTGAATTTTTACATACGGTTTGTGAATAAAAATATGATTTTTATATTATAGAGATAATAAAAATATGATTTTTATATAATAGAGAAAATAAAAATGTGATATTTATCTATGTAGCGTTGTTATAAAAATATGAAATTATTTTTAGAAAGATAAAAATATAATTTTTAGCCTACGTAGTATGTTATTTATAAAATAATCATACAAAGAAATAATTATCGATTGGTTAAAAATATAATTTTTATCGTAGGTATACTACCTAGATCGATAATCAAAGCACGTCGGTGTGGAATCCAAAGGTGAGAACTTCTCACTTTTATTTTATTTTCTAGTTAAAATATGTACTAGGATGCAGACGGTGCTTAGCAGCACCCGACACCCGTCATCCACAAACCATGGACGGCTTGTTTGTTTGTTTGATTGTGGTGTGAAAATTTATTGTGTGTTGTGGAATGAAATAAAATATTTTGTAGTTAAAAATATAATTTTTTACGTGTATATGTATAAAATAAATATTCTTAAACAAATCTGATTTGTTTATGTACACACATTTGACTGATATTGATTAGGACGATAAATTTTACACATCACCCAACTGCACAAATAAAATTCATTATTTGTTGATTGAAACCCTACACGGGTATTGGGATGATAATTGAACATACACTAATCCCAATATTTAATTGTATGTCGATCGATTGATTGACAAGCTGTGTAAGCGTTAAATATTTATATTTGATGCTTATGCAGTGTAGAATGCACTTTGGATGATGGTTGATTATTTATCGTTGTTGTTGTATACATGTATTGTATGAAATCCACATAATCAACATTATATGGTTATTGACTGTGTCTGATTCCAGTTCAGAAAGAATGAATATTTTAAAATAACGTATATTTTAAAATAATATGCAGAAAAGAATCAAAATTTTATTTTGATGTCCGATTTGGGATGGAAACGAATATATTTAAATATATAAAGCCGTGTTGATTAGGTTAACGCCATTTTGACGTGAACAATATTTATATCGATTTTATTCATTTCTATACTGAATATCGAAAAGGAATTGGTTTCAAAATCTAATGTTTTAAAAATATTATCATTTATATATTAATGATATGGAATATTAAATTTTGATTTGAAATTGAATATGAAGTTGAAATCGTTTTGAAAACGAATTCAAAATGATTTATAAAATACGTTTTAAATGGAAATCAATGAAATATATATTATATATATTATATATATAATATAATGGCCTAAATAGAACGCGTGCAGCAATTCGCGAATTTCGACCATTGACTTCGAATGGACATTACGGCAGATCCGACCGTCGGATTCTCCTAATACTGGAACCGTTGGGTTCGTATTGAAAAGAGCTTTCTAACGAATACAAGAAATTAGAAATCCAACAGTTGGATTTGGAATTATATCCAAACCAAATTTGGAAAAGTCGATGTAAGTGCAGTTCGATGGCCGTTTATGGAAATCGACTGTACGGACCTTGATAAAATTATTAAAAATAACAATAATTTGTGTAAAATCATAATAAATGATTTGGAAGGAATTGGGATTAAAAATACCATATTTGAAAGGATAAAAATATATTTTTATCGAAATGAACTAGTTATGAACTAGAATTATAATCCAATATTTTTAAATAAATAAATTGGATTTGAAATGGTTTTAAAAATAACCGAAATTTCCAATATATGAATTGGAATGGATTTCAATCAAAATTATCTTCGGAATATTTCGATATAGTATTCCGTGATTATACGGACATTGTGTAGGAATTTGATATTGAATATAAGCCGATATATTTTCTATTCAGAGTCTTGTATTTAATATCAAATAGGATGTTGGGTTTGTCGTGAACGGTGTCTTCACTAACACTGTTCTTAAACCCAGTTGAGAAAAGATTAAATCTTTTATTAAGATTTAATGAAGTTTACCAATTAATTAATATTTAACTGGAATGGAATTGAATTGGATTTTTAGGTATATCGTGAACGCTGTTTTAAATAACACATGTTCTTTAACCCGATCAATAATGGAATGAGATTTTGGGTTTTTCGTGAATGGTATCTTTAATAATACTGTTCTTAAACCCAATGGAGTTAAGAAAATTAGAAACTAACTAGAGATCAGCTAAGTTGAATGGTTTCCTGGGTATTGATCTGATGTTGGTTTCGGTCTCCAGGATTAATACTTGGGGAATTGTTCTCTTACTAATTTACAGTTGGAAAATGATGGAATGCAGTTTTGGGTTTATCGTGAACCGTGTTTTAAATGACATTGGTTCTTCAACATAGTTAAAGATAAGATTAATTTCTTAGCTTTGAATAATCATTGATATTGACTTTTGGGAAGATTAAAACTAAATGGAGTTTTAATGAATCTTTGATTAGATTGAAAAGTGAATTTGATAACTAAAATTATCAAATTCAAGAATGATCGAGAATGGAGTATCACCAGTTTTGCTCCAGGCGATAGTTAAATCTTTAAATAGATTTGAACGTGAAATGGTAATTGAATTTACCGATAACACCGTGGTGTTAGATATGAAGTATTACCAGTTTTGCTTCATGGGATGAATAGGTTGGGATTGGGAAATTAAAAAAATGATTACTTCGGTAAGGTTCGCTAATCCCGACTAGTTTGGATAAACCATAATTTGGTTTGAATTGAAATCCAAAAGAAGATTAAAGAATAAATTTAAAGAATTTATCTCTGATAAAATTAATGGGAACTTTTCCCAAAGTATAAGAATATTTGAATAAAGGAATATTATGGATTGGAATGAGGCGTATGTTGTGTTTTTATAACACTTGTTTATTATATATGCGAGTTATTCAGAAAGACCGGGTTTATCCCATTCTGAATAACTGATTCGACGATGTGTCGAGGATGAAGACGGTAGTTGAAGACTGGAGGTCTTCACATCGTTTGGATGATTACTGAAGTCTTGATTGGGTTGTACACCCAAGACAAGGTAATAAGTGGTGATCGTCCAGACGTACTTGGAGATCGACTGGATATGCGAGGACCTCTCTCCTGTATTGGACATATAGGAGAGGAATAAGGTGCCTTTGGTTTCGTTAAGACCTAGAACGAACTTGTAAATGGACTGTGTGTCTGACATTGGATTTCATTCTGTGTGATTGATAGCTATCAGTTGCATGGCGTGAATTGCCTGTGTGGCATGCTGAGATGCAAATGATCAAGATTTCTGTTGAAAAGCAGAGTCTTGTGGTTGATGATCAAAGCACGGCTTTAATATATCATAGCTATGTACTTGGCGTTAATTCGCGAGCCTCACACCTCAGTGTGAATTAGAAACGGGAGAGGACATCAGGGAGGACTTGCATTTCCTTCTAGCTAGGAGTGGTGTCAGGGTTTTTGTAGCGACCCGGGAATTTCGACACTTGAATCCAGATACTAACACGTCCCGTATCCAAACTAAAATATCGAAAACCCAGAAAGCTAATAGAAAGAAGTTAGAGGGTGAGAGAAGAAAGAAAGAAATATTAGAATAGAAGAATAAGAAGATCAGAGTCTCACAGCGGAATGGACAAAATATAATAATCAGAAATACTTTGTACAAAAAATTTATATCACAACATCAGAGTATACATTCAGATCAATACAACATACAGCGGAAATAAACCAGTACCAGTATATATATGGAATATGTCTCGACTTCAACTCCATCTCTATTGCTTCAAGAGGAAACCTGAACTGTAAATATGCTTGGTCTGACCCGAGCACATTTGATTTAAAACAAAATTCACCCGGATCAGTCTAAAATACTATCAGTGATAAATTCATACAGCAACCAACTTGTTTAATTTTGAAATCCTTTCGAAACAAAGGATAATAGTAAGACATGCCCACACATAAACACGGACGGTTTTTACCTTACTATAACCCAAATCGTTTTGAAATCAATATCTTCTTCTGATATTATCATAGTGTCTAAATACAAGTAAATAGAATCTAGCAGAACGCTTGCATCTCACGCTCCACATATATAGTATACAATCAAAACCGCGGGCGCTTATTGGAGATTGGATTTCCAACTATGACAAGGTATGGGACCACCTGCCGATAGTGTATCTCTAGAGACGAATACACTGGGTTCAACAAGAACATCTTGCAACCCGGCCCACACATGACCGACCACTCATTTCTCTTGAGTGTATCGAGTATATTGTCACCTTATGGCTTTTTGTCGCGCGACCACCGTAATCCCCGGGAGATACAGAAATGAAAAGAAGTAACAAATATGAATATTCTCTAAATGGTGACAATACACCCTAATGGGTGCGAACCACATAGCCATGCTGCCTGCCCGATTTTTGTCATTTCCCGGTTGATGAGGCTTGAGGCTATAATCAACCTTTGAAACATCTAGCCACCATTCACATCATCCATATACGTCATCCAGGTATAGGAAGAACCGAAGGTACTCCCCTACTGCATCCCATATAGGAATCACCCCATGGATCAGCAGCGAGAAGTCCTTGCAACCCGTAGATTCCAATCACGACAGAATCACAGTATATCTCTAGGGATCAGCCAGAGATTGTATGTAACTCTTCTGTTTCAAGAAGATCTACGGTCTTCACTTGCTCCATCTCGATCAGCGTCTTCGACGTATTCGTATTTATTGGTCGGAATGGTTTTCGAATAAAAATTCGATCCCGGTCTTCCCGTACCAATAACGTTGGGTCAGATTTTGATAGTCAGTTCTTTAACTATCAAAATAAACAACCATAAAACAAACAGATCCATTTGTTTATACACAGCATCACTTGGTCATAACATTTCTTATTATCGAATCACTTATCATTCGTAAAATGATTATTATGACATCTTCTTTGGCTCCATTATTTGAATACCAAAACTACCGCTCATTCTTTTATAATAAACCCATTTAAATCTCATTTCCTAACTTTGAAAATATCGTTATATTTCCACCAATCTCCTTTTATTTTTTTTCATTTTTGAAATCTCATTATATATATTTCTAAATCCTTCAAATAACATTACACTGTTATTTTTTCCAAAATATTTTATTCTAACACTTTCACCATTACGACTAATACCATCCTTCGATAATCCTGAAGCTGTTCAAGTTGGGGTATTTTAATTACCTTTCAAACCTTGATCAACAACGTTCTTATCGTCAGATAGATATCAGTTGTAATACAAAAACCGACACTCATTTCCAATATGACGAATCCCATTATAATTCCATCTTGACGGAATATCCTCTCTTCTTTAAAAATGGCGATTCTATATCGCATCCTTTTAACTTATCTCGATTCACTACTCTAATTCAACTCGGGATTTATAACTTTGTATAACTTGGATTCATATAATCCAATTATATATATATATTATTCAGTAAGAATCAAGTTAAAACTTCGATCTCACCTTAAAAATATTAAATCGCCTTAATAACTATAAACACAACTTTAAACTTTACAAACTTTCCTTACTATATTTTACTTTCCAACTATTACTTTAATGATTATTAAATGACTAATAATCAAGTTCCAACATCTATTAAAGTAAAACTGGGTTTCTTTACCATTAACTACCCCTTTAAAGTAATGAACTAATTTAATAAACAATCTCAGTTTACACAACCTCTAACCATGATTTATTCGTTAATAAATTACACTTAGCGCTTCCCATTGTTTAATAATAAAATTAATTAAAATAATTCCATTCACTTTGGTTATTATTAAATAAATAAAAATCAATATTATAACCCATTCTAATTGTTACGTTAATTCCGATTACTTGAATTAGCTAAATAATATCGTTTTTAATAATCACTTATATAAACATGTGCTTCGCGCACGGTCGATTTGGTTAAATCAATCAACGTATTTATATAGTTGGTTTATTCTCATTTTTAGAACTTTATTTAAAATATTATATTTTAAAAATCTATATTGGTTATAAAATAATTTCATAACTTCTTTTCTAACGATTCACCTGACGATGAATCGAACTTTATAAAACGGAGTATTTAAGGGCCATCTGCTGTTTATTTATCAACCAATACTATATATATATATATTGGTTCAAACTCAACCACATTCAACAACCAACTGGGTTTAAAGTCTAAGGGTTTTAAACAGTTCATAAAATATGAAATAACAGCATATGAAATATTTGAGGAACCGGTTTGGTTCCTCCTACCTGTTCTTCCCTGCACCACAGACCATTATAATATTTCATATCAGTACATAGAAATATTCTAAACGACGATAATATAATTAACGTCAACCATTAAAGCAACCATAGGTATCCAAAGCATCCCATCAACCAAATTTCAATGAATTTAGCACATCCTAGTATTTCAGAAATGTGTGAGAATTAACTCACCTTTGTTTCGTTGATCGATACGCGTTGTTTTCATTTAATTTTAAACAGTCATTCAAAATAAAATGGAAATTTTGACTGCTTCTGGTCCTGTTCGGAACTGCACAGCAGCGTAGTATCCGACGTCACGATCGCATCACTTTCGGTTTCACTTAATTCTGCGATCGTATGCATAATTATCGTCATTGCAAGTTATTTTATTCGGCGATTATAAGTATATAAGCTTAATTATTAATTTAAAATATAAATCAGTTTATTACCTTAATACATGATGTTGTTTACCGCGGTTTTGTTGATCTGAGGTTCTCAAGTCTGTCCTCTTACACTTTTCTTCTTGCGTACCTTGTTCGCAACGTATTGTAATGGCTACTTTCCATCCATTTGCTTAAAACTCCTTCACCATTACAAAGATACACGTCCAAACAACCTACCCTCCACCATACACTTTCGCTGCATGGATCCCCTTCTTTAAACATTACTATCAACGCACCAGACCTGCACAGTCACCTTCCGCCTTGTCTTAAAATCCTCCCCAACTTCTTTTCTTCATTTCCTTCTTCTTCTTTTTTTCATGTTGGCAAATACCAACCAATCCCACAGCTTGCATGCTCACGTCCACCCAACGTTTTATTCCCAGTCTCCCTCTTCTTTACATTACTTCTACAAATTTCTGCATTCCCCCTTCTTTTTAAACGTTACTCCCTCCTTTATATTTTTCTTTTCTTTTTGAAGCCCACACTAACCCAAACTTGTACCGAAAATAGCACGCTACAGCTTTAAAACCCAACAGGATCCATCTCGCCCTCTTCTTCCTTTCACTATTCTTCAACTCTATGTGCATACCCAACAAATAATACCCCCATTGTTTCGCTCCACGTCTTGTTTGAACTGCCTGCAACCCTTTCCCCTTCATGTTTTTCTTTCTCTTTTCGTTTATATAAATATATTATTTCTGTTCGGTTTTGTTTGTTGAAAAATATAAAATGGGCTAAGTATTTATAGAAGAGAAAATAAGAGATAAAAAGCATGTCGTTTCACTAGCAGTAGAGATGGTTTGCAGTTGACAGAGGTAGGCCTGCTCGTTATAATGACTTCGCATGGAATTGTTGTTATCAAATGAAAGATAGAAAAGAAAAGAAGGGGTAGCTGTTCCTCTCCATCTAGCTGTGTTGACTTGAAAACACATGATGCGTGACTACATAGTAGCTTGCGCATTTCATTTCGAGTAGAAGGCAGGGGCATATGTTTCTTTAAATTGACAAGTGCTTGGCATGGTGGAGTACAGTATAGAGTAGTAGGAAGCTCTATATGGCAGTGTACTATTGATGGGATTTTGGTGAGTCTGAAAAGAAAATACAAGCTTGCAAGGTTTCTTCATTTTTAATGTTGTGGTGTCAATCTCATTAGCTGGAGAAAGTTGGCATTTGTAGTCTGGGAATGAGACTGGAGATGGAGAAATATTTCGATTGACAAGAACAAGACGTGCATAGTTTCTTAGGGATAGAGTAGCATTTGAAAAACTTGCCTAAGGGTTGCAAATTTCTATTTTGTCACTTTCACAATTAAAGAACCATGCAGCGTTTTCAGTGGAAAGGGACTATTGATTTTCCCCTTTGAAGATAGCGAACAATATTTAGTTATAAAGTTAACATACCCCGTCATATAAGACTCCTTCCTCATACGACTTGCTATCGACAGAAATAAATATACTGTCGCGTCCAGCAGTGTGCCACGATCCCAAATATATAATAATATCGCTAGGTTAACTTATTCTGTGAAACCCCAAAATGTTGATATAGGGTGCAAAATACTCCAAATAAAAATTTGCGTATTTAATTAATTAAAAATTACAGTAAAATTCTAAAAATTAAATTAACACTACGTCTCAAAAGAACCTTGTCTAAATTCGAATCCAATATGCAGTTATTTCAAATAAACTGTTACGGTAGATGAACGATTCTATAGCGACTATTTGAAAATTTGATTTGGACATAAAATAAAATCTATAATATGAAAACTCGATTTTTCTCCTCTGTTAGAAAAATATTATCAACTAGATTCAGACGCTTCTTGTTTCACCGAAATCCGACTTAACACGTATTCTGTATGATCAATTGAAGTTCAAACTCGATTTTTCGAATTACCGCGTTGTTTCGAGTTCGTTTTATAATATAAAATATAAATATAAATATTCATTCGGCGTTTAGTTAACGAATTCGATATTAAATTCCAAATAAAATATTTAAAATAAATTTAAATATTCGAATCAGATAACCGAAAAATCCAGGTCGTTACATTCTTCCCCCCTTAAATAAATTTCGTCCTCAAAATTGCTAGGTAAAAAGAATGCTTCAACTGCAATTATTTTCAAAATAATTAATTTAAAATATCATCAAAAATATCACTAAGTTATAAAAATTTTGAAAAATTCGGTAGCACCCCCTCTGCACGTTTCGATCGAAACAACTACAAACGCTACTCTGGCCTCTCATATCGATCCAAAGAAAATAAAAGCCAAGCGTCTACCCATTTTGGGTACCAATTCAATCATCAAACCAATATATTAAGGTTTACCTTTTTGTCGGGCAACTTCATCCCAGTTTCGAAGCAAATTAACCAATAGCTCTTTATTTCTCAATCTGTGCTTTAATCTTCGTGATCAAGTCAATTATCATAGCCTTCTGATAGTCTGCCCTTTACTCAACTTCCAATGCAAAAACTGATACCGGGTTATATCATATAATCCCATCCAAAAGCCGTTATGCTTGAATTCCTTTCTTTTCAATCCATTCAACTTCTTAATTAACTGTTGATGGTTTCAATTTAATCTAATCCAACCAAGTAAGCAACAATCACTTAATCCAATCATTTCATTTTTCTTTTTAATTTTTATTTAACTTATCTTTAGTTAAATATTTAATTCCATATTCAAATTCAATATATTTGAATTTTACTTCAATTTATTCATGCCAAATCAGGCTCAAATCCATAGTTATGCAATATATTCCAAACATACAATCCAACAAATTTCCATTTATTTAGTTTGGATTCATTCACTTTTTATTTTACCCAACACAAGTCAAATTTCAGTTGACTTGTTTTCAATTTCAATTTATAAGATTCATTCATACAATTGAATTTAATTCTCATTTCATATTTGAAATGATTCTATTTCATTCAAATCAAATAATAATAAATTTTACCTTCCTACAATATATATTGGGTTGAAACAATATAAAAATAATTTTATATTCAAATTACAAATACGCACTCTTGTATATATATACACACTCAACTCGATCTAGGGTATTCCCAACCCAATCTCTATCGAGTTACACCACAGAGCCAAGGTTATTCCTAAACCATTGCTCTGATACTAACTGTAGCGACCCGGGAATTTCGACACTTGAATCCAGATACTAACACGTCCCGTATCCAAACTCAAATATCGAAAACCCAGAAAGCTTATAGAAAGAAGTTAGAGGGTGCGAGAAGAAAGAAAGAAATATTAGAATAAGAAGATCAGAGTCTCACAGCGGAATGGACAAAATATAATAATCAGAAATACTTTGTACAAAAATTTTATATCACAACATCAGAGTATACATTCAGATCAATACAACATACATCGGAAATAAACCAGTACCAGTATATATATGGAATACGTCTCGACTTCCACTCCATCTCTGTTGCTTCAAGCGGAAACCTGACCTGTAAATATGCTTGGTCTGACCCGAGCACATTTGATTTAAAACAAAATTCACCCGGATCAGTCTAAAATACTATTAGTGATAAATTCATACAGCAACCAACTTGTTTAACTTTGAAATCCTTTTGAAACAAAGGATAATAGTAAGACCAGCCCACACATAAACACAGACGGTTTTTACCTTACTATAACCCAAATCGTTTCGAAATCAATATCTTCTTCTGATATTATCATAGTGTCTAAATACAAGTAAATAGAATCTAGCAGAACGCTTGCATCTCACGCTCCACATATATAATATACAATCAAAACCGCAGGCGCTTATTGGAGATTGGATTTCCAACTATGACAAGGTATGGGACCACCTGCCGATAGTGTATCTCTCGAGACGAATACACTGGGTTCAACAAGAACATCTTGCAACCCGGCCCACACATGACTGACCACTCATTTCTCTTGAGTGTATCGAGTATATTGTCACCTTACGGCTTTTTGTCGCGCGACCACTTTAATCCCCGGGAGATACAGAAATGAAAAGAAGTAACAAATATGAATATTCTCTGGATGGTGACAATACACCCTAATGGGTGCGACCCACATAGCCATGCTGCCTGCCCGATTTTTGTCATTTCCCGGTTGATGAGGCTTGAGGCTATAATCGAACTTTGAAACATCTGGCCACCATTCACATCATCCATATACGTCATCCAAGTACAGGATGAACCGAAGGTACTCCCCTACTACATCCAATATATGAATCACCCCATGGATCAGCAACGAGAAGTCCTTACAACCCGTAGATTCCAATCACGACAGAATCACAGTATATCTCTAGGGATCAGCCAGAGATTGTAAGTAACTCTTCCGTTTCATGAAGATCTACGGTATTCACTTGCTCCATCTCGATCAGCATCTTTGTCGTATTCGTATTTATTGGTCGGAATGGTTTTAGAATAAAAATTCGATCCCGGTCTTCCCGTACCAATGACGTTGGGTCAGATTTTGATAGTCGGTTATTTAACTATCAAAATAAACAACCATAAAACAAACAGATCCATTTGTTTATACACAGCATCACTTGGTCATAACATTTCTTATTATCGAATCACTTATCATTCGTAAAATGATTATTATGACATCTTCTTTGGCTCCATTATTTGAATACCAAAACCACCGCTCATTCTTTTAGAATAAACCCATTTAAATCTCATTTCCTAACTTTGAAAATATCGTTATATTTCCACCAATCTCCTTTTATTTCTTTTCATTTTTGAAATCTCATTATATATATATTTCTAAATCCTTCAAATAACGTTACACTGTTATTTTTTCCAAAATATTTTATTCTAACACTTTCACCATTACGACTAATACCATCCTTCGATAATCCTGAAGCTGTTCAAGTTGGGGTATTTTAATTACCTCTCAAACCTTGATCAACAACGTTCTTATCGTCAGATAGATATCAGTGGTAATACAAAAATCGACACTCATTTCCAATACGAAAAATCCCATTATAATTCCATCTTGACGGAATATCCTCTCTTCTTTAAAAATGGCGATTCTATATCACATCCTTTTAACTTATCTCGATTCACTACTCTAATTCAACTCGGGTTTTATAACTTTGTATAACTTGGATTCATATAATCCAATTATATATATATATATAATTCAGTAAGAATCAAGTTAAAACTTCGATCTCACCTTATAAATATTAAATCGCCTTAATAACTACAAACACAGCTTTAAACTTTACAAACTTTCTTAACTATATTTTACTTTCCAACTATTACTTTAATGATTATTAAAAGACTAATAATCAAATTCCAACATCTATTAAAGTAAAACTGGGTTTCTTTACCATTAACTACCCCTTTAAAGTAATGAACTAATTTAATAAACAATCTCAGTTTACACAGCCTCTAACCATGATTTATTCGTTAATAAATTACACTTAGCGCTTCCCATTGTTTAATAATAAAATTAATTAAAATAATTCCATTCACTTTGGTTATTATTAAATAAATAATAATCAATATTATAACCCATTCTAATTTTTACGTTAATTCCGATTACTTGAATTAGCTAAATAATATCGTTTTTAATAATCACTTATATAAACACGTGCTTCGCGCACGGTCGATTTGGTTAAATCAATCAACGTATTTATGTAGTTTGTTTATTCTCATTTTTAGAACTTTATTTAAAATATTATATTTTAAAAATCTATATTGGTCATAAAATAATTTCATAACTTCTTTTCTAGCGATTCACCTGACGGTGAATCGAACTTTATAAAACGGAGTATTTAAGGGCCATCTGCTGTTTATTTATCAACCAATACTATATATATATATTGGTTCAAACTCAACCACATTCAACAACCAACTGGGTTTAAAGACTACGGGTTTTAAAAAGTTCATAAAATATGAAATAACAGCATATGAAATATTTGAGGAACCGGTTTGGTTCCTCCTACCTGTTCTTCCCTGCACCACAGACCATTATAATATTTCATATCAGTACATAGAAATATTCTAAACGATGATAATATAATTAACGTTAACCATTAAAGCAACCATAGGTATCCAAAGCATCCAATCAACCAAATTTCAATGAATTTAGCACATCCTAGTATTTCAGAAATGTGTGAGAATTAACTCACCTTTGTTTCGTTGATCGATACGCGTTGTTTTCATTTAATTTTAAACAGTCATTCAAAATAAAATGGAAATTTTGACTGCTTCTGGTCCTGTTCGGAACTGCACAGCAGCGTAGTATCCGTCGTCACGATCGCATCACTTTCGGTTTCACTTAATTCTGCGATCGTATGCATTAATTATCGTCATTGAAAGTTATTTTATTCGACGATTATAAGTATAAGCTTAATTATTAATTTAAAATATAAATCAGTTTATTACCTTAATACATGATGTTGTTTACCGTGGTTTTATTGATCCGAGGTTCTCAAGTCCGTCCTCTTACACTTTTCTTCTTGCGTACCTTGTTCGCAACGTATTGTAATGGCTACTTTCCATCCATTTGCTTAAAACTCCTTCACCATTACAAAGATACACGTCCAACCAACCTACCCTCCACCATGCACTTTCGTTGCATGGATCCCCTTCTTTTAACATTACTGTCAACGCACCAGACCTGCACAGTCACCTTCCGCCTTGTCTTAAAATCCTCCCCAACTTCTTTTCTTCGTTTCCTTCTTCTTCTTTTTTTTCATGTTGGCAAATACCAACCAATCCCACAGCTTGCATGCTCACGTCCACCCAATGTTTTATTCCCAGTCTCCCTCTTTTTTACATTACTTCTACTCATTTCCGCATTCCCCCTTCTTTTTAAACGTTACTCCCTCCTTTATATTCTTTTCTTTTTGAAGCCCACACTAACCCAAACTTGTACCGAAAATAGCACGCTACAACTTTAAAACCCAACAGGATCCATCACGCCCTCTTCTTCCTTTCACTATTCTTCAACTCTACGTGCATACCCAACAAATAATACCCCCACTGTTTCGCTCCACGTCTTGTTTGAACTGCCTGCAACCCTTTCCCCCCTCATGTTTTTCTTTCTCTTTTCGTTTGTATAAATATATAATTTCTGTTCGGTTTTTTTTGTTGAAAAATAGAAAATGGGCTGAGTATTTATAGAAGAGAAAATAAGATATAAAAAGCATGTCGTTTCACTAGCAGTAGAGATGGTTTGCAGTTGACAGAGGTAGGCCTGCTCGTTATAATGACTTCGCATGGAATTGTTGTTATCAAATGAAAGATAGAAAAGAAAAGAAGGGGTAGATGTTCCTCTCCATCTAGCTGTGTTGACTTGAAAACACATGCTGCGTAACTACATAGTAGCCTGTGCATTTCATTTCGAGTAGAAGGCAGGGGCATGTGTTTCTTTAAATTGACAAGTGCTTGGCATGGTGGAGTACAGTATAGAGTAGTAGGAAGCTCTATATGGCAGTGTACTATTGATGGGATTTAGGTGAGTCTGAAAAGAAAATACAAGCTTGCAAGGTTTCTTCATTTTTAATGTTGTGATGTCAATCTCATTAGCTGGAGAAAGTTGGTATTTGTAGTCTGGGAATGAGACTGGAGATGGAGAAATATTTCGATTGACAAGAATAAGACGTGCACAGTTTCTAAGGGATAGAGTAGCATTTGAAAAACATGCCTAAGGGTTGCAAATTTCTGTTTTGTCACTTTCACAATTAAAGAACCATGCAGCGTTTTCAGCGGAAAGGGACTATTGATTTTCCCCTTTGAAGATAGAGAACGATATTTAGTTATAAAGTTAACGTACCCCGTCATATAAGACACCGTCCTCATACGACTTGCTATCGACAAAAATAAATATACTGTCGCGTCCAGCAGTGTGCCATGATCCCAAATATATAATAATATCGGCAGGTTAACTTATTCTGTGAAACCCCAAAATGTTGATATAGGGTGCAAAATACTCCAAATAAAAATTTGCGTATTTAATTAATTAAAAATTACAATAAAATTCTAAAAATTAAATTAACACTACGTCTCAAAAGAACCTTGTCTAAATTCGAATCCAGTATCCAGTTATTTCAAATAAACTGTTACGGTCGAAGAACGATTCTATAACGACTATTTGAAAATTTAATTTGGACGTAAAATAAAATCTATAATATGAAAAATGGATTTTTCTCCTCTATTAGAAAAATATTATCAACTAGATTCAGATGCTTCTTGTTTCACCGAAATCCGACTTAACACGTATTCTGTATGATCAATTGTAATTCAAACTCGATTTTTCGAACTACCGCATTGTTTCGAGTTCGTTTTATAATATAAAATATAAATATAAATATAAATATTCAGTCGGCGTTTAGTTAATGAATTCGATATTAAATTCCAAATAAAATATTTAAAATAAATTTAAATATTCGAATCAGATAACTGAAAAATCCAGGTCGTTACGGTTTTGCAAGCCCTGACGTTTTACTTATGTACATGATGGATAGGAGGCGCCTCGGTTATATCGGTCATTCCGGGGCCGATGGTTTGGTCGGGATATGACCAGTTTACGCCCCCATAGGGCAGGGAAATGCATGTTCAGGCATTTTAATCCACTCCGTGTGGACCGGCCCTGACGATCCAAGGCTTGCCTGCGCACTTGCCTGAGACTCGGGCTAGAGAGTCTCAAAGAGGGTTCGGACGATCCCTTGCCTTGGTTCACAGATGGAAATCCAACTTCCAATACGACATTTTGCGGTTTGACTGTAGAGCCTAGTATGGCGACATAGTGGGATGGGGCACTCATGCCGTCTATGATTGATACATTTATATTTGAAATTGTTTTGACACTATACACTTATAGTAATAGTAAAATAAGAAATTTCACGTACCAAGCATTTTTGGCTATTATAGGTAAAAAAGCTATCCTCCGGCTTGCATTGTATTGTGAGATGGGACCTGAGACTTATAATATCTTCATTGTTCTTTATTTAGCATTGCGTTGTTTGTTTTATGCACTGGTATTCTTGGGGGTAAACCCGTTCCGTGCTATACGGTGTGGTCCCTTGATTTACCTAACTTTAAAATCAAAATAATAACAGTTTTAGTTCTCACACTAGTCACATGACTGGCCTGGAGTTTATTGTTTTAACCTAAACTCTGGGTGCCCTTATTTCCGCATATGCAGCTAGTAGTTGGGTTTTGCAGATATTATATTCACAGGATCCTGATTTACAGCTGAAGCGATATCTGGAAAGCTCTGTATCCGTGTATTACTTTCAGTTGTGTTTTGTATTATTTTTCCACTGCTATGTATTTAAATGTAATTTAGATCTCTGATATTTTTCTGATGTATAATATTTATTTATACTCTGTATATTCTTGTACTCTGATGTACATTGTTCTAGTAAGCAATGAAATGTTCTTCTGTTTGTGTTCTGATTTGTCATGTTCTCAAAGAAATCCGTTCTTCCTCTTCTCTTCGGAGATCGGGGTGGTTTCGGGTCCTTACATTTTTCATCTTCCAATCCTTATTTCAGCCATATCTCCCAAACGGTAAGTCCGTTTGATTAATATGACCACTCTACGAAAAGGTAAACCATCATATGAATCCAATGGAAGTGGTTTCAGGTAAAAAATTCTTACCAATCAAAAGTTATAGGCGAAACAAGATTCGCCAGGGGAAAAATGGTCATTTGAAATTCGGAAAAAAACGTGAACATGGGAAATGGCCCCAATAGTCTTTCCCTAAAGTTACACGATCATACGACTTCATATGAGAATGAAATAAATATTCTACGATCCTCCGATGCGTAGAATGCGGGTCGTTACACTCTTCCCCCCTTAAGAAATTTCGCCCTCGAAATTCCTTAACTAAGAAAACATCCTAAGGGTCCCGCATGCCTATAAACCATTTGCAACAATCAAACATACAAAATAAACACAAAAAGCCTATCCTAGCATGCAGAATAACTATATCTCAATTAAAACCTTACTATGTAAAGAGCTCTGGATATGACTTCCTTCTGCTCTCCTCGGTTTCCCTAGTACAGTCATTCTCATTATCTCCCTACTGGACCTTAACCAGTTTCACCGTCTTCCTTCGAAGTTGCTTAATTGTTCTCTGGCTCCCAACTGCCTCAGATTCCACTTCGATATCATCCAACTGGTGGTATAGTCACATCAGAATAATGCACGGACTTTCTTAACTGGGAAACATGAAATAGGTTGTGTACTCCCGCCATCTTGTCTGGTAATCCAACTTTATATGCCAAATTCCCAACTTTTTTTAGAACTGGAAATGGACCAACAAACCTTGGTGCTAATTTACCTCTCCTACCAAATCAAATCACACTCTTTAATGGAGAAATTTTGACGAATACCAAGTCACCAATGGAGAATTTCAATTCTCTTCGTCTTTTGTCAGCATAACTCTTCTGCCTATCTTGGCTAGCCTTCATTCGCTATTGAATAACCTTGATCTTATCTGACGTTTTTCTTATTACAGCCAGCCCAAGCACAAATTTCTCACCGGTCTCTAACCAACATGATGGTGAGTTGCACGATCTTCCATACAAAGCTTCAAATGGAGTCGTATCAATACTGGATTGATAACTATTATTATATGTGAATTCAACTAGATGTAAATGGTCATCCCATGATCCTTCAAAGTCCAATATACAAGCCCTTAAGAGATCCTCTAATACACGATTCACTCTCTCTGTTTGACCGTCGGTTTGAGAATGGTACGCGGTACTGAGATGTACTTCTAATCATAAAGCCTCTTGTAAGCTCTTCCAAAAACCACTAGTAAATAACGGATCTCGGTCACTCACAATACCTCTAGGTACTCCATGAAATCTCACTACCCACTTCATATACAGTTCTGCTAACTTAGCTGCCGTTATATTCGACTTGACCGGTATAAACCTTGCACTTTTGGCCAATCGATCCACAATCACCCAAATACTATCATGACCCGATCTAGTCCTTGGTAAATCATCAATGAAATCTATTGAGACTTGTTCCCATTTCCATTCGGGAATCTCCAGCGGTTGTAACAAACCACTTGGCTTCTTCTGCTCGGCTTTAACTAACTGGCAATTCATGCACTTGGATATAAACTTCCCGACGTCTCTATTCATCCCTTCCCAGGAGTAGGTCTGCTTCATGTCTAGATACATTTTGTTACCACTGGGATGTATAGTCAGTCTCGAGTGATGACACTCTCTAAGTACTTCATCTCTTAATACATTAACGTTGGGTACGACCAATTTCCCATTCTTTCGAAGCCATCCTTCTTTATCAAGTCCATACTTGTTCAACTCTTCACCATCAATACTCATCTCTACCTTGGAGATGATTTCCAATAGGTTAGGATTGTCCCTTTGGATGGAACCGATCCGCTCAATCAACGTGGGTCTGATCGTCAAACTTGCTAACATCTCTGGATCCAATTCGCACTTAGGCCTAAAATCATATCCTGCGATATACTCCAGTTGCTTCCATTCCAGAAACATAGCCCCCAAATTGGCATGTCTTCTACTCAATGCATCAGCTACCGCATTGCCCTTTCCGGGTGTGTATGTGATATTGAAATTATATGAAGCCAAGAACTCTAACCATTTCTACTGACGAAGATTTAAATCCTTTTGAGAGAAAAGATATTTTAATGACTTATGATCGGTAAACAACTCGAATCTTTCTCCCAAGAGATAGTGTCTCCACATCTTTAACGCGAACACGATCGCTGCAAATTCCAAATCATGGGTAGGATATCTTTTATCATGCGGTTTCAGTTGCCGACTAGCATAAGCTACAAACCTACCTCCTTGCATCAGTACAACACCTAGTCCGGTACCACAGGCATCCGAGTATACCGTCATTTCTTCGTTCCCTTTAGGAATAACTAACACTGGTGCGCATGTTAACTTTTCCTTTAGGCTCTTAAATGCATTCTCATACCTTTCATCCTAGATCAAAGCTTGATTCTTCTTGGTCAAATGAGTTAACGGTGCTGCTATCTTGGAGAAGTCTTAGATAAACTTACGATAACATCCAACTAACCCCAAGAAACTTCTTATGTCCGTTGCATTCTTGGGCGTAGACCAATCTTGCACCGTAGCCACCTTCGCAGGATCCATGGCAATACCATTCCTTGAAACAACATGGCCCAAGAACCTCACTTCCCTCCTCTAGAAGTGACACTTAGAGAATTTTTCTTTCAATTGGTGTTTCCTCAACACCTCCATCACTGTCCTCAAATGTTCCTTGTGTTCGTCTTTTATCCTCGAGTAAACCAATATATCGTCCACGAACACAAGAACAAACTTATTTAATTAATCTCTGAAAACTCTATTCATAAGATCCACAAAATATGCAGGTGAATTGGTCAACCCGAATGGCATGTCCAACCACTCATAGAATCCAGACGGTGTCTGAAATGCCGTTTTATGTATACTCTCAACTGCTACTTAGAGCTGATGAAAACTCATCGCGAGATCTAATTGGGAGAACACACTTGCTCCATTTAATTGATCAAACAAATCATCTATCCGTGAAAGAGGATACTTAGTCTTCCTAGTCACCTTGTTTAGCTCACGGTAGCCTACACATAAGTGAAGGGAACCATTTGCATTAGTGGAAAATACAACTGGTACTCCCCACTCTGAAACACTCCTTCGGATAATCCCTTCTTTAAAAGATCGCTCACTTGCACCTTGAGCTCTAGCTGCTCCCTTGGTGCCATACGATGAAGTGGCATCACTATAGGTCTGGCATCTTTCACTAAATCAATCTGAAACTTAATCTCTCGGTGTGGTGGAAGTCCGGTCACTTCATCGAAGATGTCTGGATACTCGCCAGCAATAGGCACATCCGATAACTTATCCTACAGGATGTCAAGGGAATGTATAAAACTAGCCATCACCTCATCACTAAGTAGGCAACCCAATACCATCCTTCGCCCATCGTCCACTCTAATGGTCACCGAAGACACCTCACAGTCTACCACCACTTCCATATCATTGGAGCCAATCGACTCCCAAAATAATGCCAAAACCAATAAAGCCCAAAACAAAGCAATCATAAGCAAACATACATCCATGAATCGATAAGACCAAATTACGACAAATCATACTAAGGCTAGTCGAACCACCGATCGGGTTCGTCACAACAAAAGGTCTATCGACTATCTCGGGTTCCAATTCCAACCTATCTACCAGGTCACTAGATACAAAGGAATGAGAAGCCCCGATCCCCAACTGCGGCATAGAAGGGAAAAGGTGTCGTTATACAAGGTATGCTTTCTATTTATGATGTTTCTTCATGACCTACTTCTCTTTAAGAGGTTGTGGACATTCATTCTTAAAACGTCCCACTTGGCCACCATTGAAACACTTCTTTTCCCCTAGCTTTGCTCGACATTCTTTGGCATAGTGACCCTTCTTGCCGCAGCTATAGCACTCGATATCTTTCTTTTTCTTCTTTTTCTTACCATCCTTGGTCTGATTCTGCTTCCTCTTATTCTGGGAATTATTCTTGCCTCCACTGCTTGCCTGCGGCTTTGGCTCCTCTGCAGATGTAACAACAACCTCAGTTTTTGACTTAGGGTAAAAGCTCTCGGACCTCAATGACTTTCCAATAATAGATTTGAATGTCTCATCAATATGTTTTATGAGTCTCTCCCCCAAGTACTCATCTAGGCCAGTTACGAACTTCTTGCTCTTCTTCTCACATTATTGATAAGGGACAATCCATATTTTGATAAGGTATCGAATTCAGCAATATACTCCGAGACTTCCCTATCATTCTGTCTAAGATCCAAAAACTTCCTGAACAATTCTGATTTCTGAGCAGCTGGAATAAACTTGTCACTGAAACGGGTCTTAAACTGATTCCAAGTAACTTGATCCTCGGGAGTAGCCGCTTTGATAGCATTCCACCAATTCATTGCTCGTCCTTGTAGTTGACGCGATGCTAACTTTCTCTTCATCGCATCATTGATCCCCAAATCTTCAAAGATGCGCTCACAACTATCAAGCTAATCCTGAACCTTCATAGCTGACTCTGTTCTGTGGAATGGCTTCCCACCAAGACTAGTATAATCCTTGTAGAGCTTGGCGAAATTGGCTCTAGGTGCCTCCTCTACTGCACCACCACCATTAGCAGCATTAGGAACTGCTCCCTGAACATCCCTAAACATCTCCCGCATGAAGGTAGTAAACATCATCCTCATATCAGGGACATTCCCATTATTGGCCCCTGAACCCGTACTCCTCGTATATTGGTTCATTGTTTAGTCTATAAAGTGAAAACGATTAACTATCTTCTTAGTGATGCTAGTGTAGTGCGACTTCATCCTTAGACATACTAATAGTATATATATAGTTTTTGAAAAAAAAATCACAAATACGCACCCTCATATACGTATACTATCTCTCCCTGATGTCTTTCCCTATGTTACCTACGCAACCTTGCTCTGATACCAAGCATGACGGACCGCCCCGAACCAGCCGACATTTCCCCGAAATGCGCTGTGCCAATGCCCGACTAACATGGGACGGTCGTCAAAAAGGAAAGGGTTTTGAAACTATGAATCACCAAAGAACCTGTAGTATATCTCACAGCGCATGGAATAAAATATAATAATAATATACTTGACATAATACAGGTGAGACAGTGCATAAGGTGAAAACTAAACCATCATAGCAGTAGAACCCAAAGTACAGCTTATGATCCAAACCATCATTATTACAACTTCAAAATACTGTCTCTAAAGCAAAATAGAAAAGGTACACTACTGAATCCCAAAGTAGTGACCAGCAACAACACAGGGAGAATATATGTAAATAGTACGTGGAAGCCTCCTGCGCATCTCCGGATAGCTACTCGTGCATAACCACTTAACCTCTATCTAGACTGCTCGTTTTGGAGCACCCAGAGTAATAACAAGAGACAAAAAACACTAGGTCAGACAAAAGTCTAGTATGAGCGATAGAAGCAAAATAAAACAATAACAGGTATAAATAATCATAATTGAACCTAGACCTACAACCAAAGAGTTAGCACAACAAGATGTATAGCACTCTAAGGTAACACTAGCATATAGTGTAAAAATGGGAGTGTGCATGTCATGGTGATAGCAAACATCAAACATAGTAATCATCCTCACGTCTCTCACTTAATGCGTAAAGCATATGATATCCACCGCTTTGATCACCAAATCTGTTGGGGCCATGATGGCAACTTCATACAACTATTGCTATAACCATACTTCCCTGGTCTATAGTCAATAACCCTACCCAGTCCACACATTCCTGGCTCTAGGTTAAGGGCCAACCAGTCCACACTTCCCTGGCTCTGGTTTGTCTACATGCCCCCTCTCTTCAATGGTGAACCAAAGTTATAGATATCGATAACCCCTTTTCACACGTCACGCAACAAAGCCCAACTCTAGAAGTTAACTTGTTGGTTCCCATCTAGATCCTGAGTAATAACTTCTCATTTGGACTTTCTTTGCATCTCGGGTTTTGGTTGAATTGTAGTTAATTTTCAGAAGAGTTCACAATTGTTGTCGCGTGGCAGAAGTTTGAATCTGGTTCGGTTTGGAGTCATCATCTTAGTTTAGGTCATGTTCGGAGTCCTCGTCAGGTTCGATTCGTGGCTCGTGACCCCCGCGGTTCATGACCACCCTATCCCCCGGTTCGTAACGCCCCCTGTTCATGACGCCCTCCCCCGGTTGGTGAGTCCTAATATTGGAGCGGTTCGTGATCATCATCTTGGAGCGGTTCGTGACCATCATCTTGGAGTGTTTTATGAGACATACCCCCTTCAGGAATCGAAGTTATCCTGGGCGGTTGTTGAGGCATACCCCCTTCAGGAATTGAAATTATCCTGGGTGGTTCGTGAGGCATACCCCCTTCAGGAACCGATTTTTTGCATTTTTCCAACAAGCTAATTTCGCCAAACGATGGCGTTTTCAACCATTCTAACCTTACTATGAAGTCATAAAACATACCAAAAAATAGTAGTAACATGTAGAATCAACCAAAAACACCAAAATATCAATCACATGAAGTATTTTAGATTAAACATATCCAAAAAGCATGATTTTCCCCTTAATCCCCTTAAGCATGTTTTAACTATAAGATTAGCAAACTTAATCCAAATTAACCCAAATTTTTACCAGTGTCATAAAATAATATTTTAGAATTTCTACATATTTTTTTAGATTTTTATGAGGTATAATTTCGCTAATTATCACTAACCACCCCCAGTTAGCCATAATTAGTGAATAAAAGTGCAAATCACTCACCTTAGCCACAAACGAAATCTTAGATCTGAAATGTTATGGCACGGATTCCAATGTATAGTAGCAGCTCTATCTTTGATTTGATACTAATTTGACTTAATTTGGTGTTAATTTGATCAATTAGTGGTTAAAATGCGATTAGGAAGGGATTAGAATGAGATTTGGAAGATGGAGGTCATTGCTAGGTTTCAAGGAAGGTTATTCGTGGCTAGAAAAATGAAACGAAATGTTTTCCCAAACCCTTTCACCCCTCCCATAACCCTAATCCTGAAATGGGTTATGGGCTCAGCTGCTAATCACCCGGTTAAGCCCAATTATGTTGTTTTTCATCTTCCACCCTTATTTCAGCCATATCTCCCAAATGGTAAGTCTTTTTGATTAATGCGACCACTCTACGAAAAGGTAAACCATCATCTGAATCCAATGGAAGTGGTTTCAGATAAAAACTCCTTACCAATCAAAAATTATAGGCGAAACAAGATTCGCCAGGGGTAAAACGGTCATTTAAAATTCGGCAAAAATCGTGAACATGGGAAATGACCCCAATAGTCGTTCCCCAAAGTTACACGATCATATGAATTCATATGAGAATGAAATAAATGTTCTACGATCCTCCGATGCGTAGAATGCGGGTCGCTACAACGAGAACAACTCATCTAAAAAACCATATAAGATCTTGTCCAAAGAATGTTGATGGTAAGAGGCTAGTAGGACAACAAATACTAACTACTAAACATTCCCCCAATAAGACTTTCAAATTATCAAGTTGGAAATTTGATCAAATCGAGTATATTTTGCTTGTATGGTTGCTAAGCATGATTACCTCTTTAATATGACCGAGCATGTTTATTTTCAAGATTGTTAGAAGCATTATTCCAACAGTCAAAATTATTTCTAGAAATACAATTAAATGTGATGTTCTAAAACTTTACGTTGATATGAGAGCAATACTACAAGATATGTTGGATTGTTTATCATCTGTTATTAGTCTTACTACGAATTTATGGACATCAGAACATCAAAATCTAGGCTATTGTTACATAACATGCCATATTGACGACAATGGAAAATTACCAAAAAGATCATTGCTTGTCACGAGCTGCCTTCTCCACACATAGGATTGGCAATAAGTGCTGCTATGAAGGAAAAGGTGTTGCATTGGAATATTGATAAAAAATTATTTGCACTTATAGTTGATAATGTTTCGAATAACGATGTTCTGATAAGAGATTTTAAAGAGTGGCTAGTTGGTAAAGGTGTTTTGCCTTTAGATGGTGTGTTATTTCATATGCGTTGTTGCACATGTATATTAAATTTTATTGTATAAGACAGTTTAAAAATTGCGCATGGCCTTATTGAAAAAATAAGAGAAAGTGTCAATTTTACCAAATCATCCCAAGGTAAGAAACAAAGTTGGGTAAAAGCATTAGCAACAAACTAGATTAAGTGGAAAAGGAGTTTGTTATGATGTTCCAACACGATGGAACTCGACATTTCTTATGCTTGGAAGTGCACTTAAACTGTGTCCTGCAAGTTGAGCAATTGGTTGATTTGACATATGATTATAAATCATTGCCATCAAGTGAATAATTGGAGATTGGGAAAGAAGTTATTGAATATTTGAGAGTTTTTTTATTATATTACCCTTAAATTTTCCGGTGTCAAGTATCCAACGGCTAATTTATATTTCAAAAGTGTGTGTGATGTTTGTAAGAAAGTTGGGAGTTAAATGAACATGAGTATATTCAATCAATGGAACAAAAGATGAGAATTAAATTTGATAAGTATTGGAGCACTTGTAACCTAATGATGAGTCTTGGTATATTTTTTGATCCCCGTTATAGGATGACTTACATTGAGTTTTTCTTTGGCTTGATATATGGAGAAAATTCACATATTCATGTTGGAAAAATAAATGCATCTTTGAGGACTCTCTTTTCTTTATACGAAAAGGAAAGTACTTCATCCATGAATGCATCTACCAATTCTTATTTTGATACTGTTGATTCATCTACTAATATTCCTAAAAAGAGAACAAAAGTTGATTTAAAATGGAGAAACTACATTGAACAGAAAGTTGGAAGTTCATTAATTTTAAAGACGGAATTTGATTAGTATTTTGAGGATGAATTGTTGCCAATAGGTGAAGATGACAATAATTTTGATATTTTGATGTGGTGGAAAACTAATAGCCCTACTTTTCCCGTTCTTGGGAAGATTGCTCGTTACATCTTAGCAGTTCCAGTATAGACTATAACATCCGAATCAGCTTTTAGTAGCGATGGAAGGTTGATTACCGAGAATATATCTCTACTGTCTTCAGATATAGTAGAAGCAATGATGTGTATAAAAGATTGGTTACCATCTAATATTGGTTAGTTTTTTTTAATTTGTTTAAATGCAATAATTATTTCGTATAATTATTCAATTCTGCAAACTAAACTAAGACATTGTAGAAAAAAAGAAGGTTTAAACTCGAGAGACTTCTTTCATGGCGACCTCCTGGAATACGAAATCCAAATCTCAATCAAAAACTGATTTTTCCTTCGATTCTGATTTCAGATCGGCGGTTCCTCCTGATTGTAACACCCCGTAATTTTGTTAACATTAAAGAGATAAATTAAATATTACTTAATTTAATATTCGGAATTAAGGGAAACGGACTGTGCCATTGCGTCTATCTCGAAATTCTGGTCAAGATAGACATTCGGTTTGCGTAAAACAGACACCATATGAAGAAGTTATGAAGGTTTTAAGTTTGTATACGCGCAGAAGACTTATATATATGCATATGAGTCAAATATGAGTTAGAACCTTATCCAAAATCATTCAAAAATCAAAATAGCAGAAGGAAGAAAATTTCCCGCTCTAGGGGGTCGACCCCTTTAGGGGGGTGTCGACACTGGGGTCGATCCCCCTACAGGGGTGTTGACACCAGGGTCGACCCCTCTACAGGGGTGTTGATGCCCCTAGGGCTGACGTGGCAGTCGGTCTCAAAGGGGCTGGCAGCTATAAATATGTGTCCATTTCTCCTTTTTCTTCATTGGAAATCATGGAGGTTAAATGCTGCCGGTGTTTGAACTGAGATGGATCCTTTCTTCAATAACGATCAACTTTGCAAATCAAACTTAGAGACTCGATTGTTGATCCAGGCTCAGCTATTTTTCTACCTTTTCTTTTAATCCAAACTCTATGAGTTCTAGGTTACTTTTAGATTTAAATGATTAAAAGTAAAATGTGATAGTACTGTGATTTGGATCTGTATTGAATCATGAATCTATGTTAATCTTCGATATCAAACTTTATTATGCTAGACCTATTTTTATAGATCTAATTCACCTGTAATTAGTTTATCATGTCACCTTTGTGGATCTGAACCTTTGTCTAGTTTGTGGTTAATTTGGGATTACCGTTATATGGACAATTGAACCTTTGTTTAGATCTAGATCATCATATTGTGATTAATTGAGATCTGTTATTATTGGACATATGAAATCTTATTTGGATCTGTTCATCCTAAGTATATTGGATCTAGTTTTATCATTACCCTTTTTACTAGATCTGTTTTTATGTCCACCTTATTATGCCTGTTACTTGTCTATGCCAGTATATATGTTTATGTCACTTTTAGAATGATCACTATTTTCATTTTTCCCATCACCTTTCCCTTTTATTGTTCATGACTAGGCTACTTTCTAGCCTAGATGCCGCCAAATATATGCGAATGTGTTAGTTAGGGAACGGGGGAAAAAGTTAGAATTGGCATAATTTAAATAATGTTTATATAAATTGGAATATAATTCAAAATGGGTAAGTGGGGATATAATCACCTATAAAGACATAGATAAGAATTGGATAAGGATGAAATGTCTAATAATTACAATTAGAAATTGTAATTTCACTTATGACACGAGGTTAGGTTGCATTAGTGGTGGAAGTCTGCCTGGACCCGACCGGCATATCCAGTAACCACTAACGTTGAACCTAATATGAGAAGTCTAAGTGCATAAATACGAGACGGACTATGACACGAGTTTAGGCCCAACTTGTGGAATAAGACTGCCCGGACCCGACCGGCATATCCAGCATCCACAAGTTGTAGGCCAAATGTGGGGGGTCAATCCCATTATAAACCATAAATGGACATGGTAATAAATTGGACTACTTAACCTAATCTAATCCATAGGGATTGTATGATTATGAACTAAAATTAGGGTTGTTAAGTAAAATTGGTTGGACAATGGATGAGTTAAGCAAATCTGGAGGGGCGGGTAATATTTACGTATAGGCCCACAAACTTAACCAGATAAGGTTACGTAATTAAAAACACCTAGTGGTATACATAACCGATGGAAATAATAAAGATATGTAATTAAAGGCACCTAGTGGTATACATAATTAAATGGAAAACCTAGTGGGGGATACAAGACAAAGGGGAGAGCTTGTATCATATTGTGTGGGACCCGTTTCATCCAGTAACCCGGAGTAGGTATCAAAACATGTACTCCGTACTAGGTCGGAGAAGGGGCACGCTTACTGGACTGATTGTAAGAGATCAAAAAGTGGAGGACGGTGTGGGTGGCGCAAACCGATCGGGCCATGTGTGTGCATGAGCCGACAGAAGGGGATAAGACGCCCGTGACAACTATAGATATGGGGATGTGCATATTAGCGAGGGGTTGCCACTTTAGGATGTGATACATCCTACGGTGGGGCCAGCACAGAGTATCTACGTGGATTAAGGAGCCGATCGATTATGGTAGTAGTTAGGGTACACTTGGACATATGCCTAAGTCTACCACCTTATAGTGGAAGGGATTATCTCATTCTGGATATACTAGTAATAGTGCAGAGTAATCATTTTAGGGAAGCGTATACACCTGATCCTATCTACCTTGTCACACTTGTCTTTTATGTAGTAATCTCTCTTATCCACTTTATATGCCTATCATGCTACTTTTATTTATTTACTTGTTAAAAGTAACTAGACTCGCCAGGCTTTATGTCTGACCCTTTTTATTTCTCCTTCTTTCTTCCGTTTCTCCCCCCCTAGGTTCTCAGGGAGGAAACACTCATGCTTGACTGTGATTCTGCTTACTTTTGCTTGGGCTGGTGATATGTATGGCTCAAGCTCCTATCCTTGTTGCTATGGCTATATTTTGTTTTTGAAGAATTTTATTTCTTTTATGTACATTGATATTTTTGAAGTACAAGACAGTAGCTTTTATGTTATAATGGACTTTCATATTTCAGACATGTGAGGTTTTTTTGGGACCACGGTATCTTTTAATAAATAAAGTTTTATTCCGCTGTTACTATATATGTCTGTCTCGTAATATTTCCGTTCTGTTTACTATAACGCTTCACGAAACTTAATGCATTCCCTTTGTGAGTGACATTAATGGACGTGGGGTGTCACACTTATTCGATCTTCTCAGCAACATGTAAGCCGTCTAAGGTCTTCAAATCAAGATCTTTTTATCGCTACATCGAAAAAGAAGAATCCAGTTCCATATCTAGATTCGATTCAAGATTTTCCAGAATTGTCTTCGAAGATCCAATCTAGTAGCTCTAAGGTAAATTTCATGCAATCTAGATCTTGGCTAGAAGTAGTTAAAGATAATAATTTTCACCATAATGAGATTCAATTTATATTCTATGAGCCAGCGGTTAAAGAGAATCTTAAAATTTCGTTTATCAGCGAAGATCTAGTTAGGACTACTAAGGAAAAATTGTTCAATGCTATTGTGTTTTATGTTTATGGAAGAAAACCCTATTATAATTACTTGAAAGAGTATATTGACAGGAACTGGGGATTGAAGGGCAACAATAAATTATATACCAGAGAAAACGGTTTCTTTATTATTAAATGTAAACTTATTGAGGATTGCGAACATATTTTAGCTTCTGGTCCGTACTTTTATGATAGAAGATTGATCTTCATGAAGAAATATGAACCTGGAATCAAGCTAAATATAGAATTTCTCAATACTATTCTAATATGGATTAAACAACCATATCTAGATTTGGATTTCTGGTCGACTGAAGCAACTAGTAGGATTGCTTCAACATTAGGTCATCCATTAAGACCTGATGGCATGATTGAGGATCAGACTTGAATTTCTTTTGCAAGAGATTTAGTTGAAGTTAATATTGAGTTTAAACATCCTAAAATAGTCCCTATCCAATATTTATTGGTGAAATAGTTTGGCAAAGAATTCAGTATGAATGGACTCCTATTTCATGTTCTTATTGCAAAGTATTTGGGCATTCTAGTGTATTATGTAAATCAAACGGAATATGGATCCTAAAAGATAATTTAAAATCTGATGTTCAGATGGATATTGATGAGGTGAATGGTAGTCAAGTTAAACATATTTGTGTTAATAAAGGGGAGCAAAACAACGATCAAATTGATAAAACTGAAGCTGGAGTTATAGGAATTCATGAAGGTCAGCTAGAAAACAGTGATGTTCCTGATAATTCTACTTTGAAAAGTCATTCTAAAAGCAGTAAGGATTATCCTGAAGGTATGAGGAATTCTGTTAATCAGTTTGATGGTAATACCAAAGTAGTTTCAAAAGGAAAGAATGATAGAGGAGGTAAAGACAAAAGAAATGCTGAAATTATGCAATATATTTCTGGAAATTATGAAAATGATTTGAATCAAATGAAAGATGATCATCAGTCTGAGTATAGTCAACAAGATACCGACTTTAGTGATTTTCAGGAATCTCTCATGAATGATTCAGATTGCTCGTATAATAACTTCAAAAAGAGAAGGCTAAAAAGAAGGAACAATAGCAGAAATAAAGGAGAAAGTAGAAGTTTGAGTGATGAGCCATTTGTGGAAGTTAACCCAGAATAGGTAAAGCCAGTTTCACAAAATCAAACACAATCAAAATTTAGGAAAAAAAGGGGAAGGTGCATCTCTTGGTGGTGTTCGAAATACAGGAATTGCCAAGAAATAATTATGCTTCTTTTTCAGTGGGCTCCTAATATATGCATACATGGTTAACGTCTGGAGAAGTATGGTTTCAACGTGTTTGCATATGTTTGTGGAATTTTTGGTAGCTATTGTGCTTTGGAGTCTTCAGTTTTTTTTCTACTGAATCGGAGTGTTGATTCTCTAGAGATTTAGATGTTGGTGGAGAGAGTAGCTGTCTGTTGGTGGAAACGCTCTTGTGAGTTTGGCTGGCTTGATGCTTTTTGTGTTGTCTTTTTTATGTGTTTAGCAAGTATATTGTCGCTATTTTCATGTATACATCTTGTTATGATGTTTTGTGTTAGAGCTGGGCTTAGGATTTGTTTTAGGTGGTGTTGTATTTATGTCCAGCTCTAACTTATCCTTGCATCCTACTTGATGTAACATAAGTACCCGTTTTTCAAAAAAAAAAAGTATCCAGTCCTTCTTTTTATAGGAATAAATGTTGAGCTTGTGGACGATGCATCAGTTGCAATGTAGTCTATATGCACTCTTCACACATGATATGATTCTTACACTTTTTCCTTGCAATTTATTCTTGTTATTCTGTCATTATCACTTTATAATTTGATCATGTAATGTATGTGTTCATTCCAAAGCAGAAATATATATATATATATATATATATATATATATATAATTTGATGTTTCACACCAAAAAATACATGTTGAATTTGATGAAGCATTAGAGAAAGATAGGGGAATATGTTGAATTTGATAGTTGCAAACTAAGTATTTACAAGATAATTAAATCTAAATAGGCTAATGCTTGGTTTTTAAACTGAGTTTGCAACTCAGTTTAGTTGCAAACTACCTTGCTACAGGCACGTGTGCATTCAGTTATTGGGTTTTCAATCTTTTTTTAGCTAAAGTGGGACCATTCACTAAACCACTGTAATGTCTTTCTCTCTTACTCATGCATTGTTCCGCTACATATGCTCATTATATTATAGCTGCGATATTTAAACTGCAGGAGTACACTGTGAGCTTTAACAATTTACAAAGTTAATTTGACAATGATGTGTCAGAATTTCCCTTTTTCTATTTAAAGAGTGATCCAAAGAAAACCATGCTATTGCTTTTAAACTTGGGGGAAGCATATGTTATGCCTTTGATGGGGAAATCACATGGATAACATAGTTGGTTTTGATTGAACTTTGACTTCTTCACATGGATAACATATTTGCAAACTGAGTTGGTAAAACTCAGTTTGCAACTAATTAACGAACTCAGTTATGCAACTAAGTTCCAAACTCTTGGTTTGCAACTAAGTTCCAAATTCTAGGTTTTCAACTTAGTTGCAAACTAAGTTTTACCAACTCAGTTTGCAACTGAGTTGCAAACACAGCATTTGCAACTGAGTTGAGAAACTGAGTATACCAACTCAGTTTGCTTGCAAACTGAGTTTACAAACTCGGGTTCTCAACTGAGTTGCAAACTCTGAGTTTGCAACTCCAAGATGGAACCATGAATAGAACATTACTACCATTATGTATGCTTATTTCAGTTCATTTCCAGTTGTGATTGTATCATACAGTGTTTAAAATTACTATGACTAATCTGCATATCTGGTTACTGATTGTAGATCCCTGTTTCAAAGAGCAGCATGATATTTTTGTTGAGTTTCTCACATTTACAAAGAGCAACAGATGTGTTTGGTTAAATAATTTTTTAAAATAAAGTAGTTTGAAACTTTGAATTCAATGTTTATTTTCACTAATTGATAGTCTATTACAATTTGCAGGTTAGTGAACTTTTGAAGCCGCCATGGAAAAATGGAAAATGAATGCAATATATTAAATTATATGTGTGCTATTTAGATGAGCATTTGCTACAATTCATGACATGTATGATGTATTTGCGTTTATGATTTATATTGTTTAGGATATGGCAAGTTACATATATGATGTATTTGCTTTTTATGTTGTATTTGTGGCATTTTATGTGTTCGTTGTTATAATGAATTTGCTATTGTTTTGCTGTAATTTATGTCTTTTCTTTTATGATGAATTTGCTATAATTATATGTTGTATTTGCTACAAATTACGAATTATGCATTTTTGGATATGCAATTTGAAATTCGGATATGGATATTTTTGGATATTCGAAAATATTCATATTCATTGAACCAGATACAGATATTTTCGGATATCTACGGATATGTATACAGATATTCTTCAACCGATATCCATGGATATCGAATACGGATTCAGATATAGCATTATCTGTATCTAATTGCATCCGTTGACAGGCCTAGGTCCAAACGAGGTGGGTACGGGTGCGTTCAGCGGGGCGGTGAGTGTGCATCGCGTCGATTAGGGAAAATGTCTCGGTTGGCTCAGGAACACCAAACACATATTTGGACTTTTGGAGCTTGATGATAGGAGGAGAGTTTGGTTAGTTGCATGGCAATGGAAGGACAAGGCTTTGTATTGGTGGGAGATAGCTGAGGCAGAGCATGGTTTTGAGACTTGAAATAACTTTACGGAAAGATTTGGGAGGATGTTTCTTTCTCAACATAAGAGGGCATGCAATTGGAGAAGTTTCTAGTACTGGGACATGGTGATCCTTCTATGAAGGAATATGTGAATCATTTTAACGAGCTTGCTAGGTTTGGGATAGATTTGGTGAATACGACTCATAAGAAGGCTGTGAGGTTTTTTAAGGATCTGAATCAACCTCTATAGGGACTTGCTATGACTCATATCCCGATGGATGCTACGTTTGAGAATCTTGTTGAGATGGCACTTATGCACGAGGAAGGGAAAGGTGATTCCAAGGAAAGTAAAGCCGAGGCGACTAAGGATAATTTTGGGAAGAAGAAATGGTGGCCTAAGAAAGTTAATAAGAAGAAGGGAGAGAAGCCAGTGAAATCTCAGATAAAGAAGAATATTAAATGTCATGGATGCGGCATGATAAGCCATTCTGTGAGGAACTGCAAGAAGACTGCTAGGAAAGGAGGTTGCTTTATTTGTGGACAGCCAGCTCATTATAGTAAGTAGTGTCCTCAGAAGTAAGGGCAAGGAGCTAGTTCATATGGAGTGTAGATGATTGCATTGGATGCGGCTCAAGCTAGTATCAGTCAGGATAGAGGTAGGAAAGTCACAGTCGAAGGTTTGATCTCTCTTTACGACTTTCCAGTTAGGACCTTGTTTTATTTTGGCACTTCACATTCGTTGATTTCTACTTCATTAGTCGATTATTTGTACGTTAGTATAACTCTTGTTTTTGATCCGGCAGTAGTTTCAAACCCTATAGGAGGTTTGGCTCATTTGTCTATGATGTGTAAAGGTTTGAAACTTTCTATTTTAGGCGTCGATTTTGATTATGACACCTATGCACTGGGGATTTTAGGGTATGCTATTATTCTAGGGATGGATTGGCGGGCCATGTATAGTTTCTTCACTATGAGAGAGGGATAGTAAGATTGATGACTTGTCATGGTAGGACCTCGAGATACCCTGTGACCTACAGGGGTCAGTCATGTTGAGCTTCTTAGAGTCCTTAGATACTTCTATCGATGACCTTAGCTTGGTACCCACGGTAAGAGATTTTATGGGCGTATTTGAAGAGGTGTACCTCCGAGATGATAGATTAACTTTCAAATTTATTTAACAGAGAATGCTAAATTTGTTGCATTGCCTGTTCGTCATATAGCTCCGAGGGAAAGGAAGGAACTGAGTAAGCAAGTAGGTGAGTTATTAGAGAAAGGCTTTATTAGACGAAGTATATATGAGTGGGGAGCACCAGACGTTTTTTCTACTAAAGCAGATGGCTTTCTCCGTCTATGTGTGGATTATAAAGAACTAAACAAACTCATAAAGAAGAATCAACACCTACTGGCTCAGATAGATGACTTATTTGATCAGTTGGTGGGTGCATCAGTTTTCTCTCAGTTAGATTTGGCGACTGTGTTTAATCAGGTTTGAGTTTCATATGACAATAAGGATAAGATCGCTTTTAGGACTCCAGATTGATTTTTCCAATGGATGGCAATTCCCTTTGGGCTAACCAATGCACTGACATATTTTGTTGATTTGATGAGCTAAAGTTTAGGGTTCCTAAATAAATTTGTGGATGACATCTTGATATTCTCAAGAGATGAGGATGAACATGCATTGCATTTGGGAGAGGTTCTTTGTACTCTTCACGCCTATCAGTTGAAAGCAAAATTCTCGTAGTGCCACTTTTGATGTAAGGAAGTGAGATTCTTGGGGCATGTAGTTTTGGGAGATGGTATAGCAATGGATCCCACTAAGGTGGTGGTTGCGTAAGACTGTAAGCCCCCCAAGAATGAGACTGAGGTGAGGAACTTTCTAGGTTGGGAAGGTTTTATCGGAAATTTATTAAGGACTTTGCATGGATTTCAGCTCCACTTGCCCGCCTTACTAAGAAGAACTTGGTATTCTCATGAGACATGGATTCCTTTATGAGATTGTAGAAGGCACTTACAATTACTCCAGTATTGATTCTTCTAGACGGATCTATGATGTTTACAATGTATATAGATGCTTTTGGTATAGGATTGGGTGCAATCCTAATGCAGAAGGGTAAGGTTGTTTGGTATGGGTGCAGACAGATAAGGGTACATGAGAAAAATTATCCTACCCATGATTTAGAGCTAGAAGCTATTGTTTTTTCCCTTGAGTCTTGGAGGCATTACTTGTTGGGTGAGAGGTTTGAGTTGTATACCGATCATAAGTCTCTCAAATATATATATGTTCGCAAAAGGATCTTAACTTGAGGCAGCAGCGTTGGATGGAGTTTCTAGAATCCTACGATTTCGGGATTACTCATAGCCCAAGGAAGGGGAATGTTATGGGGGATGCTCTGAGTAGGCAGAGGATGACTTTGAGCCCATTATTTGTAGAGCGACAGAGTTTGGAGTTTATATCTCATCTTTTGATTTCATAACATCTACGGATTATGCACTACGATTATTAGCATCCCTTGAGGTGCAACTTATTCTATTGGAACGGTTGGATACGGTCAGCCTGATGATCAGAAGCTAACCGATATTTTGGACCAACTAGGTAAAAGCGAGACCTCTAGGCGCCTTTCTAGATATGTAGTTGATGAGAGATGATGGTTGCGTCGTGATAACAGGTTATGTGTACCCCGCACAAGTGATGTAACGAGTGTGGTGTTATCGTAGGCCCATCATTCGCGGATGACCATCCATCTAGGAGGAGATAACATATATAGGGAAATGAAGAGGGTCTTCTATCGGAAAGGGATGAAGAAAGACGTAGCAGATTGTTTAGCAAAATGCACATCATATCAAAGAGTTAATGTTAAGAAAAGGAAACCTGTAGATTATTTCAGCCCCTAGATGTGCCATAATGGAAGTGGGAGAGTGTCTTAATGGATTTCGTAGATGTTTTACCTAGATCTAGAAAAAGAAATAACAACATTTGGGTGATCGTGGATAGATTGACCAAGAGCGCTCGTTTCACCCTTTGTAATAAGAGGACCGCGACCGGGTTAGCTCGATATATTTGAGGGAGATCATCTAACTTTACGGAGTTCCGCGAGCATCATTAGTGGCAGAGAGCCCATTTTTACCAGCGAGTTTTGGAGGAGCCTACAGGAGGCGTTAGGGACACAGCTGAGACTAGTTCTACGTACCCCCTCAGACAGATGGACTGGCCGAGAGGGTTAATCGAATTCTTCAAGATTTATTGCGGTTGTGCATTTTGGACTTATGAATGAGTTGGGAGGAGCATCTTCACTTAATTGAGTTTTCTTATAACAACAACTCCCAATGGGTATTGGCATGGCACCTTTTGAAGTTTTGTATGGACGGCCCTGTAGATCACCATCTTTTTGGTGGGAGACCACAGTACAGATAGACTTCTTGGACCAGAGATGATCAGAGAAATCTCAGACAAGATCAACTTAATTCGTAAAAAGGATAAGGTAGCTCAAGATATATAGAAATCTTATGCCAACAAAAGGAGGTCGGATCTTGAGTTCAGCGTGAGGAATATTATTTTCATTAAAGTATCTCCCCTTAGGAACATGGTGCGCTTTGGCTTAATTGAGAAATTAGCACCAAGGTTTGTTGGGCCATTCTGATAGTGGAAACGATAGGCCTATGGCTTATAGGGTTTGGCTACCAGAGAAACTGTGAAGGATTCATGATGTATTTCTTGTCTCACATTTGAGAAAATGCCTACATGATTCCGCGATAGCAGTGGAGCCAGGTACCTTAGAGGAGGTTAAGGTCGAGAAGGAGGATTCTGTCAAATGAGCACCTACGTGGAATCTGGATTCTAAAATAAAGAGGTTAAGGAATAAGGAGTTTATACTCGTTAAGGTTCGACAGGGGGAGGATAGCAACGAAGCAACATGGGAACCATAGAAGAGGATTCATGCATCTTTTCCATTCCTTTTTAATTATGCGCTCTCGATCCTTTCTTAGTTTTGAACTTGAGCCTTATCCATTTCCTGTCACTTGAATTAGTGCCTAAGTAAATCATACGTATGGTAAGACATGGTTTAAACATGTTATTAGGACATGTTATGTTTGATGGATTCATGTGGATGCAAGTGTTTGCGAGTGGATGCAATGGATGCATACACACACTAGGCACTAATTAGTGGCCGACAACTAGGATACTAACATAATTGCATATGGATGTGTGTGCAGTTTTAATTCACTTTTACTTTATAGATGAAAATGGATGATCATCATATGGATGTTGCATTTTGATGATGGTTATAGCACGCATATAGAATCTTATGTACTATTAGGATCCTCTTGCATACATTTCAGACGCATCACATTGACATAAATTTCATAAACGGAGTTCAACTGAATCAGTGGATCACCTAATTTCTTGCATTAGTTAGGGACACACTATACTTTCATGAAAAACGCTAGAAATTCAAAGGATAATGGATGCCTGTGATTGATGGATGAGTAGATGGATGTAGATGATGGTATGATAATATTTATGGCATTGTTCTAGCCTTGGAGATTTTTTGGGGACGAAATCCTTTAAGGAGGCGAGAATGTAGCAACCCAAAAATTTAATAAAGCAATTTAAATAAAAGATTAACAAAATAATTATTAATCGGAAAAATATTGAGAAATAGGTAATGCGGATCACGCCACTGGGTCCGCTTACGAAATTCTGGCTAAGGTAGGCATTTGGTTTGCTAAAATCGGACTTAAAACGAAGAAGATACGAAAGAAATAAGTTTGTAATTCAAATTTGAAATTCAAATAAACAACAAATTAATTAATAATTAAAATGAACCGGAAATCATGTTAACTTAGGCGACCCAGTCTTTAGCTGGATCGACCCGGACCCCAAGTGGGTCGACCCACCTATTGAATGGGTGGACCCATTCAGGAAAAGTGCGCAACCTGGTGTGCACGTTTTGGTATGATTCGAGCTGGTTTTGGGTACGTTTTCTGGAGACTTCTTCTGATCTGATGGTCTAATTTTAACATAAAATCTAGCAGTCCTAAATCCCCTAGCTCTGTTATAGATATAGCTCCAAACCTAAACATATTTCTTCCTACTCCATTTCCACCATTCTCTGCCTCCGCTTTCTCCTCAAATATTTTAATGCGATTCTGAGGCTTGGGTTTTTACAAATATTTTTGGATAGTACTTATGTATAGACATTTCCTACCAGGGATTATTTGGATTTACATAAAATTGTGAGTACTTTTAGTAATTACAAGATCAGTGTGAATTGATGTTTATTTTGGTAATATAATAGTTATAAATTTCTTTAGGTTTCAATCTTTTTTCTATAAATAATCTACGTATATTTGATTACCACTTCTATCCTTTCTTATGTCTATCTCCTGTTATTGTAATTTTATTCAGCTCATCTTTATCCCTTTTTCTTCGTATACGATTTTATTTATAGTTTAGATTCAAACCTATTTTATTCTAGATCTGTTCTTATTTATCTGAGCCCAGACCATGCGAAAGCCTATGCCATTGTTCTTTTTATTTTCCACGTTGAGTTTAAGCCTTCAAGAGACTAAACCATTATTCTTTTTTGTTTATGTGCAGTCTGGGGTAAAAATACGAATTTGACAATAAAAGTGCATTTGGGGAAAATAGGAATTATATATTAAAAGGATAAATTGCGGCTTATTGTAATGTGCAATAAAGGATAATTAAATTATAACTTTGATACTGAATAAATGTCATTTGGTTAGACACTAGATAGCGGGGTTAGGTTGTACAATGAAACTAAATAGAAGTGATGTTTATAAACAATCTATAAATTGAAGTTTATATGCAACCTATAATATGGAAAAAGTTACATGAAGAAAATAGGCTTATTAATAAACTTAAATTGGGCGTTAATTTCAAAATAATCAAATTAATAAGCATGAATAGTAGTGGAGTGTTCCGACAACATAAGATGATTAAGGAAAATAAGTGGCCTATTAAGAATAGGTGTAGTAGGAGTCCGTTCTGCAACGACGGCTGATTAGGGAAAATAAGGGGCTCGTACTAGTAGTGGTTCATTCTGGTACCAAGGGTAGGCTGATTAAAGAAAATAAAAGGCCAATTAAAATAATTAATTTATAGTGACCTAGGCGTTTGTTGAAAATTCTACAGAGGTCCGGGGTAGCAATGCGGTCAACAATAATTCTATGGTGTCCTTGGCGCTAGTAAATTAAATTGGGGATTAAGTTTAGGGGTGACTTAAGTCAAATTACATTTTTGGTTGGGGATCCGTATAAGTCAGTATTCCTTTTATCGCACTACACCAAGGTCTCACGAGGGGGCCAAGGCATGCTTATATTGTATTAGGTAGTAAGGGGTCCAAAGGAGGGAAGTAAGAGCGTGTTCCGGCTAGGAGTTGAGCGTGCATCATGCCGATTAGGGAAAATAAGACACTATGTGTTATACCAAAAAATGGTTCTAACACCCAAATCATTGTATTTCGAGCATAGAATATGAAGAAATAGCTGAAAAATAAGAGAAAAGGCAAGGAAACAGGATTTTTATGTGGTTCGACGTTAACGAGCCTACATCTACTTCATATTTTCTCATTACATTCGAAGATTACAATTAAAATAAATATTGCTTCTTAAGCACTTGAATTTAATGAATAATTCTCTCTGAATTCATTGATTTTATTGAGGAAGATGGTGGTTATTCATGAAGAAGTATTGACCATGGCAGCCATGGATATTGAGATGCCAAAAGTCCCTTGAAAATGCCCTCTGGAGGTGTATTTATAGCTGTAGGAAAGCCCATATTGTAACACCCCACCTCCGCCAGGGTCACTCTTTCGGGGGCACTAGCTTCTGGGGGGCGTTAAAACTGGGTAAGCATGCATAATGATATATCAAGGCAGAACAAGCACTTAAATATATAAGTAAAACAGAGTAAGTGAGAATAAAACAGCGGAATATCTCAAACCATCAAAACAAGTCTAGTACATCATAAAGTCATCTGCCAAAATAAATATGTCTAGTACAACATAAACAGAAATACTGAAATACATAGTGCTATCCCCAAAAATAAAAGTGATAAGCCATAGCGAGCTCAATATCCAGACATACATGAGCTATCCAGCGAACAAGCAAGCGATCCAAGCTAAGCACCACTGTTCCCTCCCTGAGAACCTGGGGGGGAAACGGAAGAAAAGAAGCGAAAGAAAACAGGTCAGTCAAAAAGACTGGTAAGCCCTACTACGATCAGTCTATAAACTAATAAAGCTAACATCATGATGGAAACTGAGATGAATATACTGGCAATAGATAAAGGTGTCATCACATAAAGGAGATTAAGCTTTGCACCACAGTGTACTAGCAAACTAACATAACAGGTATGGATCCCTCAGCCCAAATTTTGGCCCAGTAGCATGAGGTGACCTTAATACAAGGTCCAGCCCAACGGTCTAGTCGATCGGCTCCCTATAAACCTAACACGTCAAGTGTTGGTGTCCATACGGCCCACATATGGTTGTAGTCAGACTGTGCTGGGTCCACCTTTGGGTGTATCAAGCCCTCGGGTGTCAACCCCAGACACTTAAGCAATAATGCACAGTCTAAACCTACTGGTACCCGTGCCTCGAGTTTGTCCAATACCGAACTACGTGCACGTCCGTAGCCCGCCTGGACCCGCACCGCTGTACCACTCAGCCGTCGCTTTGGTCGCTTACATCAGTCCAGTAATCGTGCCCCGCCCTAGCCTAGCCTCTAGGGTTGTGAATGATACCAAACTGGGATTACTGCTGGAACAGACCACGTTGCTAGGGTTTCCTAAGAGGGTTAAGTGTGGTTTAACCCCTCACTAATCATGGATTAAATTAGCTAAGTGTAACCAACAGTTCACCACTTAACCCCATTTAATCCCTCGTATCCCCAAAATTGGTTAAGTATTAGTGGGCCATGACTTAACCCTAATTATGAGGCATTAATTTAATTGTACCTTAACCTCTCACATTAGACTTTGTTGCGGTTACTAGTTAAGCCGGGCGGGTCCGGGTAGCTTTACACCACAACTTGGTCTAACCTCGGGTCCCAGGTACACATGACCAACTTCTCACATTGGGTCCTATTGTTTGTAGCAACTAGTTAAGCCGGTCGGTTCCGGGTAGGTTTACGCTACAAACTCAACCCAACCTCGAGTTGGCCACACATGTTTTCTAAGTGTCATGTCCACTTTATTTCAAACCATAATTACAAGTTTAACTTGGGTAGACCTAACTTAATAGGTAAATTCCCAAGGGGTAGACCTAACTTAATAGGTAAATTCCCAATCTTATATTTTCATGTATTTTAAGTTTTACCCAAAAAAACCCCAACGTCATTCTATCGCTTACATATTCGTCATAACGCATAAAGGATAGGAAGAGGGAACTTGGCACAACATACATGATAAATCTTACATGTCATAATAAGCATGCATAACATGTTGGACTTGCATAACTTAGCATAGTGAACTTGCATAAACATGCATAACTTGTTGAACTTGCAAATCATGGCATAGTGAACATGCATAAACATGCATAACTTGTTAAACTTGCAAATCATGGCATAGTGAACATGCATAACTTATCAAACATGTGTAACATGGCATAGTGAACTCACATAAGTATGCATAACTCATTAAACATGCATAACATAGCATAGTGAACTTGCATAAGCATGCATAACTTATTAAACATGCATAACATAGCATAGTGAACTTGCATAAGCATGCATAACTTATTAAACATGCATAACATAGCATAGTGAACTCGCATAAGCATGCACAACTTATTAAACATACAAAAATCCCAACTTTCATCACATATTAACTTTAGAGTTTCTAAAATGAAGGTAAGAGGGCTTACAACTATTATGAAGACACAAGTCTACTAATAAAGATTGAGAAGCCCTTTTATGCAAGCAAATAAAACCCCAAAACAAGCTCCAATTAACAAAAATCCCAAAAACTCTAGCTTAGCAAATAAAGCTTGCAACTTGATGATGTATGCAAGCTAATGATCATTCATACAACTTAGAAAAGCTTGTATGAACATCAAAATCTTAATAGAAATGATTTTTGAAGAGGGTGGAGGCTAGGGTTCTTAGGTGGAGGCCATTTGAGATTTCAATTTGACATAGTTTGGTTGCTAGATTGAATAATGAGGCTTTAGGGTAGGTTTAGGAGCTTATTTATAGAAGATTAGAGTGTTTTTAGCCCTAGGATTAACCCTAGGTTAGTTTAGGCCCGTCAGATTTAGGAATTCTCTAGAACCAAGCCACAAGACCAAGCCCAAATCAAAATGGTGCGCCAGGCAAAACTGCCTGGCTACCCCGTGTCGACAGGGCAGTCGACACCCTAGGACCCCTGTCGACATGCATGTCGACATGGGGGCCCTGGCGGGAATTTTCCCGCCTGACACCAATTAGCCCTAATCCTTGTTTTTAATTTGAAATTTAAATCTGTTTTTAGCATAGAAATTTCTGAAAACTTCAATGGGCCTTAACTGGGTCATACGGACTCCGATTTTCGAAAACTCGGACTCTATTTCGCGTATTTTTCCGAGACGAACGCAATGGCATAGCCCGTTTCCCTTGATTCAGATTTTAGAATTTAATACTGCCTCGATTTATGTTATAACAGGTTATTGAAAATACGGGTTGTTACATTCTCCCCTCCTTAAAGGATTTCGTCCCCGAAATCTTCAAGTTAGGAAGAACGTATCCTACCATCCAATCATCCATCTACTCAAAGCATCATCCACGAGCAATCATTGTCCTTAAAAGATTCTAAATGCTGTATGAACATATGCAAAAGTGTGTGTATATGTACTTATCTAATGCAAAGATCAATGCAAAATATGTTAGTGAAATGTATCCATATGTATGCAAATCCCTAACATAATGTATAATATCTACATGCATGCTCAATCATACATCCATATGCAACATCCATGTGATTGCATACAAATTTCATCCAAGAATAAGCATAAACACTCATGCACATGCAATATGAGGAGTGTGTGAGCCGATCTAGTGCCTAATGTGTATCATGCATCCACGAGTAACCACTTGCAAACACTTGCAACCACTTGCAACCATCAAACATAACATGTCCCAAACACATGTTTCATCCAAAGGGTTTTCTACCTAAGGTTCTCATGACAAGATTAACACGATAACTGGAGAAAGATATGCTAAACAAAGGGAAGAGATTGAGAGTGTACCCTCAAAAAGGAATGGATAAAGCCCACGCATCTTCTCCTCGGTTTCCCAAGTTGCGTCTTCTTTGGCTTCACCCCATTGAACCTTCACCAACCTGACCTCACGATTCCTTAGCTTCTTGGTCTCCGTCCCCAAGATACGAATCGGAGCTCTCCTCAAAGTTGCTTCTTTCTCTACTTCCACGTCTTCAAGAATGCTAGGTTCAACCACCTCGGCGGACTCATGTAGGCACTTTCGGAGATGCGAGACATGAAAGACATTATGCACTCCGGACAACTTCTCGGGCAATTGCACTTTATAAGCCATCTTCCCAATTCTCTCTATGATGGGGAAGGGTCCAACAAATCTTGGTGCTAACTTCCCAACAGCTCCAAATCAGACCACATTTCGCAAAGGAGAAACCTTTACGAAAACCATGTCCCCAACATCAAACTCCAAATCGGATCTTCGCTTATCAGCATAGGATTTCTGTCGGTCTTGGGCCGCTTTCATCCGTCTTCTAATCAATTCGACCTTCTCGGATGTATCTCTAATCATGTCGGGTCCAAGTATAAGCTTATCTGTGGACTCCCACCAACATGTAGGTGACTTGCACGGCCTCCCATATAAAGCCTCAAATGGTGCCATCCCTATGCTCGCCTGATAACTGTTATTATATGCAAACTCAACAAGAGGGAGATGGTCTTCCCAAGCACCACCAAAATCCAGAATGCAAAGCCTCAACAAGTCCTCAAGTACCCTGTTCACCCTTTCTGTTTGGCCGTCTGTTTGTGGGTGATAGGCCGTACTCAGGTTCAACCTTGTGCCCATAGCCTCTTGCAAACTGTTCCAGAACTGACTAGTAAAGATGGGGTCTCGGTCACTGACTATGCTGGAAGGGACTCCATGTAGTCGTACTATCTCACGAAGATATACTGATGCTAGTCCAGATGTGGTCCTCTTGCTCTTTACTGGGATAAAATGAGCACTCTTCGTAAGTCTATCTACAATCACCCATATGCTCGTATTCCCTCTCCTTGACCTTGGAAGCCCATCAATAAAGTCCATAGAAATACTCTCCCACTTCCATAGCGGGACCTCTAGAGGATGCAATAGCCCACCGGGCTTCTTCGACTCAGCTTTTACTCTCTGACAAATAACACATCTCGAGACAAACTCGGCCACGTCCTTCTTCATTCCAGGCCAGAAGAAAATGCGCTTCATGTCTTTATACATCTTATCACCACCTGGATGTATAGTCAACTTGGAGCGATGTGCTTCCTCAAGGACTTTCCTCACCAAGTCTTCCACCTTCGGAATACAAAGCCTTCCGTCTCTCCTCAGCCAACCCTTATCGTCTATAGAATATCGAGCAAGGTGACTAGATGTCTCCCCTCGAATCAGCTTATCCATGATCTCAATTATCTGAGGGTCTTCCTTCTGCGAAGCCCCAACTTGATCCAGAAGGGTAGGCCTGAGCTCTAGAGATGCCAAAGAACCGGTCATTGACTCAACCGTCAGAGAGAAATCAAAGGTTGCCAAGAACTCTAAATTCTTCATCTCAACAAATAGAGGACTTAGTGTCAACCTTTTCCTACTCAACGCATCCGCTACAACATTCCCCTTGCCAGGGGTATATGCTATATCAAAATCATAGGATGCCAAGAATTCCATCCATCTCTGCTGCCTTAAGTTCAGATCCTTCTACGAAAAGAGATACTTCAAAGACTTATGATCAGTATACAGCTCAAATCTCTCTCCCAGAAGATAATGACGCCAAGCCTTGAGTGCATATACAATCGCTGCCAGCTCTAGATCATGAGTGGGATAATTCCTCTCATGCACCTTAAGTTGCCTCCCTCCAAAACATATAACTCTGCCCTCTTGCATCAGAACGGCGCCCAATCCCGTGCCACAAGCATCAGTGTACACGGTAAATATCTTACCACCATCGGGCAAAGCTAGAACTGGTGCTGAGGTAAGGGCTCTCTTGAGTCTTTGAAAAGCAAGCTCACAATCCATATCCCAAGCAAAAACTAAGTTCTTCTTAGTCAACTTAGTAAGAGGAGCGGATATCTTCGCGAAGTCCTTGATGAAGTTCCGGTAAAAACCCGCAAGACCCAGAAAGCTTCTCACCTCGGTTGCATTCCTTGGAGTCTTCCAATCCTGAACTGCAACCACCTTAGCGGGATCCACCGCTAAGCCTTGCTTGGATACGATGTGCCCAAGGAATCTAACTTCCCTTCTCCAAAAGTGGCACTTGGAGAACTTGGCCTTTAACTGGTGTGCTCTGAGCGTATCCATCACTTCTACAAGATGCCTCGCGTGCTCTTCTTCATCCTTGGAGAAAACCAGAATATCATCCACAAAGACCACGACAAACTTGTTCAAGAACTCCCGAAACACCCTACTCATCAAGTCCACAAAATACGCGGGTGCATTCGTCAAACCGAACGGCATAACAAGCCATTTAAAGAATCCGTCTGGAGTTCTGAATGCAGTCTTGTCTATACTATCTTCAGCCACTCTGAGCTGGTGAAATCCGGTAGCAAGATCAAGCTGAGAGAAAACAGAAGCACCAACAAGTTGATCAAAGAGATCATCGATCCTTGGTAAAGGGTGTCTGTTCTTCTTAGTCAGCTTATTCAATTCTCTATAATCCACACAGAGTCGAAGAGAACCATCTGCCTTAGTAGCAAACACCACAGGCGCTCCCCATTCGGATATACTTCTTCTGATGAAGTTCTTCTCAAGCAATTCTTTCACTTGCTTGCTCAGCTCCCGTCTCTCACGCGGAGCCATATGCCGAACGGGCAAAGAAACAGGCTTAGCATTATCCACCAGATAGATGCAAAAATCAATCTCTCATTTAGGGGGCAACCCCTTAACTTCTTCAAAAACATCTGGATAATCTCGGACCACCCTTACAGACTGAAGGGCTTCCTCTGACGAGTCGAGAGATTCAAGATAGCACAACATGACGGGATTCTTCGGATTGCATGAAATTTCTAAGGTGTTGCCAAGGCGAGTCACAAGCCTCACAACCCTATGCTCACAATCAAGAATGGCTCCATATCGGGACAGCCAATCCATGCCCAATATCAATCCGTATCCCCTGAAACCAAGAACATACGCACTACACAAGAACTCTACACTGAGTATAGAGATCCTCATATCCTCACATATCATAGATAGATGAGCAGAACCCCCAATGGGATTCGAAACACAAACGGGATCATCCACTAAGCTAGTACTAAGGTGCAAGCTATCAACAAGATCAGATGAAATAAAGCTATGTGATGCACCAGAATCAAACAAAGTACGAACTGGAAGATCAGAAACATAAACAAGGTTCTCAACAGAAACACTACCTCGATCTGGAACTGGAGCGGTATTGAGAGCATGAACTTGCCCTCCTGAAGGTCCAGCCTGTCCTTTCTTCTTTGGGCATTCTTTGCTGAAGTGTCCAGTCTCACCACAGGAAAAACATCCACCACTAAGCTTCCTTTTCTTCTTCCTACAATCCTTAGCAAAGTGTCCAGGCACACCACAGTAATTGCACTTTCCCTTGCCTTTGTTGTTGTTGTTCCCCTTCTTGTTCTTGCCCTGATTCCCCTGGCTGCTTTGACCACCTTGATTTCCTTTGCCTTGAGAATCAGTCTTCTTTACTTGAGTATCACTCGTCTTGACTTCTTTCTTTCCATCTCCCTGAAGCAAAGCCATATTGACTAAACTCTCAAAAGTAGCTCCATGCGGAATATGTGACATCGCCAAGCCCTGTAGCGGCTCATTCAACCCTCTAGCAAATCGAAGAGCCTTCTTCTCCGGAGTGTTCACCATATCCAAACCAAAATGGGCCAGCTGATTAAACTTGTTCACATACTCCTTAACAGACATATCACCATGCTTTAATGCAATGAACTTCTCCATCTGTAAATTCGCCTCAGCAGAAGATAGAAACTTGGTCACAAATCTAGCCCTCAAATCGGCCCAAGTCTCAACGGGCCTCGTCCCATTGGTGACTTCCCACCAATAGGCCGCTTCATCCTTCAAAAGCCACACTGTCAACAAGATTTTCCTCTCGTCATCAATCCCAAAGATAGCAAACAAGTCCTCCGTGTCTTTCAGCCAATTCCTAGCTTCAACAAAAGATTCCGTGCCTAGGAAATTCTTGCCTCCCATCGCCTTGAAGTCTTTACAAACTTTCGTGAACTCAATCTGAGGATGCTGAGGGGGAGGAGGAGGAAGAGGAGCCTCAGCAACAGGAGGGGGAGGAACATTAGCAACGGGAGGAGGAATATTAACTGTTGGAGGGACCACCGGAGGAGGGACATTAGCAACGGGAGGAGGAATATTGACATTAGGGGGAGGATTCTCAACTACAGGAGGAGGAGTGGGAGTAGGGTTTGCGGGGCCGGTTGCTGCCCTAGCTTCTAGAAGTCTCCTATACCAGAGTGGCACATTTACTCCATCCGGGATGGCAAGATCATCAGCCATACTGAAACGAAGGATAAGATAAGATTAGGTCAAGGGAACGAAGGATAACGCTAATGGCTTTTTGGGGAATAGCCCTTTAAAATACTAGACTTTTCTTTGGAAAATACTTTATACTTGTTTTGAAAATAGTTTTTCAAAAGTCTTCTTTTTTTTTAAAAAAAAAAAACTTTTTGTCCTTTCTCGTAAACCATATGCTCTGATACCAAATTTGTAACACCCCACCTCCGCCAGGGTCACTCTTTCGGGGGCACTAGCTTCTGGGGGCGTTAAAACTGGGTAAGCATGCATAATGATATATCAAGGCAGAACAAGCACTTAAATATATAAGTAAAACAGAGTAAGTGAGAATAAAACAGCGGAATATCTCAAACCATCAAAACAAGTCTAGTACATCATAAAGTCATCTGCCAAAATAAATATGTCTAGTACAACATAAACAGAAATACTGAAATACATAGTGCTATCCCCAAAAATAAAAGTGATAAGCCATAGCGAGCTCAATATCCAGACATACATGAGCTATCCAGCGAACAAGCAAGCGATCCAAGCTAAGCACCACTGTTCCCTCCCTGAGAACCTGGGGGGGGAAACGGAAGAAAAGAAGCGAAAGAAAACAGGTCAGTCAAAAAGACTGGTAAGCCCTACTACGATCAGTCTATAAACTAATAAAGCTAACATCATGATGGAAACTGAGATGAATATACTGGCAATAGATAAAGGTGTCATCACATAAAGGAGATTAAGCTTTGCACCACAGTGTACTAGCAAACTAACATAACAGGTATGGATCCCTCAGCCCAAATTTTGGCCCAGTAGCATGAGGTGACCTTAATACAAGGTCCAACCCAACGGTCTAGTCGATCGGCTCCCTATAAACCTAACACGTCAAGTGTTGGTGTCCATACGGCCCACATATGGTTGTAGTCAGACTGTGCTGGGTCCACCTTTGGGTGTATCAAGCCCTCGGGTGTCAACCCCAGACACTTAAGCAATAATGCACAGTCTAAACCTACTGGTACCCGTGCCTCGAGTTTGTCCAATACCGAACTACGTGCACGTCCGTAGCCCGCCTGGACCCGCACCGCTGTACCACTCAGCCGTCGCTTTGGTCGCTTACATCAGTCCAGTAATCGTGCCCCGCCCTAGCCTAGCCTCTAGGGTTGTGAATGATACCAAACTGGGATTACTGCTGGAACAGACCACGTTGCTAGGGTTTCCTAAGAGGGTTAAGTGTGGTTTAACCCCTCACTAATCATGGATTAAATTAGCTAAGTGTAACCAACAGTTCACCACTTAACCCCATTTAATCCCTCGTATCCCCAAAATTGGTTAAGTATTAGTGGGCAATGACTTAACCCTAATTATGAGGCATTAATTTAATTGTACCTTAACCTCTCACATTAGACTTTGTTGCGGTTACTAGTTAAGCCGGGCGGGTCCGGGTAGCTTTACACCACAACTTGGTCTAACCTCGGGTCCCAGGTACACATGACCAACTTCTCACATTGGGTCCTATTGTTTGTAGCAACTAGTTAAGCCGGTCGGTTCCGGGTAGGTTTACGCTACAAACTCAACCCAACCTCGAGTTGGCCACACATGTTTTCTAAGTGTCATGTCCACTTTATTTCAAACCATAATTACAAGTTTAACTTGGGTAGACCTAACTTAATAGGTAAATTCCCAAGGGGTAGACCTAACTTAATAGGTAAATTCCCAATCTTATATTTTTCATGTATTTTAAGTTTTACCCAAAAACCCCCCAACGTCATTCTATCGCTTACATATTCGTCATAACGCATAAAGGATAGGAAGAGGGAACTTGGCACAACATACATGATAAATCTTACATGTCATAATAAGCATGCATAACATGTTGGACTTGCATAACTTAGCATAGTGAACTTGCATAAACATGCATAACTTGTTGAACTTGCAAATCATGGCATAGTGAACATGCATAAACATGCATAACTTGTTAAACTTGCAAATCATGGCATAGTGAACATGCATAACTTATCAAACATGTGTAACATGGCATAGTGAACTCGCATAAGTATGCATAACTCATTAAACATGCATAACATAGCATAGTGAACTTGCATGAGCATGCATAACTTATTAAACATGCATAACATAGCATAGTGAACTTGCATAAGCATGCATAACTTATTAAACATGCATAACATAGCATTGTGAACTCGCATAAGCATGAACAACTTATTAAACATACAAAAATCCCAACTTTCATCACATATTAACTTTAGAGTTTCTAAAATGAAGGTAAGAGGGCTTACAACTATTATGAAGACACAAGTCTACTAATAAAGATTGAGAAGCCCTTTTATGCAAGCAAATAAAACCCCAAAACAAGCTCCAATTAACAAAAATCCCAAAAACTCTAGCTTAGCAAATAAAGCTTGCAACTTGATGATGTATGCAAGCTAATGATCATTCATACAACTTAGAAAAGCTTGTATGAACATCAAAATCTTAATAGAAATGATTTTTGAAGAGGGTGGAGGCTAGGGTTCTTAGGTGGAGGCCATTTGAGATTTCAATTTGACATAGTTTGGTTGCTAGATTGAATAATGAGGCTTTAGGGTAGGTTTGGGAGCTTATTTATAGAAGATTAGAGTGTTTTTAGCCCTAGGATTAACCCTAGGTTAGTTTAGGCCCGTCAGATTTAGGAATTCTCTAGAACCAAGCCACAAGACCAAGCCCAAATCAAAATGGTGCGCCAGGCAAAACTGCCTGGCTACCCCGTGTCGACAGGGCTGTCGACAGGGCAGTCGACACCCTAGGACCCCTGTCGACATGCCTGTCGACATGGGGGCCCTGGCGGGAATTTTCCCGCCTGACACCAATTAGCCCTAATCCTTGTTTTTAATTTGAAATTTAAATCTGTTTTTAGCATAGAAATTTCTGAAAACTTCAATGGGCCTTAACTGGGTCATACGGACTCCGATTTTCGAAAACTCGGACTCTATTTCGCGTATTTTTCCGAGACGAACGCAATGGCATAGCCCGTTTCCCTTGATTCAGATTTTAGAATTTAATTCTGCCTTGATTTATGTTATAACAGGTTATTGAAAATACGGGTTGTTACACATATGGTGATCAGGTCGTGGTAGGACACATGGCACCCGATCTGGGAAAGTAGGAGCGGTCATAGCCTCAAGAAGAGGTCAACATTCATGTGTAAAAGCAGGTTCGGTCCAGGCGGTTCGTGACCATGGTGTGCACCACGAACCGGGTCATGGTCATGAGGGGCTCCACGAGTCGGGTCGTGGACCATGGGTGTGTCACGAGCAGGTCGTGATGAAGGCGAGCCGAGCCGGGCTCACGAGCCGAGGAGGGCGAGCCGGTCACCATGAGTCGGTCTCCACGAGTTGGTCTCCACGAGGTGGTTCGGCGTGCGTTTACGGAAACGTGCATAACTTTCAAACCGTAAGGCCGATTGGGCCAAAAGAAAGCTCTACTTGAAGCTAATTCAGAGGGATACAAGTATTCAATGTGTTTAGATCCAAATGATGTAGTTTGATAGGAGTTTTAGGCCAGTTTATAATAATTTTGCGATTTTGACCAAACTACCCTGTGTCTCCTGATGATGTATTTAATGCCGGAGAGTGATGCCATCCCACCACTTCAACCGAGCGATTGCTGATCCATTCATGTTCATATTCAAGTCCTTTGCTTTGGGTAGCTTGGTCACAAAGCAAGCTAACATTTTCCCCCCCAAAGTACATCTTTTCGCAGGTGAGATGTGCTTTGAATATGTTGAGCTAAATATCTCTGGAACGTCATTTACCCTTGAGAAGGCTTTATCCAATTGTTGCATTGCTTCCATGTGAGCTAACCAGGACAAGTACAATGGAAGGAGTATTTGAGATGATCAAGTAATTGCTTAAACTTCGTTGAATTAGGAGGTCCAATTCATTCATCAAAAATCATGCTAGATCGTTGGCTCCTGAGCGTGATCCTACACGCACAGATCGTTGTCAAACAATGTCATCATTCTACGCGAGTCGAGCACATTGTCGGGTCAGACTTTCTTTTACATATGAGTCAACGCATGAAGTGTCCATCCATATTATTGGGTATTTCAAGAATCCTCGAGCTTTTAGTTGGTATCTGGATGGTTGGGACAAAGCACATCAGAATCAACATATGAATTTATCATTTGTACTCAAGTTTGGACTGTCTTGATATCTTGATATTGATCCAAGATCTTAAAATCGCCTTGAATCGTAACAGTAAGAAATCCGAAGACCATGATCACTCCGGATCGTGGTCAAAGGAATCCACAATCGCTTTGGATCGCTTCCTTTCGATGTGACTACGATTTGAATCTTTGAAATCACATTTGACCCATAAGCTAGCTTATTTGAACAGGCAGGACACAACCTGCAAAGTTCTGAAGATATAGTGCGTATGCTTTAAATCTTGCTCCAAGCCAGGGTCATCTTCAAAGTCAGCCAACGAATTTTTTCTTGTTCTCTCAGCGCCGTCGGAGGACAAGCGAAGTCAGGGCTTATGCCCTCAATATAGATGGGGTTGAGTTGAGTCAATCAGGCATCTAATCTTGAAGATTTTATACTTCCCGTCATCGCATCTGGTAAGAGTTGTAGGTTCAACAATCTTAGTCAACCCAGATCATTCTATACTATTTCTCAATTTAGCAAAAGTTGGAATTGTATATGCGAATGGTCGAACAACAATTTCTTTGATATCGTCTCTTCTCTTTAGTCGGATAGTGAGGATTGCCTCATCGGGCGTCAGCGAATTCGGTTACTCCCATCAGATCAGTTGCAAAGTTAAGTAAGCTTGTTAAATGCGAGTGACTAAATGTCGTTATGAAGTTAGTTGGGCCCCTCCGTTTATGCATTAGCATAGTCCGAAATGGTCATCATGGTCTTGTTGAGCCTCTTTCTCATGCTCGGTTCAATTGAGCTTGACAAACAAGATCATGGACTCGATAAGTGGTATAAATTCTCTTTGGAACTTCACATTCTTATCATTCTTTTCCAGGGCCTTTCCTTTGTCCTTATCGTTTCAGGAATTGGAAGGTGGTCCATTCTCTAGTCGGAAAAGCATCAAGATCGTCCATCTCGACATTAACACTTTCTTGTCATAGAAGTATGTCCACCTCAGGGTTGAATTCATCAAAGCTTCTGAGCAAATCTCGTTATAGGGAAAATTTAAAGTCCGGGGGAATAACAGGGGATCCTGATGTCCTGTGGGAAAGAGTTGTAGTCGTCGTTATCCACATCATCTTGAGAAGTGCCGCCAATAGGTTGCCGTGTATTTCCAAGATCGATACTGGTGGCCCCAACATCAAAATTAAGATTACAAAGGGGGTCTTTGCTGATCTATTGTTTCCTCATCAATATTGCCCCCGAGTCGTGTTTCGAGTCATTCTACCCGACTGGGTTTCTGTTCTTCGAATTGTTGCATTCTTGCTTGGAGCTGAGTGTGAAATGCCGCTCGAGTATCAATTCAAGTTGGAGCTAAAGCTAGTTGTGCATGACCTGAGATTGTTGCAATTCTTGCATTCTCATCTAGGATGTTGCAGGTAGCTGTTCCATTGCCCATGTTTCCATCCACGACGTTTTGAATCGAAGCCGCATGTTGCATGCCTGCTGATTGGTTCGTGTTCAACCTGAGATGGTGGTTGCTATCTGGCTGAGCCAAGTTCGACATTGTTTGTCATTCAGTTCTATCATTTCCAGTAGGTTGACGATTGCTGCTCGGCCTTGCGATTTAGCGCTAGTGTCCTCAGCGTGAAGTCTTGAAATACGTGAAAGTTGCCATCGGGCTTTTCGGCTCCACACATGTAGTAGCCGTCAATCAGGCCTCCATCCTTTGATTCTAGATGATGATCCGTTGTTCAAACACATGTGGGATAATCTTGAGGAGTCATCCTTTTGGTTGTAGTCTGGGATCTTGCGGAACCCCGAGGACAGTAGAAGTGCATAGAGTCATCAGGTAGTCAAATCATGCAGCTCGAGGCTCATATCCCATGCCCCCATCCGTGAGGGTTTTGCTGAACAGTGAGCATCAATCCATGTATTTTTTTTAGCCTCTAGTCTCTCATCCAAGCTCTAAGGATCGGTGTCAGACGGCGAAAGGTCAAACTGTGATCGTCCCGAGTGTTTCCGCTCGCCCCCAGTTTGGAAATAGGTTTGGACTAGCAAATGGACGTTTTCTCTGCATCCATTTCATGGTCCTCATGTGCCTGTCAAAATCATATAATAAGTTAAGTACGGGAACATAAGTTATGTTGTTTGTTAATATTTTCAATAGTTATGCCTCCAGTCATAGGGTAACGGCAAAAGACATGTGGTCGGATCACTTCCCTTTCGAATTTAGATGAAGGAAGGTGTATTCTGGATAGCCCGAGAAATTTTCAATTCATAAAAATCCTTAATGTCATGATCGCGTTGGAGTTAAGGCCAGGTAGAAATCCAAGAATCCCAAGGCTTCGCCTGGTCCTTTCCGACTGCGAGTATTAAGTTATGTGACATGTCATTGAATGATCCACTCTCAAGGCTTCCTTTCGATCGTGGCCTTGGGTTGCGTAGGAAGTTTAGCATTGGGCATCAGTGTCATCCACCTGGACATGGCCCTTTATTTGTTTTCTACTGGTCCAATGTTGTTGTGAGTTCGGGCCTCGTATTCTTGACCAGTTATCCTTTGTACATCTGCATTCAGTAAACAAAGTGGTATTCCTGCAATATCACACATTCGCAAGTTTGTTATATATTTCAGTCGAATATATTTATAGTCAAATTATTACTATACTAAGTAGTAAGCAATAAATCACACCACAAATCAGGCAATGGTTTCAATTCAGTGTTCCTGCAAGTCAAAATTCTTTTATATGAATAGCTTTCATATCATATTGCAGCTATCGCAGGGGTACAATGTGTGTGTTGCCCCCAATTAATAGTGAATAAAATGCCTAGCCAGGGCTTCTTTAGGATTGATTAGGATCGACAGTGCATTGGCCCCCATGTCCGGACATGAAGGGTTCGGGCTCAGCTTTCACTCTTGCCACTGATACTATAGAGGGGTAGGAGCCCTTTTATGGTATTTAATCAACATGCCTTTATACTCTCCTGTCGTATGCCCAGGATAGAGTTCGAACTCAGCTATCAATCTGCTCCCCGATCCTTCAGCAGGGTAGGAGTTATTCCGGCGTCAGTCCCTGGTGCTTTATACTCTCCCGTCTAATGCCAAGGGTAGAGTGGAATCAAGGCGGTCTTTAATCGTGGTGCACCCTCATGCCTTGTGGACGTTATCTTCCCGTCCTTTATAATCTCTCTCAGATCATGAGAGTTAGAGTGGCGGACATCATCTTCCTGTCCTTTATACTCTCTCTCGAATCATGAGAGTTAGAGTTATGCAAGCGAACGGTCGTATCATTCTTCCCGACATTCCTTCTACACTCTAATTCAAAGAGCGGGATTCTGCCATCTGAAGTGTCATTATCAAATTCGGTTATAGTCTTTACTCCGCACTTTACACTGGCGGATGGAGCTTTTCGAGCAAGTGGTCGGATCACACTCGCCGAGGCGCTACCCCCTAATCTCCGATTCATGGGTGGAGGTGGCCACTTTGCAATCCTCACGTCTTTCCCTTCCCTTCGACTCGTGGGGTGGAGTTTGGACGGACGTCATAGTATCGTCCTTTATACTCTCTCTCAAGTTGTGAGAGTTAGAGTTATGGATTGAATGGTGCCCTTCAATCATGGCGTGTCCATCACACTCGTCCTAGGTCCGTACTTCTATCCAAGCTCTGAGGATTAGAGTCAGTCGGGAAAATAGTCGAAAGATGTTTGCCAAATTTTTGCGTTCCTCCGATCGATCTACGGGAGGAGTGATTGGCACCAATCTTCAGGTACCAGCATCATTCATATCGCATGAGTTAGTCATGTCAATAACTCGGGGAGCATATAAAAGTAAATTGTGTGATTGAAAAGTGAGCATATCAAGGGGCAGTGTTGCCTCCTTTATTTGAATTCATGTAATCTGGTGGTGTCGAGCAAAGGATCGAGCCATGTAGACGGTCGAACTGCGTTTATATGGCATCGGATTCCATCTTTGAAATGCTAAAGTCACTGCACAATTATCTTAAGGTCTACCACGTATGAGCCAAGGAGTGGATGGTCATCTCGGATCCACCTTGAGCTATACACCTTTCCTCAAACGGAGGGCATGGCTTTGTAGACGAGCAATTCAGGCGAGCTCGTTATGGTTTTGCTCCATAACTCCATATGCGGGTGTTAGAAGTCTGATCGGTATCAAAACCGGGGAACCTAGACCATCCACATATTAATTCATCTGAGTTAATTACATCAATAACTCATAAAGCATGCAAATATAAGAGTCATGGTTAAAGAGTAGTTCTGTTAAAGGAATGAATATCATTTTGAGCGAAAATGGCGTTGCATATTCATTGTAGGTCCATTTTTCTTCGCCCTATCTCTATCAGTGAAGGGCTGCCAAAGTCTTTTAGCTGATAAAGGATATCTTTTCAAACTATCGTAGGGCGATAGTTCCAAGAATGAATAGACCTTTATCGAGGTCTTGAAATGGCAAAGACGGTTAGGTAGATACTATAAGCGAGTGATGAGGTCGCATCTCCTTTGAATTCCCTTTTTGCCCCCCGCCCAAGTCAGGGGAAGGATTGAGCGTCATGTAGGCATGTTTATATCGCTAATGGTAGCACACCATCACATTGGTGCTATGAGGGTAATTAACAGGAGAACAATGGATCCATGCTTATAGAAACTTTGCAATTTCCATGCTAGGAAATAGGATATGGCTGCTGGGGGGATACTCATATCTCACAAATCCATTGATATGCTTTCGATCCCATGTCGGGGATAGGAGTATAGTGCACAGACTATCAATCAGCATCCAGGCTTGAGTGTTCCAAATCTTTAACTCGCCAATCTTCGGGCAAGACTGAGGCAGTCGATCATGCAAATTTTTTAATGTATCAGCTTTGAATTGGTTGATGTAGCCATGAGCGATTCACGCTCGAATCTCCAATTTCCCCAGCGTTTGCGGCATGAGTTACTTGGCAGATAGTCGATGAAGGGAGTGGAATTTTGAGTCTTCACTTCCTAACTCCAAAACGTCGTTCATCAGAAGTTTCATTCATGTACATTTCCCATTTGGCGGGAAGTTGATTAGTGATTTTGTCAAACCATTCAGGGCGGTGAATTAAGCAATGAGACTCGTTGGTGTTTGTCTTGGGACAACCTTCAAAGGAAAATAAGCAGTGTCACCTTGCATTTCATATCTTGAGAAAAAACAAACGATGGTACACCTTTTATTTCTCTAAGTTGGATGCATTCCCTGCTGTAGGAAGTTCATCATGGAGCTATCCACGACTCTCTTCCGGTTTCGGTCTCCAACGCTGGATCAACTTCCATCTAATCAATGGTCGGATTTTGTAGTATCTTGATGGGGATCATCTCCATCTTTTCTGGATTGTCGGAACTTTCTAACTTGGTCAGATTATATGCCTTCTGATCTTCTGTATGCGGAATATGAGGTATGTTGTAACTTCATGTACATTTAGCAATGAAGTTGGATAATGCTTGCCCTCGTATGGACTTCTTTAGGATGAAATTGAGATCAAACTGGTTCAGCTCTATGTCCCATTTGAGCTATCTTCCAAATGCCTCAGGTTGCTGCAGGACTATCATAGTAGCTAATAAATGTGTATCACAATCAGGTGAACGTGGAAATAGCGGTGGAGTTTTGTCGAAGCAATCAGCAAGTTGTAAGCAAGCTTTTCCATCTTTAGGCAGTTGCTTCGTTAGATGTCACTCTCCTGCATCCTGAATCTTCATCTTCTCTGGGATCTATATCTTCAGGCAGATCATTGGGCAATTCCTTTTGTGATTCTCCCTTTATTTGCAATATTAACACCTCCTTCACACTCCATTTCGTCTGGAGGGGAAGCGTCTTCAGGTTTCACGCCATCTCTATTGCGTAGCATATTCCATCCAGCCAAACAGTCGGCTTCTCTAGTAACTCGGTCACCATATACCATTCTCACTCCATCTTCGGTTGGGATATTAAGCAATAGGCACTAAGGTGCAAAGCAAGCTCTGAATTCTATTGGAACTGGTATGTATGGACCTTAATCATATAAGCTTGAATGTGATAGCATTGCTCATGAGGCTTCAAGTAATGTTCACAAATTCTGTCACAACTATTGTATGAAGTGGAGAGTTAATGGTTGATTCATATTTTCATTGATCTCGAGCTCTCATCTCTTGACTGAGGTCGTATGGTGACTGGCGAGCAGTCAAGTTGCTATCGTCCGGACAAATATCATATGTCCAATCATGGCTTGCGGTGGTTCAACTGGTACCTGACTCTGGGCACCAAAGTGTGTTAATGTGACCCTTATATGATAGAAATCCATCTTCATTAATGTAGTGGATAGCAGTTATGCATTGCAAAGGTCGGCTAGGTTCTCCCAGGAGTAGACCACAGGACATATGTCTTTCATCACACCATGCAAGCTAAGTGTAGATTTGTAATGATAGGATTCATAATCACTTTCTAGTATCTTGTCACTATGATTCATCGTTGCTATGATCATCTGAGCCTTCAGAATAGTGCTTGCACCACTCCATATTAATGTCATCTGGGACCTCCACAAGTCGAACAGCTTTAAGTCATGTAAACCTGGTGATCACTACTCGTTCATGAAAATTGGTGAAATCAATACACCATCGGAGTTCCAGAAGATGAGGCTGCTATGAGAATCGTTATCTTGTATACTGTCATAGCTAGCATGCCGAATCCTTTCAGTACTCCTCACATTGAATGACATCAATAAATAAGTGTTATGGCTCTAGGAAGAATCCCTATCGTTGCCAATTCTTCTACCGATATCCTCAGAATATCTACCGAATCTTGGTTGATAAGCATTTGTGATAATGGTAGGACAAAATGTACTCCGAGCCGAAGGCGAGCCGTCAAGCGGGTCGACCCAACTATTGAATGGGTGGACCCATTCGGGAAAAGTGCGCAACCTAATGCGCATGTTTTGGTATGATTCGAGCTGGTTTTGGGTACATTTTTTGGAGACTTCTTCTGATCTGATGGTCTAAGTTTTAACATAAAATCTAGCAGTCCTAAATCCCCTAGCTCTATTATAGATATTGCTCCAAACCTAAACATATTTCTTCCTACTCCATTTCCACCATTCTCTGCCTCCACTTTCTCCTCAAATATTTTAATGGAATTCTAAGGGTTGGGTTTTTACACATATTTTGGGATAGTGCTTATGTATGGACATTTCCTACCAGGGATTATTTGGATTTACTTAAAATTGTGAGTTCTTTCAGTAATTACAAGATCAATGTGAATTGGTGTTTATTTTGGTAATATAATAGTTATAGATTTCTTTAGGTTTCAATCTTTTTTCTGTAAATAATCTATGTATATTTGATTATCGCTTCTATCCTTTCTTATGTCTATCTAAATAATCTATTCTGTTATTGTAATTTTATTTAGCTCATCTTTATCCCTTTTTCTTCGTATACAATTTTATTTATAGTTTAGATTCAACCCTATTTTATTCCAGATCTGTTCTTATTTATCTGAGCCCAGACCATGTGAAAGCCTATTCCATTGTTCTTTTTATTTTTTTACGTTGAGTTTAAGCCTTCAAGAGATTAAACCATTATTCTTTTTTGTTTATGTGCAGTCTGGGGTAAAAATACGAATTTGACAATAAAAGTGCATTTGGGAAAAATAAGAATTATATATTAAAAGGATAAATTGCGGCTTATTGTAATGTGCAATAAAGGATAATTAGACTATAACTTTGATACTGAATAAATGGCATTTGGTTAGACACTAGATAGAGGGGTCGGGTTGTACAATGAAACTAAATAGAAGTGATGTTTATAAACAATCAATAAATTGAAGTATATATACAACCTATAATATGGAAAAAGTTACATGAAGAAAATGGGCTTATTAATAAACTTAAATTGGGCATTAAATTCAAAATAAACAAATTAATAAGCATGAATAGTAGTGGACTGTTCCGACAACATAAAATGATTAAGGAAAATAAGTGGCCAATTAAGAATATGTGTACTAGGAGTCCGTTCTACAACGACGACTGATTAGGGAAAATAAGGGGCTCGTACTAGTAGTGGTTCATTCCGGTAGCAGGGGTAGGCTGATTAAAGAAAATAAAAGGCCAATTAAAATAATTAATTTATAGTGACCTAGGCGTTTGTTGATAATTCTACGGAGGTCTGGGGTAGCTATGAGGTCAACAATAATTCTATGGTGTCCTTGGCGCTAGTAAATTAAATTGGGGACTAAGTTTAGGGGTGACTTAAGTCAAATTTCATTTTTGGTTGGGGATCCGTATAAGTCAATATTCCTTTTATCGCACTACACTAAGGTCTCACGAGGGGGCGAAGGTAAGCTTATATTGTATTGGGTAGTAAGGGGTCCAAATGAGGGGAGTAAGAGCGTGTTCCTGCTAGGAGTTGAACGAGCATCATGCCAATTAGGGAAAATAAGACACTATGTGTTAGACTAAAAAATGGTTCTAACACCCAAATCATTGTATTTCGAGCATAGAATATGAAGAAATAGCTGAAAAGTAAGAGAAAAAGCAAGGAAACAGGATTTTTATAGTGGTTCGGTGTTAACGAGCCTACGTCCACTTCATATTTTCTCATTTCATTCGAAGATTACAATTAAAATAAATATTGTCTCTCAGGCACTTGAATCTAATGAATAATTCTCTCTGAATTCATTGATTTTATTGAGGAAGATGGTGGTTATTCATGGAGAAGTATTGACCATGGCAGCCATGGATACTGAGATGCTGAAAGTCCCTTAAAATGCCCTCTGGAGGTGTATTTATAGTTGTAGGAAAGCCCATATGGTGATCAGGTCGTGGTAGGGCACACGGCACCCGATTCGGGAAAGTAGGAGCGGTCATAGCCTCAAGAATAGGTCAACATTCATGTGTAAAAGCTTTTCGGTCCAGGCGGTTCATGGCCATGGTGTGCACCACGAACCGGGTCGTGGTCATGAGGGGCTCCACGAGTCGGGTCGTGGACCATGGGTGTGTCTTTAGCGGATCGTGACGAAGGCAAGATGAGTTGGGCTCATGAGCCAAGGAGGGCGAGTTGGTCACCACGAGCTGGTCTCCACGAGCTGGTCTTTACGAGCTGGTTCAACGTGCATTTACAGAAACATGCGTAACTTTCAAACTGTAAGGCCGATTGGGCCAAACGAAAGTTCTACTTGAAGCTAATTCAAAAGCCTATAAGTATTTGATGTCTTTAGATCCAAATGAGGTAGTTTGATAGGAGTTTTGGGCCTGTTTATACTAATGTTGCGATTTTGACCAAACTACCCTGTGTCTTCTGATGATGTTTTCAATGTCGGAGAGTGATGCTATCCCACCACTTTAACCGAGCGATTGCTAATCCATTCATGTTCATATTCAAGTCCTTTGCTTTGGGTAGCCTAGTCACAAAGTAGGCTAACACTATGGCGCCTGTGATTTACACTATGTCCTTAGAGCTAATGGATCGGGTCTGTAAATCTGAGACCGTAGTCGGCACAGGTTATCACGATTGTGGTTTATGAGTTGATCGATGGGTGGAATTAGGTTGTATCCTAATTATGAGTTGCAGCAAATGGTGCAAAAATCGAATGATTTGACAATCAACTATATCCTTGCTTATCTTCTTGTTCTTATTTACTGTCTTGTGTCTCAAATTATTATTTTGTCTAGATTTTCCTCTTTTATCACTCATGACAGTAATTACAAAACTCACCAGACTTTATTTTTGACTAGTTTTCTTTCCTTCTTCCTTCCTCCCTCCAAGTTCTCAAGGTGGAGGATCGGTAATTAATAGAGTTTTGGCCCAACTTAAACCCATTGGAGATTCTCATTTGTCGTATTCTCTGCATTTACATGTACTGTTCCACATCTTACTTATTTTTGTACTTGATGTTGAGAGGGAATTTTTTTATACTATAATTAAGTGTCTTTCTTGAGATAATTGTGGTTTTTATGATGTAATAACAATTTTTATTCTGCTTTAAATAATATTTCAAGTTCTGTTATGCTTTTATTATGTTGTCTTGTGAATTTTTTGTCATGTTATTTTATACTTATACTCTTCATATTCCTTAATGAAATCCTCATATAGATAAAGTTAAGAAATTTGGGGTGTAACATATCCACAATGTACTACCAGTGCATACATCAAGAATTCACATATAATTGCTCTGTTTATATTTCCAAGTTCTGTTAGCAAGTGGTATTACTAATATCCACTTCATACGATACTCAGCCAGAGATTTACATCTGTAAAGGATGGCTTTTAGGACTACAATACAGATAATCAAAATGGTCCATCTCTTCTCAAAGTGGCTATGGCCTCACGTAGCTACCCCTCAACTAGTTGGAAGACTTTCTAATGGATTAAGGCCTTGCCTTAAATAACCAAATGGCATTGCCACCTCATCCAACATATTAATAGAGAAAAATCACTATCACGTCGGTTAACCCAAATCTTCCTCGTCCTCGCTACTGACTGACGATGATAGGTATCCAATCCTTATGGGTCCTGACCACTAAGCTAGCTCCAAGCAGCCATACAAATCCTTAAGTCACTGCTTGAAAAGGACAAACCTATTAGGCATATGATAAAAATGCAGCCAATGCATACCATCTTGATGGACACTACATATCTGTTTCTAATGGACCACTCCACTATGCCTACATTAGAGGGACATCCTGGGATATCCTCCACATCTTGTTTGAAGTCTCCACTTCCTTCTCTAGCATAGCATGTCCCATCTCAATCCCATATCTGAGATCATCCGTCCTCGACCTAGATGGAAAGCTGCTACAAATGTGCCTCGTGAGATCAACGTACTCTAAAGATCTGCTATAGTCCACTTCATTAGGCTTACATCCAGATTCCCCTTTGGACTGCTCCAAATGCACCTCATCTTTTTATTAGACGTTACATCTAATCTTTTCTTATGTTTTTAGTTTATCTAATCTTTTCTTTAATATGCTTTTATTCTTTTATTATGATAATACATTCACTTTATTTTTCTTACGTTTTATGACATTCTTAGTCTGAAATTGTGCATATCTATAATAAATCATTTATCATAATAATTACTTTACTTCTTATCATCTGCATCGTAATGTCGAGTCTTCATCATGATACTCAATTACTATTTTTTTGTGTCTCTCAAGTATTTAACTTTATTATTATCATTATTTCTTTTTGTTAACTCTAATTTGTTAGTTATTTCTCTTATTACCATCTTCGTAAGTTTATTCTAGGAAGTATGTCACATTTAACTTGGTTGGTTTCATAAATTTTACAAATCTATTTCCATATTTTAATATAAATAGTATAATTAGTAACCCGTAATTACAAGAAATTTCTCTTATTATTTTCCTTTAACTACTAGATAGTGCAAAATACAGTAACATCCCTATTTTGCACTAATCCCGCTTTTTTTTTTATTATTATTTTAATTATGTTTAACGTATTAAATTAAGAAGTATACTAAACAACTAAACTATACTAACTTCCAATTCTGTTTATATATTAAATTCCACTTTTGATTCCATTTCTTAAATTTGACATTTATATTGTAAATTTTCCATTTTTAGGCTTATGCTTTTCTCTACAATTATTAAGCCCAAGGTTACTGATATTTATTTAGATTATATTCCATAAGAACAATATTTGTATATAAGTAAATTTTCTTAAGAGTTACAGATCAGATATAAATAATTTGCATAAACTAATTACCGTAATATAGTCCAAGTATGTCCATGTCAAGTTAATAATTTTAACGTGAACCAAACGATATTACATACTGCTACCAAAAAGATATATAATTTAAATCCACTCACAGCACTCAATGTTCCAGAACTGATTCAAATTCGGTTCTATTATCCGTACCCTTCCATTTTATAACCTATTCGGATCCATAAACTACAATTTTCATAATTTATAAATCTGGATCTAAACAAATAAATAAACTAACTAGAAAACCAGATTTGTAGAACTTACATCATACAAACACTTATTTTTGACATCCTTTTCCTAAATCTATAGTACCCGCCTCTAATTTGTAAATTAGGATTCCTAAATCTAAAATATATATTTTCTGAAGAATTGGAGGAGAAAGATAAGTGACAAAGCTTCAGCGTCCATTCAGAAAATTTTGGGTTTTGGAGGCTAGCCATGAATGCTTTTTTTATAAAGATCCAAAGCTATGCCATCCGTTCATTTTGAGACGATGGAAATCCATATGTACAACGCTTGAAATAATGCATATAGGTTAACCAATAATTCGCACAAGTCGACCCATAGGGCAGTCCGACTATGCCAAGGGTCGACCCCCTAATAGATCTTATGCGTTATTCTAACGAATCATGCCATTGTTAATTTATTCATGTTAATTTCTAAATAATGTTGTGTTTATTAATACACTAACTGTAATAAATTTACTTTTATTTCTGATTTAATTCCACTTATGATGCGCACTAGCTTTTAAAATTCAAAAGTAAGGTGCTTTTGGAATTTATACATACATATATGTATATATAATAAATATATAAACGCGTGTTATCATTCTTGAATTAATCCTTTTATAACATTACATTGTCTTTATTACTTTATAATGTTATGCCTATATAATGTGAGCTTTTAATTAACTTCCACGGACTATTCTGTAATATTAACAGTAATTGAAACCCACTTATTTTATAATGGTACTTTTGTATAACATTAACGTTTTACTTAATTCTATTTATAGCTTTGTAACATTATATAACGTTAATTTTTCATTTATTATGCACGTTCAATTTTTCAAACTCAAACGTGTGTTGTTTTTGAAATACACATGTTTATATATTTACAAAGTAATATATATATGTATATATGCATTTGTTTACAAATACGATTATTTTATGACACACAATTTCGAACGTTGATAACTTTTCCATATGAACTCTGTTCGAAGCATCTTATATATGTAAATTAATCAAAAAATCATTATGAATACAATGGTAAAAATTCCAAGGCCAAATTCTGACAATACCAAAAATAGTTATTTTTCTTTGTTTATAATCAAATTATATTATTTATTTATTTTGAAAAATGTAACGTGTTACGGACATTGATCTAAAGAATTATAACGAAACAAAAGGATTGTCCAATACTCACCAAGCGAACTAAGAGACTGAAAGATGGAATTTAGGATGGTGTGGATGATTCGATAAAGGAAGTTACAAGAAAATATCATGATAGTAGTTTACTAATTAATTTAGGAGTTATGAAGATATACCAAGGTATGAAAAGGAGTTTCTTCTGGAAGGTATAAAGAGAAATATGGGCTTATGGGTGAAGCAGTGTACGTATTGCCAATAAGCGAATGATGAGGATCAAAAGCCAATTGGATACTTCAATCTTTAAAAATGCCGCCATGAAAATAAGATTCTATATCTATGAATTTTGTATATGGGTTGCGAAGATCATATAGGGGAAATATAGCATTTGGCTCATGGCAGATGACTGACTAAAAGTAAACACGTTATCCCTATTAATTTTACAACGATGATACCTAGTTTAGCTAAGCTGTCCATTGAGAATATTGTGATACTTCATGGAATAACAAGTATCATTACAAGTTGTGGATGTCATTTCTTTACAAGTGAATTTTGGAACAGTTTGCATAATGAACAGGGAGCCAAGCTGAAGATAATTACCATTTATTGTCCAAACTAATGGGCATAATGAATGGGTTAATAAAGTACTCAGATTTATTACAAGCTTATATACTAGACTTTCAGGGGCCATGGGAAGGTCATTTGTACTTGGTCGAGTTATTCTATAAAAATAATTATTAGACTAGTATTGAAATGACATTTCAAAGCACTTTATGAAAGGCCATGCAAATCACATATATGTTGCTTGGAAATGTGCGATAAATCGATACTTGGTCCTAATTTGGTGAATGAAGCAACTAAAAAGATTATCTTAATCCATGGAAGGATAAAGCTAGCTCAATCAGGGAAAAAAATCTACAAAAATAAAAGTGTGAGGACATAAAGTTACCATTTAGATATTTAATTTTCGTAAATATACCACTACTAAATGGTATTGTACGATTTAGGAAGATTTAAAAAGTGGCACCTAGATGTGTTAGGTCGTTATCAATAATTGAAAGAATAAGGAAACTTTCTTACGATATCGAGTTACCAGATAGTATGGTAGGTTTTATAACATTTTGTATGTATCTCATTTGAGGAAATACGTATACGATCTAAAGACTATTATAGATTTTAATAGTTTTTGAGGATTTAGTAGTAAAGTGTGACATGACTATCATTAGGTAGCCTATTCATATGTTCGATACATATACGAAGCACTTAAGGAATACAGTAAAGTTAGAAATGGTCTAGAACTGATGGATGATATTTAACTTAAGAAATAGAAAATAGGGTTATGGAGGTGTATCCTTATCTATTTCGACTATACAATTTATATTGGTCTATAGACTTTTTGTAAGTAGCTAATATGGTTAACTTTAAGTGCTTGTAATACATTTGTATATTCAATGTGCTTGTTATTGTTTATCTAATCGCAATTTCAGGGATGACATACTTCGAGGATGGGAGCATGTAACACCCCTAATTTTAATGCAAATAAATTAAACATTTAATTAGTATGGAATAACTAAAGGAGAAGTTGTAAATATGGAATTTTCTATGTTAATTAACTTAACTGGCCTTAGTAAATATAACTAAATAAGAAGGTTAAGGAAATAAGGTTTAATAAGTGTAAGTATAGAAGAGGAAAAAGAGGAAGTGCAAATCCATACTATACTGTCCCCACCCTAAACACTCATTTTCGTTTTCAATCTAAAAAACAAAGACTAGAAACCAAGATGGTCCACCATTATTAAGAAAGAAGAATAAAAACTAAAGAGAAGCCAAATAAGGCAAATTTCATCATTTCAACAATTCTTAAAAAGTGATTAATATTAGTACTACATTTGACTGATGTATATTGATCGGGATCAATTATAAATACAAATTTTATTGAATGTTTATCATGCATGTTGAAAGTATAATCATGTATATGATTAAGTGGGTATTATTTATGATTTTTATCCTTTTGAAAACATGAGTGGTCCTCAATGGTTAGAGAGGAGCAATCGTGTAATTTATTGCATAATTAAAAATGGAGCTATCAACATGCTAGAAATGTAGCAATATCACCCCCTCGAATAATAGTAAAAAACTATAACTAAAAAACCAGAGAGCTTAGGTCTAAAATAGTAATAGCCCGCACCTCCGTTCACGCAAGATATTGTCCCCAACTTAGCCACCGTATAGGTGTGAGGTTTTGTTCCTCAAAAGGCCTCAACGTTAGTAAGAGATGGGCTCTACTATATAAGTACCCACTTCATACAGGCTTCCACGATGTGGGACTTAGGGGTGTTACATTCTCCCCTCCTACAGAGCCCAACGTCCCCGTTGGCTCTCAAACACCTCACCTAGGCGCTGTGATCCATACAGGAGCCACAATTCCAGCTGGGTATTGGCTCTGATACCACCGTAACAGCCCGCACCTCCGTTTATGCAAGATATTGGCCCTAACTTAGCCACCATATAGGTGTGAGTTTTTGTTCCTCAAAAGGCCTCGGCGTTAGTAAGAGACGGGCTCTACTATATAAGTACCCACTTCATACAGGCTTCCACGATGTGGGACTTAGGGGTGTTACAAAAATAGTAATACAACAAAACACATAATATAATAAAAACTCTATCATATGATGAATTAGATGAATCCATCCAAGCTGGAAAGCATATCTGGATCTACAAAGACGCTATGCAAAAAAGTAAGTCTCATACGTACATACATATACACATACATATACATACATACATATATAATACATGTGTGTTGTGTAGTTAAAGTCCGGCTAGATCCCCGCTATAGCCCGAAGTACATTTCAACTACTTCGCTATTTCAATTTAACATTGATGAACAGTGATCTACTATTTTTCGTTGCACCCACTAAATCAAGGCTTTTAAATATCTGCTTTAGAAAGAATGATATACATAGCTGAATCTAAGTAGTAATCTTTTAGAAAAAAATCAATAAAGCTCGTGCAAGAAGCTAATTTTAAGGCATAAGGGTCCAATACATAGTAGAAATCTATTATAGTCATCGTATCTAGTGTGTATAACCATGATATTTTTTATTATATTATACAATATTAATAAATATTAGTTTCTTCTACACATATAATATGAGAATAACAATTAGTTTATTAAAAATATTTGGCTTTACATCTAACCTTTTTGCACCCCCGCTATATCCCCGCTACACCTTTTCCCACCTTTACTACCGTAGAACCTCAAGGAGCTTTAACTGCACAACATATGTGGGTGTGTGTATATACATGCAAAATAGAAATAAAAAATAGCCAATCTGAACAAAAAAGACATAGGAAAAGCAACATTTATATTTAACACTGTAGAAGGAACAATAAAGAGTATAATCCAAAATGTAACTTATATGACCTAGTACAGACTAACATTCTATTAAAAAATTAACAACAAAAATACTAACTATAAACCTGCTAAGGCAAAGAACTAAAAGTAATCCTATTCAAGTTATTTGTGAAAGCTTAATTAAGAGAAAAACTACTCTTGGGAATTTTCTCTTCAAAGACTTAATACAATATATTTTGTAAGAAACTCTTTAAACCTTAAATTATTACTTAATTTATAATTAGGATTTGAATTCAGTTAAAACTAAATAGAGAAATTACATATATTAAATTATGTATATATTAATATAATTAAACCCTCGTTAGTTCCTTTCAACCGAAATATACCAACATGTAATTATGAAAACGGAATCAAGCAAGAATCTATTGCTGCCCTTATAAAAAAAATAAGATTATTCCAATATAACTCAAAATTAATATGCATAAAATTTATATTAATATTAAATGTATTAAGAGTTTTTACAATAATAAAGCTAGTGATATTACATTCAAAATATAAAGGTATGATATTTTCCATATTGTTGTTAAATAATAACATTTTCATTGTTAAATATATTTTTCTTTTCTGAATTTTCAGCGTCATTAATTTCCCAAGAAAAATTAATGACATGCGCAAATGTATTTTAATATTCTCAGTTTGATTGCGAAAAATTTCATAAAATCTTAAAACGGATGAGATAAATACTTCTTATTAATATTCCAATAACATGTTTTAGTATATTTTTCTTTATCAATAGGGAATGATTCCAGTTCAGAACACAATAAAACAAACTATGATAATGTAGTTCTTGTTAGCATACAATTAAACTAAACTCCCAAGGAAAATTCAAATTATGCCTATGAATATATGAAAATATAAAATATTTCAAATATCAAATAATTCTCTAAATTTCACTTTAAGTGGAATAACGAATATCTAACATTCATGCCAAAACAAAGTATAATTACCAGAATGTACATCATTATTAATTCCTATATTATAAATCAAAAATTAAAATAAACACTTTCCAAAAATGAGATATATTAATAGTAATATATGGTATAAATTAAAATTAACCTGGTACCATTGGTTTAATATTATTCTTCTCATAAACTATGTTAATATAATTCCTAAACCCACTTCATTTTTAGACTTACAAACATATACCAATTAACAAGACATTTAAAGCTACTGTTTGGATTGTCACCACTCCATAAAAATTTCTCCTAATTTTATCAATTATCCATTTAGGAGGAAGATAAAATAACATCATAAATGGGTAATAAAGAAAAAAATTGTAATAACCCTGAAATCTGAGCCAATTTAAAATTTTTATTTTGGCAATTTTAGCGGATTTTGAATATTTAAAATGAATTATTTTAAATAATAACGACGAGAAATTTATTTTGAATAAAATTCGAACATATATATTATATAGACCGTCGTTAGAATATAAATAATTATCTATAATTATAAAAGGAATTGAAAATGGCACGGTAGTTCGATAATTCAATTTCAAATTTAAAATGAATGTACAGGATTCAAAATAAACCGGATTTTAGTGAAACCAAAAATATTTGAATCTAATTGAGAATATCTTTCCAACGAATCCGAGAAATTGAAATTTCATAGCGGGAATCAAAAGATATGTCCAGTTGAAATTTCAGAATAGTCGCTATGGAATTTCAGCCCTTAAAATGGCCATTTTGCAAACGACCTCGGATTTCGACGAAACCACTTTTGTTGGATCCGCGATGTAAAGTTATTGCTAAGTTTCAAATTTCGTAATTTTTTGAATCAGTATGTGAGCGTGGCAAAGGAAAACGCGTTTGACCAGTTTTAGTTGATTTTAATCGACTGGAAAATGGCCATTTTTCAAACGGTCTCAGAATTCGACGAAATTAGTTTTGTTAGGACCGTATCGTCAATACGAAGCTAGAAAATATTTTTCTGGAATTTTTCGAGTTAGTATGTGACCCTGGTAAATTGAAATGTGCGTTCAAATTCAATATATAGAGTTATATGTTGATTTGGATGAAAACTGATCGAAACGATCAAATCGGCTTACGATACATATCCCATTGTGTTTGGAATGAGGGTAATTAGCTATGGACGACAGGCGGTGGGTCTCGTTTGGAGGTCGAAAATAAAAGTTGCTTTTTGGTGGAAAATAAAATAATAAAAAATAATAAAACCTCTCTCCTCTCCTATACCCTCAGCCCACCCCCCTCGATTCATTCATTACAGAAAAGAAAAAAAACAAAGAAGGGGGAGGAGCCGTCGCTCCTCCACCAGCGATGGACCGCCACCGCCGTTCAGGCGATAGCCGCATCCCCCCTCTGATCCCTTCTCTTCTTCTCCCGCTTCGCCCTCCTCCTCCCTCGCCGCCTTCTCCGATCAGTTCCCCCTCCCCTCGATTCTCCTCTCCCCTTCCTCCGCCTTCTTTCCTCCTTCCTCCCTCCATGTTCCCTTGCTGCGCCCCCCTTGCCTCGCGTCAGTCACCCCCCCTTCTCATCTGAAATGAAGACCGATGCAGGACAGCCCCCCTCCCTTGCTCGATTCAACTTGAGTATTATAATTCGATTTTTATTTTCAGTTTTTTTATTTATAATAACAGTGTTTGAATCTGATTTTTAATGTACTAGGAGATTTGATTTTTAAAAGCGATAAAGAAATGATTTTGAAAAATATATTTTTTATATTATAGAAAGGCTAATAATATTATCTTTATATAGTATAGATAATAATAATATTATTTTTATATAGTAGAGGTAATAAAAATATAATTTTTATATGATGAAGAGAATAAAAATATGATTTTTATAATATTGAAAGGTTAAAAATGTGATTTTTATAATAGTGAAAGGTTAAAAATATAATTTTTACACTAGTGGCATATTAAAAATATGATTTTTATACTATAGAAAGAATAAAAATGTAATTTTTATAAAGTAGAAGAATAAAAATACGATTTTTATATTATATAGATAGTAAAGATTAAATCTTTATATTTGAAAAGGCGAAATCTTTATATTTGAAAAGGCGAAATCTTTATATTTGAAAAGGCGAAATCTTTATATAGAGAATAGCGTGATAAAAATATAATCTTTACTATATGAACAGCGGGATAAAAATAGAATTTTTATCTATATAGTAGCAATGTAAAAATAGAATTTTTATCCATATGGAGTGATTATAAAATTATGATTTTTATATACATAGCAACAATATAAAAATGTGATTTTTATATATGTAGTGGCTACGGACGACGAAATAGACAAAAGGCGAGAGCGGCGAAGATCTCCTACATATGAAGAGTCGTGGCGTTGGATTAGCTAGTCGGTGAGAACTTCTCACCTTTAATTTTGTTTTCTAGTTAATAATATATACTAGGATGCAGACGGTGTTTAGTAGCACCCGACACCCGTCGTCCATAGACCATGGACGGCTTGTATGCTTGTTTGTTTGATTTTGATGTGTAGTTGATTGTGTGATGTGATGTGAAGTGAAATAAAATATTTATATAGTTAAAAATATTTTATTGTTGAAAATAGAATTTTTAACGTGTATTTAAAATGAAATAAATATTTATAAACAAATCGGATGATTTGTTTATATACACTGATTTGACTGATATTGATTGGGACGATAAATTTTACACATCGCCCAACTGCACAAATAAATTCTGTGTTTGATTGTTTGAAAACCCAACACGGGTATTGGGATGATATATGACATACACTAGTCCCAATGATTAGCTGTATGTCGATCGATTGATTGACAGGCTGTTATAAGCGTTAAATATTTATATTTGATGCTTATACAGTGTAGAACGCACTTTGGATGATGGTTGATTATTTATCGTTGTTATTTTGTACATGTGTTGTAGAAAATCTATATAATTAGCATTATATGGTAATTGATTGGGCCTCATTCCAGTTTTGAAATAGAAATATTTGAAAAAGAAATATTTGAAAAAGAAATATTTGAAATAGAATATTTGAAAATAGAAGTATATCAAGCCGTGTTGATTAGATTGACGCCATTTTGACGTGAATGATATTTATATTGATTTTATTCAATTTTCAATGTATATTGAAAGTGTTTTCGAAATTTGAATTATATTGAAAGTGTTTTCGAAATTTAAATTATATTGAAAGTGATTTCGAAATTTGAATTATATTGAAAATAATCGAAATTCGAATTGAAATTGAAAAGAATTGAATTCAAATTGAAAAGAATTGAATTGAAATTGAATTCAAATTGAAATTGAAATTGAATTCAATTTGAAATTAAATAGAATTGAATTCGAATTAAATTGAAATGAATTGAATTTGAATTAAATTGAAATTGAAATGAATTGAAATTCGAATTAGATTGAAATGAATTGAAATTCGAATTAAATTGAAATTGAATTGAAGTAGAATTGAGATCGATTTGAAATGAATTTAAAACGAATTTATATTGGAATATTCAATTTTGATTTGAAATTGAATATGAAGTTGAAACCGTTTTGAAAATGAATTTAAAACGATTTATAAGGCACGTTTTGAATTGAAATCAACGAAGTATATATTATATATATTATATATATAATATAATATAATGGCCTGAATAGAACGCGCCACGCCGCGGCAGTTCGTGAATTTCGACCATTGATTTCGAATGGATATTGCGGGAGATCCGACCGTCGGATTCTCCTAAAACCGGAACCGTTGGGTTCGTATCGAAAAGAGCTTTCTAATGAATATTAGAAATTAGAAATCTAACGGTTGGATTTGGAATTATGTCCAAATCAAATTTAAAAAAGGTCGCTATAAGTGCAGTTCAATGGCCGTTGATGAAAATCGATTGTACGGGCCTTGATAAAATTATTAAAAATATCAATAATTTGTGTAAAATCATAAGAAATGATTTGTGAAGAATTGGGATGAAAAATTCCATATTTGAAAAGATAAAAATAGATTTTTATCGAAATGAACTAGTTTTGAACTAGAATAATAATTTGTTTATTTTTAAAATAAATAAATTGAATTTGAAATGGTTGTGAAAATAACCGGGATTTCCAATAATTGAATTGGAATGGATTTGAATCGAAATCATCTTCGGAATAGTTCGAAGTTGGATTTCGTGATTATACAGATGTTGTTATGGAAATTTGAAAGATATATATATATATATATATATATATATATCGTTATTTCCAATACGATATTTGTTGGTCGTAGAATTTGATATTGAATATAAGCCGATTGTAATAACCCGGAAATTCTGGGCCAGTTTAAATTTTTTATTTTGGCTATTTTAGCGAATTTTGAATATTTAAAATAGATTATTTTAAATAAAATCGACGAGAAATTTATTTTGAATATATTCGAACGTATATATTATATACGTCGTCGTTAGAATATAAATAATTATATATAATTATAAATAGAATTGAAAATGGCGCGATAGTTCGATAATTCGATTTCAAACTTCAATTGAATGTACCGGGTGCAAAATAATCCGGATTTTAGTGAAACCAAAAATGATAGGATCTATTCGTGAATATCTTTCCAACGAATCCGAAAAATCAAAAGTTCGTAGCGGGAATCAAAAGATATGTCCAGTTGAAAATTCTGAATAGTCGTTATGGAATTCAGGCCCTTAAAAATGGACATTTTGCAAACGACCTCGGATTTCGACGAAACCAGTTTTGTTGGGTCCGGGAGGTGAAGTTATTGCTAGATTCCAAATTTCATAATTTTTCGAATCAATATGTGAGCGTGGCAAAGGAAAACGCGTTTGACCGGTTTCAGTTGATTTTAATCGACTGGAAATTGGCCATTTTTCCAACGGTCTCAGAATTCGATGAAACTAGTTTTGTTAGGACCGTATCGTCAATACGAAGCTAGAAAATATTTTTCAGGAATTTTTAAAGTTCGTATGTGACCCCGGTAATTTGAAATGTACGTTTAAAATTCAATATAGTGATTTAATTGTAAATTTAACGGAAACTGATTGTAACGTTCGAATCAGCTTACGATGCATGTCCCATTGTGGTCAGAATGGGGGTAAAACGCTATAGACGACAGGCGGTGGACCTCGTTTCGAGGTCGTATGGAAAAGTACCTTTTTTGAAATTAAAATAATTAAAAATATAAAAAAAAATAACCCTTTCTCCCTTATCTTTCTGCCCCCCCCCCCCCCCGTTCGATTTCATTTCTCAGAAAAAAAAAGAAAAAAAAAGAAGACCGCGCAGCTTAGCCACGCGATCCGCTCCCTCCACCGACGCAGGTGGCGCCGCCCCCCCCCCCCCCACTAAGGCCTCTCCGCGTGCTCCTCCCCCTCCCCTTCCTCTTCTCCACCTCGTCCGCCTTCTTCCCCAATCGCAGAAGCCCTAAACCCCTCCCCGTTCAGATCGTCGAGCCCCTACCCTGCTGCGCCCTCCTCCACGTCGAGCGCCACCAACCTCCGCCCCCCCCCCTTTCAGCTCCGCCGCCAAGCAAAAACCGCCCCCCCCCCCCCCCAGTCGTCGAACACTGTAAGCTTCCATCCCCTTTTATTTTATTTATTTATTTTCATTTATCTGTAAAATTTTATGTGATTTTAAAAACAGAATTTTATTTAATTTTTAAAAAACTGATTTTATTTAATTTTTAAAAAACTGATTTTGTTAATTTTTAAAAACTGATTTTGTTTATTTTAAAAAACTGATTTTGTTTATTTTAAAAAACTGATTTTGTTTATACGAGTAAAAACTGAATTTTTATACGAGAAAAAAACTGAATTTTTATACGAGAAAAAAACTAAATTTTTATACGGTTAAAAATTGAATTTTTATACGGTTAAAAATTGAATTTTTATAGTGTTAAAAACTGATTTTTCCTTAGGTATAAAATTGATTTTCTATGGCATATATATAGGATTTTTCTATGTATAAAGAAATAAAAATATGATTTTTATATATTGAATATAGAAATAAAAATATGATGTTTATATATTGAACTTCGAAATAAAAATATGATTTTTATATATTGAACTTCGAAATAAAAATATGGTTTTTATATATTGAACATTGAAGTAAAAATTCGATTTTTATATATTGAATAGCGAAGTAAAAATGTGATTTTTACGTATGTAGTGAAAGCAGCAACGAAGGTGACAAAAAGGCGAAACGACGAAGACTTCTGCAAATGAAAAGCCGTGGAGCTAGGATAGCTATAAGTGAGAATTTCTCACCTTTCAATTTAATTTCTATTTATATATATATATACTAGGATGCAGACGGTGCTTAGTAGCACCCGACACAATCGTCCACAGACCATGGACTTGTTTGTTTGGTTGCATAGATTAGTTATATGATGTGATTTGAATTGGTTGTTTGGTGATTTTGATTGATGTGTGAATGGCGTGGGCCTTCACTAGACCGGGGATAAGGCTAGGCCTCGTCCCGTTTCTAGTATCGTGTCGTTATGCCGCCGAAATTTTCTAAAATAAGTTAGAAAAATAAAAATATCATTTTATCGAAGAAATGAATTGAATAGAAATTCATAGGTTGAAATAAAATGTTTTATCGTTAAAAATATAATTTTTAACGTGAATGTGAATAAATAAATATTCATTTACAAACCAGACGGTTTGTTTATGTACACCTATTTGAAGGACATTGATTGGGACGATAAATTTTACACATCGCCCAACTGCACAACTAAATCTGTGTTTGATTGTTTGAAACCCCACATGGGTGTTAGGATGAAATTTGAAGTTCACTCATCCTGATTGATTAAATATGTCGATCGATTGATTGACAGGCTGTTATAAGCGTTAGATATCTATATTTGATGCTTATACAGTGTAGTGCACTTTGGTTGATGGTTGATTATTTTTCAATACTATTATACATGTGTTGTATGAAAATCCATATAATTAACCTGATATGGTGATTGATTGGGCCTCATTCCAATTTAGAAAATAAAGAATAATATAAAATAAAAGTCCATGTGTTGACTGTACTCATCCATTGAGATTGGTCATGTGTTGAACGAAATATTTTAGTAATAAAGTTTACATCTTTATCAATATAAAATAAAAGTTCATGTGTTGACTGTACTCATCCATTGAGATTGGTCATGTGTTGAACGAAATATTTTAGTAATAAAGTTTACATCTTTATCAATATAAAATAAAGGTTCATGTGTTGACAGTTTCATCCGTTGAGATTGGTCATGTGTTGAACGAAATATTTTAGTAATAAAGTTTACATCTTTATCAATATAAAATAAAGGTTCATGTGTTGACAGTTTCATCCATTGAGATTGGTCATGTGTTGAACGAAATATTTTAGTAATAAAATTTACATCTTTATAATATAAAATAAAGGTTCATGTGTTGACAGTACTCATCCATTGAGATTGGTCATGTGTTGAACGAAATATTTTGATAATAACAACTATTTTGAAAAAGAAATATTTGAAATAGAATATTTGAAAATAGAAATTTATGAAGCCGTGTTGATTAGATTGACGCCATTTTGACGTGAACGATATTTATATCGATTTTATTCGATTTCGAAATGAATTGAATATATAACGATTTCGAAATGAATTGAATATATAATGATTTCGAAATGAATTGAATTGAAAAACGATTTCGAAATGAATTGAATTGAAAACGATTTCGAAATGAATTGAATATATAACGATTTCGAAATGAATTGAATTGAATAACGATTTCGAAATGAATTGAATTGAAAACGATTTCGAAATGAATTGAATTGATAACGATTTTGAAATGAATTGAATTGAAAATGATTTCGAAATGAATTGAATTGAAAACGATTTTGAAATGAATTGAATTGAAAACGATTTCGAAATGAATTGAATTGAAAACGATTTCGAAATGAATTGAATTGAAAACGATTTCGAAATGAATTGAATTGAAAACGAATTCAAATTGAATCGAAAGCAAATTGAAATGAATTCAAATTGGATTGAAATTTGAATTGAATGGAAATGAATTTTAAAACGAATTTATAAAGAAGAATTCAATTTTGATTTGAATTGAAATGGAAGTTGAAATTGCTTTTGAAACGAATTTAAAACTATTTATATAATTCGTTTTAAATAGAAATCGACGAAATATATATTATATATATTATATATATAATATAATGGCCTGAATAGAACGCGCCGCGCCACGGCAGTTCGTGAATTTCGACCATTTATTTCAAACGGACATTACGGGAGATCCGACCGTCGGATTCTCCTAAAACCGGAACCGTTGGGTTCGTATCGAAAAGAGCTTTCTAATGAATATTAGAAATTCAAAATCTAACGGTTGGATTTGGAATTATGTCCAAATCAAATTTGAAAAAGGTCGCTGTAAATGCAGTTCGATGGCCATTGATGGAAATCGACTGTACGGGCCTTGATAAAATTATTAAAAATAGTAATAATTTGTGTAAAATCATAAGAAATGATTTAGGAAAAATTGGGATGAAAAACTCCATATTTGAAAAGATAAAAATAGATTTTTATCGAAATGAACTAGTTTTGAACTAGAAATATAATTCTATTTATTTTTAAATAAATAAATTGAATTTGAAAAGGGTTTTAAAAATAACCAAAATTTCCAATGATTGCATTGGAGTGGATTTGAATCGAAATTGTCTTCGGAATATTTCGATGTTGGAATTCGAGATTATACAGATGTTGTTATGGGAATTTGAAAGATATACATTTATATCGTTATTCCAATACGACATTTGTTAATCGTAGAATTTGATTTTGAATATAAGCCGATATATTTTCTATTCAGAGCCTTGTATTGAATATCAAATGTGATTTGGGTTTGTCGTGAATGGTGTCTTCACTAACACTGTTCTTGAACCCAGTTGTGAAAAGATTAAATCTTTTTATTTAGATTTAATGAAGTGTACCAATTGAATAATATTTAATTGGAATTGAAGTGATATTGATTTTTGGGTTTATCGTGAACAGTGTTTTAAATAACACTCGTTCTTTAACCCAATAATTAATGGAATGTGATTTTGGGGTTTATCGTGAACTATGTTTTAAATGACACTGATTCTTTAACCCAGTTAAAGATTAAAACTAAGTGGAGTTTTAAGGAATCTTTAATTAGATTGAAAAGATCGAAAATGGAGTACCACCAGTTTTGCTCCAGGCGATAGTTAAATCTTTAATTAGATTTGAACGTGAAATGGTAATTGAATTTACCGATGACACTGTGGTGTTAGATATGAAGTATTACCAGTTTTACTTCATGGGATGAATAGGTTGGGATGGGGAAATTAAAATAAATGATTACTTCGGTAAGGTTCGCTAATCCCGACTAGTTTGAATTGATATTCAAAAATAGATTAAAGAATAAATTCAAGGAATTTATCTTGGATAAAATTAATGGGAACCTTTCCCTATGAATGTGGAATTTAGAAACTAACTGTCGGTTAGCCAAGCAGAATGGTTTTCTGGATATTGATCTGATGTTGGTTTCGGCCTTCGGGGTTAATATTTGGGAAATTATTCTCTTGATTAATTTACGGTTAGTGACTAATGAATTGGAATGAGGCGTATGTTGTGTTTGTGTAACACTTATTTAAAATAATACGCGAGTTATTCGGAAAGACCGGGTTTATCCCATTCTGAATAACTGATACGACGATAAGTCGAAGATGAAGACGATGGTCGAAGACCAGAAGTCTTCACGTCGTTTGGGTAATTACTGATGATCTTGATTGGGCTGTACACCCAAGAAGATGGAAACAGTTAGTGATCGTCCAGACGTACTTGGAGATCGATGGATATGCGGGGTACTAGGTGCCTCCGGTTTCGTTCAGCCCCAGAACGGACTTGTAAATGGACTGTGTGTCTGACATTGGATTTTAGTCCGTGTGATTGATCTCTATTAAATATATATCTGTTTGGCGGCGGAGAATTTATTCTCTTGCTTAACGCCCTTCTCTGAGACGTACGAGCTCAGGGGTTATATATTGATGGATATCAAACGCATGGAGTGAATTGCCTGTGTGGCATGCCTAAGTGGCAATTGATCGAGGCTTCTGTTGAAAAGCAAAGTCTTGTGGTGATGATCAAAGCACGGCCTTTGTGGCGTAGCTTTGTGTAAAGTTTACCTCGCGTGTTTCACACCCGGTATGAACCAAAAACGGGAGACGGACCTCAGGGAGGACTTGCGTTTCTTTCTAGCTAAAAGTGGCGTCAGTGGTTTTACACGCCCTGACGAGTTTGACTTATGTGGTTGTTGCTGTTGCGAGGCGCCTCGGATTGATCGGTCGTTCTCGAACCGATGGAGTCATTTGATGGCTCATTTGCGCCCCAAAGGGCGGGGAAACGTAGTGTTCAGGCATTTTAATCCACATCGGTGGACCAGCCCTGACGCTCCTAGGGTCACTCGAGCTCTGATCCTGAGACATGGTAGGCTAGATTGTCTCGAATCGGTTGAGGACTATCTTTTGCCTCGGTTCATAGATGGAAATCCAATTTCCAAATACGTGACATTTGCGGTTTTAATTGTAAACCTATATATGGCGACATGATATATGGTACCCATGCCGCCTATGATTGATACTTATGATTTGAAGTTGTTTTATACACTATGCACTTATTATAGTATCAATAATTTGTTTTAAACGTATCAAGCATTCTTTGGCTGTTATAAGGGAAAACCCTATCCCCCGGCTTGCGTTGCATTGTGTGATAGGACCTGGGTCTTATAACAGCTTCATTTTTCTTTACTTAGCATTGCGCTGTTTGTTTTAGGCACTGGTATTCTTGGGAGGAAACCCGTTCCGTGTTATACGGCGTGGTCCCTTGATTTACCTAGCTTTAAAAATAAAGATTAATAACTGTTTTAGTTCTCACACCAGTCACATGACTGACCTGGAGTTTATTGTTTTAACCTAAACTCTGGGTGCCCCTATTTTGACACGGGCAGCTAGTAGTTTTGGTTTTGCAGATTTATATTCACAGGATCCTGGTTCACAGCTGGAACGATATCCGGAAAGCTTTGTATCCGTATATCTCCTTCTAGTTGTGTATTGTATTATTTTCCGCTGCGATGTATTTAAATGTAATTTAAATCTCTGATATTTCTGTGTAATATTCATTTATACTCTGTATATTCTTGTAATCTGGTGCATTGTTGTAATATACAATGAAATGTTCTTCTGTATGCGTTCTGTTGTGGTTTGTTCTCGAACTATCCGACGCTTTCCTTTACGGGGAAGTTACGGGTTTTCACAGTTGGTATCAGAGCTTTGGTTTACAAAGCTCAGAGAACAAGGCACATTAGAACCATACGAAAGAATTCATCAGATATTGGATTAGTAATATCCAATGGGAATGACTCGTTAGAGATGGGATCAGTAGTATCCTAGAACGAGTGTGAAGAGTATATTTTTCAAAGTGAAAACAAACTTTTGTTTTGAAAATTTAAATCAATTATTCGTATTTGATTATTTATTTAATTGATTTGGACAATCCGATATATATAAAGATTTTGCATATGCGTCTTGCAAACGTGTATTCAAAATTTTAATATATTGGATTGATATAGAATCACACTCTAGTCGCACGGACCTGATTCTGATGATTGACGCGTCATCATTAGTAATTATTTTCGTGTTTCGAAGGTGTGATATCTATATATTTCCATTAGACTGGTGTGAGAACCAAAATTAGATAGGGCTTATTGTTGTGATTTGGCATCAAAAATGTGATTTTTGTATATGTATCAAAACTATCAATTTGAAACTCTAATCCACTAACAAATTGATGTTTGTGTTGTTTGTTTATTTGTTTGCTAATTTTTAGCCAATTGGCCTAATCGAATCACAGATTGAATTGTATTGAAAATCGGTTGCATTTGCTTGCATCTATATGTACTTACATTGAACAGGTCATAGCAAGGAGGCTAGAGCAGAGAATAAAATTTGTTTGCCCGACAAATAGGTACATGTTTACTACATAATTTACTGTTTTGTTTGGGTGATGATGATTTTATGAGCCTATTGGCTAGCCGCTTGGCTTTTTCTTTTTCTTTTTGAGATCTGAAGGACCGGGGAAGCTATTTGAAATTCCCCGATGCTCCCGGTGCAGGGGAGGTTATGGCGAAATTTTTCGAAAATTTAGGGTGTTAGCCAAATTTTTGAAGAATTTGAAAATTCTCTGAAACTGAACAGTTGGAGAATAGAAGCCAGATGGAGCGTAGAGCTAATTAATCAAACCGCTTTCGACTTTGTTCCTTTTCGGGGACGAAAAGTTTTAAGTGGGGGAGATTGTAATAACCCGGAAATTCTGGGCCAGTTTAAAATTTTTATTTTGGCTATTTTAGCGAATTTTGAATATTTAAAATAGATTATTTTAAATAAAATCGACGAGAAATTTATTTTGAATATATTCGAACGTATATAATATATACGTCGTCGTTAGAATATAAAATATTATATATAATTATAAATAGAATTGAAAATGGCGCGGTAGTTCGATAATTCGATTTCAAACTTCAATTGAATGTACCGGGTGCAAAATAATCTGGATTTTAGTGAAACCAAAAATGATAGGATCTATTCGTGAATATCTTTCCAACGAATCCGAAAAATCAAAAGTTCGTAGCGGGAATCAAAAGATATGTCCAGTTGAAAATTCTGAATAGTCGCTATGGAATTCAGGCCCTTAAAAATGGACATTTTGCAAACGACCTCGGATTTCGACGAAACCAGTTTTGTTGGGTCCGGGAGGTGAAGTATTTGCTAGATTCCAAATTTCATAATTTTTCGAATCAATATGTGAGCGTGGCAAAGGAAAACGCGTTTGACCGGTTTTAGTTGATTTTAATCGACTGGAAATTGGCCATTTTTCCAACGGTCTCAGAATTCGATGAAACTAGTTTTGTTAGGACCGTATCGTCAATACGAAGCTAGAAAATATTTTTCTGGAATTTTTAAAGTTCGTATGTGACCCCGGTAATTTGAAATGTACGTTTAAAATTCAATATAGTGATTTAATTGTAAATTTAACGGAAACTGATTGTAACGTTCGAATCAGCTTACGATGCATGTCCCATTGTGGTCAGAATGGGGGTAAAACGCTATAGACGACAGGCGGTGGACCTCGTTTCGAGGTCGTATGGAAAAGTACCTTTTTTGAAATTAAAATAATTAAAAATATAAAAAAATAATAATAATAACCCTTTCTCCCTTATCTTTCTGCCCCCCCCCCCCGTTCGATTTCATTTCTCAGAAAAAAAAAAAAAAAAAGACCGCGCAGCTTAGCCACGCGATCCGCTCCCTCCACCGACGCAGGTGGCACCCCCCCCCCCCCACTAAGGCCTCCCCGCGTGCTCCTCCCCCTCCCCTTCCTCTTCTCCACCTCGTCCGCCTTCTTCCCCAATCGCAGAAGCCCCAAACCCCTCCCCGTTCAGATCGTCGAGCCCCTACCCTGCTGCGCCCTCCTCCACGTCGAGCGCCACCAACCTCCGCCCCCCCTTTCAGCTCCGCCGAAGAGCAGAAACCGCCCCCCCCAGTCGTCGAACACTGTAAGCTTCCATCCCCTTTTATTTTATTTATTTATTTTCATTTATCTGTAAAATTTTATGTGATTTTAAAAACAGAATTTTATTTAATTTTTAAAAAACTGATTTTATTTAATTTTAAAAAACTGATTTTGTTAATTTTTAAAAACTGATTTTGTTTATTTTAAAAAACTGATTTTGTTTATTTTAAAAAACTGATTTTGTTTATTTTTAAAAACTGATTTTGTTTATTTTTAAAAAACTGATTTTGTTTATTTTTAAAAACTGATTTTTGTTTGCTTTTAAAAAACTGAATTTTTATACGAGTAAAAACTGAATTTTTATACGAGTAAAAACTGAATTTTTATACGAGTAAAAAACTGAATTTTTATACGAGAAAAAAACTGAATTTTTATACGAGTAAAAACTGAATTTTTATACGAGAAAAAAACTGAATTTTTATACGAGAAAAAAACTGAATTTTTATACGGTTAAAAATTGAATTTTTATACGGTTAAAAATTGAATTTTTATAGTGTTAAAAACTGATTTTTCCTTAGGTATAAAATTGATTTTCTATGGCATATATATAGGATTTTTCTATGTATAAAGAAATAAAAATATGATTTTTATATATTGAATATAGAAATAAAAATATGATGTTTATATATTGAACTTCGAAATAAAAATATGATTTTTATATATTGAACTTCGAAATAAAAATATGGTTTTTATATATTGAACATCGAAGTAAAAATTCGATTTTTATATATTGAATAGCGAAGTAAAAATGTGATTTTTACGTATGTAGTGAAAGCAGCAACGAAGGTGACAAAAAGGCGAAACGACGAAGACTTCTGCAAATGAAGAGCCGTGGAGCTAGGATAGCTATAAGTGAGAATTTCTCACCTTTCAATTTAATTTCTATTTATATATATATATACTAGGATGCAGACGGTGCTTAGTAGCACCCGACACAATCGTCCACAGACCATGGACTTGTTTGTTTGGTTGCATAGATTAGTTATATGATGTGATTTGAATTGGTTGTTTGGTGATTTTGATTGATGTGTGAATGGCGTGGGCCTTCACTAGACCGGGGATAAGGCTAGGCCTCGTCCCGTTTCTAGTATCGTGCCGTTATGCCGCCGAAATTTTCTAAAATAAGTTAGAAAAATAAAAATATCATTTTATCGAAGAAATGAATTGAATAGAAATTCATAGGTTGAAATAAAATGTTTTATCGTTAAAAATATAATTTTTAACGTGAATGTGAATAAATAAATATTCATTTACAAACCAGACGGTTTGTTTATGTACACCTATTTGAAGGACATTGATTGGGACGATAAATTTTACACATCGCCCAACTGCACAACTAAATCTGTGTTTGATTGTTTGAAACCCCACATGGGTGTTAGGATGAAATTTGAAGTTCACTCATCCTGATTGATTAAATATGTCGATCGATTGATTGACAGGCTGTTATAAGCGTTAGATATCTATATTTGATGCTTATACAGTGTAGTGCACTTTGGTTGATGGTTGATTATTTTTCAATACTATTATACATGTGTTGTATGAAAATCCATATAATTAACCTTATATGGTGATTGATTGGGCCTCATTCCAATTTAGAAAATAAAGAATAATATAAAATAAAATTTCATGTGTTGACTGTACTCATCCATTGAGATTGGTCATGTGTTGAACGAAATATTTTAGTAATAAAGTTTACATCTTTATCAATATAAAATAAAAGTTCATGTGTTGACTGTACTCATCCATTGAGATTGGTCATGTGTTGAACGAAATATTTTAGTAATAAAGTTTACATCTTTATCAATATAAAATAAAGGTTCATGTGTTGACAGTTTCATCCGTTGAGATTGGTCATGTGTTGAACGAAATATTTTAGTAATAAAGTTTACATCTTTATCAATATAAAATAAAGGTTCATGTGTTGACAGTTTCATCCATTGAGATTGGTCATGTGTTGAACGAAATATTTTAGTAATAAAATTTACATCTTTATAATATAAAATAAAGGTTCATGTGTTGACAGTACTCATCCATTGAGATTGGTCATGTGTTGAACGAAATATTTTGATAATAACAACTATTTTGAAAAAGAAATATTTGAAATAGAATATTTGAAAATAGAAATTTATGAAGCCGTGTTGATTAGATTGACGCCATTTTGACGTGAACGATATTTATATCGATTTTATTCGATTTCGAAATGAATTGAATATATAACGATTTCGAAATGAATTGAATATATAACGATTTCGAAATGAATTGAATTGAAAAACGATTTCGAAATGAATTGAATTGAAAACGATTTCGAAATGAATTGAATATATAACGATTTCGAAATGAATTGAATTGAATAACGATTTCGAAATGAATTGAATTGAAAACGATTTCGAAATGAATTGAATTGAAAACGAATTCAAATTGAATCGAAAGCAAATTGAAATGAATTCAAATTGGATTGAAATTTGAATTGAATGGAAATGAATTTTAAAACGAATTTATAAAGAAGAATTCAATTTTGATTTGAATTGAAATGGAAGTTGAAATTGCTTTTGAAACGAATTTAAAACTATTTATATAATTCGTTTTAAATAGAAATCGACGAAATATATATTATATATATTATATATATATATAATATAATGGCCTGAATAGAACGCGCCGCGCCACGGCAGTTCGTGAATTTCGACCATTTATTTCAAACGGACATTACGGGAGATCCGACCGTCGGATTCTCCTAAAACCGGAACCGTTGGGTTCGTATCGAAAAGAGCTTTCTAATGAATATTAGAAATTCAAAATCTAACGGTTGGATTTGGAATTATGTCCAAATCAAATTTGAAAAAGGTCGCTGTAAATGCAGTTCGATGGCCATTGATGGAAATCGACTGTACGGGCCTTGATAAAATTATTAAAAATAGTAATAATTTGTGTAAAATCATAAGAAATGATTCGGGAAAAATTGGGATGAAAAACTCCATATTTGAAAAGATAAAAATAGATTTTTATCGAAATGAACTAGTTTTGAACTAGAAATATAATTCTATTTATTTTTAAATAAATAAATTGAATTTGAAAAGGGTTTTAAAAATAACCAAAATTTCCAATGATTGCATTGGAGTGGATTTGAATCGAAATTGTCTTCGGAATATTTCGATGTTGGAATTCGAGATTATACAGATGTTGTTATGGGAATTTGAAAGATATACATTTATATCGTTATTTCAATACGACATTTGTTAATCGTAGAATTTGATATTGAATATAAGCCGATATATTTTCTATTCAGAGCCTTGTATTGAATATCAAATGTGATTTGGGTTTGTCGTGAATGGTGTCTTCACTAACACTGTTCTTGAACCCAGTTGTGAAAAGATTAAATCTTTTTATTTAGATTTAATGAAGTGTACCAATTGAATAATATTTAATTGGAATTGAAGTGATATTGATTTTTGGGTTTATCGTGAACAGTGTTTTAAATAACACTCGTTCTTTAACCCAATAATTAATGGAATGTGATTTTGGGGTTTATCGTGAACTATGTTTTAAATGACACTGATTCTTTAACCCAGTTAAAGATTAAAACTAAGTGGAGTTTTAAGGAATCTTTAATTAGATTAAAAAGATCAAAAATGGAGTACCACCAGTTTTGCTCCAGGCGATAGTTAAATCTTTAATTAGATTTGAACGTGAAATGGTAATTGAATTTACCGATGACACTGTGGTGTTAGATATGAAGTATTACCAGTTTTACTTCATGGGATGAATAGGTTGGGATGGGGAAATTAAAATAAATGATTACTTCGGTAAGGTTCGCTAATCCCGACTAGTTTGAATTGATATTCAAAAATAGATTAAAGAATAAATTCAAGGAATTTATCTTGGATAAAATTAATGGGAACCTTTCCCTATGAATGTGGAATTTAGAAACTAACTGTCGGTTAGCCAAGCAGAATGGTTTTCTGGATATTGATCTGATGTTGGTTTCGGCCTTCGGGGTTAATATTTGGGAAATTATTCTCTTGATTAATTTACGGTTAGTGACTAATGAATTGGAATGAGGCGTATGTTGTGTTTGTGTAACACTTATTTAAAATAATACGCGAGTTATTCGGAAAGACCGGGTTTATCCCATTCTGAATAACTGATACGACGATAAGTCGAAGATGAAGACGATGGTCGAAGACCAGAAGTCTTCACGTCGTTTGGGTAATTACTGATGATCTTGATTGGGCTGTACACCCAAGAAGATGGAAACAGTTAGTGATCGTCCAGACGTACTTGGAGATCGATGGATATGCGGGGTACTAGGTGCCTCCGGTTTCGTTCAGCCCCAGAACGGACTTGTAAATGGACTGTGTGTCTGACATTGGATTTTAGTCCGTGTGATTGATCTCTATTAAATATATATCTGTTTGGCGGCGGAGAATTTATTCTCTTGCTTAACGCCCTTCTCTGAGACGTACGAGCTCAGGGGTTATATATTGATGAATATCAAACGCATGGAGTGAATTGCCTGTGTGGCATGCCTAAGTGGCAATTGATCGAGGCTTCTGTTGAAAAGCAAAGTCTTGTGGTGATGATCAAAGCACGGCCTTTGTGGCATAGCTTTGTGTAACGTTTACCTCGCGTGTTTCACACCCGGTATGAACCAAAAATGGGAGACGGACCTCAGGGAGGACTTGCGTTTCTTTCTAGCTAAAAGTGGCGTCAGTGGTTTTACACGCCCTGACGAGTTTGACTTATGTGGTTGTTGCTGTTGCGAGGCGCCTCGGATTGATCGGTCGTTCTCGAACCGATGGAGTCATTTGATGGCTCATTTGCGCCCCAAAGGGCGGGGAAACGTAGTGTTCAGGCATTTTAATCCACATCGGTGGACCGGCCCTGACGCTCCTAGGGTCACTCGAGCTCTGATCCTGAGACATGGTAGGCTAGATTGTCTCGAATCGGTTGAGGACTATCTTTTGCCTCGGTTCATAGATGAAAATCCAATTTCCAAATACGTGACATTTGCGGTTTTAATTGTAAACCTATATATGGCGACATGATATATGGTACCCATGCCGCCTATGATTGATACTTATGATTTGAAGTTGTTTTATACACTATGCACTTATTATAGTATCAATAATTTGTTTTAAACGTATCAAGCATTCTTTGGCTGTTATAAGGGAAAACCCTATCCCCCGGCTTGCATTGCATTGTGTGATAGGACCTGGGTCTTATAACAGCTTCATTTTTCTTTACTTAGCATTGCGCTGTTTGTTTTAGGCACTGGTATTCTTGGGAGGAAACCCGTTCCATGTTATACGGCGTGGTCCCTTGATTTACCTAGCTTTAAAAATAAAGATTAATAACTGTTTTAGTTCTCACACCAGTCACATGACTGACCTGGAGTTTATTGTTTTAACCTAAACTCTGGGTGCCCCTATTTTGACACGGGCAGCTAGTAGTTTTGGTTTTGCAGATTTATATTCACAGGATCCTGGTTCATAGCTGGAACGATATCCGGAAAGCTTTGTATCCGTATATCTCCTTCTAGTTGTGTATTGTATTATTTTCCGCTGCGATGTATTTAAATGTAATTTAAATCTCTGATATTTCTGTGTAATATTCATTTATACTCTGTATATTCTTGTAATCTGGTGCATTGTTGTAATATACAATGAAATGTTCTTCTGTATGCGTTCTGTTGTGGTTTGTTCTCGAACTATCCGACGCTTTCCTTTACGGGGAAGTTACGGGTTTTCACAGTGATATATTTTCTATTCAGAGCCTTGTATTTAATATCAAATGTGATTTGGGTTTGTCGTGAATGGTGTCTTCATTAACACTGTTCTTAAACCCAGTTGAGAAAAAGATTAAATCTTTTTATTTAGATTTAATGAAGTGTACCAATTAAATGATATTTAATTGGAATTGAATTGGTATTATTTTTGGGTTTATCGTGAACAGTGTTTTAAATAACACTTGTTCTTTAACCCGATAATTAATGGAACGTGATTTTGGGTTTATCGTGAACCGTGTTTTAAATGACACTGATTCTTTAACCCAGTTAAAGATTAAAAATAAGTGGAGTTTTAATGAATCTTTAATTAGATTGAAAAGATCGAGAATGGAGTATCACCAGTTTTGCTCCAGGCGATAGTTAAATCTTTAATTAGATTTGAACGTGAAAGGGTAATTGAATTTACCGATAACACCGTGGTGTTAGATATGAAGTATTACCAGTTTTACTTCATGGGATAAATATGTTGGGATTGGGAAATAAAATAAATGATTACTTCGGTGTGGTTCGCTAATCCCGACTAGTTTTAATTGATATTCAAAGGAGATTAAAGAATAAATTTAAAGAATTTTTCTTTGATAAAATTAATGGGAACCTATCCCAAAGTATAAGAATATTTGAACAAAAGAATATTCTGAATTGGAATGAGTAATATGTTGTGTTTGTGTAACACTTGTTTATTATATACGCGAGTTATTCAGAAAGATCGGGTTCATCCCATTCTGAATAACTGATTCGACGTGGTGTCGAAGATGAAGACGGTGGTCGAAGACCGGAGGTCTTCACGTCGTTTGGGTGATTACTAATGATCTTGATTGGGCCATACACCCAAGAGGAGGGAATCGGTTAGTGGTCGTCCAGACGTACTTGGAGATCGATGGATATGCGGGGTACTAGGTGCCTCCGGTTTCGTTCAGACCCAGAACGAACTTGTAAATGGACTGTGTGTCTGACATTGGATTTTATTCTTTGTGGTTGATTTCTATTAAATGTATATCTGTTTGGAGGCGGAGAATTTATTCTCTTGCTTAACGCCCTTCTCTGAGACGTACGATCTTAGAGGTTATATATTGATGGATATCAAACGCATGGAGTGAATTGCCTGTGTGGCATGCCTAAGTGGCAAATTGATCAAGGCTTCTGTTGAAAAGCAAAGTCTTGTGGTTGATGATCAAAGCACGGCCTGTGTGGCATAGCTTTGTGTAACGTGAATTCGCGAGCCTCACACCCCGGTTGTGAACCGAAAACGGGAGAGGACCTCAGGGAGTACATGCGTTTCTTTCTAGTTAGAAGTGGCGTCAGTGGTTTTATACGCCCTGACGAGTTTGACTTATGTGGTTGTTGCTGTTGCGAGGCGCCTCGGTTAGATCGGACGATCCGGGTCCGATGGAGTCATTCGTTGGCTCATTTACGCCCCATAGGGCGGGGAAACGCAGTGTTCAGGCATTTTAATCCACATCGGTGGACCGACCCTGACGATCCAAGGGGCAGTTGCGGCTGTTCCTGAGGCTCGGGCTAGACAGTTTCGAATAGGTGAGGACTATCTTTTGCCTCGGTTCACAGATGGAAATCCAACTCCCAATACGTGACTTTGCGGTTTTATTTGTAGAGCCTAGTATGGCGACATAGTGGGATGGGGCGCTTATGCCGTTTATGATTGATACTTATGATTTGAAGTTGTTTTATACACTATACACTTATAGTAATAATAAATGATGTGTTTTAAACGTATCAAGCATTCTTGGCTATTATAAGGTAAAAAACCATATCCTCCAGCTTGCGTTGCATTGTGTGATGGGACCTGGGTCTTATAATAGCTTCATTTTTCTTTATTTAGTATTGCGCTGTTTGTTTTATGCACTGGTATTCTTGGGGGGAAACCCGTTCCGTGTTATACGGCGTGGTCCCTTGATTTACCTAACTTTAAAATAAAGATTAATAACTGTTTTAGTTCTCACACCAGTCCCATGACTGACCTAGAGTTTATTGTTTAAACCTAAACTCTGGGTGCCCTTATTTTGACACGGGCAGCTAGTAGTTTTGGGTTTTGCAGATTTATATTCACAGGAACCTGGTTTACAGCTGGAACGATATCCGGAAAGCTTTGTATCCGTGTATCTTCTTCAGTTGTATTTTGTATTATTTTCCGCTGCTATGCAATGTATTATAATCTCTGATATTTTTCTGTTGTGTAATATTTATTTATACTCTGTATATTCTTGTAATCTGGTGGAATTGTTGTTATATACAACGAAATGTACTTCCTTCTGCGCTCTGATTTGTCTTGTCCTCACAGTAATCCGTTCTTTCTCTTCTCATCGGAGACCGGGGAAGTTCGGGTCGCTTCATTTGGTATCAGAGCTTTGGTTTACAAAGCTCAGAGAACAAGACACATTAGAACTATACGAAAGAATTCATCAGATATTGGATTAGTAATATCCAATGGAATGACTCGTTAGAGATGTGATCAGTAGTATCCTAGAACGAGTGTGAAGAGTATAAATAAAAATGAAAACAAATTTTGTTTTGAAAATTTAAATCAATTATTCTTTTTTTATTATTTATTTTATATTGATTTGGACAATCCAGTATATAAATAATTTGCATATACGTCTGATCCACGGGTATTCAAAGTTTTAATATACAGGATAGATATAGAATCGCACTGTAGTCGCCCGGGAATGATTCTGATGATGGGTACCCATCATCAGTGTTGTGTTCGAGTTTCGAAGGTGTGATGTTTATATATTTCCAATTGACTGGTGTGAGAACCAAAATTAGATAGGGCCTATTGTTGTGATTTGGCATCAAAATCTGATTTTTGACTATGTATCAAAGTTATGAATTTGAAAAGCTAATCAACTAATTGATTGATGGTTATGTTGTTTGATTATTGTTTGATTAATTAAATGTTGAACCATTTAGCCAAATTAAACCAAATAGTGAATTGTATTGAAAATTAGTCGCATTTGCTTGCACATACATGTACATACATTGAACAGGTCATAGCAAGGAGGCTAGAGCAGAAGAATAAAATTGTTTGCCCGACAAATAGGTACATATTTACCATAATTTACTGTTTTGTTTGGGTGATGATGATTTTGTGAGCCGATTGGCTGGCCGCTTGGCTTTTTCTTTTTCTTTTGGATTGAAGAAGGCCATGGGAGGCTATATGAAATATCCCGAAGTCCCGGTGCAGGGGAGGTTATGGCGAAATTAATTCGAAAATTTAGGGTGTTAGCCAAATTTTTGAAAAATTTGAAAAGTTCTTAGAAACTGGAAAGTTGAAGAACTTAAGCCGTAGTGAAAACACTGGAAGTTGAGTTGATTAGTTAAACAACTTTCGGCTTCGTTCATTTTCGGGGACGAAAAGTTTTAAGTTGGAAAGATTGTAATAACCCGGAAATCTGAGCCAATTTAAAATTTTTATTTTGGCAATTTTAGCGGATTTTGAATATTTAAAATGAATTATTTTAAATAATAACGACGAGAAATTTATTTTGAATAGAATTCGAACGTATATATTATATAGATCGTCGTTAGAATATAAATAATTATTTATAATTATAAAAGGAATTGAAAATGGCGTGGTAGTTCGATAATTCGATTTCAAATTTCAAATGAATGTACAGGATTCAAAATAAACCGGATTTTAGTGAAACCAAAAATATTTGAATCTAATTGAGAATATCTTTCCAACGAATCCGAGAAATTGAAATTTCATAGCGGGAATCAAAAGATATGTCCAGTTGAAATTTCAGAATAGTCGCTATGGAATTTCGGCCCTTAAAAATGACAATTTTGCAAACGAACTCGGATTTCGACGAAACCACTTTTGTTGGATCCGCGATGTAAAGTTATTGCTAAATTTCAAATTTTGTAATTTTTCGAATCAGTATGTGAGCGTGGCAAAGGAAAACGCGTTTGACCAGTTTCAGTTGATTTTAATCGACTGGAAAATGGCCATTTTTCAAATGGTCTCAGATTCGACGAAATTAGTTTTGTTAGGACCGTATCGTCAATACGAAGCTAGAAAATATTTTTCTGGACTTTTTCGAGTTAGTATGTGACCCCTGTAAATTGAAATGTGTGTTCAAATTCAATATATAGAGTTATATGTTGATTTGGACGAAAACTGATCGAAACGATCGAATCATCTTACGATACATATCCCATTGTGTTCGAAATGGGGGTAATTAGCAATGGACAACATGCGATGGGTCTCGTTTGGAGGTCGAAAATAAAAGTTGCTTTTTGGTGGAAAATAAAATAATAAAATAATAATAAAACCTCTCTCCTCTCCTATACCCTCAGCGTCAACCCCCCCTCGATTCATTCATTACAAAAAAGAAAAGAAAAAAAACGAAGAAGGGGGAGGAGCCGTCGCTCCTCCACCAGCGATGGGCCAGCACCGCCGTTCAGGCGATAGCCGCATCCCCCCTCTGATCCCTTCTCTTCTTCTCCCGCTTCGCCCTCCTCCTCCCTCGCCGCCTTCTCCGATCAGTTCCCCCTCCCCTCGATTCTCCTCTCCCCTTCCTCCGCCTTCTTTCCTCCTTCCTCCCTCCCTGTTCCCTCCCTGCGCCCCCCTTGCCTCGCGTCAGCCACCCCCCTTCTCCTCTGAAATGAAGACCGATGCAGGACAGCCCCCCTCCCTTGCTCGATTCAACGTGAGTATTATAATTCGATTTTTATTTTCAGTTTGTTTATTTATAATAACAGTGTTTGAATCTGATTTTTAATGTACTAGGAGATTTGATTTTTAAAAGCGATAAAGAAATGATTTTGAAAAATATAATTTTTATATTATAGAAAGGCTAATAATATTATCTTTATATAGTAGAGATAATAATAATATTATTTTTATATAGTAGAGGTAATAAAAATATAATTTTTATATGATGAAGAGAATAAAAATATGATTTTTATAATATTGAAAGGTTAAAAATATAATTTTTACACTAGTGGCATATTAAAAATATGATTTTTATACTATAGAAAGAATAAAAATGTAATTTTTATAAAGTAGAAGAATAAAAATACGATTTTTATATTATATAGATAGTAAAGATTAAATCTTTATATTTGAAAAGGCGAAATCTTTATATTTGAAAAGGCGAAATCCTTATATAGAGAATAGCGTGATAAAAATATAATCTTTACTATATGAACAGCGGGATAAAAATAGAATTTTTATCTATATAGTAGCAATGTAAAAATAGAATTTTTATCCATATGGAGTGATTATAAAAATATGATTTTTATATACATAACAACAATATAAAAATGTGATTTTTATATATGTAGTGGCTACGGGCGACGAAATAGACAAAAGGCGAGAGCGGCGAAGATCTCCTACATATGAAGAGTCGTGGCGTTGGATTACCTAGTCGGTGAGAACTTCTCACCTTTAATTTTGTTTTCTAGTTAATAATATATACTAGGATGCAGACGGTGTTTAGTAGCACCCGACACCCGTCGTCCACAGACCATGGACGGCTTGTATGCTTGTTTGTTTGATTTTGATGTGTAGTTGATCGTGTGATGTGATGTGAAATAAAATATTTATATAGTTAAAAATATTTTATTGTTGAAAATAGAATTTTTAACGTGTATTTAAAATGAAATAAATATTTATAAACAAATCGGACGATTTGTTTATATACACTGATTTGACTGATATTGATTGGGACAATAAATTTTACACATCGCCCAACTGCACAAATAAAATCTGTGTTTGATTGTTTGAAAACCCCACACGGGTATTGGGATGATATATGACATAAACTAGTCCCAATGATTAGCTGTATGTCGATCGATTGATTGACAGGCTGTTATAAGCGTTAAATATTTATATTTGATGCTTATACAGTGTAGAACGCACTCTGGATGATGGTTGATTATTTATCGTTGTTATTTTGTACATGTGTTGTAGAAAATCCATATAATTAGCATTATATGGTAATTGATTGGGCCTCATACCAGTTTTGAAATAGAAATATTTGAAAAAGAAATATTTGAAATAGAATATTTGAAAATAGAAGTATATGAAGCCGTGTTGATTAGATTGACGCCATTTTGACGTGAACGATATTTATATCGATTTTATTCAATTTTCAATGTATATTTAAAGTGTTTTCAAAATTTGAATTATATTGAAAGTGTTTTCGAAATTTGAATTATATTGAAAGTGATTTCGAAATTTGAATTATATTGAAAATAATCAAAATTCGAATTGAAATTGAAAAGAATTGAAATCAAATTGAAATTGAAAAGAATTGAATTCAAATTGAATTCAAATTGAAATTGAATAGAATTGAATTCGAATTAAATTGAAATGAAATGAATTCGAATTAAATTGAATTGAAATTGAAATGAATTGAAATTCGAAATAATTGAAATGAATTGAAATTCGAATTAAATTGAAATTGAATTGAAATATAATTGAGATCGATTTGAAATGAATTTAAAACGAATTTATATTGGAATATTCAATTTTGATTTGAAATTGAATATGAAGTTGATTTTGAAAATGAATTTAAAACGATTTATAAAGCACGTTTTGAATTGAAATCGACGAAGTATATATTATATATATAATATAATATAATGACCTGAATAGAACGCGCCACGCCGCAGCAGTTCGTGATTTTCGACCATTGACTTCGAATGGATATTGCGGGAGATCCGACCGTCGGAATCTCCTAAAACCAGAACCGTTGGGATCGTATCGAAAAGAGCTTTCTAATGAATATTAGAAATTAGAAATATAACGGTTGGATTTGGAATTATGTCCAAATCAAATTTGAAAAAGGTCGCTATAAGTGCAGTTCGATGGCCGTTGATGGAAATCGACTGTACGGTCCTTGATAAAATTATTTAAAATATCAATAATTTGTGTAAAATCATAAGAAATGATTTGTGAAGAATTGGGATGAAAAATTCCATATTTGAAAAGATAAAAATAGATTTTTATCGAAATGAACTAGTTTTGAACTAGAATAATAATTTGTTTATTTTTAAAATAAATAAATTGAATTTGAAATGGTTGTGAAAATAACCGGGATTTCCAATAATTGAATTGGAATGGATTTGAATCGAAATCATCTTCGGAATAGTTCGATGTTGGATTTTGTGATTATACAGATGTTGTTATGGAAATTTGAAAGATATATATATATGTATATCGTTATTTCCAATACAATATTTGTTGGTCGTAGAATTTGATATTGAATATAAGCCGATATATTTTCTATTCAGAGCCTTGTATTTAATATCAAATGTGATTTGGGTTTGTCGTGAATGGTGTCTTCATTAACACTGTTCTTAAACCCAGTTGAGAAAAAGATTAAATCTTTTTATTTAGATTTAATGAAGTGTACCAATTAAATGATATTTAATTGGAATTGAATTGGTATTGAATTTTGGGTTTATCGTGAACAGTGTTTTAAATAACACTTGTTCTTTAACCTGATAATTAATGGAACGTGATTTTGGGTTTATCGTGAACCGTGTTTTAAATGACACTGATTCTTTAACCCAGTTAATGGTTAAAACTAAGTGGAGTTTTAATGAATCTTTAATTAGATTGAAAAGATCGAGAATGGAGTATCACCAGTTTTGCTCCAGGCGATAGTTAAATCTTTAATTAGATTTGAACGTGAAAGAGTAATTGAATTTCCCGATAACACCGTGGTGTTAGATATGAAGTATTACCAGTTTTACTTCATGGGATAAATAGGTTGGGATTGGGAAATAAAATAAATGATTACTTCGGTGTGGTTCGCTAATCCCGACTAGTTTGAATTGATATTCAAAGGAGATAAAAGAATAAATTTAAAGAATTTATCTTTGATAAAATTAATGGGAACCTATCCCAAAGTATAAGAATATTTGAACAAAAGAATATTCTAAATTGGAATGAGGCATATGTTGTGTTTGTGTAACACTTGTTTATTATATACGCGAGTTATTTAGAAAGACTGGGTTCATCCCATTTTGAACAACTGATTCGACGTGGTGTCGAAGATGAAGACGGTGGTCGAAGACCGGAGGTCTTCACGTCGTTTGGGTGATTACTAATGATCTTGATTGGGCCGTACACCCAAGAGGAGGGAATCAGTTAGTGGTCGTCCAGACGTACTTGGAGATCGATGGATATGCGGGGTACTAGGTGCCTCCGGTTTCGTTCAGACCCAGAACGAACTTGTAAATGGATTGTGTGTCTAACATTGGATTTTATTCTGTGTGGTTGATTTCTATTAAATGTATATCTGTTTGGCGGTGGAGAATTTATTCTCTTGCTTAACGCCCTTCTCTGAGACGTACGAGCTCAGAGGTTATATATTGATGGATATCAAACGCATGGAGTGAATTGCCTGTGTGGCATGCCTAAGTGGCAAATTGATCAAGGCTTCCGTTGAAAAGCAAAGTCTTGTGGTTGATGATCAAAGCACGGCCTGTGTGGCATAGCTTTGTGTAACCTGAATTCGCGAGCCTCACACCCCGGTTCTGAACCAGAAACGGGAGAGGACCTCAGGGAGTACATGCGTTTCTTTCTAGTTAGAAGTGGCGTCAGTGGTTTTACACGCCCTGACGAGTTTGACTTATGTAGTTGTTGCTGTTGCGAGGCGCCTCGGTTAGATCGGACGATCCGGGTCCGATGGAGTCATTCGTTGGCTCATTTACGCCCCATAGGGCGGGGAAACGCAGTGTTCAGGCATTTTAATCCAAATCGGTGGACCGACCCTGACGATCCAAGGGGCAGTTGCGGCTGTTCCTGAGGCTCGGGCTAGACAGTTTCGAATCGGTGAGGACTATCTTTTGCCTCGGTTCACAGATGGAAATCCAACTCCCAATACGTGACTTTGCGGTTTTATTTGTAGAGCCTAGTATGGCGACATAGTGGGATGGGGCGCTTATGCCGTCTATGATTGATACTTATGATTTGAAGTTGTTTTATACACTATACACTTATAGTAATAATAAATGATGTGTTTTAAACGTATCAAGCATTCTTGGCTATTATAAGGTAAAAAACCATATCCTCCGGCTTGCGTTGCATTGTGCGATGGGACCTGGGTCTTATAATAGCTTCATTTTTCTTTATTTAGCATTGCGCTGTTTGTTTTATGCACTGGTATTCTTGGGGGGAAACCCGTTCCGTGTTATACGGCGTGGTCCCTTGATTTACCTAACTTTAAAATAAAGATTAATAACTGTTTTAGTTCTCACACCAGTCCCATGACTGACGTAGAGTTTATTGTTTAAACCTAAACTCTGGGTGCCCATATTTTGACACGGGCAGCTAGTAGTTTTGGGTTTTGCAGATTTATATTCACAGGAACCTGGTTTACAGCTGGAACGATATCCGGAAAGCTTTGTATCCGTGTATCTTCTTCAGTTGTATTTTGTATTATTTTCCGCTGCTATGCAATGTATTGTAATCTCTGATATTTTTCTATTGTTTAATATTTATTTATACTCTGTATATTCTTGTAATCTGGTGGAATTGTTGTTATATACAATGAAATGTTCTTCCGTCTGCGTTCTGATTTGTCTTGTCCTCACAGTAATCCGTTCTTTCTCTTCTCATCGGAGACCGGGGAAGTTCGGGTCGCTTCAAAACTGAATTTAGAGAATATCCTACCGGCTATCGATAATTATCTACCATTTCAATTGGAAAGTATTTATTAATTTTATAAATAATAGTATTCCTATCATCTTATTTAAGTTTTTGAGGTCTAATTAAAGAACCTTAATATTGTATAGGAAATTTCATCATTTTATAATTTAAAGTGTATGCAATTTTGTTTTCCATAATATCTATGTTATTTAAAACTAAAATTGAGCTTCTATCAAAGTTAATTTTTAAACCGAAATGAAGTTCAAAAATATATAAAATTAATTTTAAGTGTAATACTATGCTTAGTCAATTGAGATGTTAAAATCATTTGCAGATTGAAAAATGGAAATATAATTATTCGTAATCTCATTACTAAACTATCAAGAATTCTGTTACTCGAATTGGTAATTCTACAAAAAAAATTGGCTGGTAAATTAAATAATAAAGTTGGCGTTTGATCATCTTATGTAAGACCGCATTTTAATTGAATTTTATTTCCTACTATACCTTTAATCGAAATACTAGAATTGTTAGTTTAAAGAAATAATAATCCAATATATCCATCAAACACTAAACCCTAAATATTAATAATTCTTTTAGAAACACCCAGTCAATCGAATCATTTCTTTTAGCAAAATCAAGTTTTAAAAGCACGTAAGTTATATTAATTTTACAACAATAATTAGTGTATCCATGAACTATTTCTACCCCATCCGTAATATTCGTACCCTTAATAGAAGTTATTCGAGTATTATCTATGTAACACCCCACACTTTTTGAGCCTAAATTTCAAAAAAATCGAAATTCGAACACATGCAAGCATGGAGTGTGTAAATCTGGTACCTACAAAAAAATGAGCATGAGCATGAGCATATTCACGACTTAACCCTGATTAATCTACCAAGCCCGAATTGGTTAAGTATTAAGTGGACCATGACTTAACCCTAATCATGAGGCATTAATTAATTAATGCGCCTTAACCTCTCACATTAGACTTTGTTGCGGTTACTAGTTAAGCCGGGCGGGTCCGGGTAGCTTTACACAACAACTTGGTCTAACCTCGGGTTCAAGGTACAACATGGCCAACTTCTCACATTGGGTCCTATTGTTTGTAGCAACTAGTTAAGCCGGTCGGTTCTGGGTAGGTTTACGCTACAAACTCAACCCAACCTCGAGTTGGTCACACTTATATTTTCTAAGTGTCATGTCCATCATGTTTCCAAAACACATTACAAGTTTTCAAGCAATTGGGTAGACCTAACTTAATAGGTAAATTCCCAATGGGTAGACCTAACTTAATAGGTAAATTCCCAATCTTATGTTTTTATGTCTTTTAAGTTTACCCAACCCCAAACGCAATCCCATCGCTTACATATCGCAATAGCGCATAAAGGATAGAAAGAGGGAACTTGACATAAAGGTGTTGAAGCCACAAGTTTAACATGGTGGCATATGAAATGTACATATGTTCATATACTTGCATATTACATTTTTAGGCCTCAAAAGCATGCATAAAACCAAACTTAGCATATTGGTGATACATGGTGATAAATGACATGTAGAAATGGCCATAAGTTCGCATTTAGCCTCACATGCAAGTTATCATAAGGGATATGATAACTTACATGTTGCCAAAATGCAACCTTTAGCATAAAGCTTGAAGCTTTATGTTCATATACTCAAGATAAGCTTGCATAACATGATAACATGAGCCAAATGATCAACCCAAACTTGCATAACATAACTTGCATATCATATGACAACTTGCATATCAAACTTGCATAACATAACTTGCATATCATATGACAACTTGCATATCAAACTTGCATAACATAACTTGATGAACTTGCATATCACATCATAGTAAACTTGCATAACACATCATAGTAAACTTGCATATCATGGCAAACTTGCATATCATACATTTAACTTTAGAGTTTAAGTATGAAAGTAGAATAGGGCTTACAATGCTTAGGAAATATGACAAAGCCCTTATGCAACCAATTAAACCCAAAATGCAAGCTTTAATAGAAAACCCTTAAGCCAAAATGATCAAAACTCTTGCTTTATGATATAAATATGGAATCTTGACTTGAATGCAAGCTAATAATGCTCATACAAGTTTGAAAACACTTGTATGCATGGAAAATCTCATAGAAATTTATTTAGGAATTTTATGAAGAGAGTGGAGGCCATGAGAGGATTGATTTTGCCATAGTTTAGTTGTAGGGTTGATTAATGATGGTTTAGGGCTAGGTTAGGGCCTTATTTATAGATTAGGCAAGTGTTTTAGGCCATAGGATTAAACCCTAGTTCCAATCTCAGCCCTTAAAACCGAATCTGGCCCCCAAGCTCAACACAGTCTCAAAATGGTGCACCAGGCTAAACAGCCCGGCTGGACCAAGTCGACAGGGCTGTCGACTTGGGTCCAACCAAGTCGACTCCCAAGTCGACAGGGCTGTCGACTTGGGTGTTCTGGCGGGATTTTTCCCGCCTGGCCCAATCTGTCCAAATTTTCAAATTCAAACTTTGAATTTGAAATCTGTTTTTACTTGGAAATTTTCTGAAAACTTCGTTGGGCCTTAATCGGGTCATACGGACTCCGATTTTCGAAAACTCGGACTCTATTTCGCGTATTTTTCCGAGACGAACGCAATGGCATAGCCCGTTTCCCTTGATTCAGATTTTGCAGTTTAATTGTGCCTCCATTTATGTTATAACATGTTATTCAAAAATACGGGTTGTTACAAGTATTGACTCTAGTAACTACCTTATAAAAGCGAGTCACCATGTCAATACCGGGTATGAGACAGAACGAGAACCGAAAACCAAACTGAAACACTTGTGAAAACCCGACATTCTCTAGAGAACTTGGGAGGTTGCAATGAGGAAGAGGTCAGAACAAAAATATTCTAGTGAACAGTAATGGTTCAACCAAAGATATATGCCTACCAAGGCAAGTAATTCTAACATAACCTTGTAAACATTTATGCACGACTTTAACTACTCTTCCCAACGTAGTATTCCTAATGATATCGATACCGAGATAGAATGTTTACGCATACACTAATGAAGCCTTTACATCATCATTAGCTAATTATTAAACCGAGAAGTGAATTCCTAACCATAGAGTTTATTTACTCATTTGTGCATACTTAGCCACTTAACGCCTCACTGTTGAATGATAGATAGGGTGGATTCCCTCGATCACTTAAGACCCTAGGCGGACCTATTGGTCATTTAACACCTCTTAATGATTTACTCCACGTTATTATAAACTAGAGGACACTAACTAAAATTCCCTACTAGTTAAGGCTTCTGTCATTCGCATATAAATCCATACCCTGTATAAGAAGAAAGATGGTATCTCATCGCTTGAGACCAATAGGACTAGGTAGACGATATCTTGCCATTTATGACCTTCCTATTGGTGGAATCTCGTTGTACATCTAGCTAACCTTATTGGATAATCTCCTTAGACGTTTAATACTTCTCGTGGGATAGGTATCCCTATGGAATAGCCATACTAGACATTTAATCTCCAGGTTTAGGTAGGATTTGCACATCATTTAAGACCCTTAAGCAGAGGACCTTATCCCAAGTGGACTCCTCGACCCAAAGCCACTTAAGACCCAAGGAAGCGGACTATTCGCGACAAACCCATACCCAATTAGCCTTTATTGCTTATATTTATGGGACGTGGGCTACGTGATCACTTAATACCTTTTATAGGTGGATCTAACCACTTAAGATCTTAATCCCAAAGCAGGCTACGTTATTGAGTTATTTCCGTTTAGTTTCTCTTTACAGAAATATTATACGTACATAACTAGCTATCATCACGGGTTCCTATGATTAATTATATTCTACATCAATAACCTACCAAGTCCAATTCTAACCTTTAATTATAGGTTCCAAATTAACTGTCATAAGTTAAGGAAAGTTATATCCTTCTTACCCTAGGATATTTGTTTAATTATTTTCCTAATTGGACTTAGTATTTAAAACGGAAATCAACCATTAATCCCCTTTCTATTTCATTTATTTTTGTTTCATAGGGTTACTACCATTTATGACCATAACGGTCATACTTTCCTAAGGCATCAGTTTATTTCCGTTGGTTATAGTTATTTCCGTTGGTTATAGTTAATGTCATTTATGAGCCTAGAGATCTGGAATAAAATTGCGTCTTAACAATGTTTTATGGGACTGATTTCCAGATCTATAGTGTTTTACAATAACCATAATATATTTTCAAACAAAATTGTAGGCAATATGTATAAACAATTAAATAAGCCTAAAAATTATAATATCATTTGTAACCACAAATATACACTTTATGGTTTTGACAACATTTATAATTAGATTTCATAAGCATCATTTCAGATTTAACAATATATGAACATATCCGATAAATATTAGGCATATATTTGAGATCTAATACAAACTAGTTAATAAGTTATTTTAACTATGTATATAAATTTCTCACTCACTACAATTCCCAAATTCTTATAGATCTACAATTATTTTGAAAAAAGGGATACTTTCAGATCTTAGATTTGCAAGAAAATAGGAAAAGAAGGGAGAATCTGATAAAGAAGAGCTTAGATGTCAATTCATACCCTTTTCCACTTGAATCTGGTTATCCCTTCCCAATCCATATAGATTTATGATTGATTGATTGTATATGAACCTATTTTTGATTTAGAAAATTATTTAAAGAGAAAGGGAAATGGTAGAGCTTCGTTGTTGCCTACAGATTTAAGTGGAAAAGAATGAGGCCTTACACCTTTATTTATAGGAGTGGAAATAACCATGAATCATTAGATTTGATTAAATAAACATCCGTCCATTTATAAAATATTTTCTATAAAACTTAACCCTCTTAATCTAGCCCGCATTGGACACTTCAGGCACGAAGCGGTCGACCGCCTCCTACTAGGGTGTCGACCGCCCTTCAGCTGGTTTGCCCAGTGAAGGCGGGTTACAAAAGGAAAGATATATTGTTTTTATTTATTTTTGTTTGTTTTTGTATTTCGTCCATTACTTTTCATATGGACTCCGTTTACGAAACTCCAAACATGAAAGTTGACCAGAATTCTAAGACGAACACAAGGTTAAAGTTACATAGTCAAATTCCATCATTTGCAGAAATTTCTATTTTTGGAACCTAATTAAATAACTAATTTATTGTAGAAATTCTAGGTTACATTCTTCCCTCCTTGAAAGGAATTTCGTCCCGAAATTCTGACACCTACTTATCATATCCTACACAACCAATTTGTTACACCCACTTTTCAACCATGTGTGCATATGCACAATGTGCATAATGCATTTCAACAAAAAAACATGTATGCATAATGATTCTAAATCAGGCCCTCCTACATGTATTTAAAACACTTTTGAAACCATAATGCAAAACATCTTAAATATACTGGTAGTTCTTTCTAAATGCAAATCTCGAAAATCCTTTTTCGTCTGTAACCCTTACACGATTACGTATAAAAGTGTGAAGCAAATAATTTTGCATCCAAACCCTACCACCTGAAATGTCAACGCATATAATCGCTTCCTATTTTATCTCTCCTAAATTGGAAAAGGAAATCAAAGCGAGGAATTTTAATTTTCTCTTCGCTTATAAATATTCCATTTCCCATCCTACAGTGGGAATTTTACCACAGTTACCCAAAATACTCCAAAAATTCCCATTTGTAGAATGTAAAGGAGACTTAAACAAGCTCTAAAATATAAAATAAGTTAATTAGTAACTCACACGCATCACTGACAAGTTATCCAAACAACATTTCCAAGGTTAGAACGGCCTTTTTCTTATTGTCATTAACATTTTTATCGCGTTGTTGGTCCTATTGCACTGCTAAAACGTGCACACAAACCATCCAAAAATCTTCTTTACACTGTTCATGTGACCAAAAATTGAAATGTTTCACAAAAATAAGTTTCCGCTTTAAACTCTTTTTATAAAATTTTTGAAAATTCCTTTTCAACACCGTTCTACTTTCCATACGAGATCTGCATGAAAACTAAAATTTTTCTAACTTGCGCTTTGCGTCATTCAAACTATCTATTTTAATGTAAAACAGACATTTAAACGTGCGTAAACTGTCATACGTAAATTCTGCGTTTTCGCGCAAACCGTAATAAAAGAAAGTAACTCAATAAAAATTTAAATTTTAGAAAGAATAAAAAAAATTCCTTCAAACAACGTTCACAAAAAGTTTTAAAGTTTTTTTTTGTGGAAACTTAAACGATTCAAGTTACATGTTGATGAAAAAGGAAATCAGTCACACAAAAATGCAAAAGTTGAAATCACGCACAACAAATCGCGGTAAATTTTTTAGTTTTAAAGATGTATTTTGTGGAAACTTAAACGATTCAAGTTACATGTTGATGAAAAAGGAAATCAGGGAAATCAGTCACACAAAAATGCAAAAGTTGAAATCACACACAACAAATCGCGGTAAATTTTTAGCTTAACAAGGAACAATGATTTATTTACACACGTGATTAAAAAACAATGCAACACCGATCCTTTGCTAATATTTATCCAATACAAAATTCTATTCTTTCCAGCTCTAGGATAACTGTTAGTTAGATAGGAAAAATGAGATTTCATTCAAAGAAACATGCGCGAATGACATAAATATTTTCAAACATAAAGATCTCATTAACATAAGTCATGCGATTTAAACAACATTAACAATTATAAACACTACAACAACAAAGATAAAAATGCTGGAAAGGGAAACACATGATACATGATACAATATGCACAAAGAATAAGCTAACAATGACTAAGCGTTGTAGGATGGTTAAGCCGCACGACTGGAACTCGATCCATTACCACGTCCACTCCAGGAACGTAGTATGGATGAGATCCAACCAATCTCATGCGCCTGTCGATCAACGCCGCTCCCTACGGACCTCTCGAAGCTCTGCCTACGTCAGACGAATTTAATGAGCTTCGGGCTGTCCTGGCTAGCTTTTGAGGTTGCTGCTGCAGTGGTAGCGGCTACTGAACAAGAGCGGGAGGTGCGAGTATAGGAGCATTGATAACTGAATGCCCATCTTATGGAGAGTGGCACGGCAAATGGCTGTAGATGCCTTCTTTATCAACGTCTTCCCAATAAGCCTCACCTGGAAGTGTCAGAAGACACGGGTGAGAAGATGACTGTAAGGAAAGTGGCTCCGTGGGGTGCAAATGAAGGGTTCATGAAGATGGATCATAAGCACACGCGCCTAATTGATGGCTATACCACCAAGAATAGCATAGGTGGCGGGGCACACTAAGGAATAAATCTGCTTCCAAGCTTCCTGTCTTCGGGATGATGTTGTGTTGTATGATACACACAACCACACAAGTAATAGGCCGTAGATTAGCAGTGGTCCAGACTTCGGTGACTCCAAGAAAGATACGCTGAAGAATCTGGGGGTCCTCCATCTCGACAGCATCAAGCTCGGGTCTAACTGCCGAGATGCACAAAATATATGCCAAGTCATTGTCGGTGAACTCGATGTGGGTGCCCATGATCTCAGACTGGATGGAGCAAGACTCATCATCGATGGTAGAATCCATATGGGCATCAAATAGACAGACGCGACACGGGTACAAATTTCCCTCAAAGGCATTGAAGCGCAGGATCGGTGCTAGGCCTGCGGCGACAAATAGCTCCTCCCAACCAAAAGCGGTGAAATCAGCGAACTTCACCGGCCGATCAAAATGAAAATCATAATTGGTCGTGGCCAAGTAACACTTAATCTTCTCCTCATCGCGGTCTAGTCATGCGGCTTCCTGGGGTGTGAGACCGAGGTGCTAAGCGGCAACATTTCGAGGAGATGTCATGGAGGAATCGGCGAATCGGGGGAACGGAACTACAGATATGGAGTATAATTGGGTAATGATCTTCACGGGAAGGATTTTGGTGATAATTAGGGATGAAACAGAGCGGAGGTTGCTCGGATTAGAGCTTAGGAGTGGAGGAGGGTTTTGGGTTTGCTGGAAATGTGGTTGGGGAAGGAAATGTCGGTTGGAACGATAAATATACTGTTCCAGTCAAATTGAGTCGGGATACAGGCTGTGCCCACTAGGGGGAGCAGTGGACCAGTTCCCTAGAGGGTGATCGACCATCGGTCGACCACTTACCCCAAAGTCAGTGTGGTTTGAACCTCAGCCCAACATCCCAAATAAATTATATAAAAATAATAATAATTCCTATAATGTAAAAACGACTTCCTATCCCAACCGAATTCTCATGTCGACTTCCATCGCTTGTCGGGTCGAGAAATTTAATTTCCAATACCTTTTTCCCTAACTCCAAACAGTTGTAACCACCAAACCAACGAAAAAACTTAGAACATAAAATCATCTACAAATCCAAAATAAAAATAAAAATGAACTTTCCCCTTACCTAGCTGTTAAATGAATAAACGATTCGGAATCAAATACCCTAAAAATCAAGACGAATGAATTTCTTTATCCCTTTCAAAGGAAAATTTAAAACATTTCAAAGATAGAATTTATTATAAACTAACGGTTTCATATTTATAATTCCAATTTATTATTATTATTGTTTGTATTCCAGTTTGTACTACAAACTGAAAAACCTTCCCGCGTTTCAAAATGTGGGAACTTTAAAATCTCAAGGATTAATCGTGACAATTTCAATAAATCGCCCAATATATATAAATAGAGGGATACTAAAAATCACAAGGAATGCGTATTAATTATTTATAAATTTCAAGGCATATTCCTTATCATTTCCAATTCCCTTCTTTCTACCAATTGGATTATATTTATTAAAACCACACAAAGCCCAATAATTCTGAAGCACGAATAGATTAAAATTTTAAAATTATACTTTTATAAAACTATTTTTTTGAACCCGTAATTTCAGAACTTTTGAAATCCATTTTATTTTTCCGAACATTTTTTAAAATAGAACTCCCTCGAATACAAGGCCAAGAACTCAAATAAATATTTTCAATAAATGAATATCCGAAAATTTAACGAAGTAACGAATGGATAAACCTCATAATCATATTTCCGAATGGATATGACATATTAACATGGATTTCCCATTTCAAGACCCAGAAAATATCTTTGACTGGAATCACTAAACGAAACCAAAAATCGAAAATCATGACCATCTCGGTTGTAGCTAGATTTTTGTCCAGTTGAATCAACGAAATCCACCATAGGTCGTCCTCATTCTCTTCACAATGAAATCGCCAACAAACTATGGGATAAGACAGAATTGGCTAGAAACCCGAACTCAGTATATTTCAACTCTTAGTCGCCTAAGACCCATTCTATATAAATAGGCCCATGACCATTTCACCGCCGAAATAAATTAATGTCGAGTAAGAAAGACGAAGAAAAACGGAAAAAAAATCAAATTACATTCTCTCACGAGTCCTAATTTTAACTAATTCCTCTTATCGTCTAACCTATGCTCTGACAGTAAATGTAACACCCACACTTTCCGGAGCCCAAATTTCAACAAAAATAAAAATTCAAACAAGCATGGAGCATGTAAATCTGGTACTTACAAATAAATGAGCATAAGCATAATCAGAGTATGATAAAATAGCTAACAAAGGAAACAAAATAGGATAAACAAGTATTATCTCCAGTAACTACCTTATAAAAATGAGTCATCATGTCAATACCGAGCATGAGAGAGAACGAGAACCGAAAACAAAACTAAAACACACTTGTGAGAACAAATCCTTCTCTAGAGAAACTGGGAGGTTGTAATGAGGAGGGTTTCGGAACAATAAGATTTTGGTGAATAGGAAAAGTACAACACAGATTACAATACACAGATGTATCCCTTTTGGTTCAACCAAAGATATATGCCTACCAAGGCTAGTAATTCTAACCTAACCTTGTAAACATTTACGTACGACTCTAACTACCCTTCCCAACGTAGTATTCCCAATGATATCGATACCGAGATAGAACGTTTACACATACATTAATGAAGCCTTTATATCATCATTGGCTAATTATTAAACCAAGAAGTGAACTCATAACCATGGAGTATATTTACTCATGTGTGTATACTTTTCCACTTAACGCCTCACTATCGAATGATAAATTGGGTGGATTCCCTCGATCACTTAAGACCCTAAGAGGGTCTATTGGTCACTTAATACCTCTCAGCGATTTACTCAATGTTATTATAAACTGGAGGACACTAGCTACAGGGCCCTACTAGTTAAGCCTTCTGTCATTCGTATAAAAACCTATACCCCGTATAAGGTGAACGATGATATCTCATCGCTTAATACCGTTAGGACTAGGTAGACAATATCTCGTCATTTATGACCTTCCTATTAGTCGAATCTCATTGTACCATCTAGCTGAACTTATTGGATAATCTCCTTAGACGCTTAATACTTCCCATAGGGCAGCTAGCTCTATGGAATAACCATACCGGGCATTTAATCTTCGAGTTTAGGTAGGATTCACACACCATTTAAGACCCCTAACTAGAGGACTTAATCCCAGGTGGACTTCTCGACCCAAAGCCACTTATGACCCAAGGAAGCAGACCATTCGCGAAGATTATCAAATTCGTATCCAATCGGCCTTTATTTCTTCTATTTATGGGAGGTGGGCTATGCGATTTCTTAATACCTTTTTATAGGTGGATCTAACCACTTAAGACCTTAATCCTAAAGCAAACTACATTATTGAGTTATTTTCGTTTAGTTTCTCTTTATGGAAATGTTATATGTACACAACTAGCTACCATCACGGGTTCCTATGGTTAATGATATTCTACATCAATAGTCTACCAAGTCCAATTCTAACCTTTGATTATATGTTCTAGATTAACTGTCATAAGCTAAGGAAAGTTATATCCTTCTTATCCTAGGATATTTGTTTAATTATTTTCCTAATTGGATTTAATATTTAAAATGACAATCAATACCCATTAATCCCCTTTTTATTTCATTTATTTTTGTTTCATAGGGTTACTACCATTTTTGAACATAACGGTCATATTTTCCTAAGTCATCAATTCATTTCCATTGATTATAATTAATGTCATTTATGAGCCTAATGGTCATAATTTTTCTAAGACATTAATTAACAATGAAATATCCTTATTATATCAGTCCTGATATACGTATTTGTTGTACCCTAACAGACATTACTAATTTATTTATTGTCCGTTGTGTGTGTAAATATATATAATTATGCACCGGACCCCTCACATTAAGCCGACCACCTGTGTACGCTGGATTTGCCAGGAGGTTCCTGGCATACTTCTACCACAAGTTGAGCTTAACCTCATGTCTTATTGCAGTTATAATTTAATTTCCTAATTCGGATTTACAATATTAATCCTAGCAAGTTTAGAAATTTTAATCATTAGGCTTACTACCTAATTAAATTTGTTTTCCCAATCAATGTTGGTTACAATAGCTATTTATTTATCTACTTGTGACCCTATTTATAGCAATCAATTATACTAATTGCTACAATAGTCACTACAAATATATTCATTTAATATAGACTACATTTACATGTATAGTTCCATAAAATGAAATTTATTCAAACATTCATTTATATATATATATATATATATATATATATATATATTTCGTTGTTTATGTAGATTCAGATAGATAATGTTTTTATATTTGTATTTATATTTTTGCACAGTTAATTTAGTTATTTTCTTTTGTTATTATTATCGTTATGTTTAATAATTTGGTTCAACTAATAACCAAACATTCCTTTTTGTATTCAGTCTTGAAACAAGGTTCTAAATCTTTATAAAAAGACTGTCAATAAATTTTGTAAATCATGCCTGAATATTGGAATAAACATATTTCAAACCACAGGAAATATATATTTATGTATGTTTTGGAATAGTTGATGTAAACTACGCACAAATATATATATATATATATATGTGTGTGTGTGTGTGTGTGTGTGTGTATTTATTTATACGTGAATTTTCACAATTTTTTCCTTTTACAATATTCGATACATTTCTTAGTGGTTTCAAATAATGTCTTTTTATTTAAAGAGGACAAAAAGGCACAATTTATAAACACTAAGTTAAACCTTAACAAAATTGAGCAAAAAAGGTTTATGTCTTTCTAATCAAAATGACATAATTTATCATTTAACACAGAAACTAGAGATCTGGAATAAAACTACATCTTAACTGTGTTTTATAGAATTGATTTCCAGATCTACAGTGTTTTATAATAACCATAATATATTTTCAAACACAATTGTAAGCAATATGTATAAACAATTAAATAATCTTACAAATTATAATATTATTCATAACCACAAATATATACTTTCAAGATTTGACAACATTTATAAATATATCGGATAAGCATCATTTCAGATTTAACAATATATGGATATATTTGATAAATGCTGGGCATAGATTTAAGATTTAATACAAACGAGTTAATAAGTTATTGTAACTTTGTATATAAATTTCCCACTTACCTGAAAGGATCCAAATCTAAAATCTGAATAACCTTATAGGCCTACAATTCCCAAATTCTTACAGATCAACAATTATTCTGAAAAGCGGATACTTTCAGATATTAGATTTGCAAGAAAATAGGAAAAGAGGGGAGAATCTAATAAAGAAGAGCTTAGACGTCAATTAATACCCTTTTTGAAGCGACCCGAACTTCCCCGGTCTCCGAAATGATGAGAAAGAACGAATTACTGTGAGGACAAGACAAATCAGAACGCAGACGGAAGAACATTTCATTGTTAATTACAACAATTCCATCAGATACAAGAATATACAGAGTATAAATGAATAAATTACATTCGATAAATATCAGAGATTACAATAAATTACATAGCAGCGGAAAATAATACAAAGCACAACTGAAGGGGATATACGGATACAGAGCTTTCCGGATATCATTCCAGCTGTAAACCAGGATCCTGTGAATATAAATCTGCAAAACCAAAACTACTAGCTGCCCGTGCGGAAAATATGGGCACCCAGAGTTTAGGTTAAAACAATAAACTCCAGGTCAGTCATGTGACTGGTGTGAGAACTAAAACAGTTATTTAAAACTTTACATTAAAAGAGAGTAATTCAAGGGACCACGCCGTATAACACGGAACGGGTTTCCTCCCAAGAATACCAATGCATAGAAAAGACAACGCAATGCTTTTTCAAAAAATGAAGCTATTATAAGACCCAGGTCCCATCACACAATGCAACGCAAGCCGGAGGATAGGGTTTTCCCTTATAATAGCCAAACATGCTTGGTACGTTTAAAACAAATCATTTGATACTATAATAAGTGTATAGTGTCAAAACAATTTCAATCATAAATATAAATCATAGACGGCATGGGTACCATATATCATGTCGCCATACTAGTTCTACAATTAAAACCACAATACACGTATTGGAAATTGGATTTCCGTCATGAGTCGAGGCAAGGGGCAAGCTCCTCTCCGCGTTCGAGACACTCTAGCAAATGTCTCAGGACTACGCACTCTGGGCAATCCTGGATCGGTTGGGCCGGTCCTCACTTACGTTAGAGGATTATTTATTCCTGAACACACGTTTCCCGGTCCTTACAGACCTATAATCGAGGCGCCTCATTCTAACAACCACAAAGGTGAAAAGTATATAAATGTCAGGGCTGGTAAGTCACTGACACCACCAAAGCTAGAAAGAAACGTCGTGTTCTCCTAACGGTCTGTATCCTGTTTTTAACTCATACCGAGGTGTGAGGCTCGCGAATTCACGTTATACACAAAGCTGCCACGTAGGCCGTGCTTTGATCATCAACCACAAGACTTTGCTTTTCAAAAGAAGCCTTGATCATTGCATCTTAACGTGCCACACAGGCAATTCATGCCATGCGACTGATGTCCGTCGATATACAACCTCTGAGCTCGTACGTCTCAGAGAAGGGCGTTAAGCAAAAGAATAAATTCTCCGCCGCCAAACAGATGTATATTTAATAGAAATCAATCAACACAGAATAAAATCCAATGTCAGACACACAATCCATTTACAAGTCCGTTCTGGGTCTGAACGAAACCGGAGGCACTTTCCTCGCATATCCATCCATCTCCAAGTACGTCTGGACGACCACCAACTATTTCCATCCTCTTGGGTGTACAGCCCAATCAGGATCGTTAGTAATTACCCAAACGATGTTAAGACTTCCGGTCTTCAACCACCATCTTCATCTCCGACTTATCGTCGAATCGGTTATTCAGAATGGGTATAAACCCGGACTTTCCGAACAACCCGCGTATATTAAAAACAAATGTTACACAAACACAACATACGCCTCATTCCAATTCATATTCTCAGGAAAAGGTTCCCATTAATTTTATCCAAGATAAATTCTTTAAAATTTATCCTTTAATCTTCCTTTGGATGTCATTTCAAACCAAGTTATGGTTTTTCAAACTAGTCGGGATGAGCGAACCACACCGAAGTAATTATTTATTTTATTTCCCAATCCCAACCTATTCATCCCATGAAGCAAAACTGGTAATACTCCATATCTAACACCACAGTGTTGTCGATAAAATTAATTACCATTTCACGTTCAAATCTAATTAAAGATTTAACTATCGCTTTGGAGCAAAACTGGTGATACTCCATTCTCGCTCATTTTCTAAAGTTGATAATTTAAATTATCAATCCACATTTCAATTTAATTGAAGATTCATTAAAACTCCTTTTACTGGGTTAAAGAACTAGTGTTATTTAAAACACAGTTCACGACAAACCCTTGAATCAATTCTATTTAAACCCATTTCAAATCCAATTTATTTATTTAAAAAAATAAATGGGTTTTAATTTCAGTTCAAAACTAGTTCATTTCGATAAAAACTATTTTTATCTTTTCAAATATGGAATTTTTCATCCCAATTTTTCCCAAATCATTTCTTATGATTTTACACAAATTATTGATATTTTTAATAATTTTATCAAGGCCCGTACAGTCGATTTCCATCAACGGCCATCGAACTGCACTTACAGCGACCTTTTCCAAATTTGATTTGGACGTATCTCCAAATCCAATGTTAGATTTTGAATTTCTAATATTCGTTAGAAAGCTTTTTTCGATACGAACCCAACGGTTCCGGTTTTAGGAGAATCTGACGGTCGGATCTCCCGTAATATCCGTTCAAAATAAATGGTCGAAATTCACGAACTGCCGCGGCGCGGCGCGCTCTATTCAGTCCATTATATTATATATATATAATATATTTCGTCGATTACTATTTAAAAGGAATTTTATAAATAGTTTTAAATTCATTTCAAAAACAATTTCAACTTCCATTTCGATTCAAATCAAAATTGAATCTTTCCTTATAAATTCGTTTTAAAATTCATTTCTATTCAATTCAAATTCGTTTTCTATTCGATTCAATTCAAATTCGTTTTCTATTCGATTCAATTCAAACTGGTTTTCTATTCGATTCAATTCGAATTGGTTTCCCATTCAATTCAATTCAAATTGGTTTTCTATTCAATTCAATTCAAATTGGTTTTCTATTCAATTCAATTCAAATTGCTTTTCTATTCAAGTCAATTCAAATTGGTTTTAATTCAGTTCAGATTCATTTTCTTTTCAATTCAATTCGATTCTAAAAACAAATATAATCGATATAAATATCGTTCGCGTCAAAATAGCGCATCTCTAATCAACACGGCTCTATATATCTCAATAACTTCGTTATTCTATTCAACAAATGAATCTATATTTTTGTCAACACACGACTAATCTCAACAAATGAGTATTGTCCACGTGTGACTATTTTTGTTATTTAATATATTTTATAAAAATTATGGTATCTATCGTTTGATTTAAAATCAGACTCCAACCGTAAATTAGTAAGAGAACGATTCCCTGAATATTAACCCCGAAGGCCGAGACCAACATCAGATCAATATCCAGGAGACCACTCATCTCATCTATTTTCCAGTTAGTTTCAAATTTTATATATGATAAAGAGGTAGATTTTATTGTTAAAATATTTCGTTCAATACATGACTAATCTCAACGGATGAGTACAGTCAACACATGAACCTTTACTTTATAGTGATAAAGATATAAATTTTATTGTTAAAATACTTCGTTCAACACATGACTAATCTCAACGGATGAGTACAGTCAACACATGAACCTTTACTTTATAGTGATAAAGATATAAATTTTATTGTTAAAATACTTCGTTCAACACATGACTAATCTCAACGGATGAGTACAGTCAACACATGAACCTTTATTTTATAATATTCTTTATTTTCCCGATTGGAATGAGGCCCAATCAATTACCATATAAAGCTAATTATATGGATTCCATACAACACATGTATATAATAGCAACGATAAATAATCAACCATCATCCAAAGTGCACTACACTGTATAAGCATCAAATATAGATATCTAACGCTTATAACAGCCTGTCAATCAATCGATCGACATAATTAATCAATCAGGATGAGTGAACTTCAAATTTCATCCCAACACCCGTGTGGGGTTTCAAACAATCAAACACAGATTTTATTTGTGCAGTTGGGCGATGTGTAAAATTTATCGACCCAATCAATATCAGTCAAATCAGTGTATATAAACAAATCGACCGATTTGTTTATAAATATTTATTCACTTTTACGTTAAAAATTATATTTTTAATGATAAAACATTTTATTCAACCTATAAAAATATTCTATTTAGTTCATTTATTAAATAAAATGATATCTTTATTTTTCTAACTTATTTTAGAAAATTTCGGCGGCATAACGGCACGATACTAGAAACGGGACGAGGCCTAGCCTTATCCCCGGTCTAGTGAAGGCCCACGCCATTCACACATCAATCAAATCCATTCATTTCACCAAACAATTCAATTCGAACCAAATAAACTAACCGACTACACAGCCAAACAAACAAGTCCATGGTCTGTGGACGATTGTGTCGGGTGCAACTAAACACCGTCTGCATCCTAGTATATATAAATATATAACAAGAAAAGAGATTAAAGAGTGAGAAATTCTCACCGAAAGCTATCCCAATTCCACGACTCTTCATTGATAGAAATCTTCATCATTCTCGCCTTTTTATCACCTTCGTTGCCCGTATTCTCTACATATGTAAAAATCGAATTTTTACTTCGTTATTCAATATATAAAAATTGAATTTTTACTTTGCTATTCCATATATAAAAATCGAATTTTTACTATGCTATTCAATATATAAAAATCGAATTTTTACTTCGCTACTCAATATATAAAAATCGAATTTTTACTTTGCTATTCAATATATAAAAATCGAATTTTTACTTCGCTATTCAATATATAAAAATCGAATTTTTACTTCGCTATTCAATATATAAAAATCGAATTTTTACTTTGCTATTCAATATATAAAAATCGAATTTTTACTTCGCTATTCAATATATAAAAATCGAATTTTTACTTCGCTATTCAATATATAAAAATCAAATTTTTACTTCTCTATTCAATATATAAAAATCGAATTTTTACTTCGCTATTCAATATATAAAAATCGAATTTTTACTTCGCTATTCAATATATAAAAATCGAATTTTTACTTCGCTATTCAATATATAAAAATTGAATTTTTACTTTGTTATATGGATAAAAATTCTATTTTTTTCCTAATGCTACTATATAGATAAAAATTCTATTTTTACCATGCTATTCTTTATAAAAAGATTTCACCTTTTCAAATTCATCATTATAAAAATCACATCTTTATTTTGCTACACATATAAAGATGATATTTCTAATATTCCTATCATGTAAAAATTATATTTTTAATTCTCTACATAAACAAAAATCATATTTCTACATCTTCTATATAGTAAAGATTATATTTTTAATACTTTAAAAATATAAAAATCATATTTTTATTACTTTAAAAATATAAAAATCATATTTTTAATGTCTATACTATATAAAGATTATTTATTTTTTTCCACTACATATGTAAAAATCACGCCTTTCCCCCTATAAAAATCACGTCTTTTACCATATAAAATCAATAATTTTCAGTTTTAAAGTCATGTAATTTTCAGTTTTAAAAATCATACAAAATCAATTTTTTAAAAATCCTAGATCTCTATATAATAAAATCAGTTTTTACCTATGCTAATTTAAATAAAAGAGAGCTGAAAAATAAAATTAAATAAGTAAAAAAAAGGCTTACTTTTGAATTTCAGAGAAAGGGGGCTGCTGGGGGTTCGGTTGCGCGCTCGTCGGAGGGGATTGGGCGCTTTCCTGGACGGAGGAGAGAGGCAAGGCGGAGGGGTTCGTCGAATGGTCAGGGGGGAGGGTGTCGGCGCGAGGCAGAGGAGGGGGGGTATCGCGATTGCGCGCAGGGGGGTAGCTCGCGTCGCGAGGGAAAGGGGTGTGGAGGGGGGGTAGCGCATTCGTCTTCGATGGAAGGGGGGCTGTCGCGAGGTCGGCGCCGCTGGGGGGGGGGTCTCCCTCTCGATCGCTTCTCTTTTTTTTTTCTCCTGTGATGAACGAAAATGAAGGGAAGGGGGGGCCAGCGGTTTATAAGGGGAGGATATATTATTTTTATTATTTAATTATTTAATTTAAAAAGTTGACTTTTACATACGAACTCGAAACGAGGCCCACCGCCTGTCGTCCATAGCGTTTTACCCCCATTCCGAACACAATGGGATATGTATTGCAAGCTGATTCGATCGTTTCGATCAGTTTCCGTTAAAATCAACATATAACTCTATATATTGAATTTGAACGTGCATTTCAATTTACCGGGGTCACATACGAACTCTATAAATCCCAGAAAAATATTTTCTAGCCTCGTATTGACGATACGGTCCTAACAAAACTAGTTTCGTCGAACTCTGAGACCGTTGGAAAAATGGCCATTTTCCAGTCGATTAAAATCAACTGAAACTGGTGAACCGCGTTTTCCTTTGCCACGCTCACATATTGATTCTTAAAATTATGAAATTTGGAATCTAACAATAATTCGACATCAAGGACCCAACAAAAGTGGTTTCGTCGAAATCCGAGGTCATTTGCAAAATTCCCATTTTTAAGGGCCTGAATTCCATAGCGACTATTCAGAATTTTCAACTGGACATATCTTTTGATTCCCGCTATGAAATTTTGATTTTTCAGATTCGTTGGACAGATATTCTCAAATAGATCCTATTATTTTTGTTTTCACTAAAATCCGGATTGTTTTGCACCCGGTATGTTCAATTGAAGTTTGAAATCGAATTATCGAACTACCGCGCCATTTTCAATTCTATTTATAATTATATATAAATATTTATATTCTAACGACGGCGTATATAATATATACGTTCGAATTATATTCAAAATAAATTTATCGTTGTTATTATTTAAAATAATCTATTTAAATATTCAAAACTCGCTAAAATTGCCAAAATAAAAATTTTAAACTGGCTCAGATTTTCCGGGTTGTTACAATCTCCCCCACTTAAAACTTTTCGTTCCCGAAAAGGAACAAAGTCAAAAGTGGTTTGATCAATCAACTCTACGTTCGATCCGGCTTCTATTCTCCAACTTTTCAGTTTCTGAGAATTTTTAAATTTTCAAAAATTTGGCTAACACCCTAAATTTTCGAAAAATTTCGCCATAACCTCCCCTGCACTGGGAGCCACGGGAAAATCCCGAAATTGCCATATAGGCCTTCTGATCTCAAAAAGAAAAAGAAAAAGCCAAGTGGCTAGCCAATCGGCTCATAAAATCATCACCCAAACAAAACAGTAAATTGTATTAAACATGTACCTATTTGTCGGGCAAACAAATTTTATTCTTCGGCTCTAGCCTACTTGCTATGACCTGTTCAATGTAAGCACATGTATATGCAAGCAAATGCGACCAATTTTCAATATAATTCAATATTTGATGCAATTAGGCTAAATGGTTCAAAATTATCAAACAAATAAACATACAACACAAACATCAATCAATTAGTGGATTAGAGTTTCAAATTCATAATTTTGATACATATAAAGAAAATCATGTTTTTGATGCCAATTCACAACAATAAATCTATCTATATAAGTTTTGGTTCTCACACCAGTCTAATGGAAATATATAGATATCACACCTTCGAAACACGAAAATAAATGCTGATGATGTTTCGAACCACCATCAGACCATCTCCGGGCTACTAGAGTGCGGTTCTATATCTATCCGGTATATTAAAACTTCGAATATACGTTCATGACGCGTATATGCAAAATCTTTATATATCGGATTGTCCAAAGTCAAAATAAATAAATATTCAAATATGTATACTCGAATTTAACTTTCAAAACAAAATTGTTTTCTTTTGAAAAATATATTCTTCACACTCGTTCTAGGATACTACTGATCCTATCTCTAACGAGTCATTGTAATTGGATATTACTAATCCAATATCTGATGAATTCTTTCGTATGGTTCTAATGTGCCTTGTTCTCGAGCTCTGTAAACCAAAGCTCTGATACCAAATGAAGCGACCCGAACTTCCCCGGTCTCCGAAGAGATGAGAAAGAACGAATTACTGTGAGGACAAGACAAATCAGAACGCAGACGGAAGAACATTTCATTGTTAATTACAACAATTCCATCAGATACAAGAATATACAGAGTATAAATGAATAAATTACATTCGATAAATATCAGAGATTACAATAAATTACATAGCAGCGGAAAATAATACAAAGCACAACTGAAGGTGATATATGGATACAGAGCTTTCCGGATATCATTCCAGCTGTAAACCAGGATCCTGTGAATATAAATCTGCAAAACCAAAACTACTAGCTGCCCGTGCGGAAAATATGGGCACCCAGAGTTTAGGTTAAAACAATAAACTCCAGGTCAGTCATGTGACTGGTGTGAGAACTAAAACAGTTATTTAAAACTTTACATTAAAAGAGAGTAATTCAAGGGACCACGCCGTATAACACGGAACGGGTTTCCTCCCAAGAATACCAGTGCATAGAAAAGACAACGCAATGCTTTTTCGAAAAATGAAGCTATTATAAGACCCAGGTCCCATCACACAATGCAACGCAAGCCGGAGGATAGGGTTTTCCTTTATAATAGCCAAACATGCTTGGTACGTTTAAAACAAATCATTTGATACTATAATAAGTGTATAGTGTCAAAACAATTTCAATCATAAATATAAATCATAGACGGCATGGGTACCATATATCATGTCGCCATACTAGTTCTACAATTAAAACCGCAATACACGTATTGGAAATTGGATTTCCGTCATGAGTCGAGGCAAGGGGCAAGCTCCTCTCCGCGTTCGAGACACTCTAGCAAATGTCTCAGGACTACACACTCTGGGCAATCCTGGATCGGTTGGGCCGGTCCTCACTTACATTAGAGGATTATTTATTCCTGAACACACGTTTCCCGGTCCTTACAGACCTATAATCGAGGCGCCTCATTCCAACAACCACAAAGGTGAAAAGTATATAAATGTCAGGGCTGCTAAGTCACTGACACCACCAAAGCTAGAAAGAAACGTCGTGTTCTCCCAACGGTCCGTATCTCGTTTTTAACTCATACCGAGGTGTGAGGCTCGCGAATTCATGTTATACACAAAGCTGCCACGTAGGCCGTGCTTTGATCATCAACCACAAGACTTTGATTTTCAACAGAAGCCTTGATCATTGCATCTTAGCGTGCCACACAGGCAATTCATGCCATGCGACTGATGTCCGTCGATATACAACCTCTGAGCTCGTACGTCTCAGAGAAGGGCGTTAAGCAAAAGAATAAATTCTCCGTCGCCAAACAGATGTATATTTAATAGAAATCAATCAACACAGAATAAAATCCAATGTCAGACACACAATCCATTTACAAGTCCGTTCTGGGTCTGAACGAAACCGGAGGCACTTTCCTCGCATATCCATCCATCTCCAAGTACGTCTGGACGACCACCAACTATTTCCATCCTCTTGGGTGTACAGCCCAATCAGGATCGTCAGTAATTACCCAAACGATGTGAAGACTTCCGGTCTTCAGCCACCGTCTTCATCTCCAACTTATCGTCGAATCGGTTATTCATAATGGGTATAAACCCGGACTTTCCGAACAACCCGCGTATATTAAAAACAAATGTTACACAAACACAACATACGCCTCATTCCAATTCATATTCTCAGGAAAAGGTTCCCATTAATTTTATCCAAGATAAATTCTTTAAAATTTATCCTTTAATCTTCCTTTGGATGTCATTTCAAACCAAGTTATGGTTTTTCAAACTAGTCGGGATTAGCGAACCACACCGAAGTAATTATTTATTTTATTTCCCAATCCCAACCTATTCATCCCATGAAGCAAAACTGGTAATACTCCATATCTAACACCACAGTGTTGTCGGTAAAATTAATTACCATTTCACGTTCAAATCTAATTAAAGATTTAACTATCGCTTTGGAGCAAAACTGGTGATACTCCATTCTCGCTCATTTTCTAAAGTTGATAATTTAAATTATCAATCCACATTTCAATTTAATTGAAGATTCATTAAAACTCCTTTTACTGGGTTAAAGAACTAGTGTTATTTAAAACACAGTTCACGACAAACCCATGAATCAATTCTATTTAAACCCATTTCAAATCCAATTTATTTATTTAAAAAAATAAATGGGTTTTAATTTCAGTTCAAAACTAGTTCATTTCGATAAAAACTATTTTTAACTTTTCAAATATGGAATTTTTCATCCCAATTTTTCTCAAATCATTTCTTATGATTTTACACAAATTATTGATATTTTTAATAATTTTATCAAGGCCCGTACAGTCGATTTCCATCAACGGCCATCGAACTGCACTTACAGCGACCTTTTCCAAATTTGATTTGGACGTATCTCCAAATCCAACTGCTAGATTTTGAATTTCTAATATTCGTTAGAAAGCTCTTTTCGATACGAACCCAACGGTTCCGGTTTTGGAGAATCCGACGGTCGGATCTCCCGTAATGTCCGTTCGAAATAAATGGTCGAAATTCACGAACTGCCGCGGCGCGGCGCGGCGCGTTCTTTTCAGGCCATTATATTATATATATATATATATATAATATATTTCGTCGATTACTATTTAAAATGGTTTTTATAAATAGTTTTAAATTCATTTCAAAAACAATTTCAACTTCCATTTCGATTCAAATCAAAATTGAATCTTTCCTTATAAATTCGTTTTAAAATTCATTTCTATTCAATTCAAATTCGTTTTCTATTCGATTCAATTCAAATTCGTTTTCTATTCGATTCAATTCAAATTCATTTTCTATTCGATTCAATTCAAACTGGTTTTCTATTCGATTCAATTCGAATTGGTTTCCCATTCAATTCAATTCAAATTGGTTTTCTATTCAATTCAATTCAAATTGGTTTTCTATTCAATTCAATTCAAATTGCTTTTCTATTCAAGTCAATTCAAATTGGTTTTAATTCGGTTCAGATTCATTTTCTTTTCAATTCAATTTGATTCTAAAAACGAATATAATCGATATAAATATCGTTCGCGTCAAAATAGCGCATCTCTAATCAACACGGCTCTATATATCTCAATAACTTCGTTATTCTATTCAACAAATGAATCTATATTTTTGTCAACACACGACTAATCTCAACGAATGAGTACTGTCCACGTGTGACTATTTTTGTTATTTAATATATTTTATAAAAATTATGGTATCTATTGTTTGATTTAAAATCAGACTCCAACCGTAAATTAGTAAGAGAACGATTCCCTGAATATTAACCCCGAAGGCCGAGACCAACATCAGATCAATATCCAGGAGACCACTCATCTCATCTATTTTCCAGTTAGTTTCAAATTTTATATATGATAAAGATGTAGATTTTATTGTTAAAATATTTCGTTCAATACATGACTAATCTCAACGGATGAGTACAGTCAACACATGAACCTTTACTTTATAGTGATAAAGATATAAATTTTATTGTTAAAATACTTCGTTCAACACATGACTAATCTCAACGGATGAGTACAGTCAACACATGAACCTTTACTTTATAGTGATAAAGATATAAATTTTATTGTTAAAATACTTCGTTCAACACATGACTAATCTCAACGGATGAGTACAGTCAACACATGAACCTTTATTTTATAATATTCTTTATTTTCCCGATTGGAATGAGGCCCAATCAATTACCATATAAAGTTAATTATATGGATTCCATACAACACATGTATATAATAGCAACGATAAATAATCAACCATCATCCAAAGTGCACTACACTGTATAAGCATCAAATATAGATATCTAACGCTTATAACAGCCTGTCAATCAATCGATCGACATAATTAATCAATCAGGATGGGTGAACTTCAAATTACATCCCAACACCCGTGTGGGGTTTCAAACAATCAAACACAGATTTTATTTGTGCAGTTGGGCGATGTGTAAAATTTATCGACCCAATCAATATCAGTCAAATCAGTGTATATAAACAAATTGGCCGATTTGTTTATAAATATTTATTTATTCACTTTTACATTAAAAATTATATTTTTAACGATAAAACATTTTATTCAACCTATGAAAATATTCTATTTAGTTCATTTATTAAATAAAATGATATCTTTATTTTTCTAACTTATTTTAGAAAATTTCGGCGGCATAACGGCACGATACTAGAAACGGGACGAGGCCTAGCATTATCCCCGCTCTAGTGAAGGCCCACGCCATTCACACATCAATCAAATCCATTCATTTCACCAAACAATTCAATTCGAACCAAATAAACTAACCAACTACACAGCCAAACAAACAAGTCCATGGTCTGTGGACGATTGTGTCGAGTGCTACTAAACACCGTCTGCATCCTAGTATATATATATAACTAGAAAAGAAATTGAAGAGTGAGAAATTCTCACCGAAAGCTATCCCAATTCCACGACTCTTCATTGATAGAAATCTTCATCATTCTCGCCTTTTTATCACCTTCGTTGCCCGTATTCTCTACATATGTAAAAATCGAATTTTTACTTCGTTATTAAATATATAAAAATCGAATTTTTACTTTGCTATTCCATATATAAAAATCGAATTTTTACTATGCTATTCAATATATAAAAATCGAATTTTTACTTCGCTACTCAATATATAAAAATCGAATTTTTACTTCGCTATTCAATATATAAAAATCGAATTTTTACTTCGCTGTTCAATATATAAAAATCGAATTTTTACTTTGCTATTCAATATATAAAAATCGAATTTTTACTTCGCTATTCAATATATAAAAATCGAATTTTTACTTCGCTATTCAATATATAAAAATCGAATTTTTACTTCGCTATTCAATATATAAAAATCGAATTTTTACTTCGCTATTCAATATATAAAAATCGAATTTTTACTTCGCTATTCAATATATAAAAATCGAATTTTTACTTTGCTATATGGATAAAAATTCTATTTTTTTCCTAATGTTGCTATATAGATAAAAATTCTATTTTTACCATGCTATTCTTTAGAAAAAGATTTCGCCTTTTCAAATTCATCATTATAAAAATCACATCTTTATTTTGCTACACATATAAAGATGATATTTCTAATATTCCTATTATGTAAAAAATATATTTTTAATTCTCTACATAAACAAAAATCATATTTCTACATCTTCTATATAGTAAAGATTATATTTTTAATACTTTAAAAATATAAAAATCATACTTTTATTACTTTAAAAATATAAAAATCATATTTTTAATGTCTATACTATATAAAGATTATATATTTTTTTCCACTACATATGTAAAAATCACGCCTTTTCCCCTATAAAAATCACGTCTTTTACCATATAAAATCAATAATTTTCAGTTTTAAAGTCATGTAATTTTCAGTTTTAAAAATCATACAAAATCAGTTTTTTTAAAAATCCTAAATCTCTATATAATAAAATCAGTTTTTACCTATGCTAATTTAAATAGAAGAGAGCTGAAAAATAAAATTAAATAAGTAAAAAAAAGCTTACTTTTGAATTTCAGAGAAAGGGGGCTGCTGGGGGTTCGGTTGCGCGCTCGTCGGAGGGGATTGGGCGCTTTCCTGGACAGAGGAGAGAGGCAAGGCGAAGGGGTTCGTCGAATGGTCAAGGGGGGGAGGGTGTCGGTGCGAGGCAGAGGAGGGGGGGTATCGTGATTGCGCGCAGGGGGGGTAGCTCGCGTCGCGAGGGCAGGGGGTGGGGAGGGGGGTAGCGCGTTCGTCTTCGATGGAAGGGGGGCTGTCGCGAGGTCGGCGCCGCTGGGGGGGTCCCCCTCTCGATCGCTTCTCTCTTTTTTTTCCTGTGATGAACGAAAATGAAGGGAAGGGGGGGCCAGCGGTTTTTAAGGGGAGGATATTTTTTTTTTATTTAATTATTTAATTTAAAAAGTTGACTTTTACATACGAACTCGAAACGAGGCCCACCGCCTGTCGTCCATAGCGTTTTACCCCCATTCCGAACACAATGGGATATGTATCGCAAGCTGATTCGATCGTTTCGATCAGTTTCCGTTAAAATCAACATATAACTCTATATATTGAATTTGAACGCGCATTTCAATTTACCGGGGTCACATACGAACTCTATAAATCCCAGAAAAATATTTTCTAGCCTCGTATTGACGATACGATCCTAACAAAACTAGTTTCGTCGAATTCTGAGACCGTTGGAAAAATGGCCATTTTCCGGTCGATTAAAATCAACTGAAACTGGTCAACCGCGTTTTCCTTTGCCACGCTCACATATTGATTCTAAAAATTATGAAATTTGCAATCTAACAATAATTCGACATCACGGACCCAACAAAAGTGGTTTCATCGAAATCCGAGGTCGTTTGCAAAATTCCCATTTTTAAGGGCCTGAATTCCATCGCGACTATTCAGAATTTTCAACTGGACATATCTTTTGATTCCCGCTATGAAATTTTGATTTTTCGGATTCGTTGGAAATATATTCTCAAATAGATCCTATTATTTTTGGTTTCACTAAAATCCGGATTGTTTTGCATCCGGTATGTTCAATTGAAGTTTGAAATCGAATTATCGAACTACCGCGCCATTTTCAATTCTATTTATAATTATATATAAATATTTATATTCTAACGACGGCGTATATAATATATACGTTCGAATTATATTCAAAATAAATTTCTCGTTGTTATTATTTAAAATAATCTATTTTAAATATTCAAAATTCGCTAAAATTGCCAAAATAAAATTTTTAAACTGGCTCAGATTTTCCGGGTTGTTACACTTTTCCACTTCAATTTGATTATCCCTTCCAAATTTATATGGATTGATGTTTGATTGATTGTATATAAACCTATTTTTGATTTTGAAATTTATTTGAAGTGAACGGGAAATAGCAGAGTTTTGTTGCTGCCTACAGATTTGTGTGGAAAAGTATGAGTCCTTACCCCTTTATTTATAGGAGTGGAAATGGCCATAAATCATTGGATTTTATTAAATAAATATCGTCCGTTTATATAATATTTTATATAAAATTAACCCTCTTAACCTAGTCGTCACTGGGCGCTTCAGGCACGAAGCGGTCGACGCCCCTACTAGGGTGTCGACGACCTTTCGGTTGTTTTCCCAGTGAAAGCGGTATACAAAAGGATAGATATATTATATATATTATATTTATTTATTTCCGTTCATTTTTCACATTTCATCCGCAACTTTTTCATACAAACTCCGTTCATGAAACTCCAAACATGAAAGTTGACCAGAATTCCAAAACGAACGCAATGGTTAAAGTTTCATGGTCACATTCCATCGTTTTCATAAATTACTATTTTCGAAATATAATCAAATAACTAATTTATTGTCAACAATCTATTGGTACATTCATTATAGTATTTAATCTATTATATACGACATGATTTTAAAAGAGCGTTTAAGTAGTGAAATATGCCTAAAATCTTTCAGTTGATTTGCACCTAATTTCTTATGTAATAAATTTATGCTTGCAAAATTAAACATAGAATAACGATCCATCATAAAATATTTGAATATTTCTATTATACCAGCTTTTAACATGTTATTTATTAATTTAATTATTTTTTCTAAAGGATTTCAATGTGAAAAGGCATGTTTTTATCTACAAATAAGCTAAATTTTTTATATATGATGAATTATTATTTTAGAGAAGATTTTTAAATTTCATAATTTTCAGAATTATTACGAAATCATAATGAATTTTTATAGAAAAAAAATGACTAATGCTGGAATTTAATCATTTGAAATATAAGGATTAATTATTTAGGTATGAAATTTTAAAGTGAAGTTAAGGGAGTAAATATTGTTTGTTGAGAATTTTTGTAGATCTTTTCCAAGCGTTTACATTTTAATATAAATTGTTTTATACTAACTGGATTGCAAAATACGGTAATAATGTAAATTTGAGGAATATTCTATTTTTAGGAAAACAAAAGCAAATTTTCCATTGGACTTCTAAAAGAATTCTGAAAAGATAGATGTCAACTAACGAGATTTTGACAAATAATTTGGGTTTGGTGAAAGCTTATGCTTTTAAAGGAAAATTTTAAATTTTTGGAAAATATTGCATAAATTCATTGGTAGCCCGTGAAAGCCATATCATTTTTTATGTACGAGCTATTGACCATGATATCAATAATTTAATTATTCTTTCAAAGATTTCATTTAACACATGAAATCCATTGTCCACGATGTCTATGATTTAAAGCTTTATTTTACCTACGAAAGATAAGTTTTGCCGACGTTCAAATATTTTTCTTTTATTCACGAAAGTTCTATTTCGATATTTCCTAATGGTTGTCTTTTTTATTGCACATAAAAGAATTATTTCTGATTACTTATAACAGTGCCTATAGTGTTAACTTATGACAATTAAGTTTTATTAAGATGAAAAACTATGTTTAAGTTATAGCACAAAGGCTAAGTTTATTGTTTTGGTTCCATCTTTCAACTATTCATGATAATTACCTATTAATAATTACCTATTATGATAATTCAAGAAAGCTATTTTAATGAATAAGGCACATAAGCTCTGTTTTCAGAAAGTCGCTAGTACAATGTTTTTATAATGACTACGAGAATTCCAACCCCGAAAATCGACATTAAAACATCCATGTTATCAGTGCTATAGATTCTAGTGCCGAAAAGCCATATTATCATAGCAAAGAAAAAGAAGGTGGAAAGAAAAGATAGAATATAATAAATAGAAGAACAAAATTTTATGGCTAAATGGAATGACATATATTATTTCGATATAAAATCTTTATTGTAGAAATTTTAAATACATACATCAGAGTGTAACCTAGCTCAGCCTAGACAGTTATAAATAATTATCCTTACAAATGCTGAGAAACAACAAATACAGCGAAAAAGCAAACTATGTTCATACATTGATAAAGATCCCTAGCTCTCCTATAGAAATTTCAATTGTCTTTAGCTAACTCTAAAACTACTCGGATCTGATCGGAGTATTTAAAACACTTGGATCTGATTGGAGTATTAAAAACACTCGTATCAGCTTGGTAAACCAGTGTTAGACACTAATTATATATACCACTGTCATAGATCGACATTTACATCAATTAGCATTGACACTTGATTTTGGTCAATCAAGCGCAACACCCGAATTGTATGTGATTTGTTGAACGTCAAAATCAAAATCATGAAGTAGTCAAAGAATAATAGTGAAATCGATAATTCTGATCATGAAGTGTAGAAAATAAATGAACAAACATGATTTTATAGTGGTTCGACAAACAGTGGCCTATGTCCACTTAACATAATCTATTATTTATACTGCCCGAATAAATGTACAGTTAGTTGTATGAGTGAAGAGAGAAGGGGTTGAAGTTGTCTCTAAGTTTCAGTAGGGCTTTCGCAAGTGGAAGAGAAGAACCCTTTTTCACAGACCCATGTGGTGTATTTATAATGGTGACACAAGCAGGGATCAATAGGAAAATGCACAATGGCTCATTAAGGAGGTACGACCTAGCCTATAATGTGAGGCCCACGTCACGTCCGACATGAATCCCCCATAGGGGGTCGATATTGACTCTAGGGTTGTAACACAAGGGGTGCGACCCCTAGGGTGGATATCCTTGCTTGTTGGGTTAAGAGTCCATTTGTTGCTTCATCGATCTAAGCTCTATGTTTGTGTTGTTGACAAAGTTTCGAGTGGATTTTAAAATCTGAACTTTTGCGATTTGAAGTCTTATTGATCCCTCATTCAGAGTCATACTGATCCCTCACTTAGACAAATCCTAAGTTCTAATCCAATAGAATATTACTAATTCCTCATTCGGAGTGGATCCCTCACTTAGCCAAATTCTTAGTGTCGATTCTGTGATTAGAGTCTTAGCGATCCCACATTTAGCCATATTATGAGTGCTTATTCTGTTATTCGAAGTCTTACCAATCCCTTACTCAGAGTCTTACTATTCTCTTATTCAGAGTTTTATCGATCTGTCACTTATCCAATATTTTAATGTTATTACAACTTGCTTCAAAGAGGTATTTCGATGAATCCAGCTGTTTGTGAGTTTATATGGTCATCCATACTCGATTTCAAGCAATTCCAAGTGTTCAAGTCCAAAGTGCAACGACTTTGATAAAAGAAAGGTTAACACCTGCCCTCCCAAAAAATCTCTTTATATGGAATAAGTGTTTTGTGTGAGCCCAGTATCCGCAATCTCTCTGGATTGATCCCAAATTTCCATGGTCATTTGGACCCATAATCGATATCCATGACCCTATCGATTTGTTCATATGACAAATAGCCACTCCGAGCTAGTATCGACGACCTCATCGAGCCTTTTCCAAGTTTTGTTTTATTCGACGATCCAAGCTTCTCTCATGCCATGTGCAACTTGAAGTTTGCGGTCTTAATCTAGTAGGATCTTGTCAATCACAACGGTGATTGATGATACAAGTTCCTTCATGCCAAGATTGATCTGCAATTGGCAATCCTAGCCTCGCCGATCTATGGATAATCGCAATGTTGATTAGCGATACTAATCAGATCATCCTAATTATGGAACAACCTGACCTTTGACAAGCGTGGCGGCTCTTGAAGATCTTGATCAAGCCATCCAGTTCGTGAATAACCCGACCCTTGCCAAACATGATGGTGTTTAATGATCCGATTGAACCATCCTATTTCCAGAATGATCCATCCCTTGCCAAGCATGGCAATACTTGACGATCCTAATTTAGTCATCCTAGTTTATGAATAACTTAGTTCTTGTCAAACACGTTGGTGTTTGATGACCCCAATCGAACCATTCTGTTACCAAAATGATCTGACCCTTTCCAAGCACGGTAGTACTTGATGATCCACTAAGTTGATTTAAAGTTAAAATCCAGTGACAATTTCATATTTGAAAAGTAGAGCAATTCTAGCCAACTAATTTAACTGCTGTTCCACAAGAAACAGTTTATTACATCTAAAATACTTGGTTCATCGTTATCTCAGAGCTTTCCTAGGGATATTACTACTTCCCGTACAAGTGTAAGTGGCTTAGCCATTTATTACAAATTGAACTAAACTGAAACTAAAAAAGAGACTGTTTATTGCCAGCTAAGAGTATGTCTAAGGAACAAAATCTGATCTCGTACATAGGTAAGCCGACTTATAAATTTTCCGTTAGGGTGCTAATAACTTCCTATTAAGCATGATTTCAAATGCCAAAAACACATAACAGCAATGATGTAGAGGAAGACTAGGGACCACTTGGTCATGACGTCATCAGATGCCCCCAATATTACTATATGGAAAATTTATCACATGAAATGGAAGGTATGATTCTTCCTATAATCATAAGCTTCAAGACTGCAACTTGAAGTCCAATGTATTCCAAGAATTCCTGATAGCATGAGAGAATGGACTTCGATTTATGAAATCCAATGGTAGAGAAACTCTACCTCTCGAAGATCTCCTTGTCATGTCTATGATTTAATTGTCATCATTCAGTAGTTGATGCTAATCTCTAAGTCTAACACCCGCAACCCGAGTGCTTTGAGTATCCAATCCAACATCCAAGCCTAAACGAGCCCGATTTCCACTACCTAAGTTGAAGTTCCAAAATTCAGCAGGGTTGAACTCTAAATCAGAATCTATAGGAGGGTTTCCTCTATATTGATGGGATCGATAACGATCCCTGGATTGTGATCGGTACCGACTTCCTAATTTATGGGGGTAGTAACTCCTGGTTCCAGTCCAATTTGATATATGCTGCTAGGATCAGCTCTAGCATTTTTATCATGATTTTCAAGTCTTTTTGGTTGTCCAACTTGATTGAGTAACTTAGTCATCATTTCTCCTGTTGCTTTCATAAGCTCATTTGATGTTCGAGGCGATTTTGTAAGATTTTCACCACCCTATTCATATCCTCGCTTGTCAGGTATAAGGAATGATTCCCTTCAGAAGAATCCTCTTGACTCCCTCCTTGTGTTGTTGCACCTTCTGTCTATTTATCAGTATTTTTCTTTTTCACCATGGTTTCCTAAGAAAAGAGAATTTCTTTTGTTCAAGTAGTAGCCTCTTTTTGGCATGCCAAAATTTTGACATTTAGTTTTGATCAATCGAGTGCAACACCCAACTTATATACAAGTTGTTGAACAATTTACAATAAAAGTCGCAAAGAAAGCAAAGAAAAATAGTGAAAGCAATAACCTAGATCACAAAGTGTAAAAAATAAATGAACACACAAGATTTTATAGTGGTTCGAAAAATGCTAGCCTATATTCACTCTGTGTAATCTATTATTTATACTTTCCGATTACAAGTATTTTTTGTATGAATTAAGGGAGAAGAGGTTGAAGTTGTCTCTCCAAGTTGCAACAGAGCTTTTGCATGGAGAAGAGAAGATCCTTAGTTCCCCCAAGAGGTGTATTTATAATGATGAGACAAGGATTGGTAGGAAAACGCTCGTGGGGTCCCACTAAGGGGATACGATCTAGCATACAAATTGGGGTCAAGGTCGCACCCCACAATAGGGATCGATACCAATCCCCTATAGGAAGTCTATATGGACCCCTAAGGGTTGCAACTCAAGGAGTGAAACCCTTAGGGTGGGCTCTTTGCTTATTTGTTGAGCATCCTTCTATTGGTTCATTGATTTAAGCTCCAGCATTTCAGTTTTTGATGAAATTTAAATGGATGTGATTTAGAGTCTTACCGATCCCTCATTCGGAGTCGTAATGATCCTCAATAAGCCAAATTTTAAGTTTTGATCCTGCGATTTGGAGTCTTACCAATCCTCCATTTAGAATCGTAATGATCCCACACTTAGAAGATGAGTGTTGATTCTATGATTTGGGGTCTTACAAAACCCTCACAGGGAGTCTTACTGATCCCTTAGTCAGGCAAATTTTGAGTGTTAATTCTATGATTTGCAACCTACTGATCCCTTATTCAAAGTCTTACTGATCTCTCACTTAGCCAAATTATAAGTGTTCTTCCAGCTTGTTCCAAAGTAGTATTCTAATGAATCCTACTGTCTATGAGTTCATATGATTATCCATTCTTGATTTTAAGCAAGTCCAAGTGTTCAAGTCCAAAGTATAACGACCTTATTAAAAGGCTGGTTAACAATTAGTAAAACCTTTAAAAAGAGAAGTTCTCATAAGACCACCCTGCATATAAAAATGGATATGTTTTTCCCTTCTAATAAATTAAAAAATCTTTATCAAATCATTTGATAGATGCCTATTCATTTGAAAATGATTTTTCAGTTAAGTATGTAATGTAAGCGAAATTGTTTCATTTTGTATTCTACAACCATTTAGGTATATAATCAAATCTATAAAAAGGAACATATTGGAGATTGGATTCCAACAATAACAAGGTAAAGAACTACCTCCCGGAAATAATCTCTATAAGAATGTATTGAGAAATAGCCTCCAACCGTCCTCTGCTAACATATAACCGACCCATCTCTTCTCTTTTTTAAGTAGCACCAAATATCTTATCACCCTGGCAGTTCCCAACCTATCTGAACATGCTCCAACATAACCATCATACTCAAAATTTAGAGAGTAGGTATATATAAGGGTGATGATCATATCCAAGTATGCATGACCCACATAGCCCTCTTTGATCTATCCCGTTTTGGCTATTCCGGTGTGTAAGGCCTAAGGTAACATTTCTACCTTTTATTGAGCGCAGGGTTCCACTTGGAATGCCATATTGTCATTCTTTCAACACAATAATTGATTTTCATAAGATCTCCGACATCTCAGAGAAAAGTGTTTAGTGTAAGAGGGATTACCTACTACACCACCAAGCAGATGTACAACTGTAAAAACTAATGTATGCGATCTTAAATACTATGTTAGACACTCATCCATACAAGTTTTCTGGGAACAGGACTACCTAAAGGCATTTCTCCTACCACTTCCTGAATTAACCTAGTGATTGGTAGCGAGCAATCCTTGAAACATGAAAATCTCGTAATGTAGGGGTAACTGCTATAATACAAATCCTATTAGTTAACCAAAGACGCTTAACAAGTTGTCCTTTCCGTTCTGAAGGTCCCCGACTTCAATCAGTAGTCTTAATGTTCTCTACTCTTTCGAACTCGTAGGCCTTTGTTCGAAGTGGTCGGATCACCCAATCCAACCTTGATTTCTCTAAACCAATACTGATAAAAGATATATCGACATGTATATAGGATTGTTAAGCCTCTTTTACTTAATCCTTTTATTTAATTAATCTCTTTTATCCTCTAGATTTCTTTAGTTATTTCCTAGGAAAACATCTCCATGTACTATGGTTACTATAATTCAAAACTTGATTTAATATTTCTTCCTTTAAAACATATCTTTGATGAAGATTCATTTTTCAAAACATAACTTTCATGGAGATTCATATTCCGAAACATATTTTTAGCAAATTGGAAACAATGTGACTTAAGACATTATTTAGTTTATACCTAATAAGTTAGCATTAGGTAAAAGGATCCATAGTGCTTTAGTTAATTATTCCTAATACTGATTTTCATATTCAACCTATACTGTTCGTCAAATAAAAGTGAAACTGCCTTTTAAATTCTTATAGACAGTACGTGTGACACCCCACATCCGTTAATGTCAACACTAAGGGAATGCATTAAGTTCCTGAAGCGTTATAGGTAAACAGACACAGAATAATTACAAGACAGATATAAATAAGATAGCAGTGGAAATTTAAATTTTTATTTCAGACATAAATCATAATACCGTGGTTCACAATACGATAAGTCACAAAAGCCATTACAATAAAATAACTTCTGTCTTGCGCCATCAGAGTACATAAGTATATAAAAAACATAATTCCCCGATTAAAAGAGTTAAGCCATAGTAGAGACAAGAACTTGAGCTATACTTCAGAAGTATCTCCTAGCAAGATGATATCTGAGTCCTGACTAAGCCTGAGTGTTTCCTCCCTACGAACCTGGGAGGGAAACGAAAGAAAGAAGGAGAAACAAAAGGGTCAGACATAAAGTCTGGCGAGTCTAGTTACTTTTAGCCAATAAATAAATAAAAGTAACATGATAGGCATATAAAGTGGATAAGAGAGATCACTACATAAACGGCAGGTGTGACAAGGTAGACAAGGTATGGTGTATGTGCTTCAGTAATGATTACTCTGCACTATTACTAGTATAACTAAAACGAGATGATCCCTTCCACTATAAGTTGGTAAACTTAGGGCATACATCCGGGAGTACCCTAACCACTACCCTAATCGATCGGCTCCCTACTCCATAGATATCCTGTGCTGGTCCCATAGTAGGAGTTATCACTTCTTAAAGTGGCAACCCTTAAGATGTACACAACCATATCTACTGGTGTCACGGTCGTCTTATCCCCCTCTGCCCGGCTCATGCACGCACATGGCCCGGTCGGTTTGCAACGCCCACACCATCCGTCTCATTTGGATCTCTTATAATCAATCAGTAAGCGTGCCCCTTCTCCGCCTAGTACGGAGTTCTTTATTTGATACCTACTCTGGGTTACGGACTGAAATGGGTCCCACACAATATGATACAAGCTCTCCCCTTTGTCTTGTATCCCCACTAGGTTTTTCACTGACTATGTATACCACTAGGTATCATTAATTACATAGCCCTATGTCAGTTATGCTTACCCTAAAGGGTGTCTTTAATTACTTAACTTTATTGTATTTTTCCACCAGTTATGTATACCACTAGGTGTCTTTAATTACATAACCTTATTGGGTTAAGTTCGTGAGCCTATATGTAAATATTGCTCACCCCCTCTAATTTACTTATCCCACCCACTACCCATCCAATTTTACTTAACCCTAACTTAAGTTCATAATCATACAACCCTTATCGATTAAATTAGGTTAAGTAGTCCAATTCATTACCATGTCCAATTATGGTTATAATGGGCTAGACCTCCCGCATTAGGCCTACAATGTGTGGATGCTGGATATGCCGGTAGGGTCCGGGCAATCTTATTCCATAGTTGGGTCTAACCTCATGTCTTAGCCCGATTCGTATTTGCACACTTAGACCTCTCACATTAGGTTCGACATTAGTGGCTGCTGGATATGCCCATCGGGTCCGGGCAGACTTCCACCACTAATGTAACCTAACCTCGTGACATAAGTGCAATCACAATTCCTAATTGTAATTACTAGACATTCCATTTTTTTAATCCAAATCTACCTATGTCATTATAGGTGATTATTTCTATGTTTTCCCATTTGAATTATATGTCCAATTCATATAAATATTACATAAATTATGCCAATTATAAATCCCTTTTCCCCGTTTCCTAACTAACGTATTCGCACGTATTTTGGCGGCATCTAGGCTATAAAGTAGCCTAGCCATAAAAATGAAAAGGGAATATGACAAATGTGATAGTTTCAACATATCTTGGCATAAACATAAACTAGCATGATAAGAAGGTGAATGGACATGTAATTAACATCATAACAGGGTGGACATAAAACTGATGAACTTGTAGCAACTATGATGTCAAAGCAAGCATAATGAGATCTAAATTAACCATTTAGGCATCCAACTATTTAGATCTAGCATAATTAGGGTGACATAGTAACATGTTCAGATCTAAAGATGGCTTCACATGTCAAGTTTACAACATATCTAAATTGATCACAATATGACAAGTGAAAAGGGGATTTACATAAAGAACTAGATCTAGCCAATGTTACAACTATCCAATTTTAATAGATGTAAATTGACCACAATATAGTTACAAGTCAAGATCTACGTAGACAACATAATATAATAACCACAATTGTATTATATCTAGGGAAATAGATCTATCATGACATAGTATAGGATCTAATACTAGCTAAGAATCATACTTTACAACATATCCAATTCACAGTCTTTCACAATTTACTTTTATTTTTCTAAACCTAAAAGTGACTAGAAACTCACAGCATTAGGTTTAGAGAATTGAGAAAGAACGGATCTTGAATTTAATTTGATTTGCAAAGTACGTTGTTGAAGAAAACGGTTCCGCCTCAGTTCGTATCCCGGTAGCATATGGCCTCCATGATTTTCAATGAATAAAATAGGAGAATAAGACACATGTATATAACTGCCAGATCCCTTGAAACCGGGTGCCACGTCAGCCCTAGGGGTGCCGATACCCCTGTGGGTGGGTTGACCCCTAGGTCGACACCCCTTACAGGGGGTCGACCCCGGTATCGACACCCCCTCTAGGGAGGTCGAGCCCCAAGAGCGGGATTTTTGCCACCTTGATGAAATTTCCAAATTTGAACTGTTCTGCATAAAATTCTGACTCATCTCTGACTCATGCGTATATATATAATCTTTCTGTGCGTATACAAACTTAAAACCCTCTTAACTTCTTCATACGGTGTCCGTTTTACGCAAACCAAATGTCTATCTTGACCAAAATTTCGAGAGGAACACAATGGTACAGTCTGTTTCCTCTAATTATGAATATAAATTAATTATTATTATTTAATTTCTTCTCTTTAATGTCATTAAAAATGCGGGATGTTACAGTACGAGCCTCAGAAATTAAATACCAAGTTTTACTAGAATGTTCCCAATTCTATTTCAAAGCTTCTTTATCTCTATGAACTTCAAAATTCTTTCTTTTCATTTTTAAGGGAATGTATCTCAAGTTAATCAATTTAACTTCCCTTTCACGGGCCAGTCCGAATAGCTAGAGCGGAGTGTAGCACTATTTGTCGAAACTAGGGCCTAGAAACTATCTCTCTATCACCCATAAGGTGGTCAAACTACTTGACTGATTCAAAATACTTCTACAACATCCAAATTTTCCTTTCGATATGTTTCATTCCTCGATCGGATCTTTGCGACACTTATGAATGGAACAAATGTACTAGTTATTTCATTATACTCAATCTTTATTAGCAAAATTCATATTAGAGAAAATTTCTCATTCACTTGATCGTGGTTGGTTTAGAAATAATTTCTTTTGATCATTTATTTTTAGTTATTTTTAAAACTTCCAATATTCCCTTAATATGTTTGTTAAATCATTTTAAAACTCTTCTTAAAAGGTTCAGGAAGAAATCCTAAGATTAAAACCACTTGTTTATAAGTTATCAAAAACCAAAAGCCAAACCAAAACCGTTGGTGAATAATGATTTTTAAGCGTTATGTATTAAACCATTAATTTCGTTTCATATATATATCCGTTTTTATAACTCAAATCCTTTCCAAAATATTTTAACATATATATATATATGTTAATTTATTTTATATTGTTTAAAGATTAAAATATTAAGTTTTAAGGTGTTGAAAATCGTATTTTTTGAACTGCCGAAACGTGATAATTTTGATTTTTTTTTAAAGTAGTATCTTAAGGTTTATTAAACAGAATGCTGGTTTTTCACATTCATATAAAAAGTATGGTTTAAAGAGTCCAAAAATAAAATTTTATTTCAAAGGACTCCAACTTATATTTCATTCTACACATCCTTTTGACTTTTCGGACTGCGAAATCATGAACTGTCAAAAGGCAATGTGCTATTTTGGACTTACTTTATTGTATTCCTTTGACTTTGTCGAGAAGAGTTTTAATATTTATAAATCGCTTATAAACCATTTAAACTAATTTCAAATAGGTTAACGATACCATATACTCTATTAGAACTTGCAAAGGAAAGTGATTCCTTTTGTGTAAATTCGAAGTATATTTTTGTGAATCGTTTCTATATGCCAGTATACTATCAACCAATCATCATCCAAAAACAAAACACTTAGCATACAACTTTGCTAATTAACTAAGTATACTTGCATATCAAATATCATATAGAAATTTAAGATGATGGAAGTGTTACTACCAAAATTAACTTCGAAACCGACTGACGGTGAAGTGGTATCGGAGGAGCACAAGTGCAAAAGGACCTACCGAAAGTAGGAAGCCGAATAATAGAAAGAACCAAAAGCAAGAAAGAATGATCTGAGAGCAACATAAACCGACACCTTCCAGGAAGTAAGAAGCTCAAAGTCTACATAATGCCAACAAAGTTCATCCGGCAGGGTCCACCCGACGGGGCCTATTCGACGAGAATTTCTGTAGCGAAAGATCATCTAAGTCAGAAATTAAGAAAGAGGAAGATAAGAGCTCTGCTCATTGAAACCCGGAAGGGCTATCGGAATTAGCTCACTTAATACCGATACATCAAGAGGCAAACACACCAAAAGTATCACGCCAAAAGTATATAGAGATCATCCGGAACCAGCTTCCAAAGCATATACCGTAAAAATGCCGAAAAGTCACATTGGTAGACAATAACACATCATCGGGAGCTACCTTTCAAATGACCAGAAAATCTAAAAAGCTCCACCAGGAGGCCGACCGGAACCCTAGAAAGATACAGACTATCCATACTAATCTACTTAGTACGAATACCGACAGCGGTTTCAAACCGGCAGCTATCCACATACATCAGGAGGACAAGCTCCTCTAAGTATACACGAGAAAGCCGGAAGCCTACATGTGGAAACTACGTCCAAGAGCCTATAATCGGGAGCCACTAACGGGTGTTCAAATGCTGTCTGAAAGTCACCACATCAACAAGCTCATCTCAATCTTAAAGAAGCCTAGATCGACCGGGACCCTCGCTTCAGAGGCCATAACCAGCACCATAAAAGCGGCCGGAAGCCAAACATCCGAGACCAAGGAGAAAACCGGCCGACAAAGGCACCTGAAGGCCCAATAGCCCAACAGCAGAAGGGACCCCGAATTCTTTATAAGTAAGACCCTATGGGTCACATTTTGGGAGGATTCTCTCATTCTAATTCTTGTACTCTGCCTCTCTAAACCCTAAGAATGGGATCAATTGGAGGATTTCTTCTATTTTGTTCATGTATTCTAAATAAAAGATTAATAAAGAGCACATCTATACTTAGAGTATTTTTATGTGAGTTTATTATACTATTTCTTAGTTATTGTTGCTACGATTTACTGTTTTCTCCATACATATGCATGGATTCTTGTCCAAACCTTTCCGCAGATTAAATGAAACACCTCTTTCCATAGGTTTAAACCCATCCTGCAAATTTTGGCCCTCCTTATGAATTTAGATCTTTCAGCAAGCTAGGTGCAGAATTCCTTTCTAACATCAGTTGAGTCTTTTAACAAGGTTGGTGTTTAGTGATTGTTCTCCTCTAGGCCTTGACACCTAGGAGTGGTAATCTGACCCAAACTCGCGAACGTAGAACAACCTATTTTTTCTTTAGGTCCATTCCCATCGACATATCTCCGGTGTTGACGAAAAATATCGTTAACATTTTGGTGCTAGAAGGAGGACCTAGAGCTCTGATCCCTTGGTTAGCCTTTCCACATAACCACCTGTGTTATTCCGTCCTAGATTGGACTAAACCTTGAAGCAGTGAACATTATGAATAAAAGGTCTCTACCGGTTACTAATGGGTCTCCCATGGTTGGGACAAGTATTGGCGAGCCGTGGGCGACCGAAAGGTTAAAATTAGGAACATTGCGTATCCAAGAGAAAGAGAAAGAGAAAGAGAAAGGTGTAGAACCTTATGACCCTGATCGATGGAGCACTAACCCTTCCACTTAGGACCTACTCTGATTTTAGCTCTAAATCAGTACTCGACAAAAAGATATAACTCCTTTCTCCATATCAAAGTTATCCTAACACAGGCTAGAAGAACCATATTCGAACAGAAGGGTGAGAAGGTTGCCACTCCTCTTACCAATAAAAGGTCTGAAACTGATATACCGTCGTGTAGAAAGGTAGTTAAAAGGAAGTTTATGAACGAAGAAGAAATAACAAAACCAAGTGATAAAAGTGCCAAAATGCAACAACGAAAGAGGGCTTTCAAGTCAATGTTGCCAAAACGTTGTAAGCTAACAACGTCAATTGAGGGTATCTACTTCCTAACTAGCACGAGTTAAACTTTTGGCCATCATTAAAGAAGAAACCCAAACACGAATTTAAGTTGGAAGGGCCATATTGCTACTACCATATGGTAAACGGACGCGAAACAAACCATTGCAGAGTTTCAAAGGGAATGATCATCAAATTCTTAGGCCAAGGAAAACTACAAAAACATGTAAAGAAAGCATAGAAAGTTACACCGATAAAATCTTTGAGAAAGGAAAGAGGTTACCTGTATGACTGCAAAGGAGGAAATCCCCACAAACTGAAGATGACCAAGGATAGGTCAAACAACAAATGGATAAAAGAAAAAAAACCTTGTCATCACCAAGTTGGTCAGGGCGAGGCATCCCTCGGAGAGGGGTGGTGTGTTAGTCTTTCTCCATGCCCAAGTCAGAGGGGGCTAGGTTAAAGCATCAAAGGCATAAGCCGCCGTTTCACACCAGAAATTGTCGTGGCGGTGCATCTAAAATTAGCACGCCCTGCTTCTATTTGCAGAAGGGTACGCCCTGCCTCTGCTAGAACTAAGCACATACTACCTCTGCTCACTGAAGAGCACATCTTACCTCTGCTTATGTTTTGCGTTACCCGCAGAAGGGAACACAAACCTTTATCATCGCCTATGATGGTCAGGATAGGGCACCCCTTAGAGGGGGGTGGAGTGTAAGCCTCTATCAGTACCTACGATGGTCAGTATAGAGCATCAAAAGAGTAAACCTTAGTTATGTTTCTACAATGGCCCAGTCTATGTTTCTATGACCTTATCATCACCTACAGTGGTCAGGGTAAGTTGCCTTTTGGAGGGAGGTCGGGTAAGTCCTTGGGCCCTGCTTGTGGATAAGCTAGCCAAGCGCACCGGATGCACATGCCCAAAGATTGGCAAACAAAGCACGTACATCCTTTACTTTGACATCATAAGCCTAGAGAGTGGCTCAGGAAGCACGTACAACGTCTACTTCACAAATTAAATCCAAGGGGATACCAAAACATAAATGCCGGAAGGGGTTTCAGTCTCCAATCTTTAAATATCTGAATCTGGCATGATTCGGTTCTTCACAAATGTTGGAGGGGGTTTCCTGTCTTAAATCTTTAAATACTCGAATCTAGGTTGATTCGGGTCTTAGCAAAGGCTAGAAGTGGACTTTCGGTCTCTCATTTAAATAACCCAAATCTGGGTTGGAAAAAACCTTAGCAAAAGTGCTGGAAGGGGGATCCCGGTCTTTTCTCAATACCGAGATCGAATGATCCGATTCTCCACAAAAACCAAAAATGTATTCCTAGCCTCTTGTTCTAAATAACCTGAATCCGGGTTGATTCGGCTTATCTCAAACACCGAAAGAAGATTCCCGGTCTTACTCCGATGCATAAATCTGGATAATCCTGACTTGAAAGGGATCCGAAAGGTGATAATTTACTAATAGAAGAGTTCCGAAGTAATTATCTCAAATTGGAACAGTCGTAGGTGTGCTTACAGGAGAAATGCCATAAAACAAAATTTGGAAGGAAACAAGAAGCTCATCATCGGAACGACTCCGAATAAAAGGGTTATCTCTTTTCTTGTTCAGGGAAACTTCTTAAACCATTTATATGGAAGCAATTATTATCCATGTTTTATATCAATAACTATTTACATGATAGACAACATTAATACACAAGTTCATTTACAAAAAGTTACATTTTCAAAACCATAAATATGGGTATAATTGTGTGTCACTATTACAAAATGTCATCAAATATCTGGATCCTCTCCATCCTCAGGTGAAGGGGGATTAATGGCATGATGAAGTGCAATACTTAGTAGCTTATTAAGCTTTCACACTTTTCTACTTGTCTCGTCAAGATGATCAGAGGGTTTGATCCGAAGCTTCAAAGCCCAGTTATAAGCCCTACACATAGCCCTAAGAGATTTGTTTTCTTTCTCTAGCTCGAAAACATTCAAACACAAATCATGTTTCCTTAATTAACTTAGCGTCATATGTCCCTTTCATTTCCGCTAACACTCTTTTACACCACTCAGAAATAGCTGATTCCTTTAACCCTAGGGGTGGGAGGGTTATTCAAGTAATAAAACTTCTGAGGGGCAGGGGTCTGGCGAGCGGTCGCAACACCAGAAGATGAAGATCTCGTCATGATAGGAATATTCTTGAAACAATATTCCCACGTCTCGTACTTTGTATTGACATTGTTTAAATCAATTTCCAATTTGACAATACGTTGGCGTAAATGCCTTAATTCATCCTCGAAGTCAATAGAGGGTTTAGTCCTTATGTACGTCTTTAATCCAAGAATAGTTCTGTCCTTGTCTTCTAACAGGCCTTTCAAAGCTTTCGTTCTTTCATTCAAATATTCTATGGATAAACTCTAATGAAAAACCTACCTTCCTTGAGATATAGAAGATTGTTCTCCTGCTGGTAGCACTTCACTCCGAGATAGCAAAGTTTCATGATAGTCTACCTACTTTCAAGAGCAAACACAAATAGTTCTGGTTATATCTTTTTCGATCTACAAAAAGTAAAATCTCATTCTTACATAAGAACTTTATGTAGGTTAAATCCAAAACCAATCTGCCGTGACATTTAAATAAAAAGAGAGTTACAAGGGTTCGCTTTCACTTGGTTAATATATTTATTATTTACATAACATCTCGGCATGTTTGACCCTTAAACTCTTTAGAATGGCTTCGCAGTCTTCACTTAGAAAGTTGAAAGAGAGCCGAGGAAATTCAGTATAAACGCTCTTAAGTTTCTCAAGTAAACGTTTTATTCTGAAAGCGTGAGTAGATGTTGTTAAAAACTCCTTTTTCAGCCTATAAATCACGCGTATTGCATCTTCATAGTAAACAAAATTCTTTCATAATGTAAATAAGCGTATTAGCCTTCACATGTAGTAAGTGGGACTCCATACAAATGTTACATAGATCGTTGAATTAAGTTTACAAGTGTTCCTCTCATTCTACATAAGAAAGGTTTAATTCCTTCTGTCTATTACCTAACTCTGCTTAAGGAAGGAAACAACTTTTCTTTTGCCTATTATAATAACAAGAGACTAGTTATAGCCAAATGTTTAAGGAAAGAGAAAAACATTGTCGGAGCAAGAATTATACCTGAGAAAAAGGGGATTCAGGACAAACAGTTTTCTTCCCTTCCGAAAGACCAGAGGGGCCACCTTCTTTAGGCAAAGATAATTCAGAATCACAGACAATAGGGAAACCTCCTACCTCAGAACCACTCTTAACAGAATCATGGAAAGCTTCAGCACCCAAAGGGGGATCGTTTCTGTCCCAACCATGTTTATCCTGGCGGCCGCTACCTCCGGAACCATCGCCGTCATTTTTCCCATCGTTGCCAACAAAAGCAAAAGTCTCTTCTCCTTCACCTAAATCATCGGAAAGACTGTTAATATATAGAAGACCCTTGACTTTAGATTCACCCTTCTGTGGTATCTCAACACCACGTTCTCCCAACTTAATCCTTACCATAACTCGATCCCTGACGAAGGTGGAACTAGTTTGGATCTCAGGAAAACTTTGAAGGCTTTTGGAAAGAAGGTGAAATAAGGCATCTTCATAACAGTCAGACTTGATCTGTGGAAGATGAACTTACAAGAAATTAGAAATCCTGTCTTCAGCTGTATAGATTACCTACGCAGTGCGGGAAAGCTTCTCATCCTTCTTCTGAACCTCATCGGCATGAGTGACCACATCTTCCACTATTTGATGTTCTAAGGCCGACACTCTATTAGGGGTTACATACTTAGTCTGCCTTTCTTTCTCTAAAGTTACCTTGGCGTGTTCCAGGGAAGCTTTCAACCTCTCACATTTATCACTTAAAGGCTTCATTCGCCTCTCGAAGCTTAACGATTTCGAGGGTAGGGGAAGAAGGGGTTAATTTGAGCAAAAGCCATCTTTTGGAAATCTAGAAAGATAAAAGCATCCAATACACGACCGCAATAGAGTAAATGTTAAGATCAAAAAGAAAAAGAAAGTGTTGTACCTGAAGCTGTCAGATGATTAAGCACTGATAGAAATCCACCACATCTGAAGAAGATGGTAATGAGATATCAAAAGACTCCAGAAACGAAAGAGCAAGCTTCACAAAATCACTAAAATCCGTTGAAGGATCGAGGGGCCTCGAAGGCTCGACGGACCGAGAAGTTGGAATCCACGCCATAACTTCTATACTCACTCCTAATGTACTTGGAAGGGATGATGGTAAGACAAATCCTTCAATTTCTCTGCCAAAAGCATCCTCGTAAGTTACAGAAGCAGGAAAATCAAGCTTTAGCTTCTTAGCTGGCGGCTCGACAGGCAGCCAACCTCTTAATAGCCACAGTAGTAGAACAATCCATAACATAGGTAAGGGCCGAGACTTCCGAAATCAAAACTCCCAGTCAAATGAAAAATCGAAGAAAAACTCAAGAATATGGGACTTGGATGCTAATGAGACTTCGATAAAGAAACTATCGAATCAAGCAAGACATACCGGGGGACAAGGGGGCAGAGGAAGCAAACATTTCTAAGCCGAACAATAATCATTTAGAGCCTGGAAAACAAATAGGTGGACACCCCAAAACCTTTTTCCCGGCAGGAAGAAGATCAAATTGGCGCAACTTGTCCTTGGTTAATAGAACAGATCGACGCTACGGCTTTTCAAGTAGTTTCAAAAGGAGCTCAAACACATGAGATTCACTTTCGGTCAAGGGAATTCTCTTAGAAATAGGATCTAAAGGAAAACGATTAAAGTTAGGTCATAGATGAGAAAAATAGTCGCTCACAAAGAGTTAGAAGATTCACCATAATCAGCAAATTTTCTTAAGATACTGATAGGGCATCTGATGAAGAAAAACTGATCTTCCCAAGATATAGCCTTACCCGTATCGTCACTAACAATCTTCCGCAAGGGGGTAGCATGGAATATAGGGAAGTCAGCACCTCTTCGAAAACGCATCAGGTATTGAACAAGGTTAAGGGTAAGAGAAGCCTGACCCGATTCAAGAACGAGTACTTCAAGACATAAAAGCAGCATATAAGTGCTTGGTAAGAGTTGAATGTGCACAACCCCTAAGTCCCGTAGAAATCGAAACATGAAGGATGTAAAAGGGAAGAAGCCTCCATGCTAGATATGTGCAGTTGAATAAGCAAAATATCCTTTAAGAGGATTCATGATGTCATCACAATAAGTAGCTGGGACGGCCTCCACATTATCTATTCCAAAGCTGGCGAGAATGGAGTTTACTTCATCTTGAGAAGTAATCAAAGACTTCTTGAAGGTGAAAGATTTCCTCCTCCAAGAAATGCCATAACCGAGACTCCTTTTATCAAACATAGCGCTGCTAGGTGATATAATTCCATAAACACGTAAAACTCATATCCCACTCATTAGAATGCTATGGAGTGATAACACATGCACTTATTAGTAATAAGTGACCAAGATAGTGCACATTAAGATGATCCCAGATACTAGTTTAGGTTAAACACACATCAAATGTCGCATTTGACGAAAATAATTGAGCCCTTAATAATAACAGGGTCAGTTTTTCTTAAGGATAATGCTATAAGGGCTGAAAGGGAAAAGTAATGACTAGACTAAAATCAGGCAACCATAGGTCAGCACCGAAGACCTGGTTGGTTCTCGACACCAGCAAAATCGATGGTGCTAGCAGCACCATTTCCGTTACTTAATTTCAAAAACAAATTCTTTCGTGCAATTTGCATATCTCAAACCCTAGAAATTAATATTTTTGGTGAAAAAGTATATGTGTGGCTCACCATGAATCGAAATTCAGATCATGGACATTCAAGTAATTTATATCCAACATGCAAACCATTAATTGGGTTAGACAGAGCGAAATAATTCCTACTTAAGGTTCGAAGCAGAAATATTTACCAGAAATTTAGTCAAGAAATCCTCGAAGTAAGCTCTAAATCCTCAGTGAACAAATAATCCGGTTCGAGAAAATTAATGTTGCATGTAAAATGTAAAGAACGAGAAGGAGCAATGGTAATTATGCAAAAAATACCTTTAATCCACACCGTACGAAAGAATACCAATAAACGCCTCAGATCAAGGAAGATCAAAAGACAGAGAAATGATACTTTGGAAAAGACAAAAAGATTGACTTGAAAAGTCGAAAACACCCCTTAATCCTCAGTGAACAAATAATCCGGTTCGAGAAAATTAATGTTGCATGTAAAATGTAAAGAACGAGAAGGAGCAATGGTAATTATGCAAAAAAATACCTTTAATCCACACCGTACGAACGAATACCAATAAACGCCTCAGATCGAGGAAGATCAAAAGACAGAGAATTTGTAACAACCCGAATTTTAATAACATGTTAAAACTAAAAATCAAGGCAGAATTAAATTTTAAAATCAAAATCAGGGGAAACAGGTTACGCCGTTGTGTTCATCTCGAAATTTTACATGAAATAGAGTCTGAGTTTTCAAAAATCGGAGTCTGGATGAAGAAGTTATGGCCTGTAGAAGATTCAGCAGATTTTAGGCAGCACTGGAGCAGGGGGTCGAACATAGGGTCGACCCCCCCCCCCAGGTCGACCATAGGGTCGGCCTACCCCCCAGGTCGACCATAGTGTCGACCTCCCCCCTTACAGGTCGACCTGGTCGGCCTGTTTTGAACCAGAACTCATTTTTGAAGCCTGAGATGTGTTGTGATGGTCCGGATTGATTCTAGGGTTAATCTAAGGGCCTAAACTAGTTGCTACACCTATAAAAACACCCTTAGACCTAACCTAATTCATATCAAATCATTCTTACACCATTATCCTGCTAAAATACCTCTTGAACCATGGTCGTCGTCTCCAAATCAAAGTACAAACATTCAAACTCAAATCAATTCGAAGATTAAGACTTCTACAATGATTCAAGACAATAAATCAACAACGCCGCAACATTTTTATAACAAATTCAGTTCCTAATTCACTAGCCATGCTCTGTAAGTTCTAGTTGTTTTTAGATTTAAACATTTAATTATAATGTGGCCATGGAATAAAGTGGAATTGGATTTAAGTATGTTTATCGATTCTGATCTATTTCTGTTGCTCCTTTAATCTTGTGTTTTGGGACTTGTCTATCTTTATGCTCATGGCAAGTTTATGATCTATTCAGCAGTTTTCTTGATTCATAATGACGTTATCATCAAGTTATAATATTTATGCCTATGATGATGTTTTCCTCTGATCTCATTTTTATTCAATTTCTATCTCCCCCAATTTATTTTCTTTCATGAACCTTGGTCAATTTCGAACCTTGGCCTAAAATCGCGATTTGCGTACGATATGTATACGGGGGAATTATAGGATTATTTCCTATATGAATATGATGTAATAATTGGCAACATGAAATTGGATATTATCATTGTATTTGCAAGTTTGGGTGTGATCTGTAAATTTTGGTATAATCTTGTTATGAAAAATTTGCATAAATATTATATACATGGAATTTGGCAAAAATAGGATCTATGTAATGTAACATGAGATTTGGTATATATAACATGTAAACAATTTGGCATAAACATGTATTATGAACTTGGGCATCTGATATGTATTGTAATAAAAAGATTATAGTTTGGGATAACTGCATCATGAATCATTGATTTGGGTTTATTGGGTATAAAACTTGATACATGTAATTTTGGCTAGAACTTGATATGGTAAAATGGCATAAAATTGGCATACATGTAAAACGACATAAATTGAACATATATAAATTTGGTACGAATTGGGCATATGTAAAATTTACATGTAATCTAGAACTTGGGCATATGTTAATTATGTAAAATTTGGAGTTGAAACATATATGATAATTTATGACTTAGTAGAGGTTTAATATGAACGCGCCTAAGTTGGGTTTTGGGTAATTGGCATGTATTGTAAATAAAAGGCTATAGCTTGGCATAACCTTATAGTGAATTATGATAATAATTTGGGAATACGTTTTGGGGCAAAAACGTGAATCATGAACATTTCTATATGTTAAACACATTAACTGATATTGGAGTTTTTGGTGGAATACGACCATTAATGAACCTTTGACACGAGATTAGACTCAGTTTGTGGTGTAAATCTGCCCGGAACCGCCCAGTAGCCACAAAGTGTCAGTCTAATGTGAGAGATCGAAGGCCAAATTGTAGGCGTAACGGTTTATGACACGAGGTTAGACCCAGTTTGTGGTGTAAATCTGCCCAGAACCGCCCGACAAATCCAGTGGCCACAAAATGCACGGTCTAATGTAAGAGGTCATGATTCGTTCGTCATAATGAATGAATTAAGGAATACTAACCATAATAAGACGTGGGTATGGTTAGAGGGTTAGGTGGGATGACATGGAAATTTGACATATAAATGTGGACCTAACCGGTATGAGTTAAGAACATGTAAAACTTACAAGTGTAGGCTCAACCAACATAACTGTTAATCAGACCAATGGGTGGGTTAAGTAATATGACTAGACTAATGACACTTAACCAATATGATATGAATGGGTGGGTTAAGTAACGTGGCTAGGCTAATGACACTTAACCGTTATAACCTGACTAGCGGATGGGTTGGGCTAACTTAAATAGGTTGATAACACCCAATCGATATAACCTGATGCGTGGTAGGGTTAGTAAATACACGAGGGTAACACTTAACCATTATAAAATGACTGGTGGATGGGGTTAGGTTAACATGCACTTAACCAATATAACGTGATGTGTGGTAAGGTTAAGTAACAACAGAGGGTAACACTTAACCGTCACAACATGATAAGTAGGTGAGCTAAGTCAATATACACTTAACCAATATGACATGACATGCGGTGGGGTTAAGTTAACACAAGGGAGAACACTTAGCCAGTATAACAAGGCTTGTGGTAGGGTTAAGTAACACAAGGAACAACACTTAACCGATATAACATGATGTGTGGTAGGGTTAAGTAAAACAAGAGAAAACACTTAACCAACTTAACATGATGGACGGAGAGGGTTAAGTACATATCGGGTTGGTGGGTAATATTATTAAATATAGGCCCACAAACTTAACCAGTAGGAAACCCTAGTAACGGGGACCCATTTCAGCAGTAACCCACTAGATGTATCATGGTACCCTGAAACTAGGCAGGGTGGGGCACGATTACTGGGCTGATTGTAAGCGGTCAAAACGACGGCGGTGGGTGCACAGTGTGGTTCTAACGGAGTGCGGGCGTGCACGCAACTCCGGAACAGAAAAACAGGGCACTGGAGGGCACCAGTAGTATACCCTATGCATTCTAGAATTGTGTTGGGCCACCACCATGGGACTGGATACACCCCATGGTGGGACCAGCATAGGTATCTAGAATCATTGAGGGCCGTATGATACATGTAGGTAGCATAATCCCTAGGTTGGACCTAGGTGGCATAAACCCTAAATCCGAGAAGCGTTCAATAGGTAGCATAATCCCTAGGTTGGACCTAGGTGGCATAAACCCTAAATCTGAGAAGCGTTCAATAGGTAGCATAATCCCTAGGTTGGACCTAGGTGGCATAAATCCTGGTTGAATCTAGGAAGCGCTCGATAGAAAACCCTAGATTAGATTTAGGTAATAAATAATAGATGTACACGTGAAAGCAACCTTAATTTAGGGGATCGAGATCACGTTATGATTTTATCATTTTATATAGATTACTAGTTGGGACACTAGTTAGGTGGTGCACAGCAAATAGATATCAATTTAATGGTGAAGCAGAGAAATCTTGTGATGCTTGATAGAAATCTTGCGAAACTATACTTAGTTCATCTTGGATGGGAACCTTGCAATGTTATACATGAAAAAAATCCTATGATGTTATTCTTAGTTATCGTGCTTGTAGCTTATCTTGTCATCATGCTTATGTTTACTTTCAGTTTATTCATGCCATGTTATCTGTACCTATTTTTATGCTGAAAGTCACTAGGACTTACTCAGTCTTTATGACTGACCCGTTTTGTTTCGCCTTTTTTTCTTCCGCCCCCCCCCCCCCCCCCCCAGGTTCGCAGGGTGGGAATACAGCTTAGTTCGGATCTTACCAAGCTCCAAGGCACTTTCATGTACTGCTTGGATTTCTCTTGGCTATGTCTTGCTTTGGTTTATTGGGGAATATTACAAATTAATTTTTATGCTTCTTTGTTTTTGAGCTAGACAGATATTTTAGCTATGTAATTGGGTATTGGAAGTTGATGGGCTTTTATTGTAAACAATTATATTTAATAAATGATTTGAAGTACTTCTACTTTACCTTCCGCTGTTTTATATATGTCTATCTTGTAATATTTCTATTCCAGTACCCATAATGCTCCATTGAAGTTAAGGCATTCCCTTTGTGAGTGACCTTAACGGATGTGGGGTGTTACATTTGGTATCAGAGCAGAAGGTTACCAGACTGGGAAAAAGCTTTTAAAAACCTTCTGAAATTATTTTCAAAACATTTACAAAGAAGCATTTTTCTAATAAAAGTTTTGTTTTACGAAAGGCATATTCCCCAAAGCCATATGCACTATTTTTTGATTCTCTCTTTGAATCTCCTCTTTCTTTCTTTTTCACCATAATTTTGTAGGCATACGACACAAGTCGGAGGGCAAAGAAGTGCCCAAACTCCATCTGTAGCCGCAGTAGTTCCATCTGCGACTAATCTTATTTCAAGCTTTGTAGGGATGTAGTGTGATGGAGATAGCTTTCGAGAAACCGGCCAACAAACTATACAAGGATAGTAAGAACGAGGATAAAGAACACAAACCTAAGTACAAGATCGTCGAGAGGGCAATTGTATGCTCTCACCACTGGCATACCTAAGAGAGGTGGTAACGTTTCTGTTAAAAGTTTAGCTTTTCTTTTCTATCATACCGTGGGAACTTTGTTTTTGGTACATCGCATCCTTTTAATTATGCTTCGATAGTTGAGTCTCTGCACCTTAGTACTAGCATAGTAGAGGATCCCATTTTTGTCTCAAATCCTGTTGGGGAATCGGCTCATTTATTCATGACTTGTTTGGATGTGAGAATGTCTATGCTAAGTGTTGAGTTTAGAAGTAAAGCTTAAGTTTTGGGCTATGGGTTGTTTCTAGGGATGGAGTGGTTATCCAGAAATGATACCATTCTCGAGTATGAAAAGAGGGTAGTTAGATTCTTGACTTGCCTTGGTAATGCCCTCGAAGTCTAGTGTAACCCTTAGGGTTCTGCCATGCTTAGTTACCTAGAATCTCTTGATTCGCTCGAGTAGTGTTCGCCACTAAGGCGGATGGTTCATTTCGCTTATGCATGAGTTATAGAAAATCACCTTAGTAAGTACACTTGGCAACATGGTTGGCATTTGTTTATTTTCAAGAGATAATTCATTTATGTGAAATACCTTCTAGTAAGTGAACGAGATCCGAGATTCACTAGTGAATTTTGGAGAGCTTGCATGAAACCATGAGTACGCAGTTATGTTTGGGCCGAATATACTAGAAGGAGAATAAGTGAAACGAGAGGCAACAGTGGAATGAGTTCCAACTCATATTTTGGAAATAGGAATTAAGAAGCTACGAAATTGTGAAGCTAAAGACAGTCAAAGCACAATGGAGTTAAGCTCAAGGAAATGCGACTTAGAAAATTGAAGACTAGACACGCGCATCATATCTCTTTTTAAGAGTATATCCTTGATCCCTCTTTTCCTATAGAGCTTATTTGCATGCTATCTTTTAAGCATATCCTCCCGGTCCTATTCTCCATCTTATTTCTGCTGCAAACCCCATAAGGAGTATGACTCATCTATTAGTAATACATGTTTGAGGGTGTCCGTTGGGTTGACTAAATTTTTTTTTGGGTTTTATAGGATATGGGTTGGTCTTAGGAAGGATTTCTTGTGACCAAAAAGGAGTCCATCATGCTTAGTTTCTTATAAACATATATATTGGTTGGTCAATTCTTTGGGTATCAATTTGATATTGATTTCGGTCTTCGGGGCTGGTGCTCAAAGAGTTCCCCTAATCAGTATATATGTGACATAGATCTCCAGTTTTGACATTGCCTAATGGGCACAAAGTTTTTACTTGCTTCTATCATTCGACTATATCTTTAGGTAGGAACTATTGGGTGTAAACATGTGTTTGAGACATATTATGATTGATGGTTGCAAGTGGTTGCAAGTGGTTGCAAGTGGTTGCTAGTGGTTGCTCGTGGATGCATATACACGCACCTTAGACACTAGATCGGCTCCGTCACCTTTCATATTGCATATGCATGAGTGTTTATACTTGTTTATGGATGAAAATTAAATGTATTATCATGTGGATGTTGCATATGGATGGATGTTTGTGCACACATATAGTGTTTATGTGACTAGGACTATTTGCATACATGTTGGATTCATGGCACTAAACATATTTTTCATTGAGAAGATCAATCAGGCCTGATCATTTGCATTAGATAAGGAACATATACACACACTTCTTGCATATGTTCATACAGCATTAAAAATGTAACACCCCGAAAATTCTATAACTGTGAAATTAACAAATTAAAGTATAATTAAATTGAAATCAAAGAACCAAGGGAAACGGGATACGCCATTACGTTCGTCTCGGAAAAATACGCGAAATAGAGTCCGAGTTTTCGAAAAACGGAGTCCGTATGAAGAAGATATGGCCTTCGGAAGTTTTGAATTAAATTTAAAATTCAAACAGAATAAAATAATAATTTAAAATCGGGCCCATTGGGCCAGGGCAGAAGAACACCCGCCTGGGCCACCCAGGTCGACTGGGCTGTCGACCTGGGCTACCCATGTCGACAGGGCTGTCGACAGCCCTGTCGACAGGGGTATCGACCTGGTCGAGCCCAGTCAACCTGGCTGGCCAGGTCGGTGTGTGGTCGAATTTCTGTGGTCTGCTTTGTCATTAGGGCTAGGTGGCGGATTTTTATTGGTCTCTCTTCCTAATGAATGGCTATGATCTAACCTAGCAACATCAAGGGTCCTAATTAGTTCCTAACCTCTATATAAACAACCCTAGACTAAACCCTAATCTATTCATTCAAAATAAGATTATAGCCGCCATGTTGCTGAGGAACGACAAAGAATAGCCGCCAACTAAAGAGAGGATTAGGAAGAAAGTTCTAAAGCCTAAAGCAATTCAAAGCAACCTAAAGCTAATCAATTCAACAAAGGAATCGTGTCTCTTAATTAGAGAATTCGCCGCAACCATTGTAAGTAGAGTATTACTTTGGTATAATAAACAACTGTGTTGATGTGTATGCTTGAATTGTGGCAATGGAAGTAATAAATATTTGTGCAAAATTATGTTATTCATTATAAAGAACTACATGCGGTAGTTCTATGCAAATATACGTTTGGAATATTGCGCAAATTGTGTAATTTATGTTGAAGCTACATGTATGTAGTTAATTGAAATTCATGCAAGTTTGGGGCTTTGTTATTATGTATATTTTGTGCATAAATCGTTTTGCAAGCAATTGAGACAAGTTTGGTTATTATAGTTCATATGAATCTATGTTGGAATTTTGACACCATAATCCATGTATTAAGACATGCTTTTGCAAACTTATGAATATGGCTAGGCTATGAATGATATTTGGCATAATTGGAATTCATCTTGTTTGAAAAAGAATTATATGACGACATATGTGAGACATGGCTAGGTTAGACTCAAAAATCCCCTTTTTGCAAGTTTAAAGCAAACACCATGATTAGGAATATTTATGCATAAGGATGTTTATACCATTGTTATGTAATTAGACTTAAATCATGATTAAGTTGAACTATGCCTTTTGTGCTAGCAACAAAGTATCCCTTTGTAAACATGTAGAAACCTTATGAACATAACTTGTTTATGTTTATGCCAAAAGTATTTATGCCATGCTTATGTTTGACATTATGCTATGCTTATGCTAGAAGTATTTACGACATGCTCATGTTTGACAATATGCCTAAATAAGAACATAGGTTCATGTTGTAGTTAAACCTATGCAAGTTCACATGCTTTTATTCATGTCACCTATGTTACCACTATGCAAGTACACCAATTTCTATTATGTATTTTCCAACGTCATATGCAAGTTCATGCGCTCACTTTCCCCTCTTTGTGTATACGCCATAAGCCTCCCCTTTCGCATGGCTAAATTGGGCTTTAAAAGGCTAAGCCCAATATATATGAACGAACGTGTAAAACGGGGGAAAATAACATTGGGTTAAAATTAATTAATGAATGAAAATATAAAATAGAAGGGCCCAAATTCAAGTATGGGTTGGGCCCATGATTGGTGTAACCTTTACACCATGAACTTAATAATGGGCCGCAAATATTTACATATAAATAAAGAAGAATGACAAGATATGTAAATGTAGAAAATACGATGTGTTTAACCCGAGGTTGGATTGAGTTGTGATGTAAACCTGCCCGGAACCGCCCGGCTGTCCAGTAGTCACAACAATACCTATCCAATGTGGGAGGTTAAACATGGAGCCCAGCAAGGACCCGAGGTTAGACTGAGTTGTGGCGTAAGACTGCCCGGAACCAACCGGCAACAGGCAGCCACAACAATACCTGTCTAATGTGAGAGGTCAGGGCCTTAATAAGACAATTAAGGCTGAGTCAGGATTGTTAGGATTAAGTAAACTAAAGACTTAATCAAAATGGAACATGCTAAACTAAATGGACTGGTGGGGGTTAGGTAGGAAACACTTAACCAACTTAGCATGTTGGCTAGAGATAGAAAACCTAGTAACGGGGGACCCTTTTTAGCAGTAACCCTAAAAAGGTGTATCAGGATACCCTGAAACTAGGCAGGGTGGGGCACGATTACTGGGCTGATTGTAAGAGGTCAAATCGACGGCGGTGGTGTAGCAGTGTAGGTTCTAACGGAGTGCGGGCGTGCACACACTCCGGCGCAGAAAAATAAGGCACTGGACACCAGTAGCATACCTGTGCACTCTAAGGTTGTGTCGGGTTGCCACTATGGGACTTGATACACCCCATGGTGGGACCAGCATAGGTAACTACGACATCGGGGGCCGTAAGACACATGTAACTATGCGAGTAGGAGCCGATCATCGTAGAATGGATCACACTACCCTGATTATGGGGTGCAAATTGGAAACTAGTTTATATGGGTTCAGAGATTAACATGGGGTACGATAGTATATTCGACCCTAGATAACTTAACCAAGTTCATAGTGTTTGCCCACTTCCTGTTTTACTTATCATACCCAGTTCTTTATTCATAGACAAAGTAGTACTAGACTTACTCAGGCTTTATGTCTGACTCTATTTTTCTTTCGTCTTCTTTCTTCCGTTTCCCCCCCCCCCCCCAGGTCCTCAGGGAGGGAACACAGCAGCTTGACCTACCTCAACATCCAGCTTGAAGAAGAGAAATGTATTGCTTGGACTTTCCTGTTTTGAACTATGGCTTTGGACAATCCACTATGGGGCTTTGACAGTTTATCTATGTTTTATTTATGCTTCTTTAAAAATAATGTACTCAAGACAGATTATGAAAGTGTTATGTTATGTTTTTGGAAAGGATGTTGTTGTAACACGTATTTGACTTGATGAAATAAAGTTTGTTGTTCTTCCGCTGTTTACAAATATGTGTTCTTATATCTGTCTTGTATATCTGTGACTTGTACTTATAAACCTCCACCAAAATTAGGGCATTCCCTTTGAGAGTGACCCTAACGGAGGTGGGGTGTTTCACTTGGTATCAGAGCATAGGTTAACTAGATAAGATAAAAAGTTTTGAAAAATTATTTTCAAAAAGGGAATTTAAAGAAGCATTTTTAAAAAGAAAAATATTATTTATTTTAAGAAAGCAAAGTCCACTCCCCAAAGCCATAGGTATTATCTCTTATCCTTCGTTTTGAATCTATCCTTTTTTGTTTCGGCATGTCCCAAGAACTTAACTTGCCTGAAGGGGTGCCCATACCTGGTTGGTTTAGACGTTTCTTAGAGGCAAGGGCCACTCAGCCAGGTCCTACCGTTCCTCCTCCCCCAGCTGAAGGAAATCATCCAGCTGCAGCGGCGCCTTTTCCTCCACCTCCTCCTCGGGGAAACGCTTTTGCCAAGATATGTAAAGATTTTAAAGCTATGGGAGGAAGGGATTTCCATGGAACTGAGTCCTTCGTAGCAGCTAGGAATTGGCTAAAAGAAACGGAGGACCTATTCATCATCTTTGAGGTAGAAGATAGACAAAAGGTACAACTAGCGGTGTGGCTATTGAAGGGCGAGGCTTCCTACTGGTGGGAAGTCACCAATGCTGAAAGACCAGTGGAGACATGGGAGGACTTTAGGGCAAGGTTTGAGACCAAATTTCTCTCAGATGCGGAAAGAAGTTTGCAGTTGGAAAAATTCTTATTTCTTAAGCAAGGGGACAAGACAGTCAGAGAATATGTGAATCAGTTCGATGAGCTGGCTAGGTTTGGACTTGACCTAGTCAACACCCCGCACAAGAAGGCTCTCCGTTTCGTCAAAGGGTTAAATGAGCCATTACACAGTTTGGCCATGACCCATATACCCATGGGAGCCACATATGAAAGATTGGTGCAAATGGCATTGCTGAATGAAGAGGATAAGGGCAAGAAGAAAGAGGGTTTGCAGCCCAAAAAGACAGACTTTAAGAAGGGCGGGGAAGGCAACAAAGAGAAGAGGACGTGTAATTTCTGTGGCAAAGTGGGGCACTTAGTAAAGGACTGCCGGAAAAAAGAAGGCCAAGGAGAATGGTGGGTGCTTTTCTTGCGGTGAGATAGGCCACATGGCTAAGGACTGCCCAAGGAAACGAGGACAGGGGCAGGGCACTGGATCCACCCCAGGGGCACAGGTCCATGTGCTAGAAGCGCCACCTCTGCAACAGCGAGGTATAAATACTTCTGTAGAAAGTGTAGTTTATCTATATGATCACCCCGTTCGCACCTTATTTGATTCTGGCGCATCACACTCCTTTATCTCGTCCGCTTTAGTAGAATCTCTGCACCTAAAAAAAACTAGTATGGTGGAGGACCCCTTAATTGTTTCAAACCCAATTGGGGGCCCAGCTCATTTGACTATGATCTGTTTGGACTTGAAAATTTCTATCCTAAGTGTTGAATTTCTATGTAGTGCCTTTGTTTTGGGCTTTTCGGGGTATGGTTTGATTTTGGGTATGGATTGGCTATCCAGTAATGGGGCCATCCTTGATTGTGAGAAAAGGGTTGTTAGGCTCCTAACCCAGCTCGGTAATACTTTGGAAATTTCTGGTAATCCCTCGTATGTGGTTATGCTTAGTTATCTTGAATCGCTAGATGCCTCTGTTGAAAATTCGCAATCAGTTAGAGTAGTCCGGGAATATCCGGATGTCTTTGAAGAGGTGAAGGGCTTGCCTCCGAAGCGGGAAATAGACTTCCGCATATATCTTGTAGATAATGCAAAGCCCGTTGCGTTGCCCGTTAGACATATGGCTCCACGAGAAAGGAAAGAGCTTAGTAAACAGATTAATGAGCTTCTAGAAAAGGGGTTCATTAGGAGGAGCATTTCAGAATGGGGCGCTCCAGTAGTGTTCGCCACTAAGGCAGAAGGTTCATTTCGCTTATGCATGAGTTGTGGAGAGTCACCTTAGTAAGTACATTTGGCAACATAGTTGACATTTGTTTATTTTCAAGAGATAATTCATCTATGTGGAATACCTTCTAGTAAGTGAACAAGATCCAAGATTCACTAGTGAATTTTGGAGAGCTTGCATGGAACCATGAGTACGCAGTTAGGATTGAGCCAAGAATATTAGAAGTAGAGTAAGTGAAAGAGGAACGAGAGGCAACAGTGAAAAAGGTTCCAACTCATATTTTGGAAACAAGAACTAAGAAGCTACGAAATTGTGAAGTTAAAGACGGACAAAGCATAATGGAGTTAAGCTCAAGAAATGCGACTTAGAAGATTGAAGACTAGATTCGTGCTTAATATCTCTTCTTAAGAGTATACCCTCTCGGTCCCATTCTCAATCCAATTTCTGTTGCAAACCACATAGGGAGTATGACTCATCTGTTAGTAACACATGTTGGGGCTTGAGGGTGTTCGTGGGATTGACCAAACTTTTTTTTGGGCTTTATAGGATTCGGATTGGTCTTAGGAAGGGACTCCCTTGTGACCTAAAAGGAGTCCATCATGCTTAGTTGCCTAGAATCATATATGGTGGTTGGGTTGAGTAACTCTTTGGGTGTCAGTCTGATGTTGATTTCGGTCTTCGGGGCTGATGCTTAGGGCGTTCTTCTCCTAATCAATATATATGTGGCATAGGTTTTCAGTTTTGACGTTGCCTAATGGGCACAAAGTTTTTACTTGCTTCTGTCATTAGACTATACCTTTAGGTAGGACCATTCCATATCATCGAGAAGATTGGGAAAATGACCTATAGATTAGAGCTACCCGAGAAGTTGGCCGGAGTCCACAACGTTTTTCACGTTTCACATCTCCGAAAATGTCTGCATGAGTCTGCTGAAGTGGTAGAGCCAAATATCCTCGAAGAGGCCGAAGTGGAACGCGAAGCAACCATAAGGAGAGTTCCAACCCGCATCTTAGGGACGGAAGTGGAGAAGCTACGCAACCGCGAAGTCAAGCTCGTCAAAGTTCAGTGGAGCGACGCCGAGGGAGACGCGACTTGGGAAACTGAAGCTAGAATCCGTACAGCCTACCCTTTTCTGTTCGAGGGTACATCCTTGATCTTTCCTTTTCCTTAAGTTGCGTTTTTATCTATCTTTTTAGGTATATTTCCTCTACCGTATCTTTTAGGTAGAAACTCTTTGGATGGAAACATGTAGTTGAAACATGTTATGGATGATGGTTGCAAGTGGTTGCAAGTGATTGCTAGTGGTTGCTCGTGGTTGCATATACACACACCATCTAGGTTTTAGATCGGCTCAGTCACTTCATATTGCATATGCATATATGTTTGTATTCGTATGTGGTTGAACTTTAATGTGTTGACATGTGGATGCTGCATTTGTGTTGAATGATTGTGCACTCATGTAGAATCATGAATAGTAAAATTTGCATACATAATGGATTCATGGCACTTACATAATTCGCATTAAGGAGGTCAACTGAATCAGTAGACCGCCTGATTTTACATTAGATAAGTACATATACACACACACTTTGCATATGATCATGAAGCATTAGAAGTCTTTTAAGGACAATGGATGCTCGTGTTTGATGGATGAGTAGATGGATTATTGGATGTTAGAATTTACATTCCTCCTAACTTGAAGATTTCGGGGACGAAATCCTTTTAAGTGGGGGAGAATGTAACACCCCGAAAATTCTATAACTGTGAAATTAACAAATTAAAGTATAATTAAATTGAAATCAAAGAACCAAGGGAAACGGGATACGCCATTACGTTCGTCTCGGAAAAATACGCGAAATAGAGTCCGAGTTTTCGAAAAACGGAGTCCGTATGAAGAAGATATGGCCTTCGGAAGTTTTGAATTAAATTTAAAATTCAAACAGAATAAAATAATAATTTAAAATCGGGCCCATTGGGCCAGGGCAGAAGAACACCCGCCTGGGCCACCCAGGTCGACTGGGCTTTCGACCTGGGCTACCCATGTCGACAGGGCTGTCGACAGCCCTGTCGACAGGGGTATCGACCTGGTCGAGCCCAGTCAACCTGGCTGGCCAGGTCGGTGTGTGGTCGAATTTCTGTGGTCTGCTTTGTCATTAGGGCTAGGTGGCGGATTTTTATTGGTCTCTCTTCCTAATGAATGGCTATGATCTAACCTAGCAACATCAAGGGTCCTAATTAGTTCCTAACCTCTATATAAACAACCCTAGACTAAACCCTAATCTATTCATTCAAAATAAGATTATAGCCGCCATGTTGCTGAGGAACGACAAAGAATAGCCGCCAACTAAAGAGAGGATTAGGAAGAAAGTTCTAAAGCCTAAAGCAATTCACAGCAACCTAAAGCTAATCAATTCAACAAAGGAATCGTGTCTCTTAATTAGAGAATTCGCCGCAACCATTGTAAGTAGAGTATTACTTTGGTATAATAAACAACTGTGTTGATGTGTATGCTTGAATTGTGGCAATGGAAGTAATAAATATTTGTGCAAAATTATGTTATTCATTATAAAGAACTACATGCGGTAGTTCTATGCAAATATACGTTTGGAATATTGCGCAAATTGTGTAATTTATGTTGAAGCTACATGTATGTAGTTAATTGAAATTCATGCAAGTTTGGGGCTTTGTTATTATGTATATTTTGTGCATAAATCGTTTTGCAAGCAATTGAGACAAGTTTGGTTATTATAGTTCATATGAATCTATGTTGGAATTTTGACACCATAATCCATGTATTAAGACATGCTTTTGCAAACTTATGAATATGGCTAGGCTATGAATGATATTTGGCATAATTGGAATTCATCTTGTTTGAAAAAGAATTATATGACGACATATGTGAGACATGGCTAGGTTAGACTCAAAAATCCCCTTTTTGCAAGTTTAAAGAAAACACCATGATTAGGAATATTTATGCATAAGGATGTTTATACCATTGTTATGTAATTAGACTTAAATCATGATTAAGTTGAACTATGCCTTTTGTGCTAGCAACAAAGTATCCCTTTGTAAACATGTAGAAACCTTATGAACATAACTTGTTTATGTTTATGCCAAAAGTATTTATGCCATGCTTATGTTTGACATTATGCTATGCTTATGCTAGAAGTATTTACGACATGCTCATGTTTGACAATATGCCTAAATAAGAATATAGGTTCATGTTGTAGTTAAACCTATGCAAGTTCACATGCTTTTATTCATGTCACCTATGTTACCACTATGCAAGTACACCAATTTCTATTATGTATTTTCCAACGTCATATGCAAGTTCATGCGCTCACTTTCCCCTCTTTGTGTATACGCCATAAGCCTCCCCTTTCGCATGGCTAAATTGGGCTTTAAAAGGCTAAGCCCAATATATATGAACGAACGTGTAAAACGGGGGAAAATAACGTTGGGTTAAAATTAATTAATGAATGAAAATATAAAATAGAAGGGCCCAAATTCAAGTATGGGTTGGGCCCATGATTGGTGTAACCTTTACACCATGAACTTAATAATGGGCCGCAAATATTTACATATAAATAAAGAAGAATGACAAGATATGTAAATGTAGAAAATACGATGTGTTTAACCCGAGGTTGGATTGAGTTGTGATGTAAACCTGCCCGGAACCGCCCGGCTGTCCAGTAGTCACAACAATACCTATCCAATGTGGGAGGTTAAACATGGAGCCCAGCAAGGACCCGAGGTTAGACTGAGTTGTGGCGTAAGACTGCCCGGAACCAACCGGCAACAGGCAGCCACAACAATACCTGTCTAATGTGAGAGGTCAGGGCCTTAATAAGACAATTAAGGCTGAGTCAGGATTGTTAGGATTAAGTAAACTAAAGACTTAATCAAAATGGAACATGCTAAACTAAATGGACTGGTGGGGGTTAGGTAGGAAACACTTAACCAACTTAGCATGTTGGCTAGAGATAGAAAACCTAGTAACGGGGGACCCTTTTCAGCAGTAACCCTAAAAAGGTGTATCAGGATACCCTGAAACTAGGCAGGGTGGGGCACGATTACTGGGCTGATTGTAAGAGGTCAAATCGACGGCGGTGGTGTAGCAGTGTAGGTTCTAACGGAGTGCGGGCGTGCACACACTCCGGCGCAGAAAAATAAGGCACTGGACACCAGTAGCATACCTGTGCACTCTAAGGTTGTGTCGGGTTGCCACTATGGGACTTGATACACCCCATGGTGGGACCAGCATAGGTAACTACGACATCGGGGGCCGTAAGACACATGTAACTATGCGAGTAGGAGCCGATCATCGTAGAATGGATCACACTACCCTGATTATGGGGTGCAAATTGGAAACTAGTTTATATGGGTTCAGAGATTAACATGGGGTACGATAGTATATTCGACCCTAGATAACTTAACCAAGTTCATAGTGTTTGCCCACTTCCTGTTTTACTTATCATACCCAGTTCTTTATTCATAGACAAAGTAGTACTAGACTTACTCAGGCTTTATGTCTGACTCTATTTTTCTTTCGTCTTCTTTCTTCCGTTTCCCCCCCCCCCCAGGTCCTCAGGGAGGGAACACAGCAGCTTGACCTACCTCAACATCCAGCTTGAAGAAGAGAAATGTATTGCTTGGACTTTCCTGTTTTGAACTATGGCTTTGGACAATCCACTATGGGGCTTTGACAGTTTATCTATGTTTTATTTATGCTTCTTTAAAAATAATGTACTCAAGACAGATTATGAAAGTGTTATGTTATGTTTTTGGAAAGGATGTTGTTGTAACACGTATTTGACTTGATGAAATAAAGTTTGTTGTTCTTCCGCTGTTTACAAATATGTGTTCTTATATCTGTCTTGTATATCTGTGACTTGTACTTATAAACCTCCACCAAAATTAGGGCATTCCCTTTGAGAGTGACCCTAACGGAGGTGGGGTGTTTCAAAAAATCTCTTAAGGACGATGGATGCCTGTGATTGATGATTGAGTAGATGGATGATTGGATGGTAGGACACATTCTTCTTAACTTGAAGATTTCGGGGACGAAATCCTTTAAGGAGGGGAGAATGTAACAACCCGAATTTTAATAACATGTTAAAACTAGAAATCAAGGCAAAATTAAATTTTAAAATCAAAATCAGGGGAAATGGGTTACACCATTGCGTTCGTCTCGAAATTTTACATGAAATAGAGTCCGAGTTTTCAAAAATCGGAGTCCGGATGAAGAAGTTATGGCCTGTAGAAGATTCAGCAGATTTCAGGCAGCACTGGACCAGGGGGTCGACCTACCCCCCCCCCTCCCCCCAGGTCGACCATAGGGTCGACCTACCCCCAAGGTCGACCATAGTGTCGACCTCCCCCCGTTATAGGTCGACCTACCCCCAAGGTCGACCATAGTGTCGACCCCCCCCCCCCCATAGGTCGACCTGGTCGGCCTGTTTTGAACCAGAACTCATTTTTGAAGCCTGAGATGTGTTTTGATGGTCCGGATTGATTCTAGGGTTAATCTAAGGACTAAACTAGTTGCTACACCTATAAAAACACCCTTAGACCTAACCTAGTTCATATCAAATCATTCTTACACCATTATCCTGCTAAAATACCTCTTGAACCATGGTCGTCGTCTCCAAATCAAAGTACAAACCTTCAAACTCAAATCAATTCGAAGATTAAGACTTCTACAATGATTCAAGACAATAAATAAACAACGCCGCAACATTTTTACAACAAATTCAGTTCCTAATTCATTAGCCATGCTCTGTAAGTTCTAGTTGTTTTTAGATTTAAACATTTAATTATAATGTGGCCATGGAATAAAGTGGAATTGGATTTAGTATGTTTATCGATGCTGATCTATTTCTATTGCTCCTTTAATCTTGTGTTTTGGGACTTGTCTATCTTTATGCTCATGACAAGTTTATGATCTATTCAGCAGTTTTCTTGATTCATAATGACATTATCATCAAGTTATAATATTTATGCCTATGATGATGTTTTCCTCTGATCTCATTTTTATTCAATTTCTATCTCCCCCAATTTATTTTCTTTCATGAACCTTGGTCAATTTCGAACCTTGGCCTAAAATCGCGATTTGCGTATGATATGTATACGGGGGAATTATAGGATTATTTCCTATATGAATATGATGTAATAATTGGCAACATGAAATTGGATATTATCATTGTATTTGCAAGTTTGGGTGTGATCTGTAAATTTTGGTATAATCTTGTTATGAAAAATTTGCATAAATATTATATACATGGAATTTGGCAAAAATAGGATCTATGTAATGTAACATGAGATTTGGTATATATAACATGTAAACAATTTGGCATAAACATGTATTATGAACTTGGGCATCTGATATGTATTGTAATAAAAAGATTATAGTTTGGGATAACTGCATCATGAATCATTGATTTGGGTTTATTGGGTATAAAACTTGATACATGTAATTTTGGCTAGAACTTGATATGGTAAAATGGCATAAAATTGGCATACATGTAAAACGACATAAATTGAACATATATAAATTTGGTACGAATTGGGCATATGTAAAATTTACATGTAATCTAGAACTTGGGCATATGTTAATTATGTAAAATTTGGAGTCGAAACATATATGATAATTTATGACTTAGTAGAGGTTTAATATGAACGCGCCTAAGTTGGGTTTTGGGTAATTGGCATGTATTGTAAATAAAAGGCTATAACTTGGCATAACCTTATAGTGAATTATGATAATAATTTGGGAATACGTTTTGGGGGCAAAAACGTGAATCATGAACATTTCTATATGTTAAACACATTAACTGATATTGGAGTTTTGGGTGGAATACGACCATTAATGAACCTTTGACACGAGGTTAGACTCAGTTTGTGGTGTAAATCTGCCCGGAACCGCCCAGTAGCCACAAAGTGTCAGTCTAATGTGAGAGGTCGAAGGCCAAATTGTAGGCGTAATGGTTTATGACACGAGGTTAGACCCAGTTTATGGTGTAAATCTGCCCGGAACCGCCCGGCAAATCCAGTGGCCACAAAATGCACGGTCTAATGTAAGAGGTCATGATTCGTTCATCATAATGAATGAATTAAGGAATACTAACCATAATAAGACATGGGTATGGTTAGAGGGTTAGGTGGGATGACATGGAAATTTGACATATAAATGTGGACCTAACCGGTATGAGTTAAGAACATGTAAAACTTATAAGTGTAGGCTCAACCAACAAAACTATTAATCAGACCAATGGGTGGGTTAAGTAATATGACTAGACTAATGACACTTAACCAATATGATATGAATGTGTGGGTTAAATAACGTGGCTAGGCTAATGACACTTAACCGTTATAACCTGACTAGTGGATGGGTTGGGCTAACTTGAATAGGTTGATAACACCCAATCGATATAACCTGATGCGTGGTAGGGTTAGTAAACACACGAGGGTAACACTTAACCATTATAATATGACTGATGGATGGGGTTAGGTTAACATGCACTTAACCAATATAACGTGATGCGTGGTAAGGTTAAGTAACAACAGAGGGTAACACTTAACCGTCACAACATGATAAGTAGGTGAGCTAAGTCAATATACACTTAACCAATATGACATGACATGCGGTGGGGATAAGTTAACACAAGGGAGAACACTTAGCCAGTATAACAAGGCTTGCGGTAGGGTTAAGTAACACAAGGAACAACACTTAACCGATATAACATGATGTGTGGTAGGGTTAAGTAAAACAAGAGAAAACACTTAATCAACTTAACGTGATGGACGGAGAGGGTTAAGTACATATCGGGATGGTGGGTAATATTAGTAAATATAGGCCCACAAACTTAACCAGTAGGAAACCCTAGTAACGGGGACCCATTTCAGCAGTAACCCACTAGATGTATCATGGTACCCTGAAACTAGGTAGGGTGGGGCACGATTACTGGGCTGATTGTAAGCGGTCAAAGCGACGGCGGTGGGTGCACAGTGTGGTTCTAACGGAGTGCAGGCGTGCACGCAACTCCGGAGCAGAAAAACAGGGCATTGGAGGGCACCAGTAGTATACCTATGCATTTTAGAATTGTGTTGGGCCGCCACCATGGGACTGGATACACCCCATGGTGGGACTAGCATAGGTATCTACAATCATTGGGGGTCGTATGATACACGTAGGTAGCATAATCCCTAGGTTGAACCTAGGTGGCATAAACCCTAAATCCGAGAAGCGTTCAATAGGTAGCATAATCCCTAGGTTGGACCTAGGTGGCATAAACCCTAAATCCGAGAAGCGTTCAATAGGTAGCATAATCCCTAGGTTGGACCTAGGTGGCATAAATCCTAAATCCGAGAAGCGTTCAATAGGTAGCATAATCCCTAGGTTGGACCTAGGTGGCATAAATCCTGGTTGAATCTAGGAAGCGCTCGATAGAAAACCCTAGATTAGGTTTAGGTAATAAATAATAGATGTACACGTGAAAGCAACCTTAATTTCGGGGATCGGGATCACGTTATGATTTTATCATTTTATATAGATTACTAGTTGGGACACTAGTTAGGTGGTGCAAAGCAAATAGATATCATTTTAATGGTGAAGCAGAGAAATCTTGCGATGCTTGATAGAAATCTTGCGAAACTATACTTAGTTCATCTTGGATGGGAACCTTGCAATGTTATACATGAAAAAATCCTTTGATGTTATTCTTAGTTATCGTGCCTGTAGCTTATCTTGTCATCATGCTTATGTTTACTTTTAGTTTATTCATGCCATGTTATCTTTACCTGTTTTTATGCTGAAAGTCACTAGGACTTACTCAGTCTTTATGACTGACCCGTTTTGTTTCGCCTCTTTTTCTTTCGTCCCACCCCCCCAGGTTCGCAGGGTGGGAATACAGCTTAGTTCGGATCTTACCAAGCTCCAAGGCTCTTTCATGTTCTTCTTGGATTTCTCTTGGCTATGGCTTGCTTTGCTTTATTGGGGAATATTACAAATTAATTTTTATGCTTCTTTGTTTTTGAGTAAGACAGATATTTTAGCTATGTAATTGGGTATTGGAAGTTGATGGGCTTTTATTGTAAACAATTATATTTAATAAATGATTTGAAGTACTTCTACTTTACCTTCCGTTGTTTTATATATGTCTGTCTTGTAATATTTCTGTTCCAGTACCCATAATGCTCCATTGAAGTTAAGGCATTCCCTTTGTGAGTGACCTTAACGGATGTGGGGTGTTACAGAATTGACACTTTGGAAAAGACAAAAAGGTTGACTTGAAAAGTCGAAAACACCCCTTCATTAGGGGGAAATGTCACTACCAAAATTAACTTTGAAACCAACTGACGGTGAAGAGGTATCGGAGGAGCACAAGCGCAGAAGAACCTGTCGAAATTAGGAATCCGAATAATAGAAAGAACCGAAAGCAAGAAAGATTGATCTGAGAGCAGCATAAACCCGCACCTTCCAGGAAGGAAGAAGCTCAAAGCCTACAGAATGCCAACAAAGTTCATCCGGCAGGGTCCACCCGATATGGCCTATTTGCCGGGAAGTTCTGTAGCGAAAGATCATCTAAGTCAGAAATTAAGAAAGAGGAAGATAAGAGCTCTGTTATTGAAACCCGGAAGGGCTATCGGAATTAGCTCACTTAATACTGATATGTCAAGAGGCGAACACACCAAAAGTATCACGCCAAAATTATATAAAGATCATCCAGAACCAGTTTCCAAAGCATCTTCCGCATAAATGTTGAAAGGTCACATGGGTAGACAATAACACATCATCGGAAACTACCTTCCGGAGGACCAGAAAATCCAAAAAGCTCCACCGGGACGCCAACCAGAACCCTAACAGAGATACATGCTATCCATACTAATCTACTTAGTATGAACACCGACAGCGCTTTCGAACCGGCAGCTATCCACATACATCAGGGGACAAGATCCTCTAAGTATACACGAGAAAGCCGGAATTGTACATCTGGAAAGTAACATCCGAGAGCCTACACCGAGAGCCACTACCGGAAGTTCAAATGTTGTCTGAAAATCACCACATCAATAGGCTCATCTCAATCTCAAAGATGCCCCGATCGATCGGGACCCTCGCTTCAGAGGCCATAACCAGCACCGCAAAAGTGGCCGAAAGCCAAACATCCGAGACCTAGGAGAAAAGCGGCCGGCAAAGGAACCTGCAGGCCCAATAGCCCAACAGCGGAAGGTCCCCTAAATTCTCTATAAATAAGACCCCATGGGTCACATTTCGAGGGGATTCTCTCATTCTAATTCTTGTACTCTGCCTCCCTAAACCCTAAGACTGGGATCAATTGGAGGATTTCTTCTATTCTGTTCATGTATTCTAAATAAAAGATTAATAAAGAGTGCATCTATACTTAGAGTATTTTCCTATGAGTTTATTATACTATATCTTAGTTATTGTTGCTACGATTTACTGTTTTCTCCCTACATATGCGTGGATTCTTGTCCAAACCTTTTCGCAGATTGGATGAAACACCTCTTTCCATAGGTTTAAACCCATCCTGCAAGCTTTATCCCTCCTTGTGAGTTTAGATCTTTCAGCGAGCTAGGTGCGGAATTCCTTTCTAACATCAGTTGAGTATTTTATCAAGGGCAATGTTTAATGATCTTCTCCTCAAGGCATTGATACCTAGGAGTGGTTGTAACAACCCGGAAATTTGGAACTAATTTAAAATTTTTATTTTGGCAATTTTAATGGATTTTGAAAATTTAAAATGATTTATTTTTTAAAATAATAACGATTAAAAATTTATTTAAATCGAAGTTAGAACGAATATATTTATTTTAATTATAAAAGGAGTTAGAAATAACACGGTAGTTTGAAAATTTGAAGTTGAACTTTGACTGAATGTACATGATTCCAAATAAATCGGATTTTGGTGAAACCAAAAATATTTAAATCTGTTTAAAAATATCTTTCCAATGAATCTGAAAAATTGAAATTTCATAGCGGGAATAAAAAGTTATGCCCAGTTTAAAATTCATAATAGTCACTAGGAATTTAATATAATATATAGCCCGTATAAATAGCCATTTTGCAAACGACCTCCATTTTCGAAGAAACCACTTCGGTTGAATCCGGAATGTCAAATTATTACTAGCTTCCAATTTTCATAATTTTTGGAATTAATATGAGAGCGCAGTAAATATAAACGTGTTTTGTCAATTTTAGTCAAATTGGATCGACCAGAAAATAGCCATTTTTTAAACGGTCTCCAAATTCGACAAAATTAATTTTATTAGGACCGTATCGTCAAAACATAACTTGAAATAATTTTTCAGGAATTTTTGGAGTCAGTATGTGCCCCCGGTAAATTCATTAACCAATGAGTCATTTAGATAAACTGTTGTTGTTTGGAAACCCCACACAGGTATTGGGATGAATTTTGACATACACTAGTCCCAATATTTAATTGTATGTCAATCGATCGATTGACAGTCTGTGATGAGCGTTATTTATTTTAATGCTCACACAGTTGTAAATTTCACTCTGGATGTGAATGGATTGTTTAATGATTATTTATCATTATTTTTATATACGTGCGATGTATGAAATCCTATAATTGAAATTATATGGTAATTGATAGAGTCGCATTCCGATTCAGAATATTTTAAAATAAAGAATATTCAAAAATGATGAATCTTTTAAAAATAAAGAACATTTTAAAAACAGAGTATTTTAAAATAAATTTAGTGAAGAATAAAATTATGATTTTTATGTCCATCTTCGGATGGACGCAAAAATATAAAATTATGATTTTTATGTCCATCTTCGGATGGACGCAAAAATATAAAATTATGAAGCCAAGTTAAGTAGCAAATGCCATTTTTACCCGAACGGGTCTATCGATTGACTTTATTCATTTTATAATGAATATCGAAAAGTAGTGATTTCAAAATTTAATATTTTGGAAATATTACCATTTTAATATGATAAAGATATAGATATTCAATTTTGATTTAAAATTGAAAATGAAGTTAGAATTGATTTAAAAGGAATTTATAAATATTTTATAAATACGTTTTAAATGGAAATCGATGAAATATATATAATATATATTTAACGTCCTGAATAGAATGCGCCGCACAGCGACCGTTCGCGAATTTCGACCATTAACTTCAAATTGATGTAACGGGAGATCCGACCGTCAGATTCTCCTAAAACCAGAACTGTTGGGTTTGTATCGGTAAGAGCTTTCAAATGAATATAAGAGTTTTGAAATCGAATGGTTGGATTTTGAATTATGTCCAAATCAAATTTGAAAAAGGTCGTTGTAAGTGCAGTTCGATGACTGTTTATGGAAATCGATTGAAATGGCCTTAATAAAATTATTAAAAATATTAATAAGTTGTGTAAAATCATAATAAATGATTTGGAAAGATTTTGGATGAAAAATTCCATATTTGAGAAGATAAAAATATATTTTTATCGAAATGAACTAGTTATTAACTAAAATAAATCTTTAAATTAAGATTTAATGAAGCTTTCCAGTTAATTAATATTAAATTGGAATTTAATAAAATAAATTGGATTTTTGGGTTTGTTGTGAATGGTGTCTTCAATAACACTATTCTTAAACCCAGTCAAGAAAAGAATAAATCTTTTAATTAAGATTATTAGAGTTTCCAATTATATTTGGTAATTGGAATAAAATGAAATGTTATTTGGGTTTATTGTGTACTGTGTTTTTAACGAAATTTGTTCTTTAACCCAATTAATAGTGAAAATATAATTTGGAATTTATAAATCTTTTTATTAAGATTTAATGAAAATTTTCCAAAGTAAAGTTTTCCAATTTAATAGAAGAAATTGGAATTGAATGGAGTTCGATTTAATAATAATCGAGATGAGCTTCTGTAAAAGAAGACTGTTATTATATATGGAATTTAAAAGGCATTGTCGTTATTCCATTTATATTATTAGTCTAATACAGAAATTTATATCGATTATATATTGATTTGATTTCTGTGAAAATTCCATATTTAATGAAAGATGATTTCTGGTTTATCGTGAACTGTGTTTTAAAGGACATTGGTTCTTTAACCCAGATAAATGATTAATTTCTTAAAGTTGAATAATCATAAAGTAATGATTTTTGATATTAAAACCAAATTGGTGTTTAAATGAATCTTTAAAAAGAAGATTAAAGAACAAATTTAAAAGAATTTGTCTTTGATAAAATTAATGGGAACCTTTCCCTAATAATGTGAATATTTTATTAAAAGAATATTATGAATTGGAATGAGGCATATGATGTGTTCTATAGCACTTAATTATTGATTATAAAATACGCGAGTTATCTGGAAAGACCGGGTTCAACTCATTCTGAATGATTACTACGACGATTAAAAGTCGAAGATGAAGACGGTGGTTGAAGACCAGAGGTCTTCACATCGTTTGGATGATTACTGATGTCTTGATTGGGAGGCATCCCAAGACAAGGTAATAAGTGGTGATTGTCCAGACGTACTTGGAGATCGACGAATATGCGAGAACCTCTCCTGTATTGGACATATGGGACGAGGAATAAGGTGTCAACGGTTTCGTTCAGACCCAGAACGAACTTGTAAATGGATGGTATGTCTGATGTTGTATTCCTTTATGCTGCATTCGTTGATCTCTGCTAAATATATATTTTTTTGGTGGCGGAGAATTTATTCTCTTCTTAACACCCTTCTCTGAGACGTACGAGCATAGAGGTTATATATTAGCAGAAATCAATGGTATGGTATGGATTGACAATGTGGCATGCTAAGATGCAAATGATCAAGGCTTTTGTTGAAAAGCAGAGCCTTGTGGTTGATGATCAAAGCACAACTTTGTGTAGCGTTACTTCGCGAACCTCACACCTCGGTATGAACTAGAAACGGGAGAAGGATCAAGCGAGAATATGCGTTTCTTTCTAGCTAGGAGTGGTGTCATGGTATGGAGCCTAGACATTTTACTTATGTGGATGATGGATTGCGAGGCGCTTCGATATTTGAGTCCCTAGTGGCTCTATTTTACGCCCCATAGGGTGGGAAGACGTATTGTTTAGGAATTTATATATAATCCACCAACGTAAGTTAGGGACTGGCCCTGTGGCTCCTAGGTGCAGTTGGGACTGATCCTGAGACACGGGCTAGATTGTCCCGAATTCAGTAAGGACTATCTCTTGCCTTGGTTCACGATGGAAATCCACTTCCAATACGACACGATACTGTTTTGATTGTATAACTAGTATGGCGACATAGTATATGGTAGCTATGTCATCTATGATTGAAATGTTTTTGAAACATATATACACTAATAATAATATCAAATCCATTTTATCGTATCAAGTATTTTTAACCATTATAAGGTAAAACTCTATCCTCCGATTTGCGTTGCATTGTGTGATGGGACTTGAGTCTTATAATGGTTTCATTTTTCTAAAAAGCATTGCATTGTTTAACGATTTACTTTATTTCTTGCACTGGCAATCCAATGGAGTAAACTCATTCCACGTTAGCGGCGTGGTCCTGTGATTAGCCTTATTATTATTAGATAAGTTAAGTAAGATTTCTCATACCAGTCCCATGACTGACTCGTAGTTTGTTTCACTTTGCAAACTCGGGTGCCCTCTTTTCCACATAGGCAGTCGAGTGGCTTGTTTTGCAGATATCTATTTATTAGGAAGGATTCTGGATCGAAGCTTAAAGTTGTGGCTAGAGCATTGATAGTCTTCTGCTGCATTGTGTTATGTTCATTGTAAATTAATCTTCTGTTGTATCATTATTTATTCGATGTACTCTGATATTTTGTACTCTGATGTAACATTATTATGATATTTATAAAAGTCTTCTGTTATTTGTTCTGATGTGTTGTATGCCCAAAGTTAGTGTATCCGGCGATTTCCCACGAGGGGAATTTTCGGGTCATTACAGTGTGGTATCATAGCTTTGGTTAACTCAAATCTTTGGGGTACAACTCATTAGAACTGAACACAAGACTCATCAGAGATAGGATTAGAAATATCCTATAAAAGAATACTCATTAGAGATAGGATTGGTAGCATCCTAGAATGAGAAAACTCGTTCGACATGGGGTTAGAAATGCCCTAAAATGAGTTGAGAGTGACAAGTTTATAACTAACATATTTGTGATTATATATATAATCCGATCTTAGAAAATATGATTTTTAAATATATAAAAGTTATACATATTTGAAAAGCTAATTAACTAATTGATTGATGATTGTGTTGTGAGATTATTAGTTCAAATAATAAAATTATGGAAACCAATAAAAAAATAAAGTTGAGTTGGTTAATTAAACAACCTTCAGCCTGTTCCTTTTCGAGGACGAAAAGATTTTAAGTGGGGGAGATTGTAACAATCCGGAATTTTGGAACCAATTTTAAATTTTTATTTTGGCAATTTTAATGGATTTTGAAAATTTAAAACGATTTATTTTACATAATAACGATTAAAAATTTATTTAAATCGAAGTTAGAACGAATATATTTATTTTAATTATAAAAGGAGTTAGAAATAGCGCGGTAGTTTGAAAATTTGAGGTTGAACTTTGACTGAATGTACAGGATTCCAAATAAATTGGATTTTGGTGAAACCAAAAATATTTAAATCTGTTTAAAAATATCTTTCCAACGAATCTGAAAAATTGAAATTTCATAGCGGGAATAAAAAGTTATGCCCGGTTTAAAATTCATAATAGTCGTTATAGAATTTAATATAATATATAGCCCGTATAAATAGCCATTTTGCAAACGACCTCCGTTTTTTACGAAACCACTTTGGTTGGATCCGGAATGTCAAATTATTGCTAGATTCCAATTTTCATAATTTTTGGAATTAATATGTAAGCGCAGTAAATATAAACGTGTTTTGTCAATTTTAGTCAAATTGGATCGACCAGAAAAATGGTCATTTTTCAAACGGTCTCCAAATTCGACGAAATTATTTTTGTTAGGACAATATCGTCAAAACATAACTTGAAATAATTTTTCGGGAATTTTTGGAGTCAGTATGTGCCTCTGGTAAATTAAAATGTACGATCAAATTAAATAATTAAATGTTTTATATTTAAATTAAAGAAAAGTAGGCTAAGACGATCAAACGGGCTGACGGGACCTAGTCCATTGTGTCCGGAATAGGGGTATTTGGCTAGGGGCAACATTGTTTGGGCTGGATTTGGAGTTATTAAGAGTTATCGGGCTTTTTTATTAATTAATGAATTAAATTAATATTATATTATATAAATATAGGAATTAACCTAATCTAAAACCCTAGAGACACACCAGCCGCCAGAAGCTAAAATCAATGGCCAATATTTTCGATTTTTGTTTCCTCAATTATTCACGATCCGCTTCAGATTAAATTACAACTCCAAAGCGAAATTTGAAGAGGGATGTGAGCTTTTAAATTTGATAAGGCTATGATCAAATTTCATCAAATATAAGGTGCGAATTCAGGGGTTAAAGGAGTCGCGTTTAATCTCGATTTCCAAGCTCCCCAGGGCACCGAGTTCATCACGCCTCACGGTGGTGGAAGAGGGGATTGGCGGCGGCGTCAGGGGATTCTCCGATTGGGTTCTAGTGGCGGCTTAGGGGTTGCGTCAGGAGGGAGAAGCGCTGAGAAAATGGGTTTTCTTCGATCGTGAATCAGGAAAGAAGCGTGACTTAGGAGAAAGACAATGGGCCTTTGGATCTAGGAATGGACGGTGGAAGTTAAAGTAATTTATTCTTAATTAATGGTAATTAGGGAATAATCATATTAATTAAATTGTATAGCTATAAATACTGATAACTTCTTCAATTCTCATCAGAATTGGACAATTTTGGATGAGTTGGAACCATGAATTCGAGATCTAGGCAATGGAACGAACTTGACAGATTTAGATCTCGTCACAATTTTGGCGGAGTGGAAAGCTTTCGGTGAGATTTCTGAATTTAAAATAAAATTTATTATTAATTGTGATATGAACTGGTTGATATTGTTTGTCGTAATCCATTGGATCTGTCTGGTATTGTTAGAATTGTACGTATAATAAAAATATTCTTTGATTATATATGGTAATAATAGATATTTGTTATACAAAGAAAACTCTTATTTTATGGTGCAAATATAAACATGAAAATAGGTTGACATAAAAATTCACATTTTTTGTTGTATATTAAATATGACCATTATTTGAAATGGAAAATATGTTAACAATAAAAATTCACATTTTTATTGTATATTAGAAAAGAATAAAAAGATTAAATTTTGATTAGAATAATGTTTACATCAAACATTACATTTTTAAGGTATTAAAAAAAAGTTTGATTGGATGAGTTTACATAAAAAAATTATATTTTTTTAATGTAAAAGAGATTCATTGTTTGAAAATGGGTTAACATTAAAATTTACATTTTTAATGTAAATGAATCAAAAAAAAGATTCATTGTGTAATAAAAATGTTTTGACATTAAAATATAAATTTTTAGTGTGCATGATATAAAAAATTCATTGTTTAATAAATTATGTTCATATTTTTTTTTAATATAATAGATGAATCATTAAAAGGGGATTCATAATTTGATAAAATGTTTTAACAAAATAAGAATGTGTTAAACAGAAGAAAATGTACATTTGTTTAATATTAACATTAACATGTTAGCAAAGTTAGAAATATAATAATATGTTTTGTTCATTTATTTAGAATATGCTATGTGATATAAAAATGTCATTTTATTAGAAAATTACTTGTTGAAATAAAAATGTCATTTTATTAGAAACTGTTATGTTAAAATAAAAATGTCATTTATTTAGATATGTTCATGTTACATAAAAATGTCATTTATTTAGATATATTCATGTTAAATAAAATGTCATATATTTAGATTATGTACATGTTACATAAAAATGCCACATATTTAGATTATGTCCATGTTAAATAAAATTGTCATTTATTAAGAATATCTTTTCGTGAAAATAAAAATTGTCATTTAGTTAGAATATCTTTTGTGAATACTAATATGTCATTTAACCAGAAATGTCATGTTAAAAATAAAAATATCATTTTTTAGTTGTTATGTTAAAAACTAGAATTGTAAACAAATAAAAATATTCATTTTTATTTGTCATGTTAAATAATGAAATTTTATACAAATAACAATATCCTTTTATTTGTCATATTTAAAAGTAGAATTGCTATCAAATAAAAAATTTCTTTTATTTTGTCACTAGGAAGCATTAAACATGTCATATAAATAAATTATCTTTTTATACTGTCATTAGGACATTAAAACATGTTATGTAAATAGATTATCCTTTTATATTGTCATTAGAACTAGAACATATATATGTTGACAAAATTATCTTTTTATTTTGTCACTTGAATTTGAAAACATATATGTAGACAAAACTGTCTTTTTATTTTTGTCATTAGAAGAATAGAACATGTATGCAAATAAAATACATATTTATTTGACATTAGAAACATGTAGAGAAATTAGGCGAATAAAATACATTTTGATTTGACATTAGAAATATAATAACATGCTTTGTTCATTATCATCAACATGTTAGCGAAATTAGAATTGGTTAAATTCATTAACTGTAATAACCCGTAAAATGCGAGCCAGTTTGAAATTTTTATTTTGGCAATTTTGGCGAATTTTGAACATTTAAAATGGATTATTTTAAATAATATCGACGTGAAATTTATTTTGAATATAATTCGAACGTATATATTATATACGCCGTCGTTAGAATATAAATAATTATAAATAGAATTGAAAATGGCGCGGTAGTTCGATAATTCGATTTCAAACTTCAATTGAATGTACCGGGTGCAAAACAATCCGGATTTTAATGAAACCAAAAACATTAGGATCTAATTGGTAATATCTTTCCAACGAATCCGAAAGATCGAAATTTCATATCGGGAATCAAAAGATATGTCCAGTTGAAAATTCTGAATAGTCGCTATAGAATTCAGGCCCTTAAAAATGGACATTTTGCAAACGACCTCGGATTCCGACGAAACCAGTTTTGTTGGGTCCGCAGTGTCAAATTATTGCTAGGTTTCAAATTACATAATTTTTCGAATCAATATGTGAGCGTGGCGAAGGAAAACGCGTTTGACCAGTTTCAGTTGATTTTAATCGACTGGAAAATGGCCATTTTTCAAACGGTCTCAGAATTCGACGAAACTAGTTTTGTTAGGACCGTATCGTCAATACGAAGCTAGAAAATATTTTTCTAGAATTTTTAGAGTTAGTATGTGACCCCGGTAATTCGAAATGTACGTTTTAAAATTCAAAATAGTGATCTAAATGTAAATTTAACGGAAACTGATTGTAACAGCCGAATCAGCTGACGATACATATCCCATTGTGTTCGGAATGGGGGTTAAACGCTATGGACGACAGGTGGTGGGCCTCGTTTTGATGACGTATGTAAAAGTCAACTTTTAAAAATAATAAAATAAAAAAATAAAAAAAAATATAAATAAAAAAGAAAAACCCTCTCCCCCCCCCTTTAACCGTTCTGCCCCCCCCCCCCCCCCCCGTCCAATTTCATTTCAAAAGAAAAAAAGAAAAAAAAAAGCCGATCGCAGCCCTAGGCGGAGCACCGCCGCCGCGCCCTGGCGCCGCCCCCCCTCCGATCCTCCGCCCCACTTCCTGCTTCTCCTCCGCCTGCTTCTCTCTCCCGCGATCCTCTCTTCCCCTCCAGCGCCGAAGTCGAAGCCCCCTGTAAGTCGTTTTTTCAATTTATTTGTTTTACTTTTATTTTATATAAATAGAAAATTAAAACTGATTTTTTTAGGAATTTTAAAACTGATTTAAGGAAAATAAAGAAAACTGATTTTTTTAGGAATTTTAAAACTGATTTAAGGAAAATAAAGAAAACTGATTTTATTTTAAAAGGTTTAATCTTTTAATAGAAAAAGGCTTGATCTTTTAATAGAAAAAGATTTGAACTTGAAAAAAATAAAGATCATATTTTTTAAAAAGAGAAAAGACGGGATTTTTATTAGGTAGAAGGAGCAAGACATGATTTTTGTATTTTTAGAATAATAAAAATATAATCTTGATATGGAAAATAGCATGATAAAAATATAATTTTTATCTATATAACATAGTAGTAAAAAATTCGATTTTTAAATATATGAAGTGATTATAAAAATATGACTTTTAAATTGAAAGTGAATAAATAAAAATATGATTTTTATTTTAAAGAAATCAAAATATAAAAATGTGATTTTTGTGTATATAGTGACTACGGGCAACGAAGATGACGAAGATGGGATAACGAAGAAGATTTCTATAAATGAAGAGTCGTGGTATTGGATAGCTTTAGGTGAGAACTTCTCACTCTAAATTCTCTTCTTCTAGTTATATATATATATATATATATATTAGGATGCAGACGGTGCTTAGTAGCACCCGACACCCGTCATCCACAGACCATGGATGGCTTGTTTGTTAAATTGTTTGATTGTGTAGTTGGTTAGTCTATTTGATTTGAATTGAATAGTTGGGTGAATTGAAATTGATTTGATTGATGTGTGAATGGCGTGGGCCTTCACTAGACCGGGGATAAGGCTAGGCCTCGTCCCGCTTCTAGTATCGTGCCGTTATGCCGCCGAAATTTTCTAAAATATGTTAGAAAAATAAAAATATCATTTTTATTGTGTAAATGAACTAATAGAAATTCAAGTGTTGAAATAAATATTTTGACGTTAAAAATATAATTTTTAACGTGAAAGTGAATAAATAAATATTTATAAACAAATCGGCCGATTTGTTTGTATACACTGATTTGACTGATATCGATTGGGTCGATAAATTTTACACGTCGCCCAACTGCACAACTAAAATCTGTGTTTGATTGTTTGAAACCCCACACGGGTGTTGGGATGAAATTTGAAGTTCACTCATCCTGATTTATTAAATATGTCGATCGGTCGATTGACAGGCTGTTATAAGCGTCAGATATCTATATTTGATGCTTATACAGTGTAGTGCACTTTGGTTGATGGTTGATTATTTTTCAATGCTATTATATACATGTGTTGTATGGAATCCATATAATTAACGTTATATGGTGATTGATTGGGCCTCATTCCAATCGGGAAAATAATGAATATTAGAAAAGAAAATTCATGTGTTGAATATAAAAATAGTCATGTGTTGACGATGTTCAGGTGTTGAGTGAAATATTTTATATAATAAAATTTACATCTTTATCATATTTAAAATTAGAACTACTTCTCAGTAGAAGTCTAATTAAAAATCAAACGATAGATACCATAGTTTTATAAAATATTTTACATAACAAAAATAGTGATGTGTTGACAGTACTCATGTGTTGAGATTAGTCGTGTGTTGAAAAGAAATATAGATTCATGTGTTGAATAGAACAAATATTCATTTGTTGAATAGAATAACGAATTATTGAAATATAAAGCCGTGTTGATTAGAGATGCGTTATTTTGACGCGAACGATGTTTATATCGATTTTATTCGTTTTATAATGAATATTGAAAAGTGATTTCAAAATTTAATATTTTGAAAGGAAATTCAAATTGAATTAGATTAAAAATTCAAATGGAAATTTTATTGAATCAATTTGAAATGAATTCGAATCGAACAGAAAATGAATTCGATTCGAATTGAATAGAAAATGAATTCGATTCGAATTGAATAGAAAGTGAATTTGAATTCGAATAAAATCGAAATGAATTGAATTGAAAACGATTTCGAAATGAATTGAATTAAAAACGATTTCGAAATGAATTGAATTGAAAACGATTTCGAAATGAATTGAATTGAAAACGATTTCGAAATGAATTGAAAACGAATTCAAATTGAATTGAAAGGGAATTGAAATGAATTCAAATTGAATTAAAATTTGAATTGAATAGAAATGAATTTTAAAACGAATTTATAAAGAAGAATTCAATTTTGGCTTTGAATGGAAATAGTGTTGAAATGGTTTTGAAACGAAGTTAAAACGATTTATAAAATTCGTTTTAAAAGGAAATCGACGAAATATATATTATATATATTATATATATAATATAATGGCCTGAATAGAACGCGCCGCGCCGCGGCAGTTCGTGAATTTCGACCATTTATTTCAAACGGACATTGCGGGAGATTCGACCGTCGGATTCTCCTAAAACCGGAACCGTTGGGTTCGTATCGAAAAGAGCTTTCCAATGAATTTTAGAAATTTGAAATCTAACGGTTGGGTTTGGAGTTATGTCCAAATCAAATTCGAAAAAGGTCGCTGTAAGTGCAGTTCGATGGCCGTTGTTGGAAATCGACTGTACGGGCCTTGATAAAATTATTAAAAATATTGATAATTTGTGTAAAATCATAATATGTGAATTGGAAAGAACCGGAGTGAAAAAATCCACATTTGAAAAGATAAAAATAGATTTTTGTCAAAATGAACTAGTTTTGAACTAGAATTAAAATCAATTTATTTTTGAAATAAATAAATTGAATTTGAAAGTGATTTTGAAAATAATCGATAATTTCCAATACGTGGATTGGACTGGAGCTGAATCGAAATTATCTTCGGGATATTTCGATGTCGGATTTCGTGACTATACAAATATTGTTATGGGGATTTGAAAGATATTTTATATCGTTATTTCCAATACGATATTTGTTGGTTTCAGAATTTGATATTGAATATAAGCCGATATATTTTCTATTCAGGGCCTTGTATTGAATATCAAATGTGATTTGGGTTTATCGTGGATCGTGTTTTAGATGACATTGGTTCTTTAACCCAGTTAAAGGCAAGATGTTGATTTTTGAAAAGATTAAAACTAAGTGGAGTTTTAATGGATCTTTAATTAGATTAAAAATGTGAATTGATAATTTAAATTATCAAATTTGAAAAGTGATCGAGAGTGGAGTATCACCAGTTTTGCTCCAAAGCGATAGTTAAATCTTTAATTAGATTTGAACGTGAAATGGTAATTAATTTTACCGATAACACCGTGGTGTTAGATATGGAGTATCACCAGTTTTGCTCCATGGGATATATAGGTTGGGATTGGGAAATAAAACAAATAATTACTTCGGTGTGGTTCGCTAATCCCGACTAGTTTGAAATGATATCCAAAGGAAGATTATAGGATAAATTTGGAAGAATTTATCTTGGATAAAATTAATGGGAACATTTCCCTAAGAATGTGATTTTGTGAATAAAAGAATATTCTGAATTGGAATGAGGCGTTCGTTGTGTTTGTGTAACATTTGTTTATTATATACGTGGGTTATTCAGAAAGGCCGGGTTATACCCATTCTGAATAACCGATTCGACGAGATGTCGAAGATGAAGACGGCGGTGGAAGACCGGAAGTCTTCACATCGTTTGGGTGATTACTGATGATCTTGATTGGGCTGTACACCCAAGATGAGGGAAACAGTCGGTGATCGTCCAGACGTACTTGGAGATGGATGGATATGCGAGGAAAGTGCCTCCGGTTTCGTTCAGACCCAGAATGAACTTGTAAATGGATTGTGTGTCTGACATTGGATTTTATTCTGTGTTGATTGATCTCTATTAAATATACATCTGTTTGGCGGCGGAGAATTTATTCTCTTGCTTAACGCCCTTCTCTGAGACGTACGAGCTCAGAGGTTGTATATCGATGGACATCAGTCGCATGGAGTGAATTGCCAATGTGGCATGCGTAAGTGGCAATTGATCAAGGCTTCTGTTGAAAAGCAAAGTCTTGTGGTTGATGATCAAAGCACGGCCTGTGTGGCGTAGCTTTGTGTATAACGTGAATTCGCGAGCCTCACACCTCGGTATGAGTCAAAAACGGGATAGTGACTGCAGGGAGAGCACGACGTTTCTTTCTAGCTAGGGTCGTGTCAGTGACCTACCAGCCCTGACATTTATATACTTTTCACCTGTGTGGTTGTTGGATATGAGGCGCCTCGGATATAGGTCTGTAAGGACCGGGAAACGTGTGTTCAGGAATAACTAATCCTCAAAAGTAAGAGAGAACCGGCCCTGAAGATCCAAGGATCATAGTGGGGTCCTGGGACATTTGCTAGAGTGTCTCGAACGCGGAGAGGAGCTTGCCCCTTGCCTCGGCTCATGACGGAATCCAATTTCCAATACGTGTATTGCGGTTTTAATTGTAGAACTAGTATGGCGACATGATAGATGGTACCCATGCCGCCTATGATTGATATTTATGATTTGAATTGTTTTGACACTATACACTTATTGTAGTATCAAATAATGTGTTTTAAACGTATCAAGCATGCTTTGGCTGTTATAAGGGAAAACCCTATCCTCCGGCTTGCGTTGCATTGTGTGATGGGACCTGGGTCTTATAACAGCTTCATTTTTCTTTATTTAGCATTGCGCTGTTTGTTTTATGCACTGGTATTCTTGGGAGGAAACCCGTTCCGTGTTATACGGTGTGGTCCCTTGATTTACCTAACTTTAAAAATAAAGATTAATAACTGCTTTAGTTCTCACACCAGTCCCATGACTGACCTGGAGTTTTGTAACAACCCGAAAATCTGGGCCAGTTTAAAATTTTTATTTTGGCAATTTAGCGAATTTTGATTATTTAAAATGAATTATTTTAAATAATATCGACGAGAAATTTATTTTGAATATAATTCGAACGTATATATTATACGCGTCGTCGTTTGAATATAAATAATTATATATAATTATAAATAGAATTGAAAATGGCGCGGTAGTTCGATAATTCAATTTCAAACTTCAATTGAATGTACCGGGTGCAAAACAATCCGGATTTTAGTGAAACCAAAAATAATGGGATCTAATTGATAATATCTTTCCAACGAATCCGAAAAATCAAAAGTTCGTTGCGGGAATCAAAAGATATGTCCAGTTGAAAATTCTGAATAGTCGCTATGGAATTCAGGCCCTTAAAAATGGACATTTTGCAAACGACCTCGGATTTCGATGAAACCAGTTTTGTTGGGTCCGGGATGTAAAGTTATTGCTAGGTTTCAAATTTCATAATTTTTCGAATCAATATGTGAGCGTGGCAAAGGAAAACGCGTTTGACCAGTTTCAGTTGATTTTAATCGACTGGAAATTGGCCATTTTTCAAACGATCTCAGAATTTGACGAAACTAGTTTTGTTAGGACCGTATCGTCAATACGAAGCTAGAAAATATTTTTCCGGAATTTTTCTAGTTAGTATGTGACCCCGGTAATTTGAAATGTACGTTTAAAATTCAATATAGTGATTTAAATGTAAATTAAACAGAAACTGATCGAAACGATCAAATCAGCTTGCGATACATATCCCATTGTGTTCGGAATGGGGGTAAAACGTTATGGACGACAGGCGGTGGACCTTGTTTAGAGGTCGTATGTGAAAGTCAACTTTTTAATAATTAAATAATAATAAAAAAAAAATATCCTCCTTACCCTTCCTCCTTTATATTCTGGCCCCCTTTTATTTATTTTTTCTTTCGATTTCATTTCACAGATAAAAAAAAAAAAGGTAACGAAGCCGCCGCCTCGTTCACCGTCGCGCCACCGCGCCTGAGGCGTTGCAAACCCCCCCTCCATCGATCGAAGACCCGAAGCACCCCCCCCCCCCAGCCTCGCAACGACCACCGAGAACCCCCCCCCCCCTCTTCTCGCGACCCCCCCCCCTTTCCCCTGCTGCTGTCGCGACTTCTTCTTCTTCTCCCTCCACACCACGCCGATCTCCGATGAAGACGAGCCGCGCCCCCCCTCTTCGCAGGTACGTTGTTTTATTTTATTTCATCTTTATTTTTTTTAATCTAAAAATTTCGATTTATAAAAAAAAAAGGGGTTAAAAACTGATATTTTTAAAAGTAGAAAAACTGATATTTTTAAAAGTATAAAAACTGTATTTTAATAAAGTATAAAAACTGATATTTTTAATAAAGTATAAAAACTGATATTTTTAATAAAGTATAAAAACTGATATTTTTAAAAGTAGAAAAACTGATATTTTTAAAAGTATAAAAACTGATATTTTTAAAAATAGAAAGAAGTGATTTATATATATACATATATATGTGATAATGATAAAAATGTGGTTTTTATTTATAAGCATCGTCAAAGAAAAAAATGTGTAATCTTTAGGAAGAAAAAAAAATTAGATTTTTCCATATAGAGTTGTGGAGTAAAAAAATTTTGCTTTTTACATGTATGAAGAAGAGTTAAAAATGTGATTTTTATATATTGAACTTCGAGTTAAAAATTCGATTTTTATATATTGAATAGCGAGCAAAAAAAATTCGATTTTTATATATTGAATAGCGAGCAAAAAAAATTCGATTTTTATATATTGAATGGCGAAGTAAAAATTCGATTTTTATATATATAGTGGCCTTGGGCAACGAAGGTGACAAAAAGGCGAAACGACGAAGACTTCTGCAAAGGAAGAGCCGTGGAGCTTGGATAGCTATCAGTGAGAATTTCTCACCTTTCAATTTTATTTCTAGTTATATATATATACTAGGATGCAGACGGTGCTTAGTAGCACCCGACACAATCGTCCACAGACCATGGACTTGTTTGTTTGGTTGCGTAGAATAGTTGGATTATTTGTTTGAATTGTTTGATGAGATGAAATTGATTTGATTGATGTGTGAATGGCGTGGGCCTTCACTAGACCGGGGATAAGGCTAGGCCTCGTCCCGTTTCTAGTATCGTGCCGTTATGCCGCCGAAATTTTCTAAAATATGTTAGAAAAATAAAAATATCATTTTATTGAGTAAATGAATTGAATAGAAATTCATAGGTTGAAATAAAATGTTTTATCGTTAGAAATATAATTTTTAACGTGAATGTGAATAAATATTCATTTACAAACCGGACGGTTTGTTTATGTACACCTATTTGAAGGATATTGATTGGGACGATAAATTTTACACATCGCCCAACTGCACAAATAAAATCTGTGTTTGATTGTTTGAAACCCCACACGGGTGTTGGGATGAAATTTGAAGTTCACTCATCCTGATTGATTAGATATGTCGATCGATTGATTGACAGGCTGTTATAAGCGTTGAATATTTATATTTGATGCTTATACAGTGTAGTGCACTTTGGTTGATGGTTGATTATTCTTCAATGCTATTACATGTGTGTAATGTATGAAAATCCATATAATTAACTTTATATGGTAATTGATTGGGCCTCATTCCAATTTGAAAAATAAAGAATATTATAAAATAAGAGTTCATGTGTTGACAGTACTCATTCATTGAGATTGGTCATGTGTTGAACGAAATATTTTAGTAATAAAATTTGCACCTTTAATATTATAAAATAAAAGTTCATGTGTTGACAGTACTCATTCATTGAGATTGGTCATGTGTTGAACGAAATATTTTGATAATAACAACTATTTTGAATAAAGAAACATTTGAAATAGAATATTTGAAAATAGAAATATATGAAGCCGTGTTGGTTAGATTGACGCCATTTTGACGTGAACGATATTTATATCGATTTTAAACGATTTCGAAATGAATTGAATATATAACGATTTCGAAATGAATTGAATATATAACGATTTCGAAATGAATTGAATATATAACGATTTCGAAATGAATTGAATATATAACGATTTCGAAATGAATTGAATATATAACGATTTCGAAATGAATTGAATATATAACGATTTCGAAATGAATTGAATATATAACGATTTCGAAATGAATTGAATATATAACGATTTCGAAATGAATTGAATATATAACGATTTCGAAATGAATTGAATATATAAAGATTTCGAAATGAATTGAATATATAACGATTTCGAAATGAATTGAATATATAACGATTTCGAAATGAATTGAATATATAACGATTTCGAAATGAATTGAATATATAACGATTTCGAAATGAATTGAATTGAAAACGATTTCGAAATGAATTGAATTGAAAACGATTTCGAAATGAATTGAATTGAAAACGATTTCGAAATGAATGGAATTGAAAACGAATTCAAATTGAATTGAAAGCGAATTGAAATGAATTCGAATTGAATTGAAATTTGAATTGAATAGAAATGAATTTTAAAACGAACTTATAAAGAAGAATTCAATTTTGATTTGAATTGAAAAGAAAGTTGAAATAGCTTTTGAAACGATTTTAAAACTATTCATATAATTCGTTTTAAATAGAAATCGACGGAATATATTATATATATATTATATATATAATATAATGGCCTGAATAGAACGCGCCGCGCCGCGGCAGTTCGCGAATTTCGACCATTTATTTCAAACGGACATTACGGGAGATCCGACCGTCGGATTCTCCTAAAACCGGAACCGTTGGGTTCGTATCGAAAAGAGCTTTCTAACGAATATTAGAAATTTGAAATCTAACGGTTGGATTTGGAGATACGTCCAAATCAAATTCGAAAAAGGTCGCTGTAAGTGCAGTTCGATGACCGTTGATGGAAATCGACTGTACGGGCCTTGATAAAATTATTAAAAATAGTAATAATTGGTGTAGAATCATAAGAAATGATTTAGAAAGAATTGGGATGAAAAACTCCATATTTGAAAAGATAAAAATAGATTTTTATCGAAATGAACTAGTTTTGAACTAGAAATATAATTCTATTTATTTTTAAGTAAATAAATTGAATTTGAAAAGGGTTTTGAAAATAACCAAAATATCCAATGATTGCATTGGAGTGGGTTTGAATCGAAATTGTCTTCGGAATATTTCGATGTTGGAATTCGTGATTATACAGATGTTGTTATGGAAATTTGAAAGATATATATTTATATCGTTATTTCCAATACGACATTTGTTAATCGTAGAATTTGATATTGAATATAAGCCGGGATATTTTCTATTCAGAGCCTTGTATTTAATATCAAATGTGATTTGGGTTTGTCGTGAATGGTGTCTTCACTAACACTGTTCTTGAACCCAGTTGAGAAAAGATTAAATCTTTTTATTTAGATTTAATGAAATGTACCAATTAAATAATATTTAATTGGAATTGAATTGATATTGATTTTTGGGTTTATCGTGGACAGTGTTTTGAATAACACTCGTTCTTTAACCCGATCATTGATGAAATGTGATTTTGGGTTGTCGTGAACGGTATCTTCAATAATACAGTTCTTAGACCTAAAGGAGTTAAGAAAATCAGAAACTAACTGGAGATTAGTTAAGTTGAATAGTTTCCGCGGTATTGATCTGATGTTGGTTTCGGCCTTCGGGATTAATACTTTGGGAATTGCTCACTTGCTAATTTACAATTAGGGACTGATTGAGATGTGATTTTGGGTTTATCGCGAACCGTGTTTTAAATGACACTGATTCTTTAACCCAGTCACAGATTAAAACTAAGTGGAGTTTTAATGAATCTTTAATTAGATTGAAATGATCGAAAATGGAGTATCACCAGTTTTGCTCCAGGCGATAGTTAAATCTTTAATTAGATTTGAACGTGAAATGGTAATTGAATTACCGATAACACTGTGGTGTTAGATATGAAGTATAACCAGTTTTACTTCATGGGATGAATAGGTTGGGATTGGGAAATTAAAACCAATGATTACTTCGGTAAGGTTCGTTAATCTCGACTATTTTGAATTAATATTCAAAAATAGAATAAAGAATAAATTCAAGGAGTTTATCTTTGATAAAATTAATGGGAATCTTTCCCTATGAATGTGAAATTTAGAAACTAACTGTCGGTTAGCCAAGAAGAATGGTTTTCTGGATATTGATCTGATGTTGGTTTCGGCCTTCGGGGTTAATATTTGGGGAATTATTCTCTTGATTAATTTACGGTTAGTGACTAATGAATTGGAATGAGGCGTATGTTGTGTTTGTGTAACACTTTTATAATATATACGCGAGTTATTCGGAAAGACCGGGTTTATCCCATTCTGAATAACTGATACGACGAAAAGTCGAAGATGAAGACGATGGTCGAAGACCGGAGGTCTTCACGTCGTTTGGGTAATTACTGATGATCTTGATTGGGCTGTACACCCAAGAAGATGGAAACAGTTAGTGATCGTCCAGACGTACTTGGAGATCGATGGATATGCGGGGTACTAGGTGCCTCCGGTTTCGTTCAGACCCAGAACGGACTTGTAAATGGACTGTGTGTCTGACATTGGATTTTAGTCCGTGTGATTGATCTCTATTAAATATATATCTGTTTGGCGGCGGAGAATTTATTCTCTTGCTTAACGCCCTTCTCTGAGACGTACGAGCTCAGGGGTTATATATTGATGGATATCAAACGCATGGAGTGAATTGCCTGTGTGGCATGCCTAAGTGGCAATTGATCGAGGCTTCTGTTGAAAAGCAAAGTCTTGTGGTGATGATCAAAGCACGGCCTTTGTGGCGTAGCTTTGTGTAACGTTTACCTCGCGAGTTTCACACCCGGTATGAATCAAAAACGGGAGACGGACCTCAGGGAGGGCATGCGTTTCTTTCTAGCTAGAAGTGGCGTCAGTGGTTTTACACGCCCTGACGAGTTTGACTTATGTGGTTGTTGCTGTTGCGAGGCGCCTCGGATTGATCGGTCGTTCTCGAACCGATGGAGTCATTTAGTTGGCTCGTTTACGCCCCATAGGGCGGGGAAACGCAGTGTTCAGGCATTTTAATCCACATCGGTGGACCGGCCCTGACGATCCAAAGGCTTGACAGAGTACTTGCCTGAGGCTCGGGCTAGACAGTCTCGAATCGGTTGAGGACTATCTTTTGCCTCGGTTCATAGACGGAAATCCAATTTCCAAATACGAGACTTTGCGGTTTTGATTGTATATCCTATATATGGCGACATAGTGGGATGGGGCGCTCATGCCGCCTATGATTGATACTTATGATTTGAAGTTGTTTTATGCACTATGCACTTATTATAGTATCAAACAATTTATTTTAAACGTATCAAGCATTCTTTGGCTGTTATAAGGGAAAACCCTATCCTCGGCTGCGTTGCATTGTGTGATGGGACCTGGGTCTTATAACAGCTTCATTTTTCTTTATTTAGCATTGCGCTGTGTGTTTTATGCACTGGTATTCTTGGGAGGAAACCCGTTCCGTGTTATACGGCGTGGTCCCTTGATTCACCGAACTTTAAAATAAAGATTAACTGTTTTAGTTCTCACACCAGTCACATGACTGACCTGGAGTTTATTGTTTTAACCTAAACTCTGGGTGCCCCTATTTTGACACGGGCAGCTAGTAGTTTCGGTTTTGCAGATTTATATTCACAGGATCCTGGTTTACAGCTGGAACGATATCCGGAAAGCTTTGTATCCGTATATCTTCTTCTAGTTGTGTATTGTATTATTTTCCGCTGCTATGTAATTAAATGTAATTTAAATCTCTGATATTTCTGTGTAATATTCTTTTATACTCTGTATATTCTTATAATCTGATGCATTGTTGTAATATACAATGAAATGTTCTTTCGTATGTGTTCTGTTGTGGCTTGTTCTCGAACTATCCGACACTTTCCTTTACGGGGAAGTTGCGGGTCTTTACACGTGGTATCAGAGCTTTGGTTTACAAAGCTAGAGAACAAGACACATTAGAAACATACGAAAGAATTCATCAGATATGGGATTAGTAATATCCAATGGAATGACTCGTTAGAGATGGGATCAGTAGTATCCTAGAACGAGTGTGAAGAGTATATTTTTGAAAATGAAAACAAATTTTGTTTTGAAAATTTAAATTAATTATTCGTATTTGATTACCTATTTATATTGATGTGGACAATCCAGTATATATAGATTTTGCGTATACGTCTGATCCGCGTGTATTCGAAGTTTTAATATATTGGATAGATATAGAGTCGCACTCTAGTCGCCCGGACATGGTCCTGATGATGAAGTATACCATCACCAGCATTTATTTTCGAGTAACGAAAGTGTGATATCTATATATTTCCATTAGACTGGTGTGAGAACCAAATCTTATATAGCTAGAATACATTGTTGTGATTTGGCATCAAAAACATGATTTTTGTATATGTATCAAAGTTATGCATTTGAAACTCTAATTCACTAATTGATTGATGATTGTGTTGTTTGTTTAATTGTTTGCTAATTTTGAACCATTATGCCTAATTGAACCAAATATTGAATTATATTGAAAATTGGTTGCGTTTGCTTGCATATACATATATATCATTGAACAGGTCATAGCAAGGAGGCTAGAGCCAGAGAATAAAATTTGTTTGCCCGACAAATAGGTACATGTTTACTACATAATTTACTGTTTTGTTTGGGTGATGATGATTTTGTGAGCCTATTGGCTAGCCGCTTGGCTTTTTTCTTTTTCTTTTTGAGATCTGAAGGACCGGGGAAGCTATTTGAAATTCCCCGATGCTCCCATTGCAGGGGAGGTTATGGCGAAATTTTTCAAAAATTTAGGGTGTTAGCCAAATTTTTGAAATTTTGAAAATTCTCAGAAACTGAAAAGTTGGAGAATGGAAGCCAGATCGAGCGTAGAGCTAAATAATCAAACCACTTTCGACTTTGTTCCTTTTCGGGGACGAAAAGTTTTAAGTGGGGGAGATTGTAACAACCCGAAAATCTGGGCCAGTTTAAAATTTTTATTTTGGCAATTTAGCGAATTTTGATTATTTAAAATGAATTATTTTAAATAATATCGACGAGAAATTTATTTTGAATATAATTCGAACGTATATATTATACGCGTCGTCGTTTGAATATAAATAATTATATATAATTATAAATAGAATTGAAAATGGCGCGGTAGTTCGATAATTCAATTTCAAACTTCAATTGAATGTACCGGGTGCAAAACAATCCGGATTTTAGTGAAACCAAAAATAATGGGATCTAATTGATAATATCTTTCCAACGAATCCGAAAAATCAAAAGTTCGTTGCGGGAATCAAAAGATATGTCCAGTTGAAAATTCTGAATAGTCGCTATGGAATTCAGGCCCTTAAAAATGGACATTTTGCAAACGACCTCGGATTTCGATGAAACCAGTTTTGTTGGGTCCGGGATGTAAAGTTATTGCTAGGTTTCAAATTTCATAATTTTTCGAATCAATATGTGAGCGTGGCAAAGGAAAACGCGTTTGACCAGTTTCAGTTGATTTTAATCGACTGGAAATTGGCCATTTTTCAAACGATCTCAGAATTTGACGAAACTAGTTTTGTTAGGACCGTATCGTCAATACGAAGCTAGAAAATATTTTTCCGGAATTTTTCTAGTTAGTATGTGACCCCGGTAATTTGAAATGTACGTTTAAAATTCAATATAGTGATTTAAATGTAAATTAAACAGAAACTGATCGAAACGATCAAATCAGCTTGCGATACATATCCCATTGTGTTCGGAATGGGGGTAAAACGTTATGGACGACAGGCGGTGGACCTTGTTTAGAGGTCGTATGTGAAAGTCAACTTTTTAATAATTAAATAATAATAAAAAAAAAATATCCTCCTTACCCTTCCTCCTTTATATTCTGGCCCCCTTTTATTTATTTTTTCTTTCGATTTCATTTCACAGATAAAAAAAAAAAGGTAACGAAGCCGCCGCCTCGTTCACCGTCGCGCCACCGCGCCTGAGGCGTTGCAAACCCCCCCTCCATCGATCGAAGACCCGAAGCACCCCCCCCCCCCCAGCCTCGCAACGACCACCGAGAACCCCCCCCTCTTCTCGCGACCCCCCCCCTTTCCCCTGCTGCTGTCGCGACTTCTTCTTCTTCTCCCTCCACACCACGCCGATCTCCGATGAAGACGAGCCGCGCCCCCCCTCTTCGCAGGTACGTTGTTTTATTTTATTTCATCTTTATTTTTTTTAATCTAAAAATTTCGATTTATAAAAAAAAAAGGGGTTAAAAACTGATATTTTTAAAAGTAGAAAAACTGATATTTTTAAAAGTATAAAAACTGTATTTTAATAAAGTATAAAAACTGATATTTTTAATAAAGTATAAAAACTGATATTTTTAATAAAGTATAAAAACTGATATTTTTAAAAGTAGAAAAACTGATATTTTTAAAAGTATAAAAACTGATATTTTTAAAAATAGAAAGAAGTGATTTATATATATACATATATATGTGATAATGATAAAAATGTGGTTTTTATTTATAAGCATCGTCAAAGAAAAAAATGTGTAATCTTTAGGAAGAAAAAAAAATTAGATTTTTCCATATAGAGTTGTGGAGTAAAAAAATTTTGCTTTTTACATGTATGAAGAAGAGTTAAAAATGTGATTTTTATATATTGAACTTCGAGTTAAAAATTCGATTTTTATATATTGAATAGCGAGCAAAAAAATTCGATTTTTATATATTGAATAGCGAGCAAAAAAAATTCGATTTTTATATATTGAATGGCGAAGTAAAAATTCGATTTTTATATATATAGTGGCCTTGGGCAACGAAGGTGACAAAAAGGCGAAACGACGAAGACTTCTGCAAAGGAAGAGCCGTGGAGCTTGGATAGCTATCAGTGAGAATTTCTCACCTTTCAATTTTATTTCTAGTTATATATATATACTAGGATGCAGACGGTGCTTAGTAGCACCCGACACAATCGTCCACAGACCATGGACTTGTTTGTTTGGTTGCGTAGAATAGTTGGATTATTTGTTTGAATTGTTTGATGAGATGAAATTGATTTGATTGATGTGTGAATGGCGTGGGCCTTCACTAGACCGGGGATAAGGCTAGGCCTCGTCCCGTTTCTAGTATCGTGCCGTTATGCCGCCGAAATTTTCTAAAATATGTTAGAAAAATAAAAATATCATTTTATTGAGTAAATGAATTGAATAGAAATTCATAGGTTGAAATAAAATGTTTTATCGTTAGAAATATAATTTTTAACGTGAATGTGAATAAATATTCATTTACAAACCGGACGGTTTGTTTATGTACACCTATTTGAAGGATATTGATTGGGACGATAAATTTTACACATCGCCCAACTGCACAAATAAAATCTGTGTTTGATTGTTTGAAACCCCACACGGGTGTTGGGATGAAATTTGAAGTTCACTCATCCTGATTGATTAGATATGTCGATCGATTGATTGACAGGCTGTTATAAGCGTTGAATATTTATATTTGATGCTTATACAGTGTAGTGCACTTTGGTTGATGGTTGATTATTCTTCAATGCTATTACATGTGTGTAATGTATGAAAATCCATATAATTAACTTTATATGGTAATTGATTGGGCCTCATTCCAATTTGAAAAATAAAGAATATTATAAAATAAGAGTTCATGTGTTGACAGTACTCATTCATTGAGATTGGTCATGTGTTGAACGAAATATTTTAGTAATAAAATTTGCACCTTTAATATTATAAAATAAAAGTTCATGTGTTGACAGTACTCATTCATTGAGATTGGTCATGTGTTGAACGAAATATTTTGATAATAACAACTATTTTGAATAAAGAAACATTTGAAATAGAATATTTGAAAATAGAAATATATGAAGCCGTGTTGGTTAGATTGACGCCATTTTGACGTGAACGATATTTATATCGATTTTAAACGATTTCGAAATGAATTGAATATATAACGATTTCGAAATGAATTGAATATATAACGATTTCGAAATGAATTGAATATATAACGATTTCGAAATGAATTGAATATATAACGATTTCGAAATGAATTGAATATATAACGATTTCGAAATGAATTGAATATATAACGATTTCGAAATGAATTGAATATATAACGATTTCGAAATGAATTGAATATATAACGATTTCGAAATGAATTGAATATATAACGATTTCGAAATGAATTGAATATATAAAGATTTCGAAATGAATTGAATATATAACGATTTCGAAATGAATTGAATATATAACGATTTCGAAATGAATTGAATATATAACGATTTCGAAATGAATTGAATATATAACGATTTCGAAATGAATTGAATTGAAAACGATTTCGAAATGAATTGAATTGAAAACGATTTCGAAATGAATTGAATTGAAAACGATTTCGAAATGAATGGAATTGAAAACGAATTCAAATTGAATTGAAAGCGAATTGAAATGAATTCGAATTGAATTGAAATTTGAATTGAATAGAAATGAATTTTAAAACGAACTTATAAAGAAGAATTCAATTTTGATTTGAATTGAAAAGAAAGTTGAAATAGCTTTTGAAACGATTTTAAAACTATTCATATAATTCGTTTTAAATAGAAATCGACGGAATATATTATATATATATTATATATATAATATAATGGCCTGAATAGAACGCGCCGCGCCGCGGCAGTTCGCGAATTTCGACCATTTATTTCAAACGGACATTACGGGAGATCCGACCGTCGGATTCTCCTAAAACCGGAACCGTTGGGTTCGTATCGAAAAGAGCTTTCTAACGAATATTAGAAATTTGAAATCTAACGGTTGGATTTGGAGATACGTCCAAATCAAATTCGAAAAAGGTCGCTGTAAGTGCAGTTCGATGACCGTTGATGGAAATCGACTGTACGGGCCTTGATAAAATTATTAAAAATAGTAATAATTGGTGTAGAATCATAAGAAATGATTTAGAAAGAATTGGGATGAAAAACTCCATATTTGAAAAGATAAAAATAGATTTTTATCGAAATGAACTAGTTTTGAACTAGAAATATAATTCTATTTATTTTTAAGTAAATAAATTGAATTTGAAAAGGGTTTTGAAAATAACCAAAATATCCAATGATTGCATTGGAGTGGGTTTGAATCGAAATTGTCTTCGGAATATTTCGATGTTGGAATTCGTGATTATACAGATGTTGTTATGGAAATTTGAAAGATATATATTTATATCGTTATTTCCAATACGACATTTGTTAATCGTAGAATTTGATATTGAATATAAGCCGGGATATTTTCTATTCAGAGCCTTGTATTTAATATCAAATGTGATTTGGGTTTGTCGTGAATGGTGTCTTCACTAACACTGTTCTTGAACCCAGTTGAGAAAAGATTAAATCTTTTTATTTAGATTTAATGAAATGTACCAATTAAATAATATTTAATTGGAATTGAATTGATATTGATTTTTGGGTTTATCGTGGACAGTGTTTTGAATAACACTCGTTCTTTAACCCGATCATTGATGAAATGTGATTTTGGGTTGTCGTGAACGGTATCTTCAATAATACAGTTCTTAGACCTAAAGGAGTTAAGAAAATCAGAAACTAACTGGAGATTAGTTAAGTTGAATAGTTTCCGCGGTATTGATCTGATGTTGGTTTCGGCCTTCGGGATTAATACTTTGGGAATTGCTCACTTGCTAATTTACAATTAGGGACTGATTGAGATGTGATTTTGGGTTTATCGCGAACCGTGTTTTAAATGACACTGATTCTTTAACCCAGTCACAGATTAAAACTAAGTGGAGTTTTAATGAATCTTTAATTAGATTGAAATGATCGAAAATGGAGTATCACCAGTTTTGCTCCAGGCGATAGTTAAATCTTTAATTAGATTTGAACGTGAAATGGTAATTGAATTACCGATAACACTGTGGTGTTAGATATGAAGTATAACCAGTTTTACTTCATGGGATGAATAGGTTGGGATTGGGAAATTAAAACCAATGATTACTTCGGTAAGGTTCGTTAATCTCGACTATTTTGAATTAATATTCAAAAATAGAATAAAGAATAAATTCAAGGAGTTTATCTTTGATAAAATTAATGGGAATCTTTCCCTATGAATGTGAAATTTAGAAACTAACTGTCGGTTAGCCAAGAAGAATGGTTTTCTGGATATTGATCTGATGTTGGTTTCGGCCTTCGGGGTTAATATTTGGGGAATTATTCTCTTGATTAATTTACGGTTAGTGACTAATGAATTGGAATGAGGCGTATGTTGTGTTTGTGTAACACTTTTATAATATATACGCGAGTTATTCGGAAAGACCGGGTTTATCCCATTCTGAATAACTGATACGACGAAAAGTCGAAGATGAAGACGATGGTCGAAGACCGGAGGTCTTCACGTCGTTTGGGTAATTACTGATGATCTTGATTGGGCTGTACACCCAAGAAGATGGAAACAGTTAGTGATCGTCCAGACGTACTTGGAGATCGATGGATATGCGGGGTACTAGGTGCCTCCGGTTTCGTTCAGACCCAGAACGGACTTGTAAATGGACTGTGTGTCTGACATTGGATTTTAGTCCGTGTGATTGATCTCTATTAAATATATATCTGTTTGGCGGTGGAGAATTTATTCTCTTGCTTAACGCCCTTCTCTGAGACGTACGAGCTCAGGGGTTATATATTGATGGATATCAAACGCATGGAGTGAATTGCCTGTGTGGCATGCCTAAGTGGCAATTGATCGAGGCTTCTGTTGAAAAGCAAAGTCTTGTGGTGATGATCAAAGCACGGCCTTTGTGGCGTAGCTTTGTGTAACGTTTACCTCGCGAGTTTCACACCCGGTATGAATCAAAAACGGGAGACGGACCTCAGGGAGGGCATGCGTTTCTTTCTAGCTAGAAGTGGCGTCAGTGGTTTTACACGCCCTGACGAGTTTGACTTATGTGGTTGTTGCTGTTGCGAGGCGCCTCGGATTGATCGGTCGTTCTCGAACCGATGGAGTCATTTAGTTGGCTCGTTTACGCCCCATAGGGCGGGGAAACGCAGTGTTCAGGCATTTTAATCCACATCGGTGGACCGGCCCTGACGATCCAAAGGCTTGACAGAGTACTTGCCTGAGGCTCGGGCTAGACAGTCTCGAATCGGTTGAGGACTATCTTTTGCCTCGGTTCATAGACGGAAATCCAATTTCCAAATACGAGACTTTGCGGTTTTGATTGTATATCCTATATATGGCGACATAGTGGGATGGGGCGCTCATGCCGCCTATGATTGATACTTATGATTTGAAGTTGTTTTATGCACTATGCACTTATTATAGTATCAAACAATTTATTTTAAACGTATCAAGCATTCTTTGGCTGTTATAAGGGAAAACCCTATCCTCGGCTGCGTTGCATTGTGTGATGGGACCTGGGTCTTATAACAGCTTCATTTTTCTTTATTTAGCATTGCGCTGTGTGTTTTATGCACTGGTATTCTTGGGAGGAAACCCGTTCCGTGTTATACGGCGTGGTCCCTTGATTCACCGAACTTTAAAATAAAGATTAACTGTTTTAGTTCTCACACCAGTCACATGACTGACCTGGAGTTTATTGTTTTAACCTAAACTCTGGGTGCCCCTATTTTGACACGGGCAGCTAGTAGTTTCGGTTTTGCAGATTTATATTCACAGGATCCTGGTTTACAGCTGGAACGATATCCGGAAAGCTTTGTATCCGTATATCTTCTTCTAGTTGTGTATTGTATTATTTTCCGCTGCTATGTAATTAAATGTAATTTAAATCTCTGATATTTCTGTGTAATATTCTTTTATACTCTGTATATTCTTATAATCTGATGCATTGTTGTAATATACAATGAAATGTTCTTTCGTATGTGTTCTGTTGTGGCTTGTTCTCGAACTATCCGACACTTTCCTTTACGGGGAAGTTGCGGGTCTTTACACGTTTATTGTTTTAACCTAAACTCTGGGTGCCCCTATTTTCCACCCGGGCAGCTAGTAGTTTTGGTTTTGCAGATTTATATTCACAGGAACCTGGTTTACAGCTGGAACGATGCTCGGAAAGCTCTGTATCCGTGTATCACTTTCAGTTGTGTTTTGTATATTTTCCGCTGCTATGTAATTTATTGTAATCTCTGATATTTGTCAAATGTAATTTATTCATTTATACTCTGTATATTCTTGTATCTGATGGAATTGTTGTAATAACAATGAAATGTTCTTCGGTATGCGTTCTATTTTGTCTTGTCCTCAACGCTATCCGGGCTTTCCTTACCGGGGAAGTTCGGGTCGTGTCAGTTTGGTATCAGAGCTTTGGTTTACAGAGCTCGAGAACAAGACACATTAGAACCATACGAAAGAATTCATCAGATATTGGATTAGTAATATCCAATTAGAATGACTCGTTAGAGATAGGATCAGTAGTATCCTAGAACGAGTGTGAAGAGTATATTTTTCAATTGAAAACAATTTTTGTTTTGAAAATTTAAATCGCTTTATACGTATTTGAATATTTATTTATTTTGAATATGGACAATCGAGTATATATAGATTTCGCGTATACGCGTCATGAACGTATAGTCGCAATTTTAATATACTGGGTAGGTATAGAATCACATTCTAGATATCCGGGGATGATTCTGATGATGGTGCATCATCATCAGTATTCATATTCGAGTTTCGAAGGTGTGATATCTATATATTTCCATTAGGCTGGTGTGAGAACCAAAACTAATATATTTAGAACATTTTGTTGTGAATTGGCATCAAAACATGATTTTTGTATATATGTATCAAAATTATGAATTTGAAACTCTAATTCACTAATTGATTGATGTTTGTGTTGTTTGTTTATTTGTTTGCTAATTTTGAACTATTTAGCCTAATTGAATCACATATTGACTTATATTGAAAATTGGTCGCGTTTGCTTGCATATACATATACTTACATTGAACAGGTCATAGCAAGGAGGCTAGAGCCAGAGAATAAAATTTGTTTGCCCGACAAATAGGTACATGTTTACTACATAATTTCCTGTTTTGTTTGGGTGATGATGATTTTGTGAGCCTATTGGCTAGCCGCTTGGCTTTTTCTTTTTCTTTTTGAGATCTGAAGGACCGGGGAAGCTATTTGAAATTCTCCGATGCTCCCGGTGCAGGGGAGGTTATGGCGAAATTTTTCGAAAATTTAGGGTGTTAGCCAAATTTTTGAAATTTTGAAAATTCTCAGAAACTGAAAAGTTGGAGAATGGAAGCCAGATCGAACGTAGAGTTGAATAATCAAACCACTTTCGACTTTGTTCCTTTTCGGGGACGAAAAGTTTTAAGTGGGGGAGATTGTAATAACCCGTAAAATGCGAGCCAGTTTGAAATTTTTATTTTGGCAATTTTGGCGAATTTTGAACATTTAAAATGGATTATTTTAAATAATATCGACGTGAAATTTATTTTGAATATAATTCGAACGTATATATTATATACGCCGTCGTTAGAATATAAATAATTATAAATAGAATTGAAAATGGCACGGTAGTTCGATAATTCGATTTCAAACTTCAATTGAATGTACCGGGTGCAAAACAATCCGGATTTTAATGAAACCAAAAACATTAGGATCTAATTGGTAATATCTTTCCAACGAATCCGAAAGATCGAAATTTCATATCGGGAATCAAAAGATATGTCCAGTTGAAAATTCTGAATAGTCGCTATAGAATTCAGGCCCTTAAAAATGGACATTTTGCAAACGACCTCGGATTCCGACGAAACCAGTTTTGTTGGGTCCGCAGTGTCAAATTATTGCTAGGTTTCAAATTACATAATTTTTCGAATCAATATGTGAGCGTGGCGAAGGAAAACGCGTTTGACCAGTTTCAGTTGATTTTAATCGACTGGAAAATGGCCATTTTTCAAACGGTCTCAGAATTCGACGAAACTAGTTTTGTTAGGACTGTATCGTCAATACGAAGCTAGAAAATATTTTTCTAGAATTTTTAGAGTTAGTATGTGACCCCGGTAATTCGAAATGTACGTTTAAAATTCAAAATAGTGATCTAAATGTAAATTTAACGGAAACTGATTGTAACAGCCGAATCAGCTGACGATACATATCCCATTGTGTTCGGAATGGGGGTTAAACGCTATGGACGACAGGTGGTGGGCCTCGTTTTGATGACGTATGTAAAAGTCAACTTTTAAAAATAATAAAATAAAAAAAACATAAATAAAAAAGAAAAACCCTCTCCCCCCCCCCCTTTAACCGTTCTGCCCCCCCTCCCCGGTCCAATTTCATTTCAAAAGAAAAAAAGAAAAAAGAAAAAAAAAAGCCGATCGCAGCCCTAGGCGGAGCACCGCCGCCGCGCCCTGGCGCCGCCCCCCCTCCGATCCTCCGCCCCTCTTCCTGCTTCTCCTCCGCCTGCTTCTCTCTCCCGCGATCCTCTCTTCCCCTCCAGCGCCGAAGTCGAAGCCCCCTGTAAGTCGTTTTTTTAATTTATTTGTTTTACTTTTATTTTATATAAATAGAAAATTAAAACTGATTTTTTTAGGAATTTTAAAACTGATTTAAGGAAAATAAAGAAAACTGATTTTTTTAGGAATTTTAAAACTGATTTAAGGAAAATAAAGAAAACTGATTTTATTTTAAAAGGTTTAATCTTTTAATAGAAAAAGGCTTGATCTATTAATAGAAAAAGATTTGAACTTGAAAAAAATAAAGATCATATTTTTTAAAAAGAGAAAAGACGGGATTTTTATTAGGTAGAAGGAGCAAGACATGATTTTTGTATTTTTAGAATAATAAAAATATAATCTTGATATGGAAAATAGCATGATAAAAATATAATTTTTATCTATATAACATAGTAGTAAAAAATTCGATTTTTAAATATATGAAGTGATTATAAAAATATGACTTTTAAATTGAAAGTGAATAAATAAAAATGTGATTTTTATTTTAAAGAAATCAAAATATAAAAATGTGATTTTTGTGTATATAGTGACTACGGGCAACGAAGATGACGAAGATGGGATAACGAAGAAGATTTCTATAAATGAAGAGTCGTGGTATTGGATAGCTTTAGGTGAGAACTTCTCACTCTAAATTCTCTTCTTCTAGTTATATATATATATATATATATATATATTAGGATGCAGACGGTGCTTAGTAGCACCCGACACCCGTCATCCACAGACCATGGATGGCTTGTTTGTTAAATTGTTTGATTGTGTAGTTGGTTAGTCTATTTGATTTGAATTGAATAGTTGGGTGAATTGAAATTGATTTGATTGATGTGTGAATGGCGTGGGCCTTCACTAGACCGGGGATATGGCTAGGCCTCGTCCCGTTTCTAGTATCGTGCCGTTATGCCGCCGAAATTTTCTAAAATATGTTAGAAAAATAAAAATATCATTTTTATTGTGTAAATGAACTAATAGAAATTCAAGTGTTGAAATAAATATTTTGACGTTAAAAATATAATTTTTAACGTGAAAGTGAATAAATAAATATTTATAAACAAATCGGCCGATTTGTTTGTATACACTGATTTGACTGATATCGATTGGGTCGATAAATTTTACACGTCGCCCAACTGCACAACTAAAATCTGTGTTTGATTGTTTGAAACCCCACACGGGTGTTGGGATGAAATTTGAAGTTCACTCATCCTGATTTATTAAATATGTCGATCGGTCGATTAACAGGCTGTTATAAGCGTCAGATATCTATATTTGATGCTTATACAGTGTAGTGCACTTTGGTTGATGGTTGATTATTTTTCAATGCTATTATATACATGTGTTGTATGGAATCCATATAATTAACGTTATATGGTGATTGATTGGGCCTCATTCCAATCGGGAAAATAATGAATATTAGAAAAGAAAATTCATGTGTTGAATATAAAAATAGTCATGTATTGACGATGTTCAGGTGTTGAGTGAAATATTTTATATAATAAAATTTACATCTTTATCATATTTAAAATTAGAACTACTTCTCAGTAGAAGTCTAATTAAAAATCAAACGATAGATACCATAGTTTTATAAAATATTTTACATAACAAAAATAGTGATGTGTTGACAGTACTCATGTGTTGAGATTAGTCGTGTGTTGAAAAGAAATATAGATTCATGTGTTGAATAGAACAAATATTCATTTGTTGAATATAATAACGAATTATTGAAATATAAAGCCGTGTTGATTAGAGATGCGTTATTTTGACGCGAACGATGTTTATATCGATTTTATTCGTTTTATAATGAATATTGAAAAGTGATTTCAAAATTTAATATTTTGAAAGGAAATTCAAATTGAATTAGATTAAAAATTCAAATGGAAATTTTATTGAATCAATTTGAAATGAATTCGAATCGAACAGAAAATGAATTCGATTCGAATTGAATAGAAAATGAATTCGATTCGAATTGAATAGAAAGTGAATTTGAATTCGAATAAAATCGAAATGAATTGAATTGAAAACGATTTCGAAATGAATTGAATTGAAAACGATTTCGAAATGAATTGAATTGAAAACGATTTCGAAATGAATTGAATTGAAAACGATTTCGAAATGAATTGAAAACGAATTCAAATTGAATTGAAAGGGAATTGAAATGAATTCAAATTGAATTAAAATTTGAATTGAATAGAAATGAATTTTAAAACGAATTTATAAAGAAGAATTCAATTTTGGCTTTGAATGGAAATAGTGTTGAAATGGTTTTGAAACGAAGTTAAAACGATTTATAAAATTCGTTTTAAAAGGAAATCGACGAAATATATATTATATATATTATATATATAATATAATGGCCTGAATAGAACGCGCCGCGCCGCGGCAGTTCGTGAATTTCGACCATTTATTTCAAACGGACATTGCGGGAGATCCGACCGTCGGATTCTCCTAAAACCGGAACCGTTGGGTTCGTATCGAAAAGAGCTTTCCAATGAATATTAGAAATTTGAAATCTAACGGTTGGGTTTGGAGTTATGTCCAAATCAAATTCGAAAAAGGTCGCTGTAAGTGCAGTTCGATGGCCGTTGTTGGAAATCGACTGTACGGGCCTTGATAAAATTATTAAAAATATTGATAATTTGTGTAAAATCATAATATGTGAATTGGAAAGGACCGGAGTGAAAAATTCCACATTTGAAAAGATAAAAATAGATTTTTGTCAAAATGAACTAGTTTTGAACTAGAATTAAAATCAATTTATTTTTGAAATAAATAAATTGAATTTGAAAGTGATTTTGAAAATAATCGATAATTTCCAATACGTGGATTGGACTGGAGCTGAATCGAAATTATCTTCGGGATATTTCGATGTCGGATTTCGTGACTATACAAATATTGTTATGGGGATTTGAAAGATATTTTATATCGTTATTTCCAATACGATATTTGTTGGTTTCAGAATTTGATATTGAATATAAGCCGATATATTTTCTATTCAGGGCCTTGTATTGAATATCAAATGTGATTTGGGTTTATCGTGGATCGTGTTTTAGATGACATTGGTTCTTTAACCCAGTTAAAGGCAAGATGTTGATTTTTGAAAAGATTAAAACTAAGTGGAGTTTTAATGGATCTTTAATTAGATTAAAAATGTGAATTGATAATTTAAATTATCAAATTTGAAAAGTGATCGAGAGTGGAGTATCACCAGTTTTGCTCCAAAGCGATAGTTAAATCTTTAATTAGATTTGAACGTGAAATGGTAATTAATTTTACCGATAACACCGTGGTGTTAGATATGGAGTATCACCAGTTTTGCTCCATGGGATATATAGGTTGGGATTGGGAAATAAAACAAATAATTACTTCGGTGTGGTTCGCTAATCCCGACTAGTTTGAAATGATATCCAAAGGAAGATTATAGGATAAATTTGGAAGAATTTATCTTGGATAAAATTAATGGGAACATTTCCCTAAGAATGTGATTTTGTGAATAAAAGAATATTCTGAATTGGAATGAGGCGTTCGTTGTGTTTGTGTAACATTTGTTTATTATATACGTGGGTTATTCAGAAAGGCCGGGTTATACCCATTCTGAATAACCGATTCGACGAGATGTCGAAGATGAAGACGGCGGTGGAAGACCGGAAGTCTTCACATCGTTTGGGTGATTACTGATGATCTTGATTGGGCTGTACACCCAAGATGAGGGAAACAGTCGGTGATCGTCCAGACGTACTTGGAGATGGATGGATATGCGAGGAAAGTGCCTCCGGTTTCGTTCAGACCCAGAACGAACTTGTAAATGGATTGTGTGTCTGACATTGGATTTTATTCTGTGTTGATTGATCTCTATTAAATATACATCTGTTTGGCGGCGGAGAATTTATTCTCTTGCTTAACGCCCTTCTCTGAGACGTACGAGCTCAGAGGTTGTATATCGATGGACATCAGTCGCATGGAGTGAATTGCCAATGTGGCATGCGTAAGTGGCAATTGATCAAGGCTTCTGTTGAAAAGCAAAGTCTTGTGGTTGATGATCAAAGCACGGCCTGTGTGGCGTAGCTTTGTGTATAACGTGAATTCGCGAGCCTCACACCTCGGTATGAGTCAAAAACCGGATAGTGACTGCAGGGAGAGCACGACGTTTCTTTCTAGCTAGGGTGGTGTCAGTGACCTACCAGCCCTGACATTTATATACTTTTCACCTGTGTGGTTGTTGGATATGAGGCGCCTCGGATATAGGTCTGTAAGGACCGGGAAACGTGTGTTCAGGAATAACTAATCCTCAAAAGTAAGAGAGGACCGGCCCTGAAGATCCAAGGATCATAGTGGGGTCCTGGGACATTTGCTAGAGTGTCTCGAACGCGGAGAGGAGCTTGCCCCTTGCCTCGGCTCATGACGGAATCCAATTTCCAATACGTGTATTGCGGTTTTAATTGTAGAACTAGTATGGCGACATGATAGATGGTACCCATGCCGCCTATGATTGATATTTATGATTTGAATTGTTTTGACACTATACACTTATTGTAGTATCAAATAATGTGTTTTAAACGTATCAAGCATGCTTTGGCTGTTATAAGGGAAAACCCTATCCTCCGGCTTGCGTTGCATTGTGTGATGGGACCTGGGTCTTATAACAGCTTCATTTTTCTTTATTTAGCATTGCGCTGTTTGTTTTATGCACTGGTATTCTTGGGAGGAAACCCGTTCCGTGTTATACGGCGTGGTCCCTTGATTTACCTAACTTTAAAAATAAAGATTAATAACTGCTTTAGTTCTCACACCAGTCCCATGACTGACCTGGAGTTTATTGTTTTAACCTAAACTCTGGGTGCCCCTATTTTCCACACGGGCAGCTAGTAGTTTTGGTTTTGCAGATTTATATTCACAGGAACCTGGTTTACAGCTGGAACGATGCTCGGAAAGCTCTGTATCCGTGTATCACTTTCAGTTGTGTTTTGTATATTTTCCGCTGCTATGTAATTTATTGTAATCTCTGATATTTGTCAAATGTAATTTATTCATTTATACACTGTATATTCTTGTATCTGATGGAATTGTTGTAATAACAATGAAATGTTCTTCGGTATGCGTTCTATTTTGTCTTGTCCTCAACGCTATCCGGGCTTTCCTTACCGGGGAAGTTCGGGTCGTGTCATTAACCAATGAGTCAATTAGATAAACTGTTGTTGTTTGGAAACCCCACACAGGTATTGGGATGAATTTTGACATACACTAGTCCCAATATTTAATTGTATGTCAATCGATGGATTGACAGTCTGTGATGAGCGTTATTTATTTTAATGCTCACACAGTTGTAAATTTCACTCTGGATGTGAATGGATTGTTTAATGATAATTTATCATTATTTTTATATACATGCGATGTATGAAATCCGTAAAATTGAAATTATATGGTAATTGATTGAGTCGTATTCCGATTCAGAATATTTTAAAATAAAGAATATTCAAAAATGAAGCATCTTTTTAAAATAAAGAATATTTTAAATACAGAGTATTTTAAAATAAATTTAGTGAAGAATGAAATTATGATTTTTATGTCCATCTTCGGATGGACACAAAAATATAAAATTATGAAGCCGAGTTAAGTAGCAAATGCCATTTTTACCCGAATAGGTCTATCGATCTACTTTATTCATTTTATAATGAATATCGAAAAGTAGTGATTTCAAAATTTAATATTTTGGAAATATTATCATTTAATATGATAATATATAGAATATTCAAGTTTGATTTAAAATTGAAAATGAAGTTAGAATTGATTTAAAAGGAATTTATAAATATTTTATAAATACGTTTTAAATGGAAATCGATGAAATATATATATTATATATATTTAATGGCCTGAATAGAACGCGCCGCGCAGTGACCGTTCGCGAATTTCGACCATTAACTTCAAATTGATGTAGCGGGAGATCTGACCGTTGAATTCTCCAAAAACCGGAATCATTAGGTTCGTATCGATAAGAGCTTTCCAATGAATATAAGAGTTTTGAAATTGAACAGTTGGATTTGGAATTATGTCCAATTCAAATTTGAAAAAGGTCGCTGTAAGTCGATGACCGTTCATGAAAATCGATTGAAATGGCCTTAATAAAATTATTAAAAATATTAATAAGTTGTGTAAAATCATAATAATTGATTTGGAAAGATTTTGGATGAAAAACTCCATATTTGAGAAGATAAAAATATATTTTTATCGAAATGAACTAGTTATTAACTAAAATAAATCTTTAAATTAAGATTTAATGAAGCTTTCCAATTAATTAATATTAAATTGGAATTAAATAAAATAAATTGGATTTTTTGGTTTGTCGTGAATGGTGTCTTCAATAACACTGTTCTTAAACCAAGTCGAGAAAAGAATAAATCTTTTAATTAAGATTATTAGAGTTTCCAATTATATTTGGTAATTGGAATAAAATGAAATGTGAATTGGGTTTATTGTGAACTGTGTTTTTAACAATATTTGTTCTTTAATCCAATTAACAATGAAAATATAATTTGGAATTTATAAATCTTTTTATTAAGATTTAATGGAAATTTTCCAAAGTAAAGTTCTCCAATTTAATAGAAGAAATTGGAATTGAGTGGAGTTCGATTTAATAATAATCGAGATGATCTTCTGTAAAAGAAGATCGTTATTATATATGGAATTTAAAAGGCTTTGTCGTTATTCCATTTATATTATTAGTCTGATACAGAAATTTTTATCAATTATATATTGATTTGATTTCTGTGAAAATTCCATATTTAATGGAAGACGGTTTTGGGTTTATCGTGAACTGTGTTTTAAATGACATTGGTTCTTTAACCCAGATAAAGACAAGATTAATTTCTTAAAGTTGAATAATAATAAAGTATTGATTTTTGATATTAAAACCAAATTAGTGTTTAAATGAATCTTTAAAAAGAAGATTAAAGAATAAATTTAAAAGAATTTATCTTTGATAAAATTAATGGGAACCTTTCCCTAATAATGTGAATATTTTATTATAAGAATATTCTAAATTGGAATGAGGCGTATGATGTGTTTCTATAGCACTTAGTTATTGATTATAAAATACGCGAGTTATTCGGAAAGACCGAGTTCATCCCATTCTGAATAATTACTATGACGATTAAAAGTCGAAGATGATGACGGTGGTTGAGGACCGGAGGTCTTCACATCGTTTGGATGATTACTGATGTCTTGATTGGGAGGCATCCCAAGACAAGGTAATAAGTGGTGATCGTCCAAACATGCTTGGAGATCAACGGATATGCGAGAACCTCTCTCCTGTATTGGACATATAGGACGAGGAATAAGGTGTCTCCGGTTTCGTTCAGACCCAGAACGAACTTGTAAATGGATGGTATGTCTGATGTTGTATTCCTTTATGTTGTATTCATTGATCTCTGCTAAATATATATCTGTTTGGTGGCGGAGAATTTATTCTCTTCTTAACACCCTTCTCTAAGATGTACGAGCTTAGAGGTTATATATTGTCAGAAATCAGTGGTATGGTATGGATTGACAATGTGGCATGCTAAGATGCAAATGATCAAGGCTTTTGTTGAAAAGCAGAGCCTTGTGGTTGATGATCAAAGCACAACTTTAAATAGCATAGCTTTGTGTAGCGTTACTTCACGAGCCTCATACCCCGGTATGAACCCGAAATGGGAGAAGGATCCAGGGAGAACATGCGTTTCTTTCTAGCTAGGAGTGGTGTCATGGTACGGAGCCCTGACATTTTACTTATGTGGATGATAGATTATGAGGCGCCTCGATATTTGAGTCCTTGGTGGCTCTATTTTACGCCCCATAGGGCGGGGAGACGTATTGTTTAGGAATTTATATATAGTCCACCAACGTAAGTTGGGGACCGGCCCTGTGGCTCCTAGATGTAGTTGCGACTGATCCTGAGATATGGGATAGATTGTCTCGAATTCGGTAAGGACTATCTCTTGCTTTGGTTCATGATGGAAATCCACTTCCAATACGACACCATACAGTTTTGATTGTATAACTAGTATGGCGACATAGTATATGGTAGCTATGCCGTCTATATTTGATACATTATGATTGAAATGTTTTTGAAACATATATACACTAATAATAATATCAAATCCGTTTTATGGTATCAAGCATTTTTGACCATTATAAGGTAAAACTCTATCCTCCGGTTTGCATTGCATTGTGTGACGGGACTTGAGTCTTATAATGGTTTCATTTTTCTAAAAAGCATTGCAATGTTTAACGATTACTTTATTTCTTGCACTAGCAATCCAATGGAGTAAACCCGTTCCACGCTAGCGGCGTGGTCCTGTGATTAGCCTTATTATTATTAGATAAGTTAAGTAAGGTTTCTCATACCGGTCCCATGACTGACTCATAGTTTGTTTCACTTTGCAAACTCGGGTGCCCTCTTTTCCACAAGGGCAGTCGAGTGGCTTGTTTTGCAGATATTTATTTATTAGGCAGGATTCTGGATCGAAGCTTAAAGCTGTGGCCAGAGCAATGATAGTCTTCCGCTGCATTGTGTTAAGTTTATTGTAAATTAATCTTCCGTTGTATCATTATTTATTCGATATACTCTGATGTAACATTATTATGATGTTATAAAAGTCTTCTGCTATTTGTTCTGATGTGTTGTATGCCCAAAGTTAAGTGTATCCGGCGATTTCCCGCAAGGGGAATTTTCAGGTCATTACAGTGGTAATCTGACCCAAACTTGTGAAGGTTGAACAACATATTTTTCCCTTAGGTCCATTCCCAACGACTATCTCTGGTGTTGACGAAAAATCTCGTTAACAGGAAGTAAATCTTAATGTTCTCACTTTATTCCTATTAATCCTCGAACGCGCCAAAATCGGCTATAGCTTCGCTATCCCCACACTGAACCTCTTTGTTCTTGCCTCCATCTTCCTTAGTGTGCTTAGCTATGGATGATTGGCTCTTCTAAACTTTTTTCGTTGACTTTAAGCTTGACATAGAACCTTCTATTGAAGAATTAAGTAATTTGGCAGAGTGTGAGGGCGTTTTGACTTCTTTTGTTATGGTTTTGAAAAAGTTAGTAAAGAAATGAAGCCATATTTTTTCATTAAGAAGAGACCGTTAGAGAGTGAATAAAGAAGAATAAGAAATTTTAGGAGATGGAAGTGAAAATGTAAATGAAAACGGTAAAGATGGCCTAAATATTTATAGGTAAAACTTAGGAATAAACTATATTAAATGTAACATACCGTGTCACATAAACTCCATACCCTTACACCACCATACCCCCATCACCTCCACATGTTGCCTAACCCCCTCCATGCATCTCCATCACTTCATGTCATGCTCCTTTGTATTTTGATGTGATTCCTTGTCCTAAGAGTGAGGTATGCATATATAAGGACCTTATATAAGTATATATGCATGCATACATTGGATATTTTCTTTAGCTTTAATTTGACTAATTATGATAGATACATATGTGTATATGTATGTAGGTTCATGTAAATTTGTATGACAAACAATGTTGTCATTATTTGATATAACTTCTATTCGTTAAACTGTTGATAATTCGAGATCCGATTTGCGGTCATATCTTTACGACCAATTAATATTTATTATTTGTAAACGGTGTTTATAAATAAAATTTCTGCTATTTGATAGTAATAAAAAAGACCTCATTTGACATTTAATATTATTATTAAATCATTAAAAGTAGTTAACTACCGGATTCAAAGTGATAAATTACGATTGTTATAGTTTCTTCAATGAAAGCTATGATTTTAATATAGATTGATGGCCTCTATTTTTACGTATAATCACTAACCATGTGTAATAGCCTACATTTCTTCCTATGATAGCTTAGCGTTGTTAGGACACAATGACTATATTTTGTAGAAAAGATCACAAAAGTTTTATTTTATTAAATATCGCAAGGGATATAACTTTAAGGACTAAAGGACAAATTTTCATGATGCATGGTGACATTTTTTTGAAAGAAATATAATTATAGCTTATAATATGGAAGGATATCATCCTTAAGTTAGGCAGAACTTTACTAAGAACCAAAAGGATAATTATGTTAGATATTTATACAAAAGATTAAAGGAAATAAATTGTAAATTGTCAATATTTAAAAAGTTATGCCTAAAAGATGCAAAGCAATTTATGTATAGACTGGTACCATATTGAACGTATATTTAATTGATTGTTGATTTGTTATACGTTCATTTGGTTTATTGACCAATTATTATCACATATGATGAATTGTTGACATACTCACATAATTTGTGAACATTATAACCCAACATTTTGACCTTTGGGATTCGGGAACTAGTGACTAGTTAAGGTAGTTTCATTTGTCGGTATTGTCAGACTTAAACTCTTGATTGAGTAGATATGGCTTATTGACATTTAAAAACTAGATTGAATATTTACGGATGGAGAAGGGTGTAGCATTGCATTCAATCTCGAATCACTTAGCCCACAACTGGTTTTGTCCGCAAATTTCATTGCATATGACATGCCCAAAGGATATGAACTCACAGCCATTGTATGATCGACATTGTTTTTAATGGGATAAGATCCAAAATAATTCCTCTTATGTAACTATGGATTATGGATTATTAGGTTGTATTTTTGCTCGAGTCATTCGATAGGTTTTATTTACTGTAAGAAAACTAATATAAGTTTGTTGCAAAGCTGGGAAATCTATGTCGTCTAATGAACCATATAAGGGTTTGAGAAGATTCGGTAATGTATAACACTTAACTTGGATGTCAGACGATTCATTTTAACCCATGCAAGCATGATATATTATTGTTTTTATGATTATGTTCCAAATATTTTTGGAGGTAGGATACGTTATGGATGACATGCTGCTTGATAGGATATTAGTGAGTGTAAATCCATTCTTCTTAGTGACATGGTCTTAATATGTACCAATATTAGTATAAATTAGACTAATAGACTTGTTGTCAAACCCAAATTTTTTTATTTCCTCCTAAACTCTCGATTGTTAGAGATTTTCAAAACAAAGATTTCGGGCGGGGGGGAGGGTGGTTGTTTTTGAAGAGAGAAGGAAGGAAGGAAGAAGAAAGAGGGAAAATTGATTTGTCCCACATTGTAGAATGTGTAAGGGTATATGCCAGTATATCAATAACATTCTCAAAGGGATGTAGGGGCCTTGGGGCTCCCACATGTTTGCTTTGTTGTGAGGAAGGAGACCATGCATCTCTACCACATACACGCGCGTCGTCCGTCCGACCGGGTCGGGTACGAATTTTGGATCAAATAAGAATATTTTTGGACCGGAGTTTTAAACTGTACTGGGCCGAATTCAGTTCAATGAGGACCCAGTTGCGTAACTGTTTTGAAATTAAGGCGGGATGGGTTTGTAACATTTTCTGAACGTTACAAAAAGGCGTTGTGATTCAAAGGCAGAAGGATACGATGCTGCAGAAGTGTTACGAATGAAACAACACGACATTTAAATTTGAAATGGCTGTAACCATTGCAAACGGTCATGATAGTTCACTGCCTATAAATAGCAATAGTCGGAAAATGTTTTAAATCAATCTTGAATTTCTCTTCTGCTTCCTCTCCTAGTTTTGCACGTTGTAAATTCCAATACCACAGAAGTGTTGCAAATTTCATAATTTGCAACGCTTGTAAAGTGTTGCAGAACTATTCTTCTTTTCTTCACTCTTATTCTCTTCTGGAATCATCAGATAAACAAAATCAGAGTGTTCTTGATCGGATCAAAGCCATACAAACTTTGAATCTGATTTCGTTGTTCCAAGGCTTTATTGAATCCTGAAAGTCGATAGTTCGATAACCCGTTTGTACCTGGTGGGTTGAACTATTGTCTGAAAGAATTTGTTCCGTAGATCCTTAAAGTCTGAAGTACGATGTTCATTCTCCTCCAATAGTCTCAAACCACAAAATCCCCAACAAATTTTCAGAGAATATTTTCAATCATGGATGAATTGAGCGCGTTACAAGTTATGAACCAGCATTTGACGAAATTGGAGTGTTTTTATGATGAAAACTTCACTCGTTGGCTAGAGACCATAAAGTTCTTCTTGATTACTGTGAAATTGTTCTACATCTTGGAAGACAGATTGAAAGTTGGAGGAAACCGCTGGCGAGGATGCTGCTTTGAAGGAAAAACGAGCAAAGTGCAAAGAGGAAGATTTCCTATGCATAGAAAATATTCTAAATGAATTGTCTACTTCAGTCTACAATGCTCACAGGACTTTGGAAACTGCAAAGGACCTCTGGACTACATTGGAAAGCAAGTATCGCATATTCAAGGCAAGTAATAAAACATTTCTTATTTGTTATTTTATGGATTTCAAGATGGTCACCAACAAGTCCATATTTCGACAAGTAAGTGAAATACTGTTGTTGGTGAATCAACTTAAAAATGCCGGTATTGATCTCCCTAAATCTTTTATTGTTGGAGTTATTATTTCGAGGCTCCCAAATTCTTGGAATGATTATAAGAAAAAATTGAAACATGCGGAAATGGATAATAATTTAGACGGTTTACAACGTCATCTTCATATTGAAGAGGATTCTCGTAAACGCGAACTAGATGATAATCCGTAAACCAAGTCTCAATCTAAGGCAAATAATGTTGAAATTACTGATAAGTTAAAGCCTAAGAATGAGACACAGTTAATTCAAAGAACAAAAAGAAGGGTGCCTGTTACTATTGTAACAAACTCGTCCACTATGCCTGAGACTGTCGTCTTCGGAAGAAACAACAAAAAGCGAATGTGGTCGAAGAAAAGCTTATGGCTATTGTACAAGAGGCGAACTCCGTTAGTGGCTTGGTAATGATTGGTGGCTCGATACTGGAGCAACCATTCATGTTGGCAAAAACCATATTCTATTTAAGACTTACGAAGAAAATAATGGAGAATCCAGCGAAGTTACTGGCGCAAACAAAGTTGCAAGCAAAGTTATGGGAAAAGGCACAATTGAACTTACATTCACCTCTGAAAAAATTATTACATTAGTCAATGTATTTTATGTACCTGATATGTGTAAGAATTTGGTTTTTGGATGCCTTCTTAACAAAGGAGGATTCAAGATAGTGTATAAAATTGATAAGTTAGTGTTGTCCAAGAACAATAAATTTATTGGACAGGGATATTCTTGTAACGACATGAATAAGTTGAATCTAGTAAAGAAATCTTCTGCTCATATTATTGATTCTGTTAATTTATGGCATGGTAGATTAGGACGTGTTAATTATAAATCTCTTAGAAATATGCATAAATTAGGATTAATTTCTGATTGTGATTTCTATTATATGTCTAAATGTGAAATATGTGTTCAAGCAAAAATAAACCGGAAATCCTTTAAATCTTTAGAAAGAAAACCGGTTTGCTTGATTTGGTATATAGTGATATAGGTGACTTAAAAAGTCATATCACCTATGGTGGTAACCAATACTATATAACATTTATTGATGATTATTCTAGATATGCGTATACATATCTAATAAAATCTAAAGTTGAGGCTTTTGATAAATTCAAAATTTACAAAGCAGAAGTTAAAACACAATTAGGAATCAAAATTAAAGTGTTACGCTTAGATCGTGGTAGCGAATATTTTTCAAATGATTTTACTTTGCAAATTACACTGTATAGTTCACCACACCACAACATAATGGTGTTTCTGAGAGGAAAAATAGAACTTCAGTAGAAATGGTTAACGCCGTGCTCGTAAATTCAAATTTACCTTATAATCTATGGGTTGATGCTATGTTATCTGCATGTTACATTTTAAATAGAGTACCACTTAAAAATAATAATATTTCTCCTTATGAGTTATGGTTTAATAGAAACCTAACCTTTCTAGACTTAAAGTTTGGGGTTGCTTAGCATATGTTAGAAAAACTGACCCTAAATGACTAAAGTTAGGTGATAGGGCTTTTAAGTGTGTTTTTAAAGGATATTCACTTAATAGTATAACTTATAGGTTCCTCATTCTTGACACCTTAGAAATTATAGAATTTGTAGATGTAGAATTCTTTGAGAATCTAACTATTGAGAATCCATTGAGATCATCGAGTCCAGAACCAATTGAGACTAATGATATCAATGATGATGAATATGCTCCTGCTCAAAACAAAAAGGAAGTGTCAGAACCAGATAATAGTACTGAACACAGAAGAAGTAAAAGAGCGAGAATAGAGAGGACTATGGTCCTGACTTCATGACATATCTCGTAGAAGGCAATAAGGACGAAGTCCTTAATGTGACAAGATATGTAATGAACGTCGATGATAATCCCAAAACTTATTTTGAGGCTATGAGTTCTAGAGATTCTAATTTCTGGAAAGAAGCTATCAATGATGAAATGAATTCCATAATGTTAAACCAAACTTGGGTTTTAATTGATTTACCTCATGGTGCTAAACCTATAGGATGTAGATGGATATGCAAGAAAAAGTTGAATACAAATGGATCCATTGATAAGTTCAAAGCTAGATTAGTTGCTAAGGGATATAAACAAAGACAAGGAGTGGATTATTTTGATACATGAGCTCTGGTTGCTCGCATATCTTCTATACGCTATTTAATAGCACTTGCATCAATTCATAACTTAATCATACATCAAATGGATGTAAAGATAGCTTTTCTAAATGGAGATTTAGAAAAAGAGATATATATGGAACAACCTGAAGGTTTCATAACCCCAGGCCAAGATAAAAGTTTTTAAATTAGTCAAATCTCTTTATGGCCTAAAGAAAAGCTCCCATGATGGCATGAGAAGTTTGATAAAGTTGTACTGTCATTTGGATCAATTGTTAATGATGCAGATAAATGTATTTATAGCAAATCAGATAACAAAGGTTATGTTATAATATGTTTATACATTGATGACATGCTAATATTTGGTTGCAATATATCATGTGTAAATGAAACTAAGAAGTTTCTATGTTCTAAGTTCGATATGAAAGATCTAGGAGAGGCTGATACAATTCTAGGAATTAAAATCGTTAGGAAAGCAGGGGAGTTATTACTAACTCAATCTCATTACATTGAGAAGTTCCTAAAGAAATATGGTCATTATGATGATAAACTAGCACTAACTCCCTTAGATCCAAGTATCAAGTTAGAAAAGAACACTGGGCGTACCATTTCTCAATTGGAACATTCTAGTGTTATTAGGAGTCTTATGTATGCTATGCATTGCACTAGACCCGACATTGCACATGCTATAAGTATATTGTGTTGATTTACGAGTAATCCAGGTTTCGAACATTGGAAACCTATTTCCAGAGTTTTAGCTTATCTGAAAGGAACCATCAACTAAGTCTATGACTAGGTGGATATTTACATTAGGAAGCGCTGCTATGTCTTGGGTTTCCAAGAAGCAGACCTGTATATCTGATTCAGCTATGTCCTCAGAATTGATTGCATTAGCATATGCATGTAAGGAAGCAGAATGGCTTAGGAATTTATTAATGGAAATCCCATTATGGAAGAAGCCATCTTCAGCAGTCTTGATTAACTGTGATAATCAAGCAACAATATATAATGTTTCTAATAAGACATATAATAGAAGTCTAGACATGTGAGTCTAAAACATCAAATGGTAAGACATTTACTCAAATATGGAGTTATAACTATTGACTACATAAAACAGAGAAAAACTTGGTTGACCCATTTACAAAAGGTCTTCCAAAGGCTATGGTTTCTATCAAGTCAAAAGATATGGGACTAAGGACTGTGAACGAAGATTGACCATCCTTATCAGAAACACAACTTGTGTCTTGAAAAGCATAGACAAAGTTCAATGGGTACCAACAAGTTAAGAGAATGATTATGGCACACTAAATCAATAATCTCATAATATTTAGTGTTGGATTCCGCAAGAACAAAGGATGAATAAATTTCCTTAACAAGTCTGGAAATCTTGAAAGGTGCCTCGCGGAAACACCTTAAGAGACTTACCTATATGAGTATAGAAATCAGGTTGTTTCCTAGGAAAGTAAGACCGCTTTCTAAAGTAGACTCATGAACCAGGATTAAAGTACACGACCATTAACATGTTGAGCAATACATTACACTCTAACTGAGGAATACAACATGTGTGATTGTTCCGGTTTTATCATTAAGGGACACTTGGATCAAGATTCTTTCACCATAGAATCTCGATGGAACTTTGAATGGTTTACCCTAAGTAAAGGTTCAAACCCAAAAGATACCTTTTATTTATGTGTTGTTTCCACGATGATGCAAAACTTGATCTTAGAACTACATAGGCTTGATCCCACTTGGGTATGTAGCAAGTCACATTAGTGATTCAGCCATCCACTTTATTTATTTGCTTTATTTTGAAAATTAAGGGAGATTATTAAAGAAAATCAAAACAATAATTTCGGGGGGTGGGGGTGTTTTTGAAGAGAGAAGAAAGAAAGAAGGAAGAAGAAAGAGGGAAAATTGATTTGTCCCACATTGTAGAATGTGTAAGGGTATGCCAGTATATCAATAGCATTCTCAAATGGATGTTGGGGACTTGGGGCTCGTACATGTTTGCTTTGTTGTGAGGAGGAAGACCATGCATCTCTACCACACACACGCGCATCGTCCATCCGACCGACTGAACCGGGCTGGGTACGGGTTTCAGATCGAATACGAATATTTTTGGACCGGGGTTTTAAAATATAACGGGCCGAATTCAATCCGTTAAGGACCCAGACCCGAAACTATTTTGAAATTAAGGCGGGATGGGTTTGTAACGTTTTCTAAACATTACAAAAAGGCGCTGCAATTCAAACGCGAAAGGATGCGACACTTCCGAAGTGTTACGAACGAAACGGCGTGACAATTAAATTTGAAACGGATGTAACCATTGTAAACGGTCGCAACGGTTCACTGTCTATAAATAGCAACAGTTGGAAAATGTTTAAATCACTTTCGAATTGCTCTTCTTCTTCCTCTCTTAGTTCTGCACGCTTACTACATAAGTGTTGCAAATTTCATAATTTGCAACGCTTGTAAAGTGTTGTAGAACTGTTCTTCTTCTTTTCTTCACTATTATACTCTTCTTGCATCATCAAATAAACAAAATCAGAGTGTTCTTTATCGGATCAAAGCCGTACAAACTTTGAACCCGATTTCGTTGTTCCAAGGCTTTATTGAATCTTGAAAGTCGATAGTTCGATAATCGTTTGTACCTGGTGGTTGAACTATTGTCTGAAAGAATTTATTCCATAGATCCTTAAAGTCTGAAGTACGACATTCATTCTCCTCCAAATAGTCTCAAACCATAAAATCCCCAACATCGAGTACCCAATCTAGCATTAAGTTGGCCGATAATATGATTTTTCAAGTTCAGATGAATACGTTCTCGGAAACTTAAATGAGGCAAGCTATTATATAGAAGATTATATTTCCATTATGCAGTAGTTTATTTGCTTTTGATCTGTTGAATGTATGTAACAATTGGTACAGTAACCACCTAAGTAGTAAGAACTCTGATCATTCAAGAGGGAATCATCATATGTCGCTCTTGTAACTATATGTAATCGTTATACTTTATCGAAACGACGTATTCACGGGTTTATGGAAATGGAATGTAATGAATTTACGAATTAGTGATTGAAAAATGTTTTGTTTAAATTTTGTAAATTCTAATGCACTTAATGTTAATTCTATAATTTATCATTGGAAAACATGTTAAGAATGGCTAGCATTACTAGTATCCACTCAAAATAAGATATGTTACATGGTTCATCACTTTTATGTTTTCTTTGTTGTTAGTTTACTACCTTTTTGGGATGCTTCTCAACTATCTCTCTTATAATCAAATTTAACAAGGTCGCCTATAGTAATCTTTTTAATGTCGCTCCAAATGGGATCTAAATAGCATCCACTCCGTCAACTGTGAACTTAGTCCCTTCGCTAACTTCATTACCTTCTTGTCTACGGTATTTATTAGGAATAGCTCGAACCTTGCTAACTTGTTGACTAATTCACATATTCTCTAACTAGCATGTCCTATGTTTCAAATGGATAAACTTCTCCAACTTTCCCCTTGCTGTCCCAATAAACATTTTGTCTTGAATTTTCTCTTAGAATCATCCCATATGATATTCTCCTCCTCTCATATAGGATAAAACTAACTCATCAGATTGTTGTTTCTCATTAGGTGTCAAGACTCAAGAATCCAGTTGTCTCCAAGTAATATCGCTCGAACCCAAAAGGATATAACATTTTCCTAGTGTACTCAACCATGCCTACGTCATTACATAAAGTTCCATTCAAACATATGATCTCCCACCTAGACTATGTAAATTCGTGCATAACTTTAGGAAATACAAAATTGGTGGTGATAGGACTAGAATAGCTCCTTGGTTATCTGGGGATGGTGTGGTTAATGTGGAGTTAGCACTGGTTTGGTCCAATACTTATAGATATCAACGAATTTCAATATGGCTTGCTCAACCTTAGGATATCAACAATACTGACTTAGGTACCATTCCTAGTTCTGGTCTCCAGTTCCTTATCAATGGTTTTATATATATTTCAGTTTCTATTGAATTACACATTCTTGACTATTTGTTAATAGGTTTCATTAGCATCTCCAAAATCAATGGTTAATAAAACTGGAATAACAAATGGTTCATATGTATGTACTTAACTTGTATACACATACGCACATGCGTGCAGACACACGCGCACACACACACATATATATGTATATATATGCATACACACACATATACATATATATATATATATATTAGACGCGATTTTGTCCAATCATACCTAACACCACAAACGTATATTATCCACAAATAAATAATAGAAATAATCGAAAGTCCAAAAATAAAAGTGCATGAAAAGTAAACAATACACGAGGCTTATAGTGGTTCAATAATATGCCTACATCCATGGTAGGGTAATCTATTATTTATACCATTGGATTAATATACATTTCGTGTCTGAGTATAAGAATGTTGAGATAAGAGAGTAATAAAGACAGAGACCCATGTGTAGAGAAGCCAAAATGATCCCTAAAATTACTCTTAATGCCCTATATTTATCCCTGAAGATGGGCTCAGATTGATCTGAATATCCAAAGAAAAACCTGTAATCCGTGTAGACCAAGTCAACAAAAAGTGGGACAAGTCACCCACAAGTATTCCTCGATCGATACCGATTTGGCTTCCTGCATGTGGGAATTTTGATCTGACTCCTTAGTAAAGTTTCCATATCCATTTCAGTCAACTTGAATCCAAACATCCAAGCCTATTAGCATCGATATGATGCAAAGTGTGATAGCTGATCCAACGTGCTGATGTATAGGTCGATCCAAACTATTGTGGCATGTGACCGATCTGATCTGGGTCATAATAACTTGATCGATTCGAATTTTTAGTCTTCATGAATCCAAGTAATTTCCATCCAATTGCTTTGTCCAAGCGGCTCCATGTTTCCATGACTCCATATATCCATCCATACTCGAATCTTGAGATATTTAACCACCAAAATGCAATAACTTTGTAAAAAGGCGGGTTAACACTTACCCCTAATGCATATCTTCAGCGGAAGATGTATTTTATATAATCCATGAACCCAAAATCCAGAGTTGTTCTAAGCTAAATTCCAAATTCGTGGCCTCTCAGACCTAGCCTATATGGATATAAGCCATACTTGATAAATCTTATCGACTGTTCTAGTTCCAGAGACAGCTTGACCCTTGCCAAGCTTAATTTGTACTTGGCGACTGATCATAGGGATTTTCCATATCTTAACAAAGTGACTCGAACCATCCCGAGCATAATCCATACTCGAGAACCGATCAAACAACCTTACAAGTCCTGTGTAATACCCCACCTCCGCTAGGGTAACTCACAAAGGGAATGCACTAGTTTTGGAGGAGCGTTATCGAGGTAAACAAACACAGAAATATTACAAGACAGAACATAGATAAAACAGCGGAAGAATCAAAAGATAAATTTCATTACTTTCAAAAAGAGTCAAAACCTTTTACAGCCAAAGTCATTATTTTCCATTACAACAAATTCTGTCTTGCATAAATAAAGAAGCATAAGCTTAAAATAACAAAAGTAGCTTAATTCCCCAAAGGTAGCAGAAATGCAGCCATAGCATAGCTCAAGATCAAACCGTACATGAGCTGAACCGAAAGCAAGCAAAATCCAAGCTAAGTGCTAGAGTTTCCTCCCTGAGAACCTGTGGGGGGGACGCAAGAAAAAGAGGCGAAAGAAAACGGGTCAGTCATAAAGACTAGTAAGTCCTAGTGACTTTCAGCATAAAAACAGGTAAAGGTAACATGACATGTATAAACTGAAAGTAAACATAAGAATGCTGTTAAGATGGGCAAGATAGACTAAGATGGCATGATAATTCAAGTATAAATCAAGTATAGCATCGCATGTTCAAGGTTCGCTGCACCAACTGTACTAGTATCCCAAACCCATGTCATATATTAACCATGAGATGATCCCTTGGCCCAATATCATGAAATGACCCATTACTATGTCCAACGGAACGATCCACTAATCGATCGGCTCCCTACAAGTTCTAGCTCGTCGTGTGTCTGTGTCATACGGCCCTATCACGAATGTAGTCACAAGTGCTAGGTCCACCATAGGGTGTATCAAGCCCTAGGGTGCCAACCACCGACACGAATCAAGCATGCACAGGTAAACCTACTGATGTCCAATGCCTACTTTTTCAACTCCGGACTACGTGCACGACCATAGCCTGCCTGAACCTACACTGGCGCACCAACTCAGCCATCGTTCTGGTCGCTTATAATCAGCCCAGAAATCGTGCCCCACCCTGCCTAATTCCAGGGTACCATGATACATCTAGTGGGTTACTGCTGAAACGGACCACGTAACTAGGGTTTCCGTCCAATAGGTTAAGTGTTGTCATTCAAGTTCGTGACTTAACCCTCCTACGTGTCATGTCAAATTGGCTAAGTGTTGTCGTTCAAGTTCATGACTTAGCCCTACGAATCATGTGTCAAGTTGGTTAGGTGTTGTCTTTCATGTTCATGACTTAACCCTATCATGTGGCATTAATTAACTAATGCAACCCAACCTCTCACATTAGACCTGTTGTTGTGGTCAGTGGATATGCCGGGCGGTTCCGGGCAGATTTACACCACATCTCAGTCTAACCTCGGGTTTGAAGCGCGATATGACCAACTACTCACATTGGATCCTATTGTTTGCAGTCACTAGATTTGCCAGGTGGTTCCGGGCAGATTTACACTGCAAACTCAACCCAACCTCGAGTTGGCCATTTTCAAGTTCATTCTAGTGTCATGTCAAGTTCATGTCAGGTTTCATGGCAAGTTTCATGTCATGTTTCATGTTTCAACTTATGCCTATTATCAAGTTCATGATTCATGTTCATAACCAATTCTTGTTTTTGCCTAATCTACCCAAATCGTATTCCCATCGCATGCAAACGTGAATCGATCTAAATTACACGTAAATCCAAATCCAGAAATAAAGGGAATAACATCAAAACTATGATAGGCAAAGAGGACGAGCATAAAGTGATAAAAGGGATCACAAGACTAGCATGACATAACTTGAGATAATTGGTTACAACATCACTGGCATATAGAATAATAGTCCCAAAACATTAGGATTACAGATCTAGCGTACTAAGGTGATAGTCACGATTAAGGTGGTAATCCAAACTTGTGAATCATAACTGATTCAACATCACAGGCATGATAATATTATGGACATGAAAGGATTTGATTTACAACATGAATAGGCCCAAATTAATATCATAGCAATATTCCCAAAAGTCAAGATCCAAGATGAACAAGAATAGATATGAATCAATTATCATACATAGGTCCAATTCCAATTTATAACATGTCCATATTAAGTTTATAGTTTTAATCTAAAAGTAACTTGAACTTACAGATCGTGGTCTAAGAAATTGAGATTCAGAAGTTGAATATATAAACTAGTCGTCGAATTGTTGAATCGTTGAATCTTGATTTGATTGTAGAAGCAAATCCCCAATATGCAATTCCTAGCCGCAGTCTTCAAGAAATAGTCTTCGCGTTTTATTTTAATTTAATTTAAAAGAAGCCATGTCCATCAAGAATTTGTGCAGCATAAGATTAGAGAAGAATGTTGTAAAGAGAATGAGGCTACGAGGCTGTTTATATAAGATTAGACGAACGAATCTAGACAGAAAACGAGACCAGATACATCAGAATGAACCCAGGCTCAAAACTGAGCTTCAGCACCAGGTCAACCCCCAGGTTGACCCCCAGGTCGACCATAGGGTCGACCTGGTCCTTGGGAGGTCGACCACAGTGTCGACCTCCAGGTTGACCTGGTCCTGGGTGGGAAAATTCCTGCCCAGTCTGCGCTGGGGTTTGAATTCGAATTTCGAATTCGAGCTGTTTTTCTGTTCTGAAAATCCTTGAAACTTTGGAGGGTCATATCTCCCTCATACGGACTCCGTTTCTCGAAAACTCGGACTCATTTCCAAGCAGAATTTCGAGATGAACGCAATGGCGCAACCCGTTTCCCTTGATTCTTATTTTAAAATTTAATTCTGCCTTGATTTATGGTTTAACATGTTATTAAAATACGGGTTGTTACATTCTCCCCTCCTTAAAGGATTTCGTCCCCGAAATCTTCAAGTTAAGAAGAATGTGTCCTACCATCCAACATCCATCAACTCAACTATCATCCACAAGCAACCATTGTCTTTAAAAGATTTCTAATGCTGTATGAACTTATGCAAGTGTGTGTGCATATGTACTTATATAATGCAAAAGATCAGGCGGTTACTGATTCAGTAAACCTCCTTAATGCAAAATATGCTAGTGCAATGAATCCAACATGTATGCAATTTCCTAATATAATATCTACATGAGTGCACAACCATTCATCCATATGCAACATCCAAATGATAGCATATCAAGTTTCCATCCATGTACAAGTATAAACACTCATGCATATGCAATATGAAAAATGTGACTGAGCCGATCTTGGCCTAATGTGTGTTATGCAACCACGAGCAACCACTTGCAATCATCAACCATAACATGTTTCAATCACATGTTTACATCCAAAAGGGTTCTACCTAAGGTTCTCAAGATAGGATCGAGAAGATAAGCAAGATAAAACAAAGCATCTAGGAGAAGAAGTTAAAGATGTACCCCCAGAAGGTCATGTTTGTGGGCCTTGCCCTTGCTTCTTAGGGCAGTTCTTGCTGATATGTCCAGTATCTCCACACTGAAAGCATGCTCCCACCTTCATCTTCTTCTTTCTACAATCCTGGACTATATGCCCTTCAATACCACAGAAGTTGCATTTTCTTTTCTCACGTGACTTGTTGTCATTATTGTTGTTGTTGTTCTTGCCTCCTTTCTCGGAGTCTACCTTCTTGTTTTGAGACTCATTCGCCTTGACCTCCTTCTTGCCATTCTTGTCTTCTTCATTTAAGAGTGTCATTTCTACTAACCTTTCGTAAGTAGCCCCCATAGGTATGTGGGTCATAGCCAAACTGTGAAGTGGCTCATTCAATCCCTTGACAAAACGGAGAGCCTTCTTATGAGGAGTATTCACTAAGTCCGGTCCAAACCGGGCCAGCTGATTGAATTGATTGACGTACTCCTTGACAGTCATGCTTCCTTGCTTAAGAGATAAGAACTTTTCCAGTTGTAGACTTCGTTCAGCTTGTGAGAGGAATTTCATCTCAAACCTTATCCTGAAATCCATCCATGTGTCAACAGGTCTCTCAGCGTTAGTGACTTCCCACCAATAGGAAGCTTCGTCTTTGAGTAACCAAACTGTCAACTGTACCTTCTGCCTATCGTCCACCTCGAAGATAACGAACAGATCCTCGGTTTCTTTGAGCCAGTTCCTCGCTTCTATGAATGATTCAGTTCCCTTGAAATCCTTTCCACCCATGGCCCTAAAATCTCTATAGATCTTTGAGAAAGCAATTGCATGAGGAGGAGGAGGAGGAGGAGGAATCGCTGCAGCTGGAGGAGGAATATTTGTTGGGCCTGCATCGTTGGCCCTAGCCTCTAAGTACCTCCTGAACCGCCAGGTATTGGCACGCCGTCTGGAAGGTTAAGATTCCCAGACACGCTGAAATGAAAAAGAAGAGATTCAAAAAGAGGAAACAAAGGATAGTGTTAGTGGCTTTTGGGGAATAGCCTTTAAATAAAACAAGACTTTTCTTGAAAAATGCTTCTTTGTAAATGGTTTTGAAAATAGTTTTAGAAGGTTTTTAAAAACTTTTGCCCAGTCTGGTAACCTTCTGCTCTGATACCAAGTGTAACACCCCACCTCCGCTAGGGTCACTCACAAAGGGAATGCACTAGTTTTGGAGGAGCGTTATCGAGGTAAACAAACACAGAAATATTACAAGACAGAACATAGATAAAACAGCGGAAGAATCAAAAGATAAATTTCATTACTTTCAAAAAGAGTCAAAACCTTTTACATCCAAAGTCATTATTTTCCATTACAACAAATTATGTCTTGCATAAATAAAGAAGCATAAGCTTAAAACAACAAAAGTAGCTTAATTCCCCAAAGGTAGCAAAAATGCAGCCATAGCATAGCTCAAGATCAAACCATACATGAGCTGAACCAAAAGAAAACGAAATCCAAGCTAAGTGCTAGAGTTTCCTCCCTGAGAACCTGTGGGGGGGAGGAACGAAAGAAAAAGAGGCGAAAGAAAACAGGTCAGTCATAAAGACTGGTAAGTCCTAGTGACTTTCAGCATAAAAATAGGTAAAGGTAACATGACATGTATAAACTGAAAGTAAACATAAGAATGCTGTTAAGATGGGCAAGATAGACTAAGATGGCATGATAATTCAAGTATAAATCAAGTATAGCATCGCATGTTCAAGGTTCGCTGCACCAACTGTACTAGTATCCCAAACCCATGTCATATATTAACCATGAGATGATCCCTTGGCCCAATATCATGAAATGACCCATTACTATGTCCAACGGAACGATCCACTAATCGATCGGCTCCCTACAAGTTCTAGCTCGTCGTGTGTCTGTGTCATACGGCCTTATCATGAATGTAGTCACCTGTGATAGGTCCACCATAGGGTGTATCAAGCCCTAGGGTGCCAACCACCGACACGAATCAAGCATGCACAGGTAAACCTACTGATGCCCAATGCCTACTTTTTCAACTCCGGACTACGTGCATGACCATAGCCCGCCTGAACCTACACTGGCGCACCAACTCAGCCGTCGTTCTGGTCGCTTATAATCAGCCCAGTAATCGTGCCCCACCCTGCCTAGTTCCAGGGTACCATGATACATCTAGTGGGTTACTGCTGAAATGGACCGCGTAACTAGGGTTTCCGTCCAATAGGTTAAGTGTTGTCATTCAATTTCGTGACTTAACCCGCCTATGTGTCATGTCAAATTGGCTAAGTGTTGTCGTTCAAGTTCATGACTTAGCCCTACGAACCATGTGTCAAGTTGGTTAAGTGTTGTCTTTCATGTTCATGACTTAACCCTATCATGTGGCATTAATTAATTAATGCAACCCAACCTCTCACATTAGACCTGTTGTTGTGGTCACTGGATATGTCGGGCGGTTCCGGGCAGATTTACACCACAACTCAGTCTAACCTCGGGTTTCAAGCGCGATATGACCAACTACTCACATTAGATCCTATTGTTTGCAGTCACTGGATTTGCCGGGCGGTTCCGGGCAGATTTACACTGCAAACTCAACCCAACCTCGAGTTGGCCATTTTCAAGTTCATTCTAGTGTCATGTCCATGTTCAAATTTTCATGTCAAGTTCATGTCAGGTTTCATGGCAAGTTTCATGTTTCAACTTATGCCTATTATCAAGTTCATGATTCATGTTCATAACCAATTCATGTTTTTGCCTAATCTACCCAAATCGTATTCCCATCGCATGCAAACATGAATCGATCTAAATTACAAGTAAATCCAAATCCAGAAATAAAGGGAATAACATCAAAACTATGATAGGCAAAGAGGACGAGCATAAAGTGATAAAAGGGATCGCAAGACTAGCATGACATAACTTGAGATAATTGGTTACAACATCACTAGCATATAGAATAATAGTCCCAAAACATTAGGATTACAGATCTAGCATACTAAGGTGATAGTCATGATTAAGGTGATAATCCAAACTTGTGAATAATAATTAATTCAACATCACAGGCATGATAATATTATGGACATGAAAGGATTTGATTTACAACATGAATAGGCCCAAATTAATTTCATAGCAATATTCCCAAAAGTCAAGATCCAAGATGAACAAGAATAGATATGAATCAATTATCATACATAGGTCCAATTCCAATTTATAACATGTTCATATTAAGTTTATAGTTCTTATCTAAAAGTAACTTGAACTTACAGATCGTGGTCTAAGAAATTGAGATTCAGAAGTTGAATCTATAAACTTGTCGTCGAATCATTGAATCTTGATTTGATTGTTGAAGCAAATCCCTAATATGCAATTCCTAGCCGTAGTCTTCAAGAAATAGTCTTCGCGTTTTAATTTAATTTAATTTAAAAGAAGCCATGTCCATCAAGAATTTGTGCAGCATAAGGTTAGAGAAGAATGGTGTAAAGAGAATGAGGCTAGGAGGCTATTTATATAAGATTAGACGAACGAATCTAGACAGAAAACAAGACCAGATACATCAGAATGAACCCAGGCTCAAAACTGGGCTTTAGCACCAGGTCGACCATAGGGTCGACCTGGTCCCTGGGAGGTCGACCATAGTGTCGACCCCCAGGTCGACCTGGTCCTGGGTGGGAAAATTCCCACCCAGTCTGCGCTGGGGTTTGAATTCGAATTTCGAATTCAAATTCGAGCTGTTTTTCTGTTCTGAAAATCCTTGAAACTTCGGAGGGTCATATCTCCCTCATACGGACTCTGTTTCTCGAAAACTCGGACTCGTTTCCAAGCAGAATTTCGAGACGAACGCAATGGCGCAATCCGTTTCCCTTGATTCTTATTTTAAAATTTAATTCTGCCTTGATTTATGGTTTTAACATGTTATAAAAATACGGGTTGTTACATCCTGACAGGGCAACCAAACATTCCTAAGCATAATCTACATGTAAGGATCTAGTTATTAAAGTTAAAATTCAAATTACAATTCCAGACTTCACAATCATAATCTATACAAGTGAAGTGATTCTATTGAAGTTTCAAAATCCAACTTAATTACAAAATCTAGAAAGAAAAATAGCGATTTTATTGAAGTTCCAAAATCCAACTTAATTACAAAATCCAAAAAGAAAACTAATTGTTCGTCATTAGTAAAGAGCATGCCTAGGGACTACATCCTAATCCCAAATACATGGTTAGGAAGACTTATCCCGTTTTTATTATAAATTTATTAAGTGAAACAAGTTGGACGTTCCATCATCTACAAAGAGCATGCCTGGGGACTAAATCCAAATCCTTACTAGGTTAGGTAGACTTAACCATCTAAAATCCAAATTCAACTTAATTAATGATTATCCCTGCGAGCTAGGTCCATTCTCGCTCTTATTTCGGTGGTAGATGGTTGCTCATATATTTTTTTCATCTTAGTTCTATCCCAATGTATTGAGCCATCTATCCGCTCCTGGTACGTTCATCGATGATAGCCTTAAGAGGACGATGCGCATTTGTGTTATGACCATCCAAGTCCTAGAACAAATAATATTTTCTATAGTCCCTTTCCTTCTCTATTGGTTCTCTTCTAGCTTGTCTCCTAAACTAGAGAGCGTCCTGAGTATCTATATAAATCTCTTCTAGTGTAGCACAAACCTCGAGAATTTCGATTCACTATATTGCCTATTATTATAATCAAATCCATCAATAGCCTTCCTTTTGCCTTTATCTTCATTAAATCTAAACTGTTCTCTGTCTTTAACTATAATAACTTTAAGAGCCTCTCTATCCACTCTCGCATTCTCTAGCCTGAGAATAGATCTTCTTCAAAGTAAAATTCATTAATCTCCCTTGATGGATCCTTTCTAATGAAATTTTAAAATCAAAGTTATCTAATATTCTAGATACTGCAGCCATTAAATTCATGGATGGGTTCAATCGATCCACTAATGCTATCTTTGCATTAAATCTTCTTAGGAATTTTCATAGAGCCTCTCAAATACTTTGTTTAGGTGTAAGTGTCATGATATTTTTTGGGTCAAGAGATAAGGACCTGAATCTACCCAATAAAACTTTCAACATGACGATTTTGCGTAGAGAGATGCAGATCTGTAACTGCTTAATAAAATTTTCAATAAGATTATTCCATCTTTTGATATAGCCGCTTTCCAATTGCCGAAAATCACATGGCAACGATGTCTTATATAAACAATTGGGAGCATTTAGCTATTACTTCGTCTGATGTCCACACTGCTTCCATATGATGCATGTATCTTGTGAGATGCATTGTATAATTCTTTCTCTCGTTATAAGCTTAAAACGCTAGAGATTTGAAGTCCGACAGATTACTAAAATTCCTTATGCTTGGAGCAAATAGGATTTTATTAACATAGCCTAAATCCTATCGTGACAAATCACCTCTTGAAACTCTTCTAATAGCATCCATAATTTTCTATCATTATCCAAAAGTTGCTGCCGATCTCCAAAACAAACACCCGCATCCTGGATGCCTTGACCATCTAATTCAGGGAATCTATCCTAAACACCCATATCCAGTTCGGTGCCGACCCGAGGAGTAGGGTCGGGACCGGTCCCGTTTTCAGTGATGAAATTTATCCTCGTTTAATTTGTTCCATTATTCAAGCATGCATGCATTTGAAGTTCATTTCCTGAATCCAAGTGCCAATTTCCTGAAGCATCAAAAGCCAAGCTAGAGCCACATGGGAATCGCCCCTGGTTCACGTCAGGTCAGTACCAACCCAAGGATTAGGATCAATAACGATTCAAAGGATCATATGGGGTTTGCCCACAAGTCCAATTTAATTTCTTCTGCATTGCTGTGTCGAGCACCAGCAGAAGTTTTCTAACCTCCCTGCCTTTTATCCTATCCAATCCAATTGAAGAAATTGGTCATCATTTCCTCTTGTCTCTGTAGCAATCCTTCCTGGCGTTCAAGTCAGAAAATCAATATCATTTACACCTTTATCCATCTCTTCCCAGGTGAGATAGACAAAGGGGTTTCCTTTAGAGGAAGCTTCCTGACTTCCTTCTATTCCAACGTCTTTAGTTTGGGCATCAATATTCTTTTCCTAGCCATATCCAAACCCTCAAACAAATTTGACTCCAATCAAAGGTGCCCTTATCTAGTGCGCCAAAAATGCTAGATGTGATGTTGGTTTGATTATGTCTCACACCCAGATATATATTATTCATGGAAAAAATCATAGAAAAAATCAATAGTCTAGAGCATAAAGTGCATGAAAAGTAAATAACACGCAGTATTTATAGTTGTTCGGCAATGTGCTTATGTGTCGCCCCACCTTGAGACCCACACTAACAAAGAGAATTACTAACTAATACGTGTGTTAGTGCAGAAAATAAAGATGGTCAGGAGAAACCATCCGTAAGCTTGGTTTTAAATGAGTATTGAATATGACTACGTCAATTAGGTGCTCAAATTTTATTTTCTTACCTTATGCGGATCTACATACCCGACTCGGGTTTAATACGAAACTACGGTAGCTACGAATCTATTTAGAACAAAATATAATAATCACAAATAACAGATCACATAACAGAATACATACATATATATATATAGACAACGAAAATACCACATCATATGGGTTACATAAGAGAATAGTTATGAGGAACCATATATGAATACGACATGTTTCGGCAAACAAATATACACGGTACAACATCTGGTTACTCAAAATCAACACTAACATCAAATAGGGTAGTCCAAGGCAAAAGCAAAGTAAAACAGAAATCTACAATAGATGACTAACTTAAAATAACTTAGTCTGACCCGAGTACACAAAATACATGGGTCATTCTAGCTTAAACAAGATAATCATGTTAGGCGAAGCATAAAGACATATGAGTGTTAACTCCTTTCAACAAAGAAAGAACAACGTAAGCACGAATCAACATAAAGTACATAAGATAAAATCATCTAAGTCAACAAATAGGTCTTATGTATAAGGTGATAGCTACAAACACATATATTTCCATTGACAATAGATAGCATAAGCTTTAATGCTATGGTATAGTAAATATAAAACCGTATAAAACACCAAAGATGGAAGCCACAAAAATCTCACCACTTAGAACTCATGTAGGAGTTTAAAACAACAAAATGTAATCACTATACTAAAAGTCACCAAATAACTCATAGGTTAATTATGTAACACCAACATCAACAAAAAATGGTGAAAACATACGAAAATCATAATTTCCATAAAGTAAAAATAAGAAATCTAGAAATAATATAAAAATGGATCTATATCACCATTGGCAAGCATAAGCTACGCTGCACGTGCATCATCTACAAATGGATAAAGGTCCTACATAAGGCAAAATCCTTACAAATGACCCGAAGGTCCTACATATGGCCGAAGCCTTACAAATGACCAGTAGGTCTAGTACAAATGATCCCTGGCCTAGTACTGGCAATATGTATGACCCAAAGGTCCAAAGAATGTGCCACAAATTTCCTATAGTAACCCAAGTAGAGACAACAATATGTCCTATACCATACATTCTCACTTATCGGTTTAATATAAGTCAGTCAATTTCACACTAGTGTAGCTTCAATCAACACCAAGAATCATCAAAATCTTTAGCTAAAACACAGGAATTAAAGCAAAAAAACTGAAGAAAACACAAAAATAGGATACATGAACAAATAGCTTGATCGGGCACAAAATTCTCAAGTGCTAGGTCGACCTGCCATTCATCTCAGGTCAACCCTATAGAAACGAATGTCAACCTTAGGGTCGCGAATTCTACAAGTTATCTTTTTTGCTTCATACCGATTTTTGAGTAAGATTATGACAAGGTTTTAGGTTGAATCAAAGGTTGATTTCAAGCATACTTATAATTCAACACTCAGACAATAATCCGAAAAATATTTGAGAAGAATATGGCATAAAACAAAGAAGCTATCAAAGATGAACGCACAATAATTTGTTACTGTAAACTTGAAATTTCGGAAATTGTTTACAGTAAATGCAAATCAATAACTGGAAACAACAAATTCAAGCACACAAGCTTACTCAAGCTAGAAGCATGAGTTTACAACTCATATTAAATGGATTAACAATGATTTATTTAATTTAACTTGTAAAATGGCTTCTTTTGGCTTAAAGAAAGCTTCAAAGACCTATATAAATCAAGAGAATGGACATGCAAACATAGGAAATTTAGAGTAAAGATCTTTCTCAAAATATAAGGAATTGATGAATTAAATCTCTGGTTTTAGTTTAATTACCTGTTAAGATTAAGATTTGCAAGTATCTTTTGAGTTTAGTTTATGAATTGGCTTGGCTTTACAGATATGAAGGAGGAAGTTGTGATATATTTTTATCAACTAAAAAGCTTCAAGAAAAAGAAATGGGAAGAAGGAAATATACGTACAGTGTTATTTCCTTCTTTTGTTCACTTAATTACTATTTGGGTTTGGGTTTAACTAAAAATCTAACCATTAAGTTAAGAGTATTTAGTTTATGTTAATTAAATGTAAAAACCCGTAACTTCCCCGTAAAGGAAAGAGCGGATAGTTCGAGAACAAGCCACAAAAGAACGCGGACGGAAGAACATTTCATTGTATATTACAACAATTCCATCAGATTACAAGAATATACAGAGTAAAAATGAATATTACACAGAAATATCAGAGATTTAAATTACATTTAAATACATAGCAGCGGAAAATAATACAATACACAACTAGAAGAGATATACGGATACAAAGCTTTCCGGATATCATTCCAGCTGTAAACCAGGATCCTGTGAATATAAATCTGTAAAACCAAAACTACTAGCTGCCCGTGTCAAAATAAGGGCACCCAGAGTTTAGGTTAAAACAATAAACTCCAGGCCAGTCATGGGACTGGTGTAAGAACTAAAACAGTTATTAATCTTTATTTTTAAAGTTAGGTAAATCAAGGGAACACGCCGTATAACACGGAATGGGTTTCCTCCCAAGAATACCAGTGCATAAAACAAATAGCGCAATGCTAAATAAAGAAAAATGAAGCTATTATAAGACCCAGTTCCCATCACACAATGCAACGCAAGCCGGAGGATAGGGTTTTTACCTTATAATAGCCAAGAATGCTTGATACGTTTTAAAACAAATCATTTGATACTATTATCAGTGTATAAAACAACTTCAAATCATAAGTATCAATCATAGGCGGCATGGGTACCATATATCATGTCGCCAATACTAGGCTCTACAAATAAAATCGCAAATGTCACGTATTTGGAAACTGGATTTCCATCTATGAACCGAGGCCAGGGATCGTCCTCCACCGATTCGAGACAATCTAGCCTACCATGTCTCAGGATCAGAACGCATCGACCCTTGGAGCGACAGGGCCGATCCACCGATGTGGATTAGACGAAATCCTGAACACTGCGTCTCCCCGCCCTATGGGACGCAAATGAGCCAACGAATGACTCTACCGGCTTCACATAGTCATCGATATATCCGAGGCGCCTCGCAACAGCAACAACCACATAAGTCAAACTCTTCAGGGCGTGTAAAACCACTGACGCCACTTCTAGCAAGAAAGAAACGCGGGTCCTCCCTGAGGTCCTCCCCCGTTTTTGGTTCATACCGGGTGTGAAACTCGCGAAGTAAACGTTACACAAAGCTACACCACAAAGGTCGTGCTTCGATCATCAACCACAAGACTCTGCTTTTCAACAGAAGCCTTGATCATTTGCATCTTAGCATGCCACACAGGCAAACCATTCTATGCAACCGATATCAGTCACACAGAATGAAATCCGATGTCAGACACACAGTCCATTTACAAGTCCGTTCTGGGTCTGAACGAAACCGGAGGCACCTAGTACCCTGCATATCCATCGATCTCCAAGTACGTCTGGACGATCACCAACTGTTTCCATCTTCTTGGGTGTACATCCCAATGATGATCATCAGTAATCACCCGAACGACGTGAAGACCTCCGGTCTTCGACCACCGTCTTCATCTTCGACTTATCGTCGTATCAGTTATTCAGAATGGGATAACCCCGGTCTTTCCGAATAACTTGCGTATATTCTAAATAAGTGTTACACAAACACAACATACGCCTCATTCCAATTCATCAGTCACTAACCGTAAATTAATCAAGAGAATAATTCCCTAAATATTAACCCCGAAGGCCGAAACCAACATCAGATCAATATCCAGAAAACCATTCTGCTTAGCTAACCGACAGTTAGTTTCTCAATTTCACGTTCATAGGGAAAGGTTCCCATTAATTTTATCAAAGATAAATCCTTAAAATTTATTCTTTAATCTACTTTTGAATATCAATTCAACTAGTCGGGATTAACGAACCTTACCGAAGTAATCATTTGTTTTAATTTGCCAATCCCAACCTATTCATCCCATGAAGTAAAACTGGTTATACTTCATATCTAACACCACGGTGTTATCGGTAAATTTAATTACCATTTCACATTTAAATCTAATTAAAGATTTAACTATCGCTTGGAGCAAAACTGGTGATACTCCATTCTCGATCATTTCAATCTAATTAAAGATTCATTAAAACTCCACTTAGTTTTAATCTTTAACTGGGTTAAAGAATCAGTGTCATTTAAAACACGGTTCACGATAAACCCAGAATCACATCACATTTCAATCAGTCCCTAACCGTAAATTAGCAAGTGAGCAATTCCCTAAGTATTAACCCCGAAGGCCGAAACCAACATCAGATCAATACCTCTGAAACCATTCAACTTAACTAATCTCCAGTTAGTTTCTGATTTTCTTAACTCCTTTAGGTCTAAGAACAGTATTATCGAAGATACCGTTCACGACAACCCAAAATCACATTTCATTAATTGTCGGGTTAAAGAACGAGTGTTATTTAAAACACCATTCACGATAAACCCAAGAATCAATTCGAATTCAATTCCAATTAAATATAATTTAATTGATCTAAATAAAAAGATTTAATCTTTTCTCAACTGGGCTTAAGAACAATGTTAATGAAGACACCATTCACGACAAACCCAAATCACATTTGATATTAAATACAAGGCTCTGAATAGAAAATATACCCGCTTATATTCAGTATCAAATTCTACGACCAACAGATATCGTATTGGAAATAACGATATATATATTTCAAATTCCCATAACCATATCTGTATCATCACGAAATCCAACATCGAAATATTCCGAAGACAATTTCGATTCAAATCCATTCCAGTTCAATTATTGGAAATTCTGGTTTCTTTTAAAACCTTTTTCAAATTCAATTTATTTATTTAAAAATAAATAGAATTATAATTCTAGTTCAAAACTAATTCATTTCGATAAAAATCTATTTTTATCTTTTCAAATATAGAGTTTTTCATCCCAATTTTTCCCAGATCATTTCTTATGATTTTACACAAATTATTACTATTTTTAATAATTTTATCAAGGCCCGCACAGTCGATTTCCATCAACGGCCATCGAACTGCACTTACAGCGACCTTTTCCAAATTTGATTTGGACATAATTCCAAATCCAACCGTTAGATTTCAAATTTCTAATATTCGTTCGAAAACTCTTTTCGATACGAACCCAACGGTTCCGGTTTTAGGAGAATCCGACGGTCGGATCTCCCGTAATATCCGTTCGAAGTCAATGGTCGAAATTCGCGAACTGCCGCGGGGCGGCGCATTCTATTCAGGCCATTATATTATATATATAATATATATAGTATATACTTCATCGATTTCCTTTTAAAACGTATTATATAAATCGTTTTAAATTCATTTTCAAAACGGTTTCAACTTCGTTTTCGGTTCGAATTCATTTATATTCAATTTCAATTCGAATTCATTTATATTCAAAAAAATCAGATTTTGAAATCACTTTCGATATTCATTATAAAATGAATAAAATCGATATAAATATCATTCACGTCAAAATGGCGTCAATCTAATCAATACGGCTTCATATATTCCTATTTTCAAATATTCTATTTCAAATATTTCTTTTTCAAATATTTCTATTTTAAAACTGGAATGAGGCCCAATCAATTACCATATAATGTTAATTATATGGATTTTCTACAACACAGGTATACAATAACAACGATGAATAATCAACCATCATCCAAAGTGCGTTCTACACTGTATAAGCATCAAATATAAATATTCAACGCTTATAACAGTCTGTCAATCAATCGATCGACATACAACTAAACAATCGAGATTAGTGTACGTCAAATATCATCCCAATACCCGTGTGGGGTTTCAAACAATCAAACACAGATTTTATTTGTGCAGTTGGGCGATGTGTAAAATTTATCGTCCCAATCAATATCAGTCAAATGTGTGTATATAAACAAATCGTCCGATCTGTTTATTTTTATTTCATTTCATATACACGTTAAAAATTCTATTTTTAACTATAAAATATTTTCAACTATATAAATATTTTATTTCATTTCACATCATATCACACAATCAACTGCACATCAAAATCAAACAAACAAGCATACAAGCCGTCCATGGTCTGTGGACGACGGGTGTCGGGTGCTACTAAACACCGTCTGCATCCTAGTATATATTTATAACTAGAAAAATTAAATTGAAAGGTGAGAAGTTCTCACCGATAGCTAATCCAAACATCTCGACTCTTCTTATGTAGAAATCTTCGCCGTTCTTGCCTCTTGTCACTTTCTTTGCCTGTATTCTCTACATATGTACAAATCACATTTTTACTTCGCTATTCAATATATAAAAATCGAATTTTTACCTCGCTATTCAATATATAAAAATCGAATTTTTACTTCCTATTCAATATATAAAAATCGAATTTTTACTTTGCTATTCAATATATAAAAATCGAAATTTTACTTCGCTATTCAATATATAAAAATCGAATTTTTACTTCCTATTCAATATATAAAAATCGAATTTTTACTTCCTATTCAATATATAAAAATCGAATTTTTACTTCCTATTCAATATATAAAAATCGAATTTTTACTTCCTATTCAATATATAAAAATCGAATTTTTACTTCCTATTCAATATATAAAAATCGAATTTTTACTTCCTATTCAATATATAAAAATCGATTTTTACTTCCTATTCAATATATAAAAATCGAATTTTTTACTTCCTATTCAATATATAAAAATCGAATTTTTACTTCCTATTCAATATATAAAAATCGAATTTTTACTTCCTATTCAATATATAAAAATTGAATTTTTACTTCCTATTCAATATATAAAAATCCTAACTTTATTTCATTTCATTGAAAATCGAATTAAAACAAGTAAATGAATAATTTAAAAATTAAAAACTAACCTACAGGGGGCGCTGGGGACTGTAGGCGGGTGGAGGGCTTGCGCGCAGTGTAGGGGAGGCTCGAGGGTGGCGTTTGCTGGCTGCTGGTAGCGGGGCTCCGGAGCTCGGTGCGGCGGTGGCCAGGAAAAGGGGCGCGACTGAATTTGGGTCGGGGGTTTCATCGATTGGGGAAGAGGGGGGAGCGTCGCTGAAGAGGAGAGAGAGGGGAGGAGGGCGGTGCGCCGATCTGAGGTGGAGAGGGGGTAGGTAGCGGCGGCGGCGGCTCCGATTTAGGGCTGGCGGTTTTTTTTTCTTTCTTTATTTTTTCCTTCTGAATGAAATAGAAACGGGGGGGGTATATGAGATATTATTATTATTATATTATTTAATTTCAAAATTTTGGCTTTTACATTCGACCTCTAAACGAGGTCCATCGCCTGTCATCCATAGCTAATTACCCCCATTCCGAACACAATGGGATATGTATCGTAAGCTGATTCGATCGTTTCGATCAGTTTCCGTTAAAATCAACATATACTCTATATATTGAATTTGAACGCGCATTTCAATTTACCGGGGTCACATACTAACCCGAAAAATTCCCGAAAAATATTTTCTAGCTTCGTATTGATAATACGGTCCTAACAAAACTAGTTTCGTCGAATTACGAGACCGTCGGAAAAATGGCCATTTTCCAGTCGATTAAATTCAACTGAAACTGGTCAAACACGTTTTCCTTTGCCACGCTCACATATTGATTCGAAAAATTATGAAATTTGGAATCTAGCAATAACCTTACATCCCGGATCCAACAAAAGCTGTTTCGTCGAAATCCGAGGTCGTTTGCAAAATGGCTATTTTTATGGGCCCGAATTCCACAGCGACTATTCAGATATTTCAACTGGACATATCTTTTTATTCCCACTATGAAATTTTGATTTTTCGGATCCGTTGGAAAGATATTCTCTATTAGATTCCATTATTTTTGGTTTCACTAAAATCCGGTTTATTTTGCACCCGGTACCTTCAATTGAAGTTTGAAATCGAATTATCGAACTACCGCGCCATTTTCAATTCCTTTTATAAATATAAATTAATATTTATATTCTATCGTCGATCTATATAACTATATACGATTGAATTTTATTCAAAAGAAATTTTCTCGTCGATATTCTTTAAAATAATTCATTTTGAATAATCAATATTTGCTAAAATTACCAAAATAAAAATTTTAAACTGGCCCATATTTTCGGGTTATTACATTAAACCTTTAATTTCTAATTAACACTTGTTTCATAGCCTATTTAACACACGTCAATTCACAAATACTTCACAATTTACATGTTTTAGTTTTCACAAAAATTGTGACAAACATGTATAAAATTATTTTAACTATTTTCAAACATAATTTCTCGCATAAACAAAATAAAATTTATGTTTTTAATAAAAAAAACATTATTTTACATTTTCACATGTTTAATACTTACATGTCAACATCAAAACTTACAAAACGTTCCTTTACATGTTTAAAACAACTTAATAATACTATGTAATTTTCACTTAAACATTGATTTTTAATCAATATTTTATATCTATTATTGTTCCACTTCAATAACTAAAAGTCGTTGTTTAATAATTTATAAAATTATTACACTTTGTTAATTAATACATTTAAACTATTTTTATTTCAAACCAACATAATAAAGCTCCTATAAGTTTGTTTGTTTTTAATACTTTTATTTTACAAATTAAGTTATTTTATTTCTTAATTTGAATTCAGCTTACATCTAAACCAAAATAGCTCCTCGCATTAGTTCAAATCTCATTTTTATTCCAACATAAATAATCATAATAATTCTCCTTTTAAATTCATATTTTATTTTCTCCATTTCAAATTTTAAACATCAATATAAATTTTATTTGCCTCGGTACAAAAAAAACCAAAGTTGTTATAGAACCCCCATTTCCCTTTATGATAATACATTTATAACATAATTCCAAACAACTCTTTATAAATTTACCCCTTTTAGAGGACATAATCTTGATTTTTTCAATATATGAGGTTTCAGAATTTTATAATCTATTCAAGTAATAAGAAAAGATATACACAACGCATTTTATCATTTTTTTTTTAGCAATATTAAAATACGCACTCAATCTTTCAATTCTCGGATAAGTTAACGACAATGCCCTGCCATCTATTTATAGCAAATCGCTTGGTCAAATGGTTAAGATTTTGATTACAAATTCAAAATGGCCTCGCCATTTTTCCTTTGTTATTATTAAGACTTGATGACTACATACGTCATCTAAAATATGAGAGTGCATTTTATAAAATATTGCTTATGCTCAAGTTATTTACTCTTTAAATATATCATATCTCATTTACTTGTGTATATATGTATATATGTTCCTTTGTTTTCAAAAATATAATTTCGCTTAAAACCCATTTATTTAACTTGTCTCATTATGCAAAATAATATTAAACCACTCATTTTAGCAATCTGTTACATTACTTGGTTGCAAAGTTGATATAATATCAATATGGTCTGCCATGTTTTTCAATAGGTTAACATTATCTCAATTCAAATATTTTCTTTGATTAGTTATTTCTCATGTCCAAATGTCTCATATAATGTTTAGCAACCCCTTATCGATAGTATGACGTCCCATATATCGATCAAAATCCTTGAACAATGATCGGACAAGACATCATAATAGATATTCACAAGTTTTCCTCAACTATATTTATCTTATCACCACTATTATATATATATATATATATTATTTTTAAATAAATACAACTAAACAATTAATATTCAACGATTAATTAATCTAGGGGTGGGTGTGGTTTGGTCTAGTGCGTTTTTGAGTTCAAACAGCTTCTGCACCGTATCAAATGGTTGATAAAAAATACACACCATCGTACTAATCATTCAAAAGGTTCGGTTTTGGTTCGGTTTTGGCGTAATACGGTCAGGTTTTGGTTCGGCCCGATTTGAACTCATATTAAATTTGAAATAAGAAAATTAGTATCATCAACAATCAATTTACGATTGTGTGATGTTGCGTCACTTAAATGTTGAAACACACAGTGTTATCATGAATTATAAGATTAGTTTCTAACTGTATGAATATTTAAATTCTACAATTAATGAAAAGTGAAATTGTTTTTATACATTAACTAAACATCAACGTTAATCAATGCATAAACATTAAATAAGATTATAATTAACATTATCCAAAAAATGATATGTAAACTAATATATTAAAACTATGATTTTTTTCCTTTGTGGTAACGATTATTATTAACAATAGCATACGCTGAAAACATATATATATTGTTAAAATAAATAAATAAATAGGAACTAGTTATATTTTTATCATAACATTATCAGTGGTAGGTATTCGGTCTGGTTTGATACAGTTGGGCAACAGTTCAAACAATAACCGAATCTTATCATTTCGTGTCAGTTCGGTTTAGGTTATTTGCTTTAAAGAGAGGATTTAATTTGGTTTTCAGCGCCGTTTTTACGGTTCGGTCTGGGTAGTTTCCCTTTTTTTTGTGCGGTTTACGCCCACCCCTAAATTAATCATTTATGCTCCCATCCCATTAATCACACATGAAAATTACTAACTTTTGTGCTCAGTCGAAACATTCTATTTGTTTCCAATGTGCAACTCTTATCAAATTCTAGATCATTAGCATTAATATCTCAATATAAGTTTTAATTTATTATACTGCTAATTATTCATTTTACTATCCTTATTTAGATAATTAACACAATTATCTCTACACACACTAAGGGACATGATTCTACATCACACCAAGTATAGATTTAGGACATTATACACTGAAAGGATTTGATAAAATAAAGTTTTTCCATAAGGGTATAATATTTATAATAGAGTTTAACATATGGAATATTATGGAATTAAAGCACATTCTTAGACGTGTTCCCAAACCTATTATCCACCCCTAGAACTCAAAAAGTTAAGGGATAAAGATTAAGGATAATGACAAAAGGAGATAAAGATTGACATGAATGATATCCTTCATCGCTGTAACACATGTACTATTCTGGTTCTGTTTTATGTTTATCATACTTTGATTTGGATTCTTCTTTGATATCATTTTGTAGCACTGCACTGTAGGACCCACAAGAACAACGAACATCACTAAGTAATATCATATGTTAATGCATGGAATATGACTGTTTAGGACAGAACATTAGTAAGCGTTGTCTTAAATGAATATCTACTTTGTCGATTGGGTGCTCAAATTTTCTTTTCTTACCTTATATGGAATGACATATCCATTTAGGTGTAATACAAAACTTTGATGGCTAAGGATCTATTCAGAACAAAATATAATAACATCAAAAATAACAGATCATAGAACTATATATATATATATATATATATATATACAATGAAAATACAACATCACATGTGTTACATAAGCGAATGATTATTAGGAACCATATAAAAATACATGTTCTAGCAAATGAATATACATAAGGTACAACACTTGATTACTCAAAATCAGCATTAACATCAAATATCATAGTTCAAGGCAGAAGCAAAGTAAAACATGAATCAACAGCAGATGACTAACCAAAAATGACTCGGTCTAACCTAAGTACATAAAGTACACATGGCAGTCTAGCCTAAACAAGATAATTTGTGCATGATAGGTGAAGCACAAAGACACATGAGTGTTAGTTCCTTTAAATAGAGAGGGAACAACATAAGCACGAATCAACATAAAGTACATTGGATAAGATCATTTAAGTCAACAAACATGTCTCATGTATAAGATGATAGCAATAAATACATATATTTCCATCGACAACAAATAACATAAGCTCTAAGAATATGGTATAGTAAATCTCAAATCACATACAACACCAAGATGGAATCACCAAAATCTCACCATATAGAACTCGTAAGGATTTTAAAGCAACAAATGTAATCATCATATTAAAAGTAACCAGATAGCTTATAGACTATGTATATAACACCAACATCAAAAAAAATGGTGAAAACATCTGAAAAACACAAATTCGAAAAATAATATATAATGAAATATATAAATAAATAAAAAAGTATCCATATTACCAATGGCGAGCATAAGCTACGCCGTACGTACATCATCTACAAATGGTCGAACCCCAACAAAAGAGTCGACGGTCCTACGTATGGTCGAAGCCTTACAAATGACCCGAATATCTCGTATTAATGTCCCCCAGCCAAGTACCGATAGTTCACACAAACCGAAGATCTGCAGAATGTGTCACAAACTTCCAAATAGTGGAAACAATGCATCATATACCACATGTTCTCACTTATTGGTTACTATAAGTCAATCAATTCTGCAATGGTGTAGCTTCAATCGAACAAGTTCGGAATTAACTGATATAACAAACATGTGCATCTTATAACACGTGGTTTATTATATCGTTTGAATTACATCCTCATCCCCTCGAAGATTGCAAAAACATTTAATTTTATATAAAATATATACTTTGGAAAAACAAGTTTTTAAAGCTATTTTCGAAAACATTTGGGAAATCATTTACATTGAAATCTCTTTATAATAAAGATTATATATATAATAACTTTAGAAATAATTTTATTTCTATAAATCAATTTATAAATATTTATTTCAAAAACTGGTTTTGAATCAAGAATTCTTTTGAAATTGATTTATAAGACACATGCATAAAATCACCAAATTGAAATAAAAATTTGATGAAATCGGTATATGAAAACTCATACAGAATTTGTCAACTCGAAATATGAATTAATTTTAATATCGGCTCTCCAATACGTAGAAATAAGCCATTTGAAATCGGCATAAATCAACATAAAGAATGATCAAAATATTCAGCACAAAACGCAGGAATTAAAGCACCAAAACTAAGGAAACATATATATATGATACAAGAATAAGTAGCTTGACCCGACAGTAAATTATCAAGTGATACATTGACCGTTCATTCGGCCTAGGTCGACCCTAGGACTGACCTATCCTTGCTCATGGTCGACCCTATAGAAACAAATGTTGACATTAGGGTCGCGAATTCTACAAGCTACCATTTCTAGTTCGTACTGATATTTGAGTAAGATTATGACAAGGTTTTAGGTTGAATCAAAGGTTGATTTCAGGCATACTTATAATTCAACAGTCGGACAATAATCCAGAAAAGATTTGACATGAATATGACATAAAAAAATAAGTTATAAGCTATCAAAGATGAATACACAACAACTTATTACTATGAACTTGAATTCTCATAAATTGGTTACAAGTAAACGCAAGTCAACAACATGGAACTGCAAATTCAAAAATGCAAACTTATTCAAGCTAGAAGTATGAGTTTACAACTCACCTTGAATGAATTAGCAGTGATTTATTTAATTTAACTTGCAAAATGGCTTTTTTTGGCCTTAAGAAAGCTTCAAAGACCTATAGGAATCAAGAGAATATATATGCAAATACAGAAGATTTACAGTAACGATCTTTCTCAAAATCTGAGGAATTGGTGAGTTAAATCTCTTGTTTTAGTTTAGTTACCTATTAAGATCGAGGTATGGAAGCAATCTATTGAGTGTAATGTAAGAATTGGCTTGGCTTTGCAAATTTGAAAGAGGAGGTTTTGATTTGTCTCAGCTAGAAGGCTTCAAGAAGAAGTAGGAATGAGGAAATACATGTACAGTGTTATTTCCTTCTTCTGTCCATTTAATTTAGTATTTGGGTTTAGGTCTGAACTAAAAACTTACCCACTAAGCTAAGCGTAATTAGTTTATGTTAATTAGGTCATTAATTTCTAATTGATACATGCTTTATACCCTATTTAACGCATAACAATTCAAAAATACTTCACAATTGACATGCTTTAGCTTTATTATAATTGTAACAAACATGTATAAAATTATTTTAACATTTTCTAAACATAATTTCTAGCATAAACACAATAAAAAATTTATTTTACATCTTCGTATGTTTAAATATTACATTTTAACACCACAACTTACAAAATATTATGTTTTGTTTAAAAAAATTTAATAACCCAAATTAAATATTTTTCAGTTAAACATTGATTTTTAATCAATGTTTTACATCTTTTATTATTTAACTACAACCAACTTTAATTTAAAATACCACTTCAACCACTAAAAATCGTTGTTTAGCAATTACAAAATTGTGGTACTTTAACAATTAATATATTTAAACGTATTTTTATCTCAAACCAACACAATAAAGCTCTAGTTTGTGATGTTCCACTCTTTCTTTCTTTGCCTATTTGCCGACTTTCGCTTGTATCATTTCGCATTTCCCTATTTTGCATCTCCCAGTCCGCTCTTGTAACGACCCGAGGATTTTCGACCTCGAAAATTGACATAAATACGTCTCATGTATGACATGTCGATCATTCAAGTGTTGGAAATATTGGATCATTAATCGAAAGAAATTAGAGGGTGAGAAACAGAAAGATAGAAAAGTATAATAAAAGAAATAAGATAGAAGATAACACAACATAATCAAAGTAAACACGAATCTCACATCGGAGTGAACAGAATATATTATATAACAAAATCTTTGGAATACAAAACTGTATTTTCACTTACATACATTATCAAAGTACATCACATATACAACACAACGAAAATAAACTCTAGATATCTATCGTTGAAGCCTCCTACTCCAAGCTCCTCCAGTAGATCTGAAAATTCCTGAACTACTTGACTGCCTGTACAAATTTGGGCACCCAAGAGTTTGGTGAAAAACATAGAAAAATAAACTCTGGGTCAGCCATGGGACTGGTATGAGTAAACGATTTTAAAACAACTTGATAAATAAAGGATATATCATAAGACCATGTCGTATAACACAGAACGGGTTTTTCCCTAATGATAATCCACAATACTTGAAAACATTTTTGAAAGAAAAGATAATCGTAAGATTGATCCACACATGAACACGAATGGTTTTTACCTTACGATAACCCAAAACATCTTTATATCAAACTCTTCTGATATTATAATAGTGTCTAAAATAAATAAATAACAATCTAGCAGAACGCTTGCATCTCACGTTCTACATATATAGTATACAATCAAAACTGCGGACGCTTATTGGATAATGGATTTACAACTATGACAAGGTACGGAACCACCTTTCGATAGTGTATCTCTAGAGGGGAATACTTTGGGTTCAACAAGAAAATCTTGTAACCCGAGTACACATGACCGACCACTCATTTATCTTAAGTGTATCGAATATATTGTCACCTTACGGTTGGTACCGACATAACCGTTCCTGGGAGATACAGAAGCGAAAGAAGAATAAATAGGAATTTATATAAATGATGGCAATACACCCTAATTGGGATAGACCCACTTAGCCATGCTACCAGCCCAATTTTTGTCATTTCCTGGTTGTGAGGCTTGAGGTCAAAACTTACCGTTAGATATATCATGTCTTCATTCACTTTGAATGCCACATCGTCAAACCCATCAATATCACCAATTAATGTCCCCAAATACCATGGGTATAAAGCTAAGAGAAACGAATTCCTTCACCACCAAACATATTTTGAAGAGATCAATCGTATGATCTATTAGGTATACTCTGTCAAACATTCGTCAATACAAGTTGTCCTGAGACTGGACAAATCGAAGGCACTATCCTGTAAATCCATCTTAGACAATTTCTACCTAGGATTGATAGAACAGTCCTTGCATGAATTCCATCTTCACTGGTCTTCAATAATCTCTTACTAGCAATGTATATATCGAATTGCAGTGGAATTTAGATTCCAGTCTCTTCGAAACGATAACGATAATAATGGTTTGTAACACCTCGTATGTTGAATAACTTGCTATAATATAAAACAGGGCAGAATTTAATTTATAAATCTGAATCAAGGGAAACGGGCTATGCCATTGCGTTCGTCTCGGAAAAATACGCGAAATAGAGTCCGAGTTTTCGAAAATCGGAGTCCGTATGACCCAGTTAAGGCCCGAAGAAGTTTCAGAAAATTCAAAACAGATTTAAAATATTCAAATTTCAGATTTCAGAAGAGGCGGGAAAATTCCCGCCAGACAGAGGGTGTCGACACAGGGGTCGACATGGGTGTCGACCCCCCCCCCAAGGGGTCGACCCATGTGTCGACCCAGGGGTCGACCCCCCCTGTCGGCCAGTTTGGCCTGGGTGCAAACCTGAAGGGGTTTGGGCTGTGTTTTGGGGCTTGTGACGAAATCTGACGGCTCTAACCTAATCTAGGGTTAATCTAAGGGCCAAAACTACATCCTAATTCTATAAATACACCCTAAGACTACCCTAATTCATACTAAAAATAGATACAACGTTGTTATGCCGTCAAAATGCAACTTGAAGGAGCCTCCATCAAATTGTAGAAGAAGATAGCTTCTCAAATCAACTTCTAATCAACTCTAGCAACTTAATCTTCTTCATAGGAGTGCTAAGCAACAAGTTGTGAGTTTCTATGCCTTTAGCAAACAATTGCTAAACTAATTATGATAGGATATAATGAGGTTATGGTTATGTATGTGGATCAATGCAAGTTATGTTATCATATGCTATGTGTTCATGATGTTATGCAAGTTATGCAAGTCATATGCTATGTGTTCATGATGTTATGCAAGTTATGAAAGTCATATGCTATGTGTTCATGATGTTATGCAAGTTATGCAAGTCATATGCTATGAGTTCATAATGCTAGTTGTGCAAGTTTTATGCTATATGTTCATGATGCTAGTTATGCAAGTTATATGCTATGTGTTCATGATGCTAGTTGTGCAAATCACTATGATAAACATTGATCCATTATGACACCATGTTATGCAAGTTTGGTGTTTGATTATATGCAAGTTCATATATGACATGTTATGCAAGTTTGGTGTTTGATTATATGCAAGTAACATGTGCAAGTTTACACCTTTGTATGATATGCATACATATGCAAGTTAACCCCTTTATATGTCATACATACATTTGCAAGTTTACCCCTTTGTATGACATAAGTAACTTATGCAAGTTACCCTCTTTATGACATATGTGATTCATGCAAGTTGGGTTGATTATTTATGCTAGTTGGGTTTGATGCCATGGTCATATATGCATGTTGACACCTTTAAAACCCATGTTGATGCTAATGTTATGCAAGTTGAACCCATTGTGTTTGTGATGAATCTTCCCTTTTAAGTATGTCATGTCAACGTATTACGTGGGGAACGATGGGGTTAATATTCATGTTAATGAAATGGTGTGAAGTTGGTATGATTATGCATACCATAAAGTGGATGGACATAATTGAGTCAATTATGTACATCGTTAAATTTGTAATTAATTAGGGATAATTAATACAAATTATGGGGGTGATTAATTAGGTGTAATTAATCGACTAAGACACGAGGTTGGACCCTTTTGTAGCATAAGACTGCCCGGAACCGACCGGCAAATCCAGCGGCTACAAATGATTGGCCCAATGTGAGAGGTCTTAGGCATAAACTAAATACGTGACAAGTGTAAAGACACGAGGTTAGACTCGGTTATGGCGTAAGGCTGCCCGGACCCGACCGGCAAATCCAGCTGCCATAAAAGATAGTCTAATGTGAGAGGTCTTTGCAAAGGTTACGGTCTTAATCAATTAAGAAACACTTAACCAGATAAGCATGTAGTGGGGCATGAGGGGTTAAGTGGGTGCCTTGGGTGGCATGTGGAAATCAAGTAAGTGCCTTGGGTGGCATGTGGAAATCTAGTGGGTTGCCTTGGGTGGCAATAGAAAATACGATTAGAATACTTAACCAAGTGGAAACATGTAATTAAACATGATTAAAGGGTTAAGTGGGATGCACTAGAAAAAGGGACAAGCTTAGGTGGGTAGCTTGTGGGGGCCCATTTCAACCAGTAACCCATATGTATCTTATTGGGCTCGACCCATGTCGAGGACGGGACACGCGTACTGGGCTTGACTATAAGAGGCCAAAACGGGTTAGCGGTGGCAACGCAAGTCCAACGGGTTTCATATGCGTGTGTGGACCCGGGCTAGTAGGTAAGACGTTGTTGCATCGTGTAGGTATAAGCCGTGCACCGTTGGTTGTATCGGGTTGCCACTTTGGGGAGTGATACACCCCACTGTGGGACCAGCACGGGTATCTACGGTAGGGAGTCGATCGCTTGGGGAGTAGTGGGTACACCTAGTGGAGATAGGGGCAGACGACACCTATGTAGTCAGCTAGGGGTACACGAAACTACTAGTTATATTTTCTAAGTCCTTGGGTGGGATCAATCTTTAAGTAGGAATGACTGGTGCGATGCGGTGTAGTAATTACCCTTGGGTGGGTAGATGCGTCTTTACCGATATCTTAGTTTATCCTATGTCTAGTTGGCTGCTTAGTGTAATCATTTATCCCCAGTCATCACCGTACCAAGTTTATATCATACCCTAATTACTTTAATGATTGTATTGTTAAAGCTATAGGGCTCACTCAGACTTATGTCTGACCCCGTTGTTTTTATCTTTTTCCCAACCCTCAGGTTCTCAGAGTGGGCCTAGCACTAGTGGGCTTTGATCAGATTGCTTTATCTATCTTTTGGAGCTTGGACTCTTGAAGTAAAGCTCGGTTATCTTTTCTATTATGGCTATTAGTTATGTAGAGGGATTATGTACTTATGTTTTAACGAGATGGATATTTTGTACTTGACTCTTGTTGGTTTTTGATATGTAACCAAACATGTTTACCTTCTGCTGCAATGAAATGATGTTTTAAATTTCAAGTATTACTTATATCTGTCTTGTTGTAATTTTTCTGTTCTATATTCACTTAAAATACTCCACCGAAGTTAAGGCATTCCCTTAGTGAGTGACCTTAGCGGGTGTGGGGTGTTACACGTGGTATCAGAGCTGAAGGTTACCAGAACAGATAAAACTTTTAGAAAAACTATTTTTCTAAGAATATTTTTGAAGGAGTATTTTCAAAAACATGTCTTTTAAGAGAAAAGTTTTTGAAAGAAAAGCATAATCCCCAATAGCCATATCTTTATCGTTCGAATTCTCCGTTTTGAATCTTTCCTTTTTCGTTTTAGCATGGCTGAAGATTTAACTTTCCGGAGGGTGTAGCGATACCAGTATGGTATAGGAGATTGATGGAGGCTAGGGCCGCCACTGCGGGTCCAGCAAATGTTCCTCCACCAACAGTAGCACCCGATCTTCCTCCTCCTCCTCCTCGAGCGGATACTTTTGCTAAGACTTGCAAGGAATTTAAGGCTATGGGAGGGAAACCTTTTCAAGGATCAGAAACTTTTGTGGAAGCTAGAGATTGGCTTAAGGAGGTAGAAGAGTTGATAGACATCTTTGAGATGGAAGAAGGAAAGAAAGTCAAGTTAGCTGCTTGGTTAATGAAGGGAGAGGCCTCGTTCTGGTGGGAGGTCACTAATGGAGAACGCCTAGTTGACTCTTGGGCGGATTTCAGACAAAGGTTTGTGGCAAAGTTTCTCTCAAGTGCGGAAGAGAATCTGTATATGGAAAGGTTCTTGACTCTAAAGCAAGGAAACCTATCAGTGAAGGAATATGTCAACAAGTTTAATCAGCTAGCAAGATTTGGCATAGACATGGTGAATACACCGGAGAAGAAGGCTTTGAGGTTCGTTAAGGGCTTGAATGAACCAATGCATGGATTGGCTATGACTCACATCCCTATGGGGGCCACCTTTGAGAAGCTAGTAGACATGGCACTCATGCATGAGGAAGAGAATGGTCCCAATGCTAATAAGGCACCCGAGAAGAAAGGAGATCAGAAGAGACCTCAACAGCAACAGCAAAACAAGGGTGGGAAAGGCAACGGTGGCAAGGGAAAGAAGAAGTGCTTCAATTGTGGGACACCAGGCCACCTAAGCAAAGACTGTCGGAAGAAGAAGAAGACTGGCTGCTTCCACTGTGGCGAAGCAGGGCATCTAGTGAAGGACTGCCCTAAGAAGGGGCAGAGGACGGGATCTACCTCAAGGGGACAGGTGCAAGCTCTTATGGCACCAGGTCAGGCAAGGGGGCAAGTTCAGGCTCTCGTGGTTCCACCGATTCAGGAAAGAGGTAGAACTATTTCCGTTGAAAGTCTGGTTTTTCTGTTTGATCATCCTTTTCGTACTTTGTTTGACTCTGGCGCATCGCATTCGTTTATCTCATCATCATTAGTTGAGTCACTGCACTTAGACACCAGTCTAGTAGATGATCCCTTGGTTGTTTCAAACCCAATTGGGGGCTCCACTTATTTGTCCATGATATGTTTGGGTTTGAAGATTTCTATACTTAGCGTTGAGTTTAGATGTGATGCTTTTGTTTTGGGCTTCACGGGCTATGGGTTGATTTTGGGCATGGACTTGTTATCCAGTAATGGTGTCGTTCTTGATTGTGAAAGGAGAGTTGTTAGGCTCATGACCCGCTTGGGTAACACTCTCGAGATCTCTTGTAATCCCATGGATTCTGTTATGCTAAGTTATCTTGAATCGCTTGACGCTTCGGTCGAGAGTTTGCGATCTGTTAGAGTGGTCCGAGAGTACTCGGATGTGTTTGAGGAGGTGAAGGGCTTACCTCCGAAGCGGGAGATAGACTTCCGAATATATCTGGTGGACAATGCTAAGCCAGTATCTTTACCAGTGCGCCACATGGCTCCTCGTGAGAGGAGGGAACTCCATAAGCAAGTAGGGGAGTTGCTTGAGAAGGGGTTCATAAGACGAAGTATATCGGAGTGGGGTGCTCCAGTAGTTTTTGCCACGAAGGCGGATGGGTCCCTCAGACTTTGTGTAGACTATAGAGAACTCAACAAGCTCACAAAGAAGAATAGACACCCATTGCCGAGGATTGATGATCTCTTTGATCAGTTGGTTGGCGCCTTAGTGTTTTCGCAGTTGGACTTGGCCACGGGGTTTCATCAGTTGAGAGTGGCTGAGGATAGCATAGACAAGACTGCCTTTAGGACTCCGGATGGTTTCTATGAGTGGCTTGTGATGCCATTTGGTTTGACGAACGCCCCTGCATACTTTGTTGATTTGATGAGTAGGGTGTTCAGGGAGTACCTTAATAAGTTCGTGGTGGTCTTTGTGGATGACATCTTAGTCTTTTCTAAGAGTGAAGAAGAGCATGCCCTACATCTTAGGGAAGTGTTGGAGACTCTTCGAGCGCATAGCCTTAAGGCTAAATTCTCTAAATGTCACTTCTGGAGGAAGGAGGTGCGGTTCTTAGGGCACATGGTCTCTAAGGAAGGGATAGCTGTGGATCCCGCGAAGGTAGTGTGTAACAACCCGTAAAATGCGAGCCAGTTTGAAATTTTTATTTTGGCAATTTTAGCGAATTTTGATTATTTAAAATGAATTATTTTAAATAATATCGACGAGAAATTTATTTTGAATATAATTCGAACGTATATATTTATACGCGTCGTCGTTAGAATATAAATATTTATATATAATTATAAATAGAATTGAAAATGGCGCGGTAGTTCGATAATTCGATTTCAAACTTCAATTGAATGTACCGGGTGCAAAACAATCCGGATTTTAGTGAAACCAAAAATAATGGAATCTAATAGTGAATATCTTTCTAACGAAGTTAACAAACTGAGATTTCATTTTAGAAATGATGAGATATGTCCAGTTTAAAATTAGAAATAGTCGCTGTGGAATTTATATATATTTTTATATATATAAGGCCCTTAAAAATAGCAATTTTGCAAACGACCTCGGATTTCGACGAAACCAGTTTTGTTGGGTCCGGGATGTGAAGTTATTGCTAGGTTTCAAATTTCATAATTTTTAGAATCAATATGTGAGCGGGGCAAAGGAAAACGTGTTTGACCATTTTCAGTTGATTTTAATCGACTGGAAACTGGCCATTTTTCTAACAGTCTCAGAATTCGACGAAACTAGTTTTGTTAGGACCGTATCGTCAATACGAAGCTAGAAAATATTTTTATGGAATTTTTCTAGTTAGTATGTGACCCCGGTAATTTGAAATGTACGTTTAAAATTGAATATATAGATTTAAACTTTAATTTAAACGGAAACAGATCGAAACAGTCGAATCAGCTAGCGGAACATATCCCATTGTGTTCGGAATGGGGGTAATACGCTATGGGCGACAGGCGGTGGGCCTCGTTTCGAGGTCGTATGTAAAAGTCAACCCTTGTGCATAATTAAATAATAAAATAATAAAATAAAAAAATAAAAAAAACTACCTTTTCCCCTTTTTCTCCTTCGTTGGCCCCCCCCCCCCGATTCATTATACAGAAACATTAAAAAAAAAAAAAAAAAAAAGAAAACCTAATCTAAATCGCCGCTCCCCCACGCCTGTCGTCCACCGTGCCCTGGTGATCCGCCGCCGCTCCGCTCCCCCAGTCGCCAGACCCTCGCCCCCCTTCTGCTCGTCCTCTTTCCCCTTCAAAGCACGAAGACCCCGAAATCCCCACGAGCCCACCACCACAGCCGTGGCCTCACATCCGCCTGACCGCGCCCCAACTGCTCCGCGATGCTCCGACCACCTCCCTCCAGACGACGCTACCCTCGACGCGAGATCGAAGCAGCCCCAATCGGAGCCTCCACCTCGAACTCCAGACATCGCGACACCACCGAGCGCCTCCACCCACGAGCCACCGCCGACTCCCCCTCCTCCCCTTCGCAAACTGTCGGTGAGCGTTTAAATTATTTTGTTTTGTTTTTATTTTTATTTTACAGTGATTTGAAAACTGTTTTAAAATAATTTAAAAACTGCATTTTTTTTTGAAAAGAAAGTAAAACTGAGTTTTTTTTTATAAAAACTGCATTTTGAAAAAGAAGAAAAAAAACTGCATTTTTAAATAATTTAAAAACTGCATTTTTAAATAATTTAAAAACTGTTTTGAAAAGATAAAATAAAAACTGATTTTATTTTAAACTTTGAAATAGAAAAAAAAGGGGTTTGATCTCTTAATAGAAAAAGGTTTTAAAAGATTTGAACTTTAAAAAGAAAAATATAGTTTTTATCTTTTGAACTTCGAAAGAAAAATATAGTTTTTATGTTTTGAACTTCGAAAGAAAAATATAGTTTTTATGTTTTGAACTTCGAAAGAAAAATATAGTTTTTATCTTTTGAACTTCGAAAGAAAAATATAGTTTTTATGTTTTGAACTTCGAAAGAAAAATATAGTTTTTATCTTTTGAACTTCGAAAGAAAAATATAGTTTTTATGTTTTGAACTTCGAAAGAAAAATATAGTTTTTATCTTCTAAACTTCGAAAGAAAAATATAGTTTTTATGTTTTGAACTTCGAAAGAAAATATAGTTTTTATGTTTTGAACTTCGAAAGAAAATATAGTTTTTATGTTTTGAACTTCGAAAGAAAATAGAATTTTTATATATTGAACTTCGAAAGAAAAATAGAATTTTTATATATTGAACTTCGAAAGAAAAATAGAATTTTTATATATTGAACTTTGAAATAAAAATTCGATTTTTATATATTGAACTTAGAAATAAAAATTCGATTTTTATATATTGAACTTAGAAATAAAAATTCGATTTTTATATATTGAACTTTGAAATAAAAATTCGATTTTTATATATTGAACTTTGAAATAAAAATTCGATTTTTATATATTAAATAGCGAAGTAAAAATGTGATTTTTACGTATGTAGTGAAAGCAGCAACGAAGGTGACAAAAAGGCGAAACGACGAAGACTTCTGCAAAAGAAGTGCCGTGGAGCTAGGATAGCTATATGTGAGAATTTCTCACCTTTCGTTTTCTTTTCTAGTTATATATATATATATACTAGGATGCAGACGGTGCTTAGTAGCACCCGACACAATTGTCCACAGACCATGGACTTGTTTGTTTGGTTGCATAGATTAGTTGAATTATTTGTTTGAATTGAATTGTTTGGTGAGGTGAAATTGATTTGATTGATGTGTGAATGGCGTGGGCCTTCACTAGACCGGGGATAAGGCTAGGCCTCGTCCCGTTTCTAGTATCGTGCCGTTATGCCGCCGAAATTTTCTAAAATGTGTTAGAAAAATAAAAATATCATTTTATTTAAAGAATGAACTTAATAGAAATTCATATGTTGGAATAAAATGTTTTGTCGTTAAAAATATAATTTTTAACGTGAATGTGAATAAATAAATATTCATTTACAAACCAGACGGTTTGTTTATGTACACATATTTGAAGGACATTGATTGGGTCGATAAATTTTACACATCGCCCAACAGCACAAATAAAATATGTGTTTGATTGTTTGAAACCCCACACGGGTGTTGGGATGAAATTAGAAGTTCACTCATCCTGATTAATTAAATATGTCAATCGATTGATTGACAGGCTGTTATAAGCATTAGATATCTATATTTGATGCTTATACAGTGTAGTGCACTTTGGTTGATGGTTGATTATTTTTCAAGGCTATTATACATGTGTTGTATGAAAATCCATATAATTAACTTTATATGGTAATTGATTGGGCCTCATTCCAGTTTTAAAATAGAAATATTTGAAAAAGAAATATTTGAAATAGAATATTTGAAAATAGAACTTTATGAAGCCGTGTTGATTAGATTGACGCCATTTTGACGTGAACGATATTTATATCGATTTTAAACGATTTCGAAATGAATTGAATTGAAAACGATTTCGAAATGAATTGAATTGAAAACGATTTCGAAATGAATTGAATTGAAAACGATTTCGAAATGAATTGAATTGAAAACGATTTCGAAATGAATTGAATTGAAAACGATTTCGAAATGAATTGAATTGAAAACGATTTTTAAATGAATTGAATTGAAAACGAATTCGAATTGAATTGAAAACGATTTCGAAATGAATTGAATTGAAAACGATTTCGAAATGAATTGAATTGAAAACGATTTCGAAATGAATTGAATTGAAAACGATTTCGAAATGAATTGAATTGAAAACGATTTCGAAATGAATTGAATTGAAAACGATTTCGAAATGAATTGAATTGAAAACGATTTCGAAATGAATTGAATTGAAAACGATTTCGAAATGAATTGAATTGAAAACGATTTCGAAATGAATTGAATTGAAAACGATTTCGAAATGAATTGAATTGAAAACGATTTCGAAATGAATTGAATTGAAAACGATTTCGAAATGAATTGAATTGAAAACGATTTCGAAATGAATTGAATTGAAAACGATTTCGAAATGAATTGAATTGAAAACGATTTCGAAATGAATTGAATTGAAAACGATTTCGAAATGAATTGAATTGAAAACGAATTCGAAATGAATTGAATTGAAAACGATTTCGAAATGAATTGAATTGAAAACGAATTCGAATTGAATTGAAAACGATTTCGAAATGAATTGAATTGAAAACGATTTCGAAATGAATTGAATTGAAAACGAATTCGAATTTAATTGAAAGCGAAGTGAAATAAATTCAAATTGAATTGAAATTTGAATTGAATAGAAATGGATTTTAAAACGAATTTATAAAGAAGAATTCAATTTTGATTTGAATTGAAATGGAAGTTGAAAATGTTTTTGAAACGAATTCAAAACTATTTATATAATTCGTTTTAAATAGAAATCGACGATATATATATTATATATATATTATATATAATATAATGGCCTGAATAGAACGCGCCGCGCCGCGGCAGTTCGCGAATTTCGACCATTTATTTCAAACGGACATTACGGGAGATCCGACCGTCGGATTCTCCTAAAACCGGAACCGTTGGGTTCGTATCGAAAAGAGCTTTCTAACGAAGATTAGAAATTTGAAATCTAACGGTTGGATTTGGAATTATGTCCAAATCAAATTCGAAAAAGGTCGCTGTAAGTGCAGTTCGATGGCCATTGATGGAAATCGACTGTACGGGCCTTGATAAAATTATTAAAAATAGTAATAATTTGTGTAAAATCATAAGAAATGATTTGTGAAGAATTGGGATGAAAAACTCCATATTTGAAAAGATAAAAATGGATTTTTATCGAAATGAACTAGTTTTGAACTAGAATTATAATTCTATTTATTTTTAAATAAATAAATTGAATTCGAAAAGGGTTTTAAAAGTAACCAAAATTCCAATGATTGCATTGGGGTGGATTTGAATCGAAATTGTCTTCGGAATATTTCGATGTTGGAATTCGTGATTATACAGGTGTTGTTATGGAAATTTGAAAGATATATATGTATATCGTTATTTCCAATACGACATTTGTTAGTCGTAGAATTCGATATTGAATATAAGCCGATATATTTTCTATTCAGAGCCTTGTATTGAATATCGAATGTGATTTGGGTTTGTCGTGAATGGTGTCTTCATTAACACTGTTCTTGAACCCAGTTGAGAAATGATTAAATCTTTTTATTTAGATTTAATGAAGTGTACCAATTAAATAACATTTAATTGGAATTGAATTGATATTGATTTTTGGGTTTATCGTGAACAGTGTTTTAAATAACACTTGTTCTTTAACCCGATAATTAATGAACGTGATTTGGGTTTGTCGTGAATGGTGTCTTCACTAACACTCTTCTTGAACCCAAGTGAGAAAAGATTAAATCTTTTTATTCAGATTTAATGAAGTGTACCAATTAAATAACATTTAATTGGAATTGAATCGATATTGATTTTTGGGTTTATCGTGGACAGTGTTTTAAATAACACTCGTTCTTTAACCCGACGATTAATGAATGTGATTTTGGGTTTATCGTGAACCGTGTTTTTAAATGACACTGATTCTTTAACCCAGTCAAAAGATTAAAACTAAGTGGAGTTTTAATGAATCTTTAATTAGATTGAAAAGATCGAGAATGGAGTATCACCAGTTTTGCTCCAGGCGATAGTTAAATCTTTAATTAGATTTGAACGTGAAATTTAGAAACTAACTGTCGGTTAGCCAAGCAGAATGGTATTCTGGATATTGATCTGATGTTGGTTTCGGCCTTCGGGGTTAATATTTGGGGAATTATTCTCTTGATTAATTTACGGTTAGTGACTAATGAATTGGAATGAGGCGTATGTTGTGTTTGTGTAACACTTATTTAAAATATACGCGAGTTATTCGGAAAGACCGGGTTTATCCCATTCTGAATAACTGATACGACGATAAGTCGAAGATGAAGACGATGGTCGAAGACCGGAGGTCTTCACGTCGTTTGGGTGATAACTGATGATCTTGATTGGGCTGTACACCCAAGAAGATGGAAACAGTTAGTGATCGTCCAGACGTACTTGGAGATCGATGGATATGCGGGGTACTAGGTGCCTCCGGTTTCGTTCAGACCCAGAACGGACTTGTAAATGGACTGTGTGTCTGACATCGGATTTCATTCTGTGTGACTGATATCGGTTGCATAGGATGGTTTGCCTGTGTGGCATGCTAAGATGCAAATGATCAAGGCTTCTGTTGAAAAGCAAAGTCTTGTGGTGATGATCAAAGCACGGCCTTTGTGGCGTAGCTTTGTGTAACGTTTACCTCGCGTGTTTCACACCAGGTATGAACCAAAAACGGGAGACGGACCTCAGGGAGGGCCTGCGTTTCCTCCTAGCTAGAAGTGGCGTCAGTGGTTTTACACGCCCTGACGAGTTTGACTTATGTGGTTGTTGCTGTTGCGAGGCGCCTCGGTTAGATCGGACGATCCGGGTCCGATGGAGTCATTCGTTGGCTCGCTTACGCCCCAAAGGGCGGCGAAACGTAGTGCTCAGGCATTTTTAATCCACTCCGTGTGGACCGGCCCTGACGATCCAAGGGTCGATGCGTTCTGATCCTGAGACTCGGGCTAGGCAGTCTCGAATCGGTTGAGGACTATCTTTTGCCTCGGTTCATAGATGGAAATCCAATTTCCAAATACGTGACATTTGCGGTTTTATTTGTAAACCTATATATGGCGACATAGTGGTATGGGGCATTCATGCCGCCTATGATTGATACTTATGATTTGAAGTTGTTTTATACTCTATGCACTTATAATAGTATCAAATGATTTGTTTTAAACGTATCAAGCATTCTTTAGCTGTTATAAGGGAAAACCCTATCCCCCGGCTTGCGATTGCATTGTGTGATAGGACCTGGGTCTTATAACAGCTTCATTCTTCTTTATTTAGCATTGCGCTGTTGTTTTATGCACTGGTATTCTTGGGAGGAAACCCGTTCCGTGTTATACGGCGTGGTCCCTTGATTCACCTAATGATTTAAAATAAAGATTAATAACTGTTTTAGTTCTCACACCAGTCACATGACTGACCTGGAGTTTATTGTTTTAACCTAAACTCTGGGTGCCCTTATTTTCGACACGGGCAGCTAGTAGTTTTGGTTTTGCAGATTTATATTCACAGGATCCTGGTTTACAGCTGGAACGATATCCGGAAAGCTTTGTATCCGTATATCTCTTCTAGTTGTGTATTGTATTATTTTCCGCTGCTATGTATTTAAATGTAATTTAAATCTCTGTTATTTCTGTGTAATATTCTTTCATACTCTGTATATTCTTGTAATCTGATGCATTGTTGTAATAAGCAATGAAATGTTCTTCTGTATGCGTCCTGTTGTGGCTTGTTCTCGAACTATCCGTCGCTTTCCTTTACGGGGAAGTTACGGGTCTTCACAGTTGGTATCAGAGCTTTGGTTTACAGAGCTCGAGAACAAGACACATTAAAACCATACGAAAGAAATCATCAGATATTGGATTAGTAATATCCAATGGGAATGACTCGTTAGAGATAGGATCAGTAGTATCCTAGAACGAGTGTGAAGAGTATATTTTTCAAATGAAAACAATTTTTGTTTTGAAAATTTAAATCAATTATTCGTATTTGATTATCTATTTATATTGAGTTGGACAGTCCAGTATATATAGATTTTGCGTATACGTCTGATCCGCGTGTATTCGAAGTTTTAATATACTGGATTGATATAGAATCATACTCTAGTGGCCCGAAGATGATTCTGATGATTGACTAGTCGTCATTAGTATTCATGTTCGAGTAACGAAGGTGTGATATCTATATATTTCCATTAGACTGGTGTGAGAACCAAAAATTAGATAGGACCTATTGTTGTGATTTGGCATCAAGAACCTGATTTTTGACTATGTATCAAAATTATGAATTTGAAACTCTAATTCACTAATTGATTGATGTTTGTGTTGTTTGTTTAATTGTTTGCTAATTTTGAACCATTTAGCCTAATTGTACCAAATATTGAATTATATCGAAAATTGGTTGCGTTTGCTTGCATATACATATATATCATTGAACAGGTCATAGCAAGGAGGCTAGAGCCAGAGAATAAAATTTGTTTGCCCGACAAATAGGTACATGTTTACTACATAATTTACTGTTTTGTTTGGGTGATGATGATTTTGTGAGCCTATTGGCTAGCCGCTTGGCTTTTTCTTTTTCTTTTTGAGATCTGAAGGACCGGGGAAGCTATTTGAAATTCCCCGATGCTCCCATTGCAGGGGAGGTTATGGCGAAATTTTTCAAAAATTTAGGGTGTTAGCCAAATTTTTGAAATTTTGAAAATTCTCAGAAACTAAAGAGTTGGAGAATGGAAGCCAGATCGAGCGTAGAGTTGAATAATCAAACCACTTTCGACTTTGTTCCTTTTCGGGGACGAAAAGTTTTAAGTGGGGGAGATTGTAACAACCCGTAAAATGCGAGCCAGTTTGAAATTTTTATTTTGGCAATTTTAGCGAATTTTGATTATTTAAAATGAATTATTTTAAATAATATCGACGAGAAATTTATTTTGAATATAATTCGAACGTATATATTTATACGCGTCGTCGTTAGAATATAAATATTTATATATAATTATAAATAGAATTGAAAATGGCGCGGTAGTTCGATAATTCGATTTCAAACTTCAATTGAATGTACCGGGTGCAAAACAATCCGGATTTTAGTGAAACCAAAAATAATGGAATCTAATAGTGAATATCTTTCTAACGAAGTTAACAAACTGAGATTTCATTTTAGAAATGATGAGATATGTCCAGTTTAAAATTAGAAATAGTCGCTGTGGAATTTATATATATTTTTATATATATAAGGCCCTTAAAAATAGCAATTTTGCAAACGACCTCGGATTTCGACGAAACCAGTTTTGTTGGGTCCGGGATGTGAAGTTATTGCTAGGTTTCAAATTTCATAATTTTTAGAATCAATATGTGAGCGGGGCAAAGGAAAACGTGTTTGACCATTTTCAGTTGATTTTAATCGACTGGAAACTGGCCATTTTTCTAACAGTCTCAGAATTCGACGAAACTAGTTTTGTTAGGACCGTATCGTCAATACGAAGCTAGAAAATATTTTTATGGAATTTTTCTAGTTAGTATGTGACCCCGGTAATTTGAAATGTACGTTTAAAATTGAATATATAGATTTAAACTTTAATTTAAACGGAAACAGATCGAAACAGTCGAATCAGCTAGCGGAACATATCCCATTGTGTTCGGAATGGGGGTAATACGCTATGGGCGACAGGCGGTGGGCCTCGTTTCGAGGTCGTATGTAAAAGTCAACCCTTGTGCATAATTAAATAATAAAATAATAAAATAAAAAAATAAAAAAAACTACCTTTTCCCCTTTTTCTCCTTCGTTGGCCCCCCCCCCCCCCCGATTCATTATACAGAAACATTAAAAAAAAAAAAAAAAAAAAAAAACCTAATCTAAATCGCCGCTCCCCCACGCCTGTCGTCCACCGTGCCCTGGTGATCCGCCGCCGCTCCGCTCCCCCAGTCGCCAGACCCTCGCCCCCCTTCTGCTCGTCCTCTTTCCCCTTCAAAGCACGAAGACCCCGAAATCCCCACGAGCCCACCACCACAGCCGTGGCCTCACATCCGCCTGACCGCGCCCCAACTGCTCCGCGATGCTCCGACCACCTCCCTCCAGACGACGCTACCCTCGACGCGAGATCGAAGCAGCCCCAATCGGAGCCTCCACCTCGAACTCCAGACATCGCGACACCACCGAGCGCCTCCACCCACGAGCCACCGCCGACTCCCCCTCCTCCCCTTCGCAAACTGTCGGTGAGCGTTTAAATTATTTTGTTTTGTTTTTATTTTTATTTTACAGTGATTTGAAAACTGTTTTAAAATAATTTAAAAACTGCATTTTTTTTTGAAAAGAAAGTAAAACTGAGTTTTTTTTTATAAAAACTGCATTTTGAAAAAGAAGAAAAAAAACTGCATTTTTAAATAATTTAAAAACTGCATTTTTAAATAATTTAAAAACTGTTTTGAAAAGATAAAATAAAAACTGATTTTATTTTAAACTTTGAAATAGAAAAAAAAGGGGTTTGATCTCTTAATAGAAAAAGGTTTTAAAAGATTTGAACTTTAAAAAGAAAAATATAGTTTTTATCTTTTGAACTTCGAAAGAAAAATATAGTTTTTATGTTTTGAACTTCGAAAGAAAAATATAGTTTTTATGTTTTGAACTTCGAAAGAAAAATATAGTTTTTATCTTTTGAACTTCGAAAGAAAAATATAGTTTTTATGTTTTGAACTTCGAAAGAAAAATATAGTTTTTATCTTTTGAACTTCGAAAGAAAAATATAGTTTTTATGTTTTGAACTTCGAAAGAAAAATATAGTTTTTATCTTCTAAACTTCGAAAGAAAAATATAGTTTTTATGTTTTGAACTTCGAAAGAAAATATAGTTTTTATGTTTTGAACTTCGAAAGAAAATATAGTTTTTATGTTTTGAACTTCGAAAGAAAATAGAATTTTTATATATTGAACTTCGAAAGAAAAATAGAATTTTTATATATTGAACTTCGAAAGAAAAATAGAATTTTTATATATTGAACTTTGAAATAAAAATTCGATTTTTATATATTGAACTTAGAAATAAAAATTCGATTTTTATATATTGAACTTAGAAATAAAAATTCGATTTTTATATATTGAACTTTGAAATAAAAATTCGATTTTTATATATTGAACTTTGAAATAAAAATTCGATTTTTATATATTAAATAGCGAAGTAAAAATGTGATTTTTACGTATGTAGTGAAAGCAGCAACGAAGGTGACAAAAAGGCGAAACGACGAAGACTTCTGCAAAAGAAGTGCCGTGGAGCTAGGATAGCTATATGTGAGAATTTCTCACCTTTCGTTTTCTTTTCTAGTTATATATATATATATACTAGGATGCAGACGGTGCTTAGTAGCACCCGACACAATTGTCCACAGACCATGGACTTGTTTGTTTGGTTGCATAGATTAGTTGAATTATTTGTTTGAATTGAATTGTTTGGTGAGGTGAAATTGATTTGATTGATGTGTGAATGGCGTGGGCCTTCACTAGACCGGGGATAAGGCTAGGCCTCGTCCCGTTTCTAGTATCGTGCCGTTATGCCGCCGAAATTTTCTAAAATGTGTTAGAAAAATAAAAATATCATTTTATTTAAAGAATGAACTTAATAGAAATTCATATGTTGGAATAAAATGTTTTGTCGTTAAAAATATAATTTTTAACGTGAATGTGAATAAATAAATATTCATTTACAAACCAGACGGTTTGTTTATGTACACATATTTGAAGGACATTGATTGGGTCGATAAATTTTACACATCGCCCAACAGCACAAATAAAATATGTGTTTGATTGTTTGAAACCCCACACGGGTGTTGGGATGAAATTAGAAGTTCACTCATCCTGATTAATTAAATATGTCAATCGATTGATTGACAGGCTGTTATAAGCATTAGATATCTATATTTGATGCTTATACAGTGTAGTGCACTTTGGTTGATGGTTGATTATTTTTCAAGGCTATTATACATGTGTTGTATGAAAATCCATATAATTAACTTTATATGGTAATTGATTGGGCCTCATTCCAGTTTTAAAATAGAAATATTTGAAAAAGAAATATTTGAAATAGAATATTTGAAAATAGAACTTTATGAAGCCGTGTTGATTAGATTGACGCCATTTTGACGTGAACGATATTTATATCGATTTTAAACGATTTCGAAATGAATTGAATTGAAAACGATTTCGAAATGAATTGAATTGAAAACGATTTCGAAATGAATTGAATTGAAAACGATTTCGAAATGAATTGAATTGAAAACGATTTCGAAATGAATTGAATTGAAAACGATTTCGAAATGAATTGAATTGAAAACGATTTTTAAATGAATTGAATTGAAAACGAATTCGAATTGAATTGAAAACGATTTCGAAATGAATTGAATTGAAAACGATTTCGAAATGAATTGAATTGAAAACGATTTCGAAATGAATTGAATTGAAAACGATTTCGAAATGAATTGAATTGAAAACGATTTCGAAATGAATTGAATTGAAAACGATTTCGAAATGAATTGAATTGAAAACGATTTCGAAATGAATTGAATTGAAAACGATTTCGAAATGAATTGAATTGAAAACGATTTCGAAATGAATTGAATTGAAAACGATTTCGAAATGAATTGAATTGAAAACGATTTCGAAATGAATTGAATTGAAAACGATTTCGAAATGAATTGAATTGAAAACGATTTCGAAATGAATTGAATTGAAAACGATTTCGAAATGAATTGAATTGAAAACGATTTCGAAATGAATTGAATTGAAAACGAATTCGAAATGAATTGAATTGAAAACGATTTCGAAATGAATTGAATTGAAAACGAATTCGAATTGAATTGAAAACGATTTCGAAATGAATTGAATTGAAAACGATTTCGAAATGAATTGAATTGAAAACGAATTCGAATTTAATTGAAAGCGAAGTGAAATAAATTCAAATTGAATTGAAATTTGAATTGAATAGAAATGGATTTTAAAACGAATTTATAAAGAAGAATTCAATTTTGATTTGAATTGAAATGGAAGTTGAAAATGTTTTTGAAACGAATTCAAAACTATTTATATAATTCGTTTTAAATAGAAATCGACGATATATATATTATATATATATTATATATAATATAATGGCCTGAATAGAACGCGCCGCGCCGCGGCAGTTCGCGAATTTCGACCATTTATTTCAAACGGACATTACGGGAGATCCGACCGTCGGATTCTCCTAAAACCGGAACCGTTGGGTTCGTATCGAAAAGAGCTTTCTAACGAAGATTAGAAATTTGAAATCTAACGGTTGGATTTGGAATTATGTCCAAATCAAATTCGAAAAAGGTCGCTGTAAGTGCAGTTCGATGGCCATTGATGGAAATCGACTGTACGGGCCTTGATAAAATTATTAAAAATAGTAATAATTTGTGTAAAATCATAAGAAATGATTTGTGAAGAATTGGGATGAAAAACTCCATATTTGAAAAGATAAAAATGGATTTTTATCGAAATGAACTAGTTTTGAACTAGAATTATAATTCTATTTATTTTTAAATAAATAAATTGAATTCGAAAAGGGTTTTAAAAGTAACCAAAATTCCAATGATTGCATTGGGGTGGATTTGAATCGAAATTGTCTTCGGAATATTTCGATGTTGGAATTCGTGATTATACAGGTGTTGTTATGGAAATTTGAAAGATATATATGTATATCGTTATTTCCAATACGACATTTGTTAGTCGTAGAATTCGATATTGAATATAAGCCGATATATTTTCTATTCAGAGCCTTGTATTGAATATCGAATGTGATTTGGGTTTGTCGTGAATGGTGTCTTCATTAACACTGTTCTTGAACCCAGTTGAGAAATGATTAAATCTTTTTATTTAGATTTAATGAAGTGTACCAATTAAATAACATTTAATTGGAATTGAATTGATATTGATTTTTGGGTTTATCGTGAACAGTGTTTTAAATAACACTTGTTCTTTAACCCGATAATTAATGAACGTGATTTGGGTTTGTCGTGAATGGTGTCTTCACTAACACTCTTCTTGAACCCAAGTGAGAAAAGATTAAATCTTTTTATTCAGATTTAATGAAGTGTACCAATTAAATAACATTTAATTGGAATTGAATCGATATTGATTTTTGGGTTTATCGTGGACAGTGTTTTAAATAACACTCGTTCTTTAACCCGACGATTAATGAATGTGATTTTGGGTTTATCGTGAACCGTGTTTTTAAATGACACTGATTCTTTAACCCAGTCAAAAGATTAAAACTAAGTGGAGTTTTAATGAATCTTTAATTAGATTGAAAAGATCGAGAATGGAGTATCACCAGTTTTGCTCCAGGCGATAGTTAAATCTTTAATTAGATTTGAACGTGAAATTTAGAAACTAACTGTCGGTTAGCCAAGCAGAATGGTATTCTGGATATTGATCTGATGTTGGTTTCGGCCTTCGGGGTTAATATTTGGGGAATTATTCTCTTGATTAATTTACGGTTAGTGACTAATGAATTGGAATGAGGCGTATGTTGTGTTTGTGTAACACTTATTTAAAATATACGCGAGTTATTCGGAAAGACCGGGTTTATCCCATTCTGAATAACTGATACGACGATAAGTCGAAGATGAAGACGATGGTCGAAGACCGGAGGTCTTCACGTCGTTTGGGTGATAACTGATGATCTTGATTGGGCTGTACACCCAAGAAGATGGAAACAGTTAGTGATCGTCCAGACGTACTTGGAGATCGATGGATATGCGGGGTACTAGGTGCCTCCGGTTTCGTTCAGACCCAGAACGGACTTGTAAATGGACTGTGTGTCTGACATCGGATTTCATTCTGTGTGACTGATATCGGTTGCATAGGATGGTTTGCCTGTGTGGCATGCTAAGATGCAAATGATCAAGGCTTCTGTTGAAAAGCAAAGTCTTGTGGTGATGATCAAAGCACGGCCTTTGTGGCGTAGCTTTGTGTAACGTTTACCTCGCGTGTTTCACACCAGGTATGAACCAAAAACGGGAGACGGACCTCAGGGAGGGCCTGCGTTTCCTCCTAGCTAGAAGTGGCGTCAGTGGTTTTACACGCCCTGACGAGTTTGACTTATGTGGTTGTTGCTGTTGCGAGGCGCCTCGGTTAGATCGGACGATCCGGGTCCGATGGAGTCATTCGTTGGCTCGCTTACGCCCCAAAGGGCGGCGAAACGTAGTGCTCAGGCATTTTTAATCCACTCCGTGTGGACCGGCCCTGACGATCCAAGGGTCGATGCGTTCTGATCCTGAGACTCGGGCTAGGCAGTCTCGAATCGGTTGAGGACTATCTTTTGCCTCGGTTCATAGATGGAAATCCAATTTCCAAATACGTGACATTTGCGGTTTTATTTGTAAACCTATATATGGCGACATAGTGGTATGGGGCATTCATGCCGCCTATGATTGATACTTATGATTTGAAGTTGTTTTATACTCTATGCACTTATAATAGTATCAAATGATTTGTTTTAAACGTATCAAGCATTCTTTAGCTGTTATAAGGGAAAACCCTATCCCCCGGCTTGCGATTGCATTGTGTGATAGGACCTGGGTCTTATAACAGCTTCATTCTTCTTTATTTAGCATTGCGCTGTTGTTTTATGCACTGGTATTCTTGGGAGGAAACCCGTTCCGTGTTATACGGCGTGGTCCCTTGATTCACCTAATGATTTAAAATAAAGATTAATAACTGTTTTAGTTCTCACACCAGTCACATGACTGACCTGGAGTTTATTGTTTTAACCTAAACTCTGGGTGCCCTTATTTTCGACACGGGCAGCTAGTAGTTTTGGTTTTGCAGATTTATATTCACAGGATCCTGGTTTACAGCTGGAACGATATCCGGAAAGCTTTGTATCCGTATATCTCTTCTAGTTGTGTATTGTATTATTTTCCGCTGCTATGTATTTAAATGTAATTTAAATCTCTGTTATTTCTGTGTAATATTCTTTCATACTCTGTATATTCTTGTAATCTGATGCATTGTTGTAATAAGCAATGAAATGTTCTTCTGTATGCGTCCTGTTGTGGCTTGTTCTCGAACTATCCGTCGCTTTCCTTTACGGGGAAGTTACGGGTCTTCACATAGTGTCCATCCAAGATTGGAGGGTTCCGAAGAATGCTACCGAGGTGAGGAGTTTCTTGGGGTTGGCTAGCTACTATAGGAAGTTTATCAAGGACTTCGCGAAGATATCAGCCCCATTAACTCGCTTGACAAAGAAGAATCTAGTCTTCGCATGGGACGTAGATTGTGATGATGCGTTCCAACGGTTAAAGAGAGCTTTAACCACAGCTCCAGTCTTAGTGTTGCCAGATGGGAGTAAGCCATTTGTTGTTTATATCGATGCTTGTGGGACAGGACTAGGCGTAGTCTTAATGCAAGAGGGAAGGGTAATAGCCTATGGGGGAAGGCAGTTGAGAAAGCATGAGAAAAATTACCCTACCCATGATCTAGAGTTAGCCGCTATTGTTTTTGCGCTTAAGACTTGGCGCCATTATCTTCTTGGCGAGAGATTCGAATTGTTCACTGACCATAAATCCTTGAAGTACTTGTTTTCTCATAAGGATTTGAACTTGAGACAGCAAAGGTGGATGGAGTTCTTAGCATCCTATGATTTCGAGATAGTGTATACCCCTGGCAAGGGTAACGTGGTGGCGGACGCCTTGAGTAGAAAAAGGTTGTCCTTGAGTCCATTGTTCGTGGAACGACGAAGCTTGGAATTTATCTCGATGTTTGATTTCAGACCTTCCGTTGACTTTATACCCGGTTTGCTAGCATCCTTAGAGGTCAGACCTACTCTTTTGGGACGGATTGGCGAAGCACAGCGGGATGACCCACAGTTGGTTGAGTTAGTAGAGAAGCTCATAAGGGGGGAGTCGTCCAGCCATTTGAGTAGGTACACCCTAGATGATAAGGGGTGGTTGCGTAGAGACGGTAGACTTTGTGTACCGCAAGATGAGGGTTTGAGGAAGGCTATACTTGATAATGCACATCGTTCTAGGATGACCATTCATCCCGGTGGGGACAAGATGTACCAAGACATGAAGCGAGTTTTCTTTTGGGCCGGTATGAAGAAAGATGTGGCCGAGTATGTCGCTAGATGCTTGGTGTGCCAACAAGTGAAAGCGGAGCAAAAGAAACCTGGTGGGTTGCTTCACCCATTGGAAGTTCCGCAATGGAAGTGGGATAGCGTCTCGATGGATTTTATTGATGGGTTACCGAGATCGAGGAAGTGTAATACGGGAATTTGGGTTGTGGTAGACAGACTTACTAAGAGTGCCCATTTCATACCCGTGAAGAGTAAGAGGACTGCTCCATGGCTAGCTTCAGTTTACCTTCGAGAGATAGTTCGATTGCATGGGGTACCTTCTAGCATAGTGAGTGATCGAGATCCTATCTTCACTAGCGAGTTTTGGAAAAGTTTGCAAGAGGCAGTAGGGACTCAGTTGTGTTTGAGCACCGCATATCATCCTCAGACGGACGGCCAGACCGAGAGGGTGAATCGTGTTCTAGAAGACCTTTTGAGACTATGTATCTTAGATTTTGGAGGTACATGGGAAGAGCATCTTCCATTAGTGGAGTTCGCATATAATAACAGCTTTCAATCTAGTATTGGCATGGCTCCTTTCGAAGCTCTTTATGGAAGGCCTTGTCGATCACCTACATGTTGGTGGGAATCTACGGATAAGATCTTGCTTGGGCCTGATATGGTTAGAGAGACTTCGGAAAAGATTGATTTGATTCGAAGAAGGATAAAAGCAGCGCAAGATAGGCAGAAATCTTACGCGGATAAGAGGAGGACGGATCTGGAGTTTGATGTTGGGGACATGGTCTTTGTCAAAGTATCTCCATTACGGAATGTTGTTCGTTTTGGGTCCGTTGGGAAGTTAGCACCAAGATTTGTAGGACCGTTTCCTATTAAGGAAAGGATTGGACGGATGGCATATAGAGTGGATTTACCCGAGAGACTTAGTGGGGTACATGACGTATTCCATGTGTCACATTTGAGGAAGTGCCTACATGAGACCGCAGAGGTGGTAGAGCCGAGCTTGCTTAGAGAAGTGGAGGTAGAGCGTGATGCGACGATTCGACGAGCTCCTACTCGCATCCTTGGGTCAGAGGTTAGGAAGTTGAGAAACAGAGAGGTTCGACTAGTCAAAGTGCAATGGGGAGAGGATGAGAGCAACGCTACTTGGGAGACAGAAGCGAAGATGCGTTCACTGTACCCATTCCTTTTTGAGGGTATGTCTTTTAACTTCTCCTTTATCGTTTGTCTAGTACTTATCTTATCTTTAGTATGTCCTCTCATTAGTATCTTTGACCTTTAGATAGGGTAAACCTATGGTTGAAACATGTGTTTGAGACATGTTATGTTTGATGGATGCGTGTGGATGCAAGTGTTTGCTAGTGGTTGCTCGTGGATGCATATACACACACTTTAGACACTAGATCGGCTCAGTTACTTCATATTGCATATTGCATATAATTGTGTGTAGGTAGCTATATTAATGGATGTATAATGGTTGTGTTATCATATGGATGATGCATTTTGGTGAATGATTGTGCACTCATGTAGAAATAGTATGTGTAGTGTAAAGACCCGGAAATTCCCGCTCTTTGAATCGACCATAAACCACACAGGTCTGACCCAAAGGTTGGAAATCTTCGAATACTTTAACTTTGGGAATACAAAACATCAGAACAATAACAGCAGACTTTTATTTCATTACAATAATGTTACATCAGAGTACAGAATATATCAGAGTACAAAGAAATTAAATTACAGCGGAAGATACATAAAAGATAATACAAACAAACAGCGGAAGACTAATAAGCTCTGGACACAGCTTTAGGCTTCGATCCAGGATCCTGCTAAAAGAATAGATATCTGCAAAAAGCTACTCGACTGCCCGTGTGGAAAAGAGGGCACCCGAGTTTGCAAAGTGAAACAAACTACGAGTCAGTCATGGGACTGGTGTGAGAATTCTAAACTAATATAGCTAATAAGACAAATCCAAGGACCACGCCACTTTCGCGGAACGGGTTTACTCCTATGGATTGCCAGTGCATAAACCAAAGTAAATCGAGAAATAACGCAATGTCTTTTTGGAAAAATGAAACCATTATAAGACCCAAGTCCCATCACACAATGCAACGCACACCAGAGGATAGGGTTTTACCTTATAATGGTCAAAAGATGCTAAATACGTATAAAACGGATTTGATATTATTATTAGTGTATATATGTTTTAATAAAAAGATTTGAATCATAAGTATCAATCCTAGACGGCATGGTTACCATATAGCATGTCGCCAATACTAGTTCTACAATCAAAACCGCAAGGGCGTATTGGAAATTTGGATTCCATCATGAGTCGAGGCTAGGGGCAAGCTCCTCTCCGATTCGAGACACTCTAGCAAATGCCTCAGGATCCCCCGCAGTGAACCCTTGGATCTTCAGGGCCGGTCCCCGCCTATGGGCAGTGGATTAGTTATGCCTGAACACACGCTTCCCGGTCCCTTTGGACCTATAGTATGACCACCAACGACCTATAAAAATAACGAGGCGCCTCAAAATCCATCATCCACATAAGTAAAATGTCAGGGCTGGTAGGTCACTGACACCACTCTAGCTAGAAAGAAACGTGTGCACTCCCTGCAGTCCATATCCCGTTTTTGACTCATACCGGGGTGTGAGGCTCGCGAAGTCACGCTATACACAAAGCTACGCCTAAACAGGCCGTGCTTTGATCATCAACCACAAGGCCTGCTTTTCAACAAAAGCCTTGATCAATGCATCTTAGCATGCCACATTGTCAGTCCATACTATACCATTGATTTCTACCAATATATAACCCCTAAGCTCGTACGTCTCAGAGAAGGGTGTTAATCACCAAACAGATATATATTAATAGAGATCAACGAATGTAGTATAAAGGACTACAACGTCAGACATACATTCCATTTATAAACTTATGCTCTGGGTCTGAGCGAAAGTCAAATCCGTACAAATCAACACTACGTCTGAACGACCACCACTGAAACCCTTTCAAGGTAGCTACTCCTCTCATGGGTCTCAGTAGCAACACACCCATTCGATGTGAAGATCGTCGGTCTTCAATCACCTTCTTTAAATCTTCGACTTAGAACGTCGTATAATCATTTGAAATGAGATTGAACTCGGTCTTTTCAAATGATTGTCGTATATATATATATAAGGTTTAAAACCATCTCATATCGTTAATAAAATTTAATAACGATATGTCGCTATTTTTATTTTTATATATATATATATATATATATAAATGTAAATTATTTGGCGATAATATTAATATAGGTATCACGCTCAATAAAAGAGTGAACTATCTACCTAACACACATTCCTGTATATAATGTCTACTAAAATGTATTTTTATTTCATTTTCCAATTCTAAATTGTACAACTCCCTTCTCTTAAACGAAAGTGTTTCTTTTGTTTTCACTATTTAATTTAGACAGAAGTGTGAATTTCTTTCTAATGAACAAAAATAAATATTTTGTTCAATCTATTTTTATGAACAAAAATAGTGAGTCCTTTACTATGTTTCCAATATTACATTAAAATGTATTTTAATGTAAAACATATTTCATAGTGAAATATGTACATCTTTCTACTTTTTTTTATCATAAACATTAACTATGTGTTTTTAGCTATCATAGAAATGCAACTCTTAATTTCATATTTTATTTTCTATTTTTATTTGCGTTGCTGAACGCAAATAAAAGTTATATTTTTCTTACATGTTTATTTACATCGAGGGATGTAAATAAAAATATGTAACCTTTATTTCTAAGTTTCATTTGTAATAAAGAACATAACTAAAACATGGGCTTATTTTTCTATACTATATTTGCATTGGAAAAATGCAAATACAAAGATAAACTTTTATTTCTAAGGTTTGTTTATATTAGGGGGTACAAATAAAAGATGCATTTTTATTTCTATGTCATATTTGTGTTAGAGAACAAAAATAAAAAGATGCACTTTTATTTGCATGTCATATTTGAAAAATACAAATAAAAGGATGAACTTTATTTCTATGTTTATTTTTGTGTTAAGAACACAAATAAAAGAATGAACTTATTCCTATGTTTATATTTTTAACGTATTATCGCTACATTAACATATATTTATATTCTAGATGTACTAACGTACACTAATTCATGAATTCATTTCATAAAACATGAATGCACTATAATACATGAATTCATTACATAAAACATGAATACAATTATAATACATGTTTTATTTCATATGCAAGAATGAACTTCAAAGCATGAATCTATTTCATAAAACATGAATGCACTATAATACATGTTTTATTTCATATGCAAGAATGCAACAATAATTAATGAAATCATTTCATAAAACAATGAATGCGAACTTAAGGATATGTTTTATTTCATGTGCATGAATGCCACTTTAATAAATGAAATCATTTCATCCACATGTATGCAACTATAATATATGGTTTATTTCATATGCGAGAATACCACACATATGTATGCAACTATGATATGTCAAAAATTATACTTGCATTCGTATTTTTCCTTGAACGTCAAAATTTAATTATAATTTCATGTTATTCATTAACTCTACTTCATATAACTGCATTTCATTTTAATTAAATACAGTGAAAATATGTCTATATTTCATTTTCATTAATAACGGTGAAAATATGATAAAAATCCATTTTTATTGACAACAGGAAAAATATGATCAAAACTCATTTTTAATGACAACAAAGAAAATAAGATTACAATTCATTTTTAATGCCAACAATGAAAATAAGACTTAAAACTCATTTTAATGCAGACGGTGAAAATAAGAGTAAAATTCGTTTTTAATGCAGAAGGTGAAAATAAAGTTAACGTTCACTTTTAATGCTAACGGTAAAAATATAATTATAATTCTATTTTACCAACCACGCTAAAATTATGATTATAGTTCTATTTTACTAACTACATCAATAATATACTTGTAATACATATTTCACAAGAACGCCATTTAAATAAACTTGATGTCAATCATACATATCAAACCCAATATTGCAACCACCCCAATTTTTATCTATTGGATGTCAACATACGTATATAATCCCACATCCATACACTCCAATTTTTATATGTTTGGTGTTAACACACGTAACAAATCCAATACTTCATACCACGCCAAATTGATATGCTTGTTGTCAATTTCCTAACAAATTAAGTAAGCCTACAAATGATAACACATATGATTTTGGGTGTTACTTGCAATACAACTTCATATAATCTAAACAACGTGAATATTCTAAATCATCCCACAACATACAACAACAGATTTAATCACAAATCATTTCAGACAAGATCACAAACATGTATCTATGAATTTCCATAAATAATAAACAAATGAATATTTACTGTTTCTTCTTCTTATTTAACAAAACAAATATGACTTCTTTTCATTTGACAAAACAAATATGACTTCTTTTTATTTAACAAGACAAATATGACTTCTTTTTATTTAACAAGACAAATATGACTTCTTTTTATTTAACAAGACAAATATGACTTCTTTTTATTTAACAAGAACAAATCTTAAATGAATGACATGGTTTTTATTTACAAAAACAAATCTTAAATGAATGACATGGTTTTTATTGGTAAACATGACTCTTTCTATGTTTTCTAATATCACATTAAAATGTGATTTTAATGTAAAACATAATTCCTTAAATAAAAACCTGAATCTTTCCCTATGCTTTTGCCGTAACATTAAAACGTGTTTTTATTTTAATTTTACAATTGTTAAAACAACGGTGTTTTAATCTAAATGCGCATTTTTATCTAATTGTACATTTTAACTAAATGCGATGTTTTTATCTAAATTGTACATTTTGTTAACAAACTGTGTTTTTATTCTAAAATTACATTTTATGTTTTCTAACAAAAATTTGTTCATTTCTAACTAACATAAAAATGTGATTTTTATGATAACAGGGTTTCTAACATTAATTCATTTCAATTAACATAAAAATGAAATTTGTATACTAATATGTTCTCTAACATGAATTCATTCATTTCTAAACAAACATAAAAATGTAATTTTTTTGGCGACATGTTATTTTGCAAACCATTTTCTATGATAACTAATGACAAGCAAAATGGTAATTTCATTCGTTAACAAATTTCTAATTAACCAAAAAATATGATATTTTGGTTTCAACAATTTTACCTTAATAGACATGAGGTATTGGTTTCCAATAGAACTAATAACATATATTTGTTTTTAACTAAACAAACATGATATGTTTAATTTCAACGATCTTCTAACAAACAACGATAAAATTCAACGAAGCATCACAACCAAAATCAATAATCAACAAATTTCAATCGCAAATCACAAATCTGATTTCATTATATACATGCATCGATTTCGAATAATAAGAGAATAATTAAATTTTAGTTATTAAATAAAGATAGAAATCTCACAAAGCTTTTTAATTCTGGATTTTCAACGTTCTCTATTTCAGCTCTAGACAGTTCCCGGTTGTAGATCCCGACACCACGATTCTAACAAAACTGAAATCGTTGAATTTCATTAAGATTTGAATGAGTTATACCATCTTAAACTTTGAACAATTTAAATTAACCTTAAATTAATTTACGCTTTTGCCTTTGCCTTCATCTTCATCGTATTTGCCTCTCTGAATTTGAACCCATCGTCGACTTTGCCAAGGACCTGCGCACGCAACCCCAAGCCGTCAGAACACCATCGGAAACCGCCACTTCGTAGCCTTGCTTTGCTCTTGATTATTTCATTCATTAAGTTTTGATTGTTCATGATTGGATTGAAAGAATTTGGGGAAGAAAGATTTGAAGAGTTTAGGCCATGAAAACTGTAGATGACGGCGGCTAGGGTATAGAATGAATTAGTGTTTGTTTTATGAGGGAATATATAGTATTATATTATTAATTTTTCAAATTTCAGAATAAAAAGGGTATTGAATGACAATTTTTAGAAAATAAATTGGAACCTTACTAGATTTATTTGATTCAGCTTCAACACCAATTAAGAATAATGGTATTTATTTCCGCCTATATTCATTCCCCCCATATCCATATTTGGTTGATTTTTTTATTATTAATATATCTTATTAAATTACTTGTTTATGCTTTTCATTTGCTTTCCTATTAAATAATGTGTATATTTGCTTTTAATACAAAGCTATTATGTAACAACTTATATACTCAAGAATGTATTCCATATTTAAATAAATTTTATCTATACTAGATTAAGACCATTGAAAACATATCACAACTCATATATATATATATATATGTATTTATGTATATATATATTAAGTTATGAAACCAAAATAGGAAAACATATCAAATTTTAATTATCTATCTTTCGGTAACACATTTTCTTTTATTATTATGATGCAAAGAAATTCAGCAAGCCTATTATTTGGCGAGTATGTATATCAATCATTTTCAGCATGTAACAAGGTAATTACAAATTTGATAGTGGGGCAAAGTTTTGTTTTTATTCCAAAAACCATGCATGTGCATTACGAATAAATACGTTTTATGTTTTAATTGAGTTTTTATAAATGTTTCCTTAAAACCCCTTTTGATTATACGCAATAATGACACATTTATTTTATTTCTTTTATTATTCAAATTTCAAAAGTAGATGACAATGAAAGAGGGAGAGAGAGGATAAAGTGGAAAGAATTAATGCTAGATTAATGCTATTTGTTTATAAGCATATGGTCTATATTTTGAATTTCTAAATGTTAAATATGAATTGACAAGGGAAATATTTAAGAGGACAGCCAAAGACATGTACATATATATATATACATACATATATATATATATATTGTCAAAATTTATTTCATTTATAACCTACACATTATTTTCAATCAATGAATTAATCAATGTCATTAAAGTTCCTACTTGACGTTAAAAGCATAAATTTTTAATGTAAAACATTTCATGTTTCTACATGACATTAAAAAGTTAGACTTTTAGCACTAACCAAAATATGTTCATTTTCATTAAAAAGAATAACTTTTAAATGTAAATCATTTTTATGTTCTTACATTTAAATAAAGACTAACTTTTATTTTAAAACATATTTCATATATATATTTTTTTATGATAATAAAAATGTAAAAAAAAAAAAAAATTCTAACAAAGTTTCCTTAAAATAAAAGTTTAAATTGGCCCCAAAATTCCGGGTTGTTGCAGTCTCCCCCACTTAAAATCTTTTCGTCCTCGAAAAGGAACGTAGCTATAAGTTGTTTAATTTATTAACTAAATTTCAATTTTACTATTATTAATTTCAATTGTGGACTAATTTATCAAATACATATATACTTTTATATATTTAAAAATCTTATCTTCTGAAATAGGATTATATATATAATCAAAATACTTTAATTATAAGCTTATCACTCTGAACTCATTCTAGGGCATTACTAACCCCATCTCTAATGAGTATTCTCATTCTAGGACACTGCTGGTCCTATCTCTAATGAGTATTCTTATTGGACATTACTAATCCAATCTCTGATGAGTCTTTTGTTCAGTTCTAACAAGTTGTACCCCAAAGATTTTGAGCTAACCAGAGCTCTGATACCACTGTAAAGACCCGGAAATTCCCGCTCTTTGAATCGACCATAAACCACACAGGTCTGACCCAAAGGTTGGAAATCTTCGAATACTTTAACTTTGGGAATACAAAACATCAGAACAATAACAGCAGACTTTTATTTCATTACAATAATGTTACATCAGAGTACAGAATATATCAGAGTACAAAGAAATTAAATTACAGCGGAAGATACATAAAAGATAATACAAACAAACAGCGGAAGACTAATAAGCTCTGGACACAGCTTTAGGCTTCGATCCAGGATCCTGCTAAAAGAATAGATATCTGCAAAAAGCTACTCGACTGCCCGTGTGGAAAAGAGGGCACCCGAGTTTGCAAAGTGAAACAAACTACGAGTCAGTCATGGGACTGGTGTGAGAATTCTAAACTAATATAGCTAATAAGACAAATCCAAGGACCACGCCACTTTCGCGGAACGGGTTTACTCCTATGGATTGCCAGTGCATAAACCAAAGTAAATCGAGAAATAACGCAATGTCTTTTTGGAAAAATGAAACCATTATAAGACCCAAGTCCCATCACACAATGCAACGCACACCAGAGGATAGGGTTTTACCTTATAATGGTCAAAAGATGCTAAATACGTATAAAACGGATTTGATATTATTATTAGTGTATATATGTTTTAATAAAAAGATTTGAATCATAAGTATCAATCCTAGACGGCATGGTTACCATATAGCATGTCGCCAATACTAGTTCTACAATCAAAACCGCAAGGGCGTATTGGAAATTTGGATTCCATCATGAGTCGAGGCTAGGGGCAAGCTCCTCTCCGATTCGAGACACTCTAGCAAATGCCTCAGGATCCCCCGCAGTGAACCCTTGGATCTTCAGGGCCGGTCCCCGCCTATGGGCAGTGGATTAGTTATGCCTGAACACACGCTTCCCGGTCCCTTTGGACCTATAGTATGACCACCAACGGCCTATAAAAATAACGAGGCGCCTCAAAATCCATCATCCACATAAGTAAAATGTCAGGGCTGGTAGGTCACTGACACCACTCTAGCTAGAAAGAAACGTGTGCACTCCCTGCAGTCCATATCCCGTTTTTGACTCATACCGGGGTGTGAGGCTCGCGAAGTCACGCTATACACAAAGCTACGCCTAAACAGGCCGTGCTTTGATCATCAACCACAAGGCCTGCTTTTCAACAAAAGCCTTGATCAATGCATCTTAGCATGCCACATTGTCAGTCCATACTATACCATTGATTTCTACCAATATATAACCCCTAAGCTCGTACGTCTCAGAGAAGGGTGTTAATCACCAAACAGATATATATTAATAGAGATCAACGAATGTAGTATAAAGGACTACAACGTCAGACATACATTCCATTTATAAACTTATGCTCTGGGTCTGAGCGAAAGTCAAATCCGTACAAATCAACACTACGTCTGAACGACCACCACTGAAACCCTTTCAAGGTAGCTACTCCTCTCATGGGTCTCAGTAGCAACACACCCATTCGATGTGAAGATCGTCGGTCTTCAATCACCTTCTTTAAATCTTCGACTTAGAACGTCGTATAATCATTTGAAATGAGATTGAACTCGGTCTTTTCAAATGATTGTCGTATATATATATATAAGGTTTAAAACCATCTCATATCGTTAATAAAATTTAATAACGATATGTCGCTATTTTTATTCATATATATATATATATATGTAAATTATTTGGCGATAATATTAATATAGGTATCACGCTCAATAAAAGAGTGAACTATCTACCTAACACACATTCCTGTATATAATGTCTACTAAAATGTATTTTTATTTCATTTTCCAATTCTAAATTGTACAACTCCCTTCTCTTAAACGAAAGTGTTTCTTTTGTTTTCACTATTTAATTTAGACAGAAGTGTGAATTTCTTTCTAATGAACAAAAATAAATATTTTGTTCAATCTATTTTTATGAACAAAAATAGTGAGTCCTTTACTATGTTTCCAATATTACATTAAAATGTATTTTAATGTAAAACATATTTCATAGTGAAATATGTACATCTTTCTACTTTTTTTTATCATAAACATTAACTATGTGTTTTTAGCTATCATAGAAATGCAACTCTTAATTTCATATTTTATTTTCTATTTTTATTTGCGTTGCTGAACGCAAATAAAAGTTATATTTTTCTTACATGTTTATTTACATCGAGGGATGTAAATAAAAATATGTAACCTTTATTTCTAAGTTTCATTTGTAATAAAGAACATAACTAAAACATGGGCTTATTTTTCTATACTATATTTGCATTGGAAAAATGCAAATACAAAGATAAACTTTTATTTCTAAGGTTTGTTTATATTAGGGGGTACAAATAAAAGATGCATTTTTATTTCTATGTCATATTTGTGTTAGAGAACAAAAATAAAAAGATGCACTTTTATTTGCATGTCATATTTGAAAAATACAAATAAAAGGATGAACTTTATTTCTATGTTTATTTTTGTGTTAAGAACACAAATAAAAGAATGAACTTATTCCTATGTTTATATTTTTAACGTATTATCGCTACATTAACATATATTTATATTCTAGATGTACTAACGTACACTAATTCATGAATTCATTTCATAAAACATGAATGCACTATAATACATGAATTCATTACATAAAACATGAATACAATTATAATACATGTTTTATTTCATATGCAAGAATGAACTTCAAAGCATGAATCTATTTCATAAAACATGAATGCACTATAATACATGTTTTATTTCATATGCAAGAATGCAACAATAATTAATGAAATCATTTCATAAAACAATGAATGCGAACTTAAGGATATGTTTTATTTCATGTGCATGAATGCCACTTTAATAAATGAAATCATTTCATCCACATGTATGCAACTATAATATATGGTTTATTTCATATGCGAGAATACCACACATATGTATGCAACTATGATATGTCAAAAATTATACTTGCATTCGTATTTTTCCTTGAACGTCAAAATTTAATTATAATTTCATGTTATTCATTAACTCTACTTCATATAACTGCATTTCATTTTAATTAAATACAGTGAAAATATGTCTATATTTCATTTTCATTAATAACGGTGAAAATATGATAAAAATCCATTTTTATTGACAACAGGAAAAATATGATCAAAACTCATTTTTAATGACAACAAAGAAAATAAGATTACAATTCATTTTTAATGCCAACAATGAAAATAAGACTTAAAACTCATTTTAATGCAGACGGTGAAAATAAGAGTAAAATTCGTTTTTAATGCAGAAGGTGAAAATAAAGTTAACGTTCACTTTTAATGCTAACGGTAAAAATATAATTATAATTCTATTTTACCAACCACGCTAAAATTATGATTATAGTTCTATTTTACTAACTACATCAATAATATACTTGTAATACATATTTCACAAGAACGCCATTTAAATAAACTTGATGTCAATCATACATATCAAACCCAATATTGCAACCACCCCAATTTTTATCTATTGGATGTCAACATACGTATATAATCCCACATCCATACACTCCAATTTTTATATGTTTGGTGTTAACACACGTAACAAATCCAATACTTCATACCACGCCAAATTGATATGCTTGTTGTCAATTTCCTAACAAATTAAGTAAGCCTACAAATGATAACACATATGATTTTGGGTGTTACTTGCAATACAACTTCATATAATCTAAACAACGTGAATATTCTAAATCATCCCACAACATACAACAACAGATTTAATCACAAATCATTTCAGACAAGATCACAAACATGTATCTATGAATTTCCATAAATAATAAACAAATGAATATTTACTGTTTCTTCTTCTTATTTAACAAAACAAATATGACTTCTTTTCATTTGACAAAACAAATATGACTTCTTTTTATTTAACAAGACAAATATGACTTCTTTTTATTTAACAAGACAAATATGACTTCTTTTTATTTAACAAGACAAATATGACTTCTTTTTATTTAACAAGAACAAATCTTAAATGAATGACATGGTTTTTATTTACAAAAACAAATCTTAAATGAATGACATGGTTTTTATTGGTAAACATGACTCTTTCTATGTTTTCTAATATCACATTAAAATGTGATTTTAATGTAAAACATAATTCCTTAAATAAAAACCTGAATCTTTCCCTATGCTTTTGCCGTAACATTAAAACGTGTTTTTATTTTAATTTTACACTTGTTAAAACAACGGTGTTTTAATCTAAATGCGCATTTTTATCTAATTGTACATTTTAACTAAATGCGATGTTTTTATCTAAATTGTACATTTTGTTAACAAACTGTGTTTTTATTCTAAAATTACATTTTATGTTTTCTAACAAAAATTTGTTCATTTCTAACTAACATAAAAATGTGATTTTTATGATAACAGGGTTTCTAACATTAATTCATTTCAATTAACATAAAAATGAAATTTGTATACTAATATGTTCTCTAACATGAATTCATTCATTTCTAAACAAACATAAAAATGTAATTTTTTTGGCGACATGTTATTTTGCAAACCATTTTCTATGATAACTAATGACAAGCAAAATGGTAATTTCATTCGTTAACAAATTTCTAATTAACCAAAAAATATGATATTTTGGTTTCAACAATTTTACCTTAATAGACATGAGGTATTGGTTTCCAATAGAACTAATAACATATATTTGTTTTTAACTAAACAAACATGATATGTTTAATTTCAACGATCTTCTAACAAACAACGATAAAATTCAACGAAGCATCACAACCAAAATCAATAATCAACAAATTTCAATCGCAAATCACAAATCTGATTTCATTATATACATGCATCGATTTCGAATAATAAGAGAATAATTAAATTTTAGTTATTAAATAAAGATAGAAATCTCACAAAGCTTTTTTATTCTGGATTTTCAACGTTCTCTATTTCAGCTCTAGACAGTTCCCGGTTGTAGATCCCGACACCACGATTCTAACAAAACTGAAATCGTTGAATTTCATTAAGATTTGAATGAGTTATACCATCTTAAACTTTGAACAATTTAAATTAACCTTAAATTAATTTACGCTTTTGCCTTTGCCTTCATCTTCATCGTATTTGCCTCTCTGAATTTGAACCCATCGTCGACTTTGCCAAGGACCTGCGCACGCAACCCCAAGCCGTCAGAACACCATCGGAAACCGCCACTTCGTAGCCTTGCTTTGCTCTTGATTATTTCATTCATTAAGTTTTGATTGTTCATGATTGGATTGAAAGAATTTGGGGAAGAAAGATTTGAAGAGTTTAGGCCATGAAAACTGTAGATGACGGCGGCTAGGGTATAGAATGAATTAGTGTTTGTTTTATGAGGGAATATATAGTATTATATTATTAATTTTTCAAATTTCAGAATAAAAAGGGTATTGAATGACAATTTTTAGAAAATAAATTGGAACCTTACTAGATTTATTTGATTCAGCTTCAACACCAATTAAGAATAATGGTATTTATTTCCGCCTATATTCATTCCCCCCATATCCATATTTGGTTGATTTTTTTATTATTAATATATCTTATTAAATTACTTGTTTATGCTTTTCATTTGCTTTCCTATTAAATAATGTGTATATTTGCTTTTAATACAAAGCTATTATGTAACAACTTATATACTCAAGAATGTATTCCATATTTAAATAAATTTTATCTATACTAGATTAAGACCATTGAAAACATATCACAACTCATATATATATATATATATATGTATTTATGTATATATATATTAAGTTATGAAACCAAAATAGGAAAACATATCAAATTTTAATTATCTATCTTTCGGTAACACATTTTCTTTTATTATTATGATGCAAAGAAATTCAGCAAGCCTATTATTTGGCGAGTATGTATATCAATCATTTTCAGCATGTAACAAGGTAATTACAAATTTGATAGTGGGGCAAAGTTTTGTTTTTATTCCAAAAACCATGCATGTGCATTACGAATAAATACGTTTTATGTTTTAATTGAGTTTTTATAAATGTTTCCTTAAAACCCCTTTTGATTATACGCAATAATGACACATTTATTTTATTTCTTTTATTATTCAAATTTCAAAAGTAGATGACAATGAAAGAGGGAGAGAGAGGATAAAGTGGAAAGAATTAATGCTAGATTAATGCTATTTGTTTATAAGCATATGGTCTATATTTTGAATTTCTAAATGTTAAATATGAATTGACAAGGGAAATATTTAAGAGGACAGCCAAAGACATGTACATATATATATATACATACATATATATATATATTGTCAAAATTTATTTCATTTATAACCTACACATTATTTTCAATCAATGAATTAATCAATGTCATTAAAGTTCCTACTTGACGTTAAAAGCATAAATTTTTAATGTAAAACATTTCATGTTTCTACATGACATTAAAAAGTTAGACTTTTAGCACTAACCAAAATATGTTCATTTTCATTAAAAAGAATAACTTTTAAATGTAAATCATTTTTATGTTCTTACATTTAAATAAAGACTAACTTTTATTTTAAAACATATTTCATATATATATATATTTTTTATGATAATAAAAATGTAAAAAAAAAAAAAAAAAATTCTAACAAAGTTTCCTTAAAATAAAAGTTTAAATTGGCCCCAAAATTCCGGGTTGTTACATGTAGATAGAGTTCTTTCGCATACATATTGGATGCATGGCACTATCATGGTTTGCATTATGGAGGTCAACTGAACTAGTAGACCGCCTGATTTTGCATTAGACAGGAAACATATACACACACTTTTTGCATATGTTCATACAACATTAGAAACTTTAAGGACAATGGATGCCAGTGTTTGATGGTTTGAGTAGATGGTTGTTTGGTTGGTAGGATACGTTCTTCTTGACTTAGAGATTTCGGGGACGAAATCTTTTAAGTTGGGGAGAATGTAACACCCCGTATGTTGAATAACTTGCTATAATATAAAATAGGGCAGAATTAAATTTTAAAAATCTGAATCAAGGGAAACGGGCTATGCCATTGCGTTCGTCTCGGAAAAATACGCGAAATAGAGTCCGAGTTTTCGAAAATCGGAGTCCGTATGACCCAGTTAAGGCCCGAAGAAGTTTCAGAAAATTCAAAACAGATTTAAAATATTCAAATTTCAGATTTCAGAAGAGGCGGGAAAATTCCCGCCAGACAGAGGGTGTCGACACAGGGGTCGACATGGGTGTCGACCCCCCCCAAGGGGTCGACCCCCCCTGTCGGCCAGTTTGGCCTGGGTGCAAACCTGAAGGGGTTTGGGCTGTGTTTTGGGGCTTGTGACGAAATCTGACGGCTCTAACCTAATCTAGGGTTAATCTAAGGGCCTAAACTACATCCTAATTCTATAAATACACCCTAAGACTACCCTAATTCATACTAAAAATAGATACAACGTCGTTATGCCGTCAAAATGCAACTTGAAGGAGCCTCCATCAAATTGTAGAAGAAGATAGCTTCTCAAATCAACTTCTAATCAACTCTAGCAACTTAATCTTCTTCATAGGAGTGCTAATCAACAAGTTGTGAGTTTCTATGCCTTTAGCAAGCAATTGCTAAACTAATTATGATAGGATATAATGAGGTTATGGTTATGTATGTGGATCAATGCAAGTTATGTTATCATATGCTATGTGTTCATGATGTTATGCAAGTTATGCAAGTCATATGCTATGTGTTCATGATGTTATGCAAGTTATGCAAGTCATATGCTATGTGTTCATGATGTTATGCAAGTTATGCAAGTCATATGCTATGAGTTCATAATGCTAGTTGTGCAAGTTTTATGCTATATGTTCATGATGCTAGTTATGCAAGTTATATGTTATGTGTTCATGATGCTAGTTGTGCAAATCACTATGATAAACATTGATCCATTATGACACCATGTTATGCAAGTTTGGTGTTTGATTATATGCAAGTTCATATATGACATGTTATGCAAGTTTGGTGTTTGATTATATGCAAGTAACATGTGCAAGTTTACACCTTTGTATGATATGCATACATATGCAAGTTAACCCCTTTATGTGTCATACATACATTTGCAAGTTTACCCCTTTGTATGACATAAGTAACTTATGCAAGTTACCCTCTTTATGACATATGTGATTCATGCAAGTTGGGTTGATTATTTATGCTAGTTGGGTTTGATGCCATGGTCATATATGCATGTTGACACCTTTAAAACCCATGTTGATGCTAATGTTATGCAAGTTGAACCCATTGTGTTTGTGATGAATCTTCCATTTTAAGTATGTCATGTCAACGTATTACGTGGGGAACGATGGGGTTAATATTCATGTTAATGAAATGGTGTGAAGTTGGTATGATTATGCATACCATAAAGTGGATGGACATAATTGAGTCAATTATGTACATCGTTAAATTTGTAATTAATTAGGGATAATTAATACAAATTATGGGGGTGATTAATTAGGTGTAATTAATCGACTAAGACACGAGGTTGGACCCTTTTGTAGCATAAGACTGCCCGGAACCGACCGGCAAATCCAGCGGCTACAAATGATTGGCCCAATGTGAGAGGTCTTAGGCATAAACTAAATACGTGACAAGTGTAAAGACACGAGGTTAGACTCGGTTATGGCGTAAGGCTGCCCGGACCCGACCGGCAAATCCAGCTGCCATAAAAGATAGTCTAATGTGAGAGGTCTTTGCAAAGGTTACGGTCTTAATCAATTAAGAAACACTTAACCAGATAAGCATGTAGTGGGGCATGAGGGGTTAAGTGGGTGCCTTGGGTGGCATGTGGAAATCAAGTAAGTGCCTTGGGTGGCATGTGGAAATCTAGTGGGTTGCCTTGGGTGGCAATAGAAAATACGATTAGAATACTTAACCAAGTGGAAACATGTAATTAAACATGATTAAAGGGTTAAGTGGGATGCACTAGAAAAAGGGACAAGCTTAGGTGGGTAGCTTGTGGGGGCCCATTTCAACCAGTAACCCATATGTATCTTATTGGGCTCGACCCATGTCGAGGACGGGACACGCGTACTGGGCTTGACTATAAGAGGCCAAAACGGGTTAGCGGTGGCAACGCAAGTCCAACGGGTTTCATATGCGTGTGTGGACCCGGGCTGGTAGGTAAGACGTTGTTGCATCGTGTAGGTATAAGCCGTGCACCGTTGGTTGTATCGAGTTGCCACTTTGGGGAGTGATACACCCCACTGTGGGACCAGCACGGGTATCTACGGTAGGGAGCCGATCGCTTGGGGAGTAGTGGGTACACCTAGTGGAGATAGGGGCAGACGACACCTATGTAGTCAGCTAGGGGTACACGAAACTACTAGTTATATTTTCTAAGTCCTTGGGTGGGATCAACCTTTAAGTAGGAATGACTGGTGCGGTGCAGTGTAGTAATTACCCTTGGGTGGGTAGATGCGTCTTTACTGATATCTTAGTTTATCCTATGTCTAGTTGGCTGCTTAGTGTAGTCATTTATCCCCAGTCATCACCGTACCAAGTTTATATCATACCCTAATTACTTTAATGATTGTATTGTTAAAGCTATAGGGCTCACTCAGACTTATGTCTGACCCCGTTGTTTTTATCTTTTTCCCAACCCTCAGGTTCTCAGAGTGGGCCTAGCACTAGTGGGCTTTGATCAGATTGCTTTATCTATCTTTTGGAGCTTGGACTCTTGAAGTAAAGCTCGGTTATCTTTTCTATTATGGCTATTACTTATGTAGAGGGATTATGTACTTATGTTTTAAAGAGATGGATATTTTGTACTTGACTCTTGTTGGTTTTTGATATGTAACCAAACATGTTTACCTTCTGCTGCAATGAAATGATGTTTTAAATTTCAAGTATTACTTATATCTGTCTTGTTGTAATTTTTCTGTTCTATATTCACTTAAAATACTCCACCGAAGTTAAGGCATTCCCTTAGTGAGTGACCTTAGCGGGTGTGGGGTGTTACATGGTCCAGATTTGATAGTCGGTGGTTTAACTATCAAATATATAATAAAATAAACAGATTTATTCCCATTGGCCCTCCTAAACTTCCTTTAAATAATATTCAATTATTTAATTTCAAGTATCAACTTATTCATAAACTTATTTGGAAATATAAGTATTATTTAACTTATAAACCATACATGGTAATATCACCCTTAAATATACATTTTCATAGTTGAAACGATATTTAACTCTAACACTAATTAATTTCGAATACGAACTGATATGACCTGTTAGAAAATAGTGAAATCATTCAAGTTGGTGTATTTTAGTTACCTCACAAACCTTGATTCGAAATCATTATTGTCGTTAAGATTTGTAGAAGTTCGATATCCAAAATATTCGACGAAACCAGGAATTTGTAAATCCATTTGATTTTCAAACCATTTCAAAACAATGTTGTTGTTCTAAAAATATTCATCAAGTTCACTTGAATATTAAAACCAAGGGAAATAAACCGACTTAATTCCCTTACCCACTCATAACTAAATTACCTTTAAATCTTACTTATTTAAGAGATTAATTAAGTTTAAAACATTTTTATTGGATAACTTGTCCAATTTTAACTTCTTTGTTTAACTACACAATTATCTTACCAATTTCCGTTAACTTAAAATATTAGTTAACTCTTAATAAAACATTTCTACATTTAATAGTTATTTCTCAAAAACTATTTCCATTTAATTTATCGAAACATATTAATTTAATAACCCATTTCACTTTAAACCAGTTGATTTAAATCAACCTAAAACAATCTGATTAACTGATAATAATTTATCTCTCTTTTTAATAATATAATTAATTTAAAATAATCACCTTTAATTATTTCTTAAAACAATCATTCAAATGGTTAATAAATTAAGATAATTTCTGATTTACCTTACAGAAAATATCACTTAGCAGTACCAACGGCATATAGCAGTTCTAAACAACATTCAACTTGTAAAACAAATTTACCCAAACAGAAATGTGAACATAATTCAATATTATCAACCATCAATCGTATATTACTGATAAAATATGTCAAACTTATATAATAGCAGAACGTTGTTCATTTCTGCCAGTAGGATGCCCAAACAATCCAATCAATATAGTTTATAGTGGAATGATGTTTGTTTCCGCTATCGGACGTCAATATATAATTACAACATACGTAATCAAACGCACTCAGTTAATTAAATAATTAATTGAACAAACAATTGAGAGTTTCCTGAATTATAGATCATCACAGATCAATTTTAATAGATTTTCATTAATTTAGTTTAACAACTAAATATACGTTTATTATATTATAAATGATTATTCTAAATAAACAATTATTTACCTAATAAATTAATTTAATTTAGATTCAACTTCGTTCATAAATAAAATTCGATTTATGTTTAAAACAACCCTATTGACAATCTCAACACTACTTGATAACGTTTAAAACGAAATTCGTTCATAAATAAAATTCGAGTTACGTTCCAAACGACATTCGAGTTACGTCCAAGCCCAAAATTCTTAGCCACATCCTTTTTCCTCTATGGCCCGTCTCCTTCCTCTCTCCCATTTTCTCTTTAATTTATTTTCTTGTTCTAATCACTGTTTAACTTCACCAGTGCACACCGTGCATCGTATACATGTACACACACTCCAAACAACGTTGAGTCACCGCTCCATCGCCAACAAGTTTATATGCCGTTCAGGAATGCCACTGATCCTCAGTTTCGACCATACGTCACCTCCTCCTCAAAAATCACCATTCACCATTATAACTCATAAATCACATAGTAGGTCATCCTTAAAACAAAACTTCCCCGATCAACTCTGACCATCAGTTCACATGTCACCATCGTCATTCATCTCCCCATCCATCCAGCACCTCTCCTCCCATTTGTGTTGAACTTGATCATCCCTAATATCAATACGATCCGATCAAAACACCCCACCTCTAAAACACCTCAAATTAAAACACCTCATCCAACCTCCTCAGTCCATCGATGCTGACCGAAATCCGTCCATGTCTCCGTCTACTCCTAATGTTGCTCCACCAAAAGCAGTTTTCCAAATTTTCAACCCAAATTCGTGATTTTAACTCAAATCTAAATTAAACCCAGGCTCAACATATAAGCTATTTAAAATCATGAATTTCGTTTTTGAAACCACTATTTTCCAGTCTGAACCTATTCGAATGCCTGAAATCACCAAACTCGATGACCAAAAGTCTAATTATTGAAACCTCTTTACTGTTTTTGACATTATTCTATGTGTATTATATACATTTTAAAATGTAAATATTTTTTAAAATACACTTAACGCTAAATTGAATAATGTTTATGTTAACCTCAAATCTTGTTCACTTTATAATTTGGAATAGAGATTTTTGGAAACTGATATGGTGGTATATATTCACCAGTTGAACATACTTATGAGTTTAAAAGGATTGACAGTGATTCAACCCGCTTACAACCTGTATGTTTCAAAAGCGACATAACACCTCCCTAAGAATACACATACCCTTATATAAGGTGCTTTACATAGTATAACCATTAAAGATGAAAATTCCGGTGAGGTTTATTCAGAATATTTTGTCCCAGTTCTTAGCTATTTAGGTTCCAGGTTCATGGTCTAAATATTAGTTATAGTTTATTTTCAATATTTGCTAAGTACATTTAATATAAACACATTTAGATTCATGTACATATCTTTGTAATTTGAATGGTAAAACAATGACTGAAATGGGTTTTGGGAGAGGAACAGGCGAGGCTCACTCACCTATATCCATTGTTTTTAAGTTCTTAAGCTACAGATTTCTTTTCCATTTAGGTTTGCCTTCAAACTCGAAGTTTTATATGAAAGTTATAACAACTAACACCACACATTCACAAGTATATATACATTTATATGTGTATGCATCACCATGTATATAACAATCAGAAGATAAATGGAAAGTTTACTCACAATGTTTGCTCACTGTTTATGTTTCAAATGCTTTGTTTATTCTCAGGTTTTGTTCTTGTTCTCTCTGCCATTTGTAGCTTCTGGTTAAAGGCTTTGCTTTGGTTTTGAGTGATTATGGAATGTTATATATACCAGTACTTATAGATGAAAAATAAGTATAAAATAGTGGCTAGTCATTTACTGGTTGGTAGGTAGATATAGGAGCAGTGTAGGATGTTATATGTTGATTGAAAAGAAAATGTGTTAAGGCAAATCAAATTAATTCTTTCCCCACTTTATAATACACGGCCAGGCTAGATTGAAGTACCATATGTGTACCAGACCATGTGAAAAAGGTTATAGTTTCAAAAATAAAGGGGGTAGGCTGCCATAAAAAGGATGTGAAGCTATGTGATTGCAGCTGTGTGCATAGTTGTATTGGAAAAATGAACTGCCTAGGTTGGGTTGATAGCTTGGTACAAATGGCTTCCTGTAATGCAACCTAGAAAATTCAATGCCAGTAAACATATATGGCCATGTGAAATGGGTAGGTACAGGGTAGTAGCTGTATTAGTTTTTGATTGAAAAGGGAATGACACTTAAAAATCTTTCCTGGCATGTACAAATATATACGACCATGTGCCATAAATAGGCTACAATTCATATGAAGCCATGTACTTATATATTACAAGAAAAATATGCTTGGTTGCTAAGTATTTATAGCTATAGAATGCCTAGGTACCCTATTTGAATCAAATGACATATGTATAAAGCAAACTTTTTTATTAAAGGACTGAAATTTTAAGTATAAAAATGTTACACCTCATATTAATGTAGTATTTCTTAGCTAGGAAGAAATCTGTATTCTACTTATTAAATTAAGACTTAATTGATGTTTATACTTAATTTATATGAGTTTTAAAAACCCATTTTAAAATATAAAACAAAATATACAAAACTATACTTACTTGTTTACACATATACACACATATTTGTTAATGAACTAAATAATATAATTGATTAAATACATATAGGATTTTATAAAAAGATCATTTAATTTTCTCCAATATTTAAATCTAATTTATTTGATTATATTAATATATGATATAATCAATAAATTATCGATTAACAAAATTAGCCAAAAAAAAAATCTGGTTCGTTATAACTTTGGTTTTCAGCTATGCTTGAGCTCTTACCATAAATGCATGCCATTGTGGTTGTGGATCGAACAAAGTTTGACGTGTTGGTGAGTTTTAACTATTTTTTGATCTTCCAATGTGCGTTGGTTTGTGTTTTTAGCAGGTTTAGTTGGGTGGTTGTTAGTGTTTTATCTTCTTGTGGTGTTCCTATGATTTTGGACTGTGTATAGACTTATATCGTGTGTTTTTAGCGTTGTGGTTTGTTTTTTTTGATCTGCTCCGTATGTTGTAGGGTTTGCTTGGTTGTCCGATTTTACCTAATTGTTGGTGGTGCTTTTTTATGGACCTTAGAGGTGTCAGTCGTCTTGTCGGATCTGGAAATGCTGTGTTTGCTTGTAGTAATTTGGTGATTCAAGTTACTACTGTGAGCTTGGGGCTGTTATTTTTGCGGCTTATTGAAGTGTAACTTGAGGAACTTTGGTGATTGTTTGCTCTGGTGTAGTTGGAGTTGACTGTACATTGATGTGTTATTGACTTTGTTGTTGCCGATGCTATTGGATTGGTTGTAGCCTCTGAATGCTAGATTGTTTTTGGGTTAGCTTGTTGTTGCTGCCTGATAGCGAGTGGGTATTTTTCTAATGATTGTTGCCTTAACTTTTAATAATTAGAAACACTATATCTCACTACAAATCTCATTCCAAATACAACGCCCGAGATATTGCAATATCGAACGATATATCGACCGAGATAAGACACTGCAATATCGCCCGAGACTTGGTTTTTTGGGATAAAATTTAAATTCATGCCTGAACTAGAACAATAGTTAAAAAAATTCAAATCTAGCTACGATAATCACCTGCTGTTTAACATTTTGCATGTTAATGACCATATCATATGTTTATATACACTCTACAATGCATTTTAGTAATCGTATTTTTTTTACATACATGTTACACATGGAATTATATATTTTATGTTTTAGTTATAACATTTTTTAATGTTTTGGATCTTTTTAATGTTTTATATCCAACAATAGTTCATGTTCATGAATCATATATTGTAAGCATTAATTTATTTGTATTGTAGTACATTTATATTATAAGAATATTACGATTCAAAGTACGAATGATCTTTCGTAAAGTAAGAAGTATGAAGCGATTTAGTAAATCAAGTTTAAGTTACTATGTTTATAATAACATTCTTTAAAAACATTCTGTAAAATTAATATTTTTTAAATATATCATATACCCCGAGATTGTTCCGATATGAACTTTCAGACCCAAGATGGAAATTCAAGATGAACCCTTTGAGTTAGACTCATCTGATCTGAGATCTCCCTCAATACGAGATTAAATCTCTAAAATTCTCTAGATGAAACACGATCATCATTTAAGATTTAAAACCTTGGTTAGGAAATAGGACTGCTCTACACCCATTTGAGGTCATCTATTTTGGCATAGATTGCTTGTGTCATTGTATTCTGCGTGTAGCACAAGTGTGTTATTTCTCTTAAACTTTCTTGCTTTCAATGTAATGGTATTGATTATCTTCCTGTGTAGAGATTAATCAGACAACATTTATTTTAGCTTAGTCTAGGAAGATGTTTGTAGCAGGTAGGCGATGTGCCTACCTTTGTATTATTTTGTAATCATTATTTGTTGTAATGAGAACAATGTTACAAATTTAAACAAAACAATAACTAATTAATGTATTACTTAATTAAGGAATAAACTGATAAAATAAATATTAATCAGAAAAATAATGAGAATTAAATAAAATGGATTTTTCCATTGCGTTCGTTACGAAATCCTGACTCAGATAGACTTTTAGTTTGCTTAAATCGGACAAGAAATGAAGAAGTTATGAGCTAAAGAAGTTTGAACATAATTTAAAATAAATACACCTAAAAACTTCATATGTTCTAGTTTTATGAAAAAAACAAATCTTGTGAACAAAAGAGAGTGTAGGTGAAGAGGTAAGACAATGGAATGTTAAACAAGAGGTTGCAAGTTTGATCCCTAGCAATAACATATTTTTTTAATGAGACCTATCTAAGTGATGCATATGTGTATGTACATATATGTAAATAAAAGATTACATATGTGTGTACGCGTGAGTGTATATATATATATATGTGTGTGTGTGTGTGTGTGTGTGTGTGTATTTGTGCGTGTGTGTATTTATGTATGCGTGTACATATATATGCATATTATATACATATGTTTTTTTGAATTTGTTCAGGAGGAAAACTGACCGGAGTCATAAAACCCTCCCTAATGAACCTAGCCTGGTCCGCGAGTAACACATAAGTGACTGATCTTAGCGTATGCACATGGTATTTATATACATATATGCATACAAGTGTGTATATATTTATTTAATGACATTAAATAATGTTTTAATTTAAAATAAGTATGTGCACATTTATTCTATAGTTGACATGCGTTTGAAAATAAAATTTAATACATGTTGGAAATGAAAGAAAAGTTAATGTGTAGAAAATAAAACGCGAAATAAATATTTAACATTAAAAATGATGTTTGAATACTTGTGTAAATACACATAATAAACATATCAAAAATACACAAGCATATCTATTGTGCATTGGGATTTGAAATTTAAACGCATGTCGTAAATCACAAAAGAAAAAGCGGAAACATTGGAAATAGTGTCAAAAATAGGAAGTAGATAACTAATTCCATAATGTGAACATATATCTAGGTATTTTTAATGTAAATATATTTTAGATCCGAAAAGTAACAATGACTATAAGTTTATTCTTGTATGTTATTTTATTTATTGTCAATTACCTATTCGCTTTCTGTTATTATCTGGTTATATGTACATCTCTCTTCCTTATCCCCTTTTTGTTGTTTGTTTGCGGTATTGTTATGCCAAAAACATTTGAATTGCATAGAATTTAAAAAATATGGAATAACATTAATTGGAAATTGGGCATATTAAGATTTATACTGTAAATTGGGATTATTAAAAAGGAAAAATATGTAAACATGAATAGATTAAAATTAATGTCATTTGTGAACATGAATTTGACATTAATTTGTAGGCATATTAATATGACATGAATTTGACATTAATTTGTTGGCATATTAATATGGCATGAATATTACAGTAGTATGTTGACATATTAATAGGCATTAATTTGATATTAATTTGTAGGCATATGGCATGAATTTGACATTAATATTATGGCATTGATTGGATGAACATTTATTTGGCATTAAATTGTAGATATGTCAATAGGGCGTTGATTGGAAACATGTAATTAACATTAATTCGCATATATTAATTTGAGAAATATGTTGACATTAAGAAGAATACATTAATTGGGGAAAACATATAAATTTGACATTTATGAACATTTATGTTAATTAGTGAAAAACATGTAATTATATATTTATGTTCAGTTCATGATATGTCAATGAGTCATTTATAATCATTTAGTGTTAGTTTGCGAAAATATTAATTAAACATTTATGTTCGTTGGATATTTATGTATAGAACTATCTAATCCCTTTTTCTATCTTTAATTTACTTACAGTCTTTTATATGCCTATTTTATACCGTTTGGGATTGATTTTGTTGTTCTCCTTCTTTTTCCTTTTACTTATGCTGAGCCGAGGCCACCATGAGCCTAGGTCATTTACTGTAACACCCCGCCTCCGCCAGGGTGTCTCTTGCAAGCACTCTGACTTTGGAGGGGCGTTTGAATCAGGTAAACATGCATAATGATATATCAAGGCAGAACAAGAACATATGTATATATGTAAACAGAGTAAATAACATAGATAAAACAGCGGAAGATTTTCACAACCATTTCAAAACAAGTCTGGTACAACATAGCTTTCCAAATAAACAAGTCTAGATAAAAACAGCATCAACAGAAAAACTGAAATACATAAGTACTATCCCCAAATAAGTGATAACCATAGCTAGCTTCATGTCGAACCCGTACATGAGCTGAAATCCCACAAGCAAGCTATGAGAAGTCCAAGCTAAGCTCCAGTATTCCCTCCCTGAGAACCTGGGGGGGAACGGAAGAAAAGAGGCGAAAGAAAACAGGTCAGTCAAAAAGACTGAGTAAGCCCTACTACAATCAATGTAAACTGATAAAGTTAACTGGCATGAGCAGCAGGGATGAACATAAGGATAACAACATACTAGCATGATGATTAACTAACAAGGTAGATAAAGGTGTCATCGCATTATCAGATTTAAGGTTTTGCACCACAGGTGTACTAGCAAACTTACATGACTTGAATAAACCAGTATTGATCCCTTGGCCCAAGCTTTGGCCCAATAACATGAAGTGACCCTCATACGAGGTCCAATAACATGAAGTGACCCTAACACAAGGTCCAACCCAACGGTCTAGTCGATCGGCTCCCTAAGCCTAACTCATCACGTGTTGGTGTCAATACGGCCCAAACATAATTGTAGTCGAACTGTGCCGGGTCCACCCTTCGGGTGTATCAAGCCCTAGGGTGTCAACCCCTTGAACACCATGAACATGAGTGCACAGTCTCAATCTACTGGTACCCGTGCATGTTTTCTCCGGCTACGGACTATGTGCACGACCAGAGTCCGCCCGGAACTACACCGGCGTACCACCCTGCCGTCGTTTATTGGTCGCTTACCTCCAGCCCAGTAATCGTGCCCCCACCCTAGCCTAGTCCCTAGGGTCATGATGATACAAACTAGGGATTACTGCTGGAGTGGACCCCCCATTGCTAGGATTTTTCTAGTGGGTTAAGTACGGTTTAACCCCTTTACTAATCATGGATTAACTTGGTTAAGTGTAACGATGAGTTCACGACTTAACCTCGGTTAATCTACCAAGCCCAAATTGGTTAAGTATTAAATGGACCATGACTTAACCCTAATCATGAGGCATTAATTAATTAATGCGCCTTAACCTCTCACATTAGACTTTGTTGCGGTTACTAGTTAAGCCGGTCGGTTCCGGGTAGCTTTACACCACAACTTGGTCTAACCTCGGGTCCAAGGTACCACATGACCAACTTCTCACATTGGGTCCTATTGTTTATAGCAACTAGTTAAGCCGGTCGGTTCCGGGTAGGTTTACGCCACAAACTCAACCCAACCTCGAGTTGGCCACACTTATATTTTCTAAGTGTCATGTCCATCGTGTTTCCAAAACACATTACAAGTTTTCAAGCAATTGGGTAGACCTAACTTAATAGGTAAATTCCCAATGGGTAGACCTAACTTAATAGGTAAATTCCCAAGCTTATGTTTTTATGTCTTTTAAGTTTACCCAACCCCAAACGCAATTCCATCGCTTACATATCGCAATAGCGCATAAAGGATAGAAAGAGGGAACTTGGCATAATCATGACATAAAAGTGTTGAAGCCACAAGTTCAACATGGTGGCATATGAAATGTACATATGTTCATATACTTGCATTAGGCCTCAAAAGCATGCATAAAACCAAACTTATCATATTGGTGATACATGGTGATAAATGACATGTAGAAATGGCCATAAGTTCGCATTTAGCCTCACATGCAAGTTATCATAAGGGATATGATAACTTACATGTTGCCAAAATGCAACCTTTAGCATAAAGCTTGAAGCTTTATGTTCACATACTCAAGATAAGCTTGCATAACATGATAACATGAGCCAAATGATCAACCCAAACTTGCATAACATAACTTGCATATCATATGGCAACTTGCATATCAAACTTGCATAACATAACTTGCATATCATATGACAACTTGCATATCAAACTTGCATAACATAACTTGCATATCATATGACAACTTGCATATCAAACTTGCATAACACATCATAGTAAACTTGCATATCATGGCAAACTTGCATATCATACATTTAACTTTAGAGTTTAAGTATGAAAGTAGAATAGGGCTTACAATGCTTATGAGGACTCAAATGAGTATAGCAAATATAAGAAAGCCCTTATGCAACCAAATAAACCCAAAATGCAAGCAAAACCCTTGAGCCAAAATGATCAAAACTCTTTCTTTATGATGCAAATATAGAAACTTGACTTGAATGCAAGCTAATGATGATCATACAAGTTTAAAAACACTTGTATGCATGGAAAATCTCATAGAAATTTATTTAGGAATTTATGAAGAGAGTGGAGGCCATGAGAGGATTGATTTTGCCATAGTTTAGTTGCTAGAATGAATAATGATGATTTAGGGTAGGTTAGGGTCTTATTTATAGATTAGGCAAGTGTTTTAGGCCATAGGATTAAACCCTAGTTCCAATCTCAGCCCTCAAAACCGAATCTGGCCCCCAAGCTCAACACAATCTCTAAATGGTGCAGCAGGCTAAATAGGCCGGCTGAGCCAAGTCGACAGCCCAGTCGACAGGGCTGTCGACTTGGTCCAACCAAGTCGACTCCCAAGTCGACAGGGCTGTCGACTTGGGTGTTCTGGCGGGAACTTTCCCGCCTGGCCCAATAACCCCAATTTCCAAATTCAGATTTGAATTTGAAATCTGTTTTTACTTTGAAATTTTCAGAAAACTTCGTTGGGCCTTAATCGGGTCATACGGACTCCGATTTTCGAAAACTCGGACTCTATTTCGCGTATTTTTCCGAGACGAACGCAATGGCATAGCCCGTTTCCTTTGATTCAGATTTATAAATTAAATTCTGCCTCGATTTATGTTATAACAGGTTATGGAAAATACGGGTTGTTACATTCTCCCCTCCTTAAAGGATTTCGTCCCCGAAATCTTCAAGTTAGGAAGAACGTATCCTACCATCCAATCATCCATCTACTCAAAACATCATCCACGAGCAATCATTGCCCTTACAAGATTCTAAATGTTGTATGAACATATGCAAAGGTGTGTGTATATGTACTTATCTAATGCAAATATCATCAATGCAAATTATGTTAGTGAAATGAATCCATATGTATGCAATTCCTAACATAATGTATAACATCTATATGTGTGCACATAACATACATCCATATGCAACATCCATGTGATAACACAAAAATTTTCATCCATGAATAAGCATAAACACTCATGCATATGCAATATGAGGAGTGTGTGAGCCGATCTAGTGCCTAACGTGTATAATGCATCCACGAGTAACCACTTGCAAACACTTGCAACCACTTGCAACCATCAAGCATAACATGTTTCAAACACATGTTTCATCCAAAGGGTTTCTACCTAAGGTTCTCATGACAAGATTACACGATAAACTAGATAATCATGGATAGCAAAGAGAAAGATATGCTAACAAAGAAGAGAGATTGGGAGTGTACCCTCAAAAAGGAATGGATAAAGCCCACGCATCTTCTCCTCGGTTTCCCAAGTTGCGTCTTCTTCGGCTTCACCCCATTGAACCTTCACCAACTTGACCTCTCGCTTCCTTAGCTTCTTGGTCTCCGTCCCCAAGATACGAATCGGAGCTCTCCTCAAGGTAGCCTCTTTCTCTACTTCCACATCTTTCAGAACACTTGGCTCAACAACCTCTGCTGACTCATGTAAACACTTCCGGAGATGCGAGACATGAAAAACATCGTGCACTCCGGCAAGCTTCTCGGGCAACTTCACTCTATAAACCATCTGCCCGATCCTCTCTATAATAGGGAATGGTCCAACAAACCTCGGTGCTAACTTCCCAACGGCTCCAAATCGGACCACATTCCACAAAGGAGAAACCTTCACGAAAACCATATCTCCAACATCAAACTCCAAATCAGTTCTTCGCTTATCAGCATAGGATTTCTGTCGGTCTTGGGCCGTTTTCATCCGTCTCCGAATCAACTCGATCTTCTCGGATGTATCTCTGATCATATCAGGCCCAAGTATAAGATTATCTATAGTCTCCCACCAACATGTAGGCGACTTGCACGGCCTCCCATATAAAGCTTCAAATGGTGCCATCCCTATGCTTGCCTGATAACTGTTATTATATGCAAACTCAACAAGAGGAAGATGGTCTTCCCAAGTACCACCAAAATCCAGAATACAAAGCCTCAACAGATCCTCGAGTACCCTATTCACCCTTTCGGTTTGACCATCCGTCTGTGGGTGATAAGCAGTACTTAGATTCAACCTCGTGCCCATGGCTTCTTGCAAGCTATTCCAGAACTGACTTGTAAAGATTGGGTCACGGTCACTGACTATACTAGAAGGGACTCCATGAAGTCTCACAATCTCACGAAGATATACCGACGCTAGCCAAGATGCGGTCCTCTTGCTCTTCACTGGAATGAAATGAGCACTCTTCGTAAGTCTGTCCACAATAACCCAAATGCTCGTATTCCCTTTCCTTGACCTTGGTAGCCCATCGATAAAATCCATGGAGATACTCTCCCACTTCCATAGTGGAACGTCTAGAGGATGCAATAGCCCACCGGGCTTCTTCGACTCGGCCTTAACTTGCTGGCAAATGATACATCTAGAGACAAACTCTGCCACATCCTTCTTCATCCCAGGCCAAAAGAAAATGCGCTTCATATCTTTATACATCTTATCTCCGCCCGGATGTATAGTCAACTTAGAGCGATGCGCTTCCTCAAGAACTTTTCTTACTAAATCTTCTACCATTGGAACACATAACATTCCGTCTCTCCTCAGCCAACCCTTATTATCAATAGAATATCGAGTGAGATGACTAGACGCCTCTCCTTGAATCAGCTTATCCATAATCTCAACTATCTGAGGGTCTTCTCTCTGCGAAGCCCCAACTTGATCAAGAAGGGTAGGTCTGAGTTCCAGAGATGCTAAAGAACCGGTCATCGACTCAATCGCCAAAGAGAAATCAAAGGTTGCCACATACTCTAAATTCTTCATCTCAACGAATAGAGGACTTAGGGTCAACCTTCTTCTACTCAATGCATCAGCTACCACATTCCCCTTGCCAGGGGTATAAGCTATCTCAAAATCGTAGGACGCCAAGAATTCCATCCATCTTTGTTGCCTCAGATTCAGATCCTTCTGAGAAAAGAGATACTTCAATGACTTGTGATCGGTATAAAGCTCAAATCTTTCTCCTAGAAGATAATGGCGCCAAGCCTTGAGTGCATATACTATTGCTGCCAACTCTAAGTCATGAGTGGGATAATTCTTCTCATGCACTTTGAGTTGTCTACCGCCAAAGCATATCACTCTTCCTTCTTGCATCAGAACAGCTCCTAACCCCGTGCCACATGCATCGGTGTATACTGTAAATAACTTCCCTCCATCGGGCAAAGCTAGAACAGGTGCTGATGTAAGAGCTCTCTTGAGCTTCTGAAAAGCAAGCTCGCATTCTATGCTCCAAGCAAAAACTAAATTCTTCTTCGTCAATTTAGTGAGAGGAGCGGATATCTTTGTGAAGTCCTTGATGAACTTCCGGTAAAAGCCTGCAAGACCTAGAAAACTTCTCACTTCGGTTGCATTCCTTGGAGTCTTCCAATCCTGAACTGCAACTACCTTAGCGGGATCCACTGCTAAGCCTTGCTTAGACACTATATGCCCAAGGAATCTAACTTCCCTTCTCCAAAAGTGACACTTGGAGAACTTGGCCTTCAACTGATGCGCTCTAAGCGTATCCATCACCTCCACGAGATGCCTTGCGTGCTCTTCCTCATCCTTAGAGAAGATCAGGATATCATCTACGAAGACCACGACAAACTTGTTCAAGAACTCCCTGAACACCCTACTCATCAAGTCCACGAAATATGCGGGTGCATTAGTCAAGCCGAACGGCATGACAAGCCATTCAAAGAATCCATCTGGAGTTCTGAACGCAGTCTTGTCTATACTATCCTCAGCTACCCTGAGCTGATGGAATCCAGTAGCAAGATCAAGCTGAGAGAAAACAGAAGCACCAACAAGCTGGTCAAAGAGATCATCAATCCTCGGTAACGGGTGTCTGTTCTTCTTGGTCAGCTTATTCAACTCTCGATAGTCAACACAAAGTCGGAGAGAACCGTCTGCCTTGGTAGCAAATACCACCGGCGCTCCCCATTCAGATATACTTCGTCTAATGAAGTTCTTCTCAAGCAACTCCTTCACTTGTTTACTTAGCTCCCGCCTTTCACGCGGAGCCATGTGCCGAACGGGCAAAGAAACCGGCTTTGCATTATCCACCAGATAAATGTGGAAATCAATCTCTCGCTTAGGGGGCAACCCCCTAACTTCATCGAAAACATCTGGATACTCTCGAACCACTCTCACAGACTGAAGAGTCTCCATTGACGAGTCGAGTGATTCAAGATAGCACAACATGACGGGACCTCTCGGATTACAAGAAATTTCTAGGGTGTTTCCGAGGCGAGTCACGAGCCTCACAACCCTATGCTCACAATCAAGAATGGCTCCATATCTGGACAGCCAATCCATGCCCAATATCAATCCGTATCCCCTAAAACCAAGAACATAAGCACTGCACAAGAACTCTACACTCAGTATAGAGATCCTCAAATCCCCACATATCATAGACAAATGGGCGGAACCCCCAATAGGATTTGAGACACAGACGGGATCATCTACCAAGCTAGTACTAAGGTGCAAACTATCAACAAGATCAGATGAGATAAAGCTATGCGATGCACCAGAATCAAACAAGGTACGAACTGGAAAATCAGAAATATATACAAGGCTCTCAACAGAAATACTACCTCGATCGGGAACTGGAGCGGTATTGAGAGCATGAACTTGCCCTCCTGAAGGTCCAGCACGCTGAGTCTGACCCTGGCCTTGCCCTCGCTTCTTCGGGCAATCCTTACTGAAATGTCCAGTCTCACCGCAGAAAAAGCATTCACCATTCTTCCTTTTTCTCTTCTTACAATCCTTGATAAGATGCCCAACTGAACCGCAATAATGGCACTTCCCCTTGACATTCTTGCCCTTGTTGTTGTTTCCCTTGTTGCCTTGACTCTTGTTCTTGTTCTGATTGCCTTGACTGCTTTGACCACTTGGATTACCCTGATTTCCTTTTCCCTGGGAATCAGTCTTCTTGGCTTGAGTATCATTCACCCTGGTCTCTTTCTTGACATCTCCCTGAAGTAACGCCATATCAACCAAACTCTCAAACATGGCCCCATGGGGGATATGTGACATAGCCAATCCCTGCAACGGCTCATTTAATCCTCTAGCAAAACGAAGAGCCTTCTTCTGAGGAGTATTAACCATATCCAAGCCAAAACGAGCTAACTGATTGAACTTGTTCACATATTCTTTGACAGACATATCTCCTTGCTTCAAAGTTATGAACCTTTCCATTTGCAGATTCTCCTCAGCAGAAGATAGAAACTTAAGCATGAACCTTGCCCTGAAATCGGCCCAAGTCTCAACAGGCCTAGTACCATTGGTGACTTCCCACCAATAAGCGGCTTCATCCTTCATAAGCCAAACCGCCAACAAGATCTTCCTCTGATCGTCTAACCCAAAGATAGCAAATAAATCCTCAGTCTCTTTCAACCAATTTCTGGCCTCTACAAAAGTCTCAGTGCCTTGAAAGTTCTTGCCACCCATTGCTTTGAAATCCTTGCAAGTCTTTGCGAAGTCAGCTTGAGGATGCTGAGGGGGAGGAGGAAGAGGAACCTCAGCGACAGGAGGAGGAGGAACATTAGCAACAGGAGGGGGAGGAACATTAACTACTGGAGGAGGAGGAGGGACATCTGCGGGGCCGGCTTCAGTCGCCCTAGCCTCCAAAAGTCTCCTATACCAAACAGGTACGTGTACTCCCTCCGGAATAGCAAAGTTATCGGTCATACTGAAAAAGAAAAAAGACAGATTCAAAATGGAGAAAAACGAAGGGATTTTGCTAATGGCTTTTTGGGGAATAGCCTTTAAAATAAACTAGACTTTTCTTTGGAAAATACTTTATACTTGGTTTTGAAAATAGTTTTCCAAAAGTTTTCTAAAAACCTTTTTGTTCCTTCTCATAAACCATATGCTCTGATACCAAATGTAACACCCCGCCTCCGCCAGGGTGTCTCTTGCAAGCACTCTGACTTTGGAGGGGCGTTTGAATCAGGTAAACATGCATAATGATATATCAAGGCAGAACAAGAACATATGTATATATGTAAACAGAGTAAATAACATAGATAAAACAGCGGAAGATTTTCACAACCATTTCAAAACAAGTCTGGTACAACATAGCTTTCCAAATAAACAAGTCTAGATAAAAACAGCATCAACAGAAAAACTGAAATACATAAGTACTATCCCCAAATAAGTGATAACCATAGCTAGCTTCATGTTGAAACCGTACATGAGCTGAAATCCCACAAGCAAGCTATGAGAAGTCCAAGCTAAGCTCCAGTATTCCCTCCCTGAGAACCTGGGGGGGGAACGGAAGAAAAGAGGCGAAAGAAAACAGGTCAGTCAAAAAGATTGAGTAAGCCCTACTACAATCAATGTAAACTGATAAAGTTAACTGGCATGAGCAGCAGGGATGAACATAAGGATAACAACATACTAGCATGATGATTAACTAACAAGGTAGATAAAGGTGTCATCGCATAATCAGATTTAAGGTTTTGCACCATAGGTGTACTAGCAAACTTACATGACTTGAATAAACCAGTATTGATCCCTTGGCCCAAGCTTTGGCCCAATAACATGAAGTGACCCTCATACGAGGTCCAATAACATGAAGTGACCCTAACACAAGGTCCAACCCAACGGTCTAGTCGATCGGCTCCCTAAGCCTAACTCGTCACGTGTTGGTGTCAATACGGCCCAAACATAATTATAGTCGAACTGTGTCGGGTCCACCCTTCGGGTGTATCAAGCCCTAGGGTGTCAACCCCTTGGACACCATGAACATGAGTGCACAGTCTCGATCTACTGGTACCCGTGCATGTTTTCTCCGGCTACGGACTATGTGCACGACCAGAGTCCGCCCGGAACTACACCGGCGTACCACCCTGCCGTCGTTTATTGGTCGCTTACCTCCAGCCCAGTAATCGTGCCCCCACCCTAGCCTAGTCCCTAGGGTCATGATGATACAAACTAGGGATTACTGCTGGAGTGGACCCCCCATTGCTAGGATTTTTCTAGTGGGTTAAGTACGGTTTAACCCTTTTACTAATCATGGATTAACTTGGTTAAGTGTAACGATGAGTTCACGACTTAACCTCGATTAATCTACCAAGCCCAAATTGGTTAAGTATTAAACTGACCATGACTTAACCCTAATCATGAGGCATTAATTAATTAATGCGCCTTAACCTCTCACATTAGACTTTGTTGCGGTTACTAGTTAAGCCGGTCGGTTCCGGGTAGCTTTACACCACAACTTGGTCTAACCTCGGGTCCAAGGTACCACATGACCAACTTCTCACATTGGGTCCTATTGTTTGTAGCAACTAGTTAAGCCGGTCGGTTCCGGGTAGGTTTACGCCACAAACTCAACCCAACCTCGAGTTGGCCACACTTATATTTTCTAAGTGTCATGTCCATCGTGTTTCCAAAACACATTACAAGTTTTCAAGCAATTGGGTAGACCTAACTTAATAGGTAAATTCCCAATGGGTAGACCTAACTTAATAGGTAAATTCCCAAGCTTATGTTTTTATGTCTTTTAAGTTTACCCAACCCCAAACGCAATCCCATCGCTTACATATCGCAATAGCGCATAAAGGATAGAAAGAGGGAACTTGGCATAATCATGACATAAAAGTGTTGAAGCCACAAGTTCAACATGGTGGCATATGAAATGTACATATGTTCATATACTTGCATTAGGCCTCAAAAGCATGCATAAAACCAAACTTATCATATTGGTGATACATGGTGATAAATGACATGTAGAAATGGCCATAAGTTCGCATTTAGCCTCACATGCAAGTTATCATAAGGGATATGATAACTTACATGTTGCCAAAATGCAACCTTTAGCATAAAGCTTGAAGCTTTATGTTCACATACTCAAGATAAGCTTGCATAACATGATAACATGAGCCAAATGATCAACCCAAACTTGCATAACATAACTTGCATATCATATGGCAACTTGCATATCAAACTTGCATAACATAACTTGCATATCGTATGACAACTTGCATATCAAACTTGCATATCATATGACAACTTGCATATCAAACTTGCATAACACATCATAGTAAACTTGCATATCATGGCAAACTTGCATATCATACATTTAACTTTAGAGTTTAAGTATGAAAGTAGAATAGGGCTTACAATGCTTATGAGGACTCAAATGAGTATAGCAAATATAAGAAAGCCCTTATGCAACCAAATAAACCCAAAATGCAAGCAAAACACTTGAGCCAAAATGATCAAAACTCTTTCTTTATGATGCAAATATAGAAACTTGACTTGAATGCAAGCTAATGATGATCATACAAGTTTAAAAACACTTGTATGCATGGAAAATCTCATAGAAATTTATTTAGGAATTTATGAAGAGAGTGGAGGCCATGAGAGGATTGATTTTGCCATAGTTTAGTTGCTAGAATGAATAATGATGATTTAGGGTAGGTTAGGGTCTTATTTATAGATTAGGCAAGTGTTTTAGGCCATATGATTAAACCCTAGTTCCAATCTCGGCCCTCAAAACCGAATCTGGCCCCCAAGCTCAACACAATCTCTAAATGGTGCACCAGGCTAAACAGGCCGGCTGAGCCAAGTCGACAGCCCAGTCGACAGGGCTGTCGACTTGGTCCAACCAAGTCGACTCCCAAGTCGACAGGGCTATCGACTTGGGTGTTCTGGCGGGAACTTTCCCGCCTGGCCCAATAACCCCAATTTCCAAATTCAGATTTGAATTTGAAATCTGTTTTTACTTTGAAATTTTCAGAAAACTTCGTTGGGCCTTAATCGGGTCATACGGACTCCGATTTTCGAAAACTCGGACTCTATTTCGCGTATTTTTCCGAGACGAACGCAATGGCATAGCCCGTTTCCCTTGATTCAGATTTATAAATTAAATTCTGCCTCGATTTATGTTATAATAGGTTATGGAAAATACGGGTTGTTACATTTACCGTTTATATTTGTGCGTAATTGGAATAATAGGAACAATTAAAATGACAATGAAAAAGGAGAATTTGGGTCATATTATAAATTGAGGACATATGACCATAAATTGGGAATATAATCAAAAAGAAGAATATGCAAATATGTATACATGTTAGAATAGACTTAATACAGAAATTAAGTAAAGAATATGTTATGAAAATGTAAGTACCAGATGTAAGTCAAGTAAACCGAACTACTATAATGTAAATGTACATCTGGGCAGGTGCTTGTTTTAGGGAAGGGGTTGTACACATGATAACATTTATAAAGAAATGTCATTTTATAACCATGCTTATTAATAAACTTAAACCTGGTAAGTTAAACCGAATAATTAATAAGCTAAGAGGTCCCTCGTTCTACTATTCTATCAGGTTTTGGTGACTCTTAAATCCTAGTTACTTGAGGGTGCAAGTTTAGGGTGTTTGGCTTGTCTCAATTTGTGTGGAATCCGTACCAGTCAGTATCCCTGTTGGTATCTTGTTAGGGGTCTCGCACTAGGTAGGAGTCGGGACACGCTTTACTGATCTGGATAGTACGAGATTCAAAAAAGTAAGGTGGGTACGGGTGCGTTCCCACAGAGTCATGAGCGTGCATGGGTCCAATTGGGGAAACTAAGATGTTATGACACCAGTAAATAGGTATGTGTTCTATAAGTTGTTGGGTTAGGGACTGATACACCCTACTGCCGGGGATGACACAGGGTATTTATGTAACAGGGAGCCGATCGGTGGGCAACATTAGGAAAATCCTTCCTAATTACTTGTTTCTGTTTGAATCCATAGAAGTGCGAAATAGTCAATCCTTATTATCTGTTCGTATCAACTATTGTTCACTTTTAGACATGTATTGGCACATACCCTTTTATGTTGCTAGAATCACCGTTTATCTATTTTACTTAACTTAGTAAGTGGAGCCGGTAATCACAGCAGCTCACCGGGCTTTATATCAAACTCATTTCCTTTTTCCTTTCTCTTTCTTCCCCCTAGGCTTACAGGAAAAAGTGTATAGTTCAGATTTCTTTGTTAGCTTTGTTTTGATGGATCTCTGCAAGTTGGATTACTTCTTGTTCTCTTTCCAAGGTTAGGTTGTATCTTTTTGACTATATTTGGGGGATAATATTTACTTTGATGTTGTTTATAATTGAGATTTTGAGACATGACAAATCTGTAAGTGTTTGGTTAAATGAAACAATGGTAGTTTTATATTTTGTAAAATGAAAGTTTCTTCTTTCGTTGTAAATTTAATTTCTTTTGTCTTGTGAAATCTTATTCTCTGTGATGTTTTATATCTTTATACCTACAATGCTCCATACTTTCTTATTGAAATCCTCATATGAGTGACATTAAGGAATTTGGGGTGTTACATTTGGTATCGGAGCCTAAGGTTACCAAGACCACTGAAGTTTTGTTTTAAAGGAAAGAGTTTTCAAAAGAAAACTCATTTTCAGAAATCAAAAGATACTTTTGAAAATAAAATATCCCTTATAGTCAGTTACAACTTTCCTTTGACTCTTTCTAATTCTTTATCTTTTTAGTTGAGTTATAAGGCATTCTGTCTAAGCATTCCTATATAGGTTGAAATTTGAATAATGGATTAATTCGTTTAGCTTAGTAGTTGGGAAAAGTCAAGGTTAAAAAGGAACTTGTTACTAAATAGATATAAAAAAGGGTTAATTATGGAGGGAACTACCTTATTAGTTTAGTGATAAAAAGGATAGTTTGGAAGATAAGAAAATTCTAGATTAATTGGTTAAAGAAAGGGGATGTATTTTCATAGTTTGGTTTAATATAGAAAACGCCATTACAAGAATAAACGAGTTTGTGCGAAATAGGAATTTTATCATATTGCACACTAACCACCAACTTAAAAAAAAAATCTGTTGCAATCACGGGTTTTTATGAAATAGATTTTCTGATACTATGAAAGTAGATTATTATGTTTTCAGTAACCAATTAATTAGGGAACTTCCGAAAAGATGAATTTACAGATGGTAAGTAAAAGATCAACATGAGTATATTAGTGTCAAAAGGATTATGATGAGGGGTGTTGATAAAAAATGGTCAAAGAAAAGGCAAGGGGTGGTGAAAGAAAGATTGTTATCTATCTTTAGTTCTTTCTACTCCTATTTGATTTAGAAATATTTTGTCCTTTTTTCCTTCGATGTATTGACTGTGTGGGGCTATAGCCACGATAAGTTAAATCTTGTAGAGCATCTGTATTGTAGGATTAATAGAGCGGTCCTTCACAGATAGAGCAAATCTCTGAAGGTGTGATTATACAATAATGATTATTTTGCACTTAGGCCCAGTGGTAGTTTCTGAACCCCGTAGGGATCGGCTTAATTATCTGTTTATCTGTGGTAAGTCGGGGTTGAAACTAAAATCTTGATGTTTGGGGCATGGATTAGATTGCCATGATTATGCCTCATATGACGTATTCATTTACAATGAGAGGGTACATTACGAGCCTAAAAGATGGCATAGGCTTTAATATGACATATGGACTTATAGGGTAAAGTCATAGGCCTAACATTTGTTAAGTATTTTTAGGGTTGTTTTTACTGTAAGAAGAAAATAGTCAGCCTAGGACTAATTTTTAAGACTTCTTCCGAACCGAAGGGTAGTCATGTTGATATTCTTAGTGCATCTCTAGGAAGTATCGATTCAGCTCTCTTCGTGCTTTGTATTCCGAATATAATAAGTGATTGAAGGATTTTGTCAATTGTACGAAAGATGTAAACCTTTATATGACAACAAAATTGAGGTAAGTAATAAGTTTGGTTAATGGGTATAGAACGAATAATTGTGTTCCTAAACAAGAAAGTAACAAAGGAGGATTTTTATGGAAACTTGTGGAACCACTTTGAGTCGAAACCCCATATGTGCCAAGTTTTAAAGAACGAGAATTTTTAAAGGCTAATGCGTTTTGAATTAAGATTTTGGAAAATTATACATATATAAAAAGGTGAGGGCGGTAAGTAAGTCTTTATAGGGTTGGACAATATAAGTGGAATGAGCCAAGGAACACAAGATAGGTAAAGTAAAGACTAGAAATGTGGAAAGGAGGAAAAGTATGACTTTACTTGTAAAACTAAGATAAGCTTTTGGGTTGGTTCACTTCAGAGTTTCTCCTCGAATTAACTAAACTAAGTGAGATAAGAAGACTACAGCAAGGGGTTCAAGTTTCTTACCCACATTCTTTTAACAAATATTTTCCACTTTGGTATTCTATATATTGTTTCTTCCTTTGATTAGAGGCTTCCCTCTAGTATATCCTTGAGAAGTGTAGATCTTAGGATTCTAGCTTATAGATATGGTTGAAACGTGTGTGTGAGACATTTTATGTTTGATGATTGCAAATGGATGCAAGTGTTTGGTAGTGGTTGCCAATGGACGCATATACACACACATTAGGCATTAGATCGACTCAAATACTAACATATTGCATATGAATGTGTGCGCATTTTAAATTTTCAATGAATAAGAATGGTTGAATCATCACATGAATGTAGCATTTTAATGAATGGCTGTGCACGCATATAGATCTATATGCATCGTTAAGATTCTTTTGCATACATATTGGATGCATGGCACATACATGAATTGCATTAAGAAGATCAACCGAATCAGTAGACTGTCTGATTTCGCATTAGCATAGGGACATGTTCACGTCATCTTAGCATATGTTCATATAGAAGCATTAGAAATTCTAAGGATAATGTATGTTAGTGGATAATGATTAAGTAGATGAGTGTTAGCATTCATAACATTCTTCAAGCCATGGAGATTTTGGGGATGAAATTCTTTAAGGAAGGACGGATGTAACAATCCATTTTTTTTAACAAAACAATAATTAGTTAATGGATTAATTGAGGAATAAACTGAGAAAATAAATAGTAATTGGAAAAATGATGAGAATTAAATAAAATGATTTTTTCCGTTGCGTCCGTTACGAAACTCTGATTCAGATAGACTTTTAGTTTGCTTAAATCGGACAAGAAGCGAAGAAGTTTGAACATTATTTAATAGAAACACACATAAAAACTTCCTATGTTCTAGTTTTATGAACAAAAATAATTTTTGTGAACAAAAGAGAATGTATGTGAAGTGATAAGATAATGGAATGCTTAACAAGAGGTTGCAAGTTCAATCCCTAGCAATGACATTTTTTTTTAATGAGAACTATCTAAATGATGCATGTATATATGTACATATATGTAAATATAAGATTATATATGTGTGTATGTGTGAGTATTTGTGTGTAAATATATGTGTATGTGTGTATGCGCGCGTGCGAGTGCGGGTGTATATACTTATGTGTGCATATACATTTGTATTACATATGTCTTTTTTTTAATTTGTTCAGAAGGGAAACCGACCGGAGTTGAAAACCCTCCCTAGTGCACCTAGCCTACTCCGCGAGCATTACATAAGTGGCTGATCTTAGCATATACGCATGATATTTATATACATATGTGTATATGAGTGTGTGTGTGTGTGTGTGTGTATATATATATATTTAACGACGTTAAATAATGTTTTAATTTAAAATAAGTATGTGTGAATTTATTCTAAAGTTGACATGCGTTTGAAAATAAAATTTAATGCATGTTGAAAATGAAAGAAGTTAATGCACAGAAAATAAAAGGGGAAATAAATATATAACGTTAAAACTGATGTTTGAATACTTATGTAAATACACATAATAAACATGTCAAAAATACACAAGCATATCTATTGCGCATTGGGATTTGAAATTTAAACGCATGTCATAAATCACAAAAGAAAAAAGGGAAACAATGGAAATAGTGTTAAAAGTTGGAAACATGTAACTAATTATGTGAACATATATCTAGGTATATCTAATGTAAATATATTTTAGATATGAAAAGTAACAATGTCTATAGGTTTATTCCTATATGTTATTTTATTTATTGTCAATTACCTATTCGCTTTCTGTTATTGTTTGATTATATGTACATATCTCTTCCTTATCCTCTTTTTGTTGTTTGTTTACAATATTGTTATGCCTTTATCATTTGAATAGCATAGAATTTGAAAAGTATGAAATAACGTTAATTGGAAATTGGGTATATTAAAATTTGTACTGTAAATTGGGATTATTAAAAAGAAAGAATATGTAAACATGAATAGGTTAAACTTATCGTCATTTGTTAACATGAATTTGACATTAATATGTGGGCATATTAATATGGCATGAGTTTGACATTAATCTGTAGACATATTGATATGACATGAACTTGACATTAAGTTGTAGACATATGACATGAATTTGACATTAATATTAATATGGCATTGATTGGGTGAACATTTATTTGGCATTAAATTGTTGATATGTCAATTGGGTGTTGATTGGAAAACATGTAACTAACATTAGTCCACATATGTTAATTTGAGAAATATGTTGACCTTAAGAAGAATATGTTAATTAGGGGAAACATATAAATTTGACATTTATGAACATCCACATTAGTTAGTGAAAAACACGTAGTTAAATATTTATGTTCATTTTTATGATATTCGATAAGTCATTTATGATCATTTAGTGTTAGTTTGGGAAAATGTTAATTAAACATTTATGTTCGTTGGGTATTTATGTATAGATCTATCTTTCTTATTCCTTTTTCTATCTTTAATTTATTTACAGTCTTTTATATGTCTATTTTATACTGTTTGGGTTTGATTTTTTTTTTACTCTCCTTCTTTTTCCTTTAATTTATGCTGAGCCTAGGCCACCGAGAGCCTAGACCATTTACCATTTATATTTGTGCGTAATTGGAATAATTGGAACAATTGCAATAATAGTGGAAAAAGGAGAATTTGAGGAACATTAAAAATTGAGGACTTATGAATGTAAATTGGGAATATAATCAAAAGGAAGAATATGCAAATATGTCTATGATCGTCGCTAATCTATGAATTAGAAAAGCACGAATTTTAAATTAAATACTGCAAGCGTACAAGTGTGTAGCATACAGGTCGAACACAGGGAGGTGTAATTAAAAATTATTATCTATTTATTCTTGGGCGAGTTAGACGAAGTTTGGAGTTGTTGTTTTTTTATGTTGTTGAAATTACTCTGAATCTAATCAGTATCAAATTCAACAATTGAAAAGAAAAGGAACAATTACTAGAAAAAGAGAATAACAACTAGAACAATAACAGAAATTAAAAGTAGGATTCCTGTTGAAACTAATCAACAGTGAATCGCTAACAAGCGGTAATAAAAGACAATAACAATATGCATTCTACCCAAACCTAATTAGGTAGATAACACAAATTGTTATGAAATTAAAATAACAATAAAACTAGAAAAGAAAAGACTTTTATTAGAACAAAAGAGAATACATAATAGAAAAAATGAATGGGATTTACAATGGGACATCATGTATATTTATAGAGATGTAGACCAAATCCTAATCAAATCAATGACTAAATGGCTCTCTTTTCCCAAGAAGTAATATCATATCTCTTGCCTTCCTTGACCAAGCTTGATTGGAAAGCAAATCATGGTGAATATCTTCCAAATCTTCCCTATCTTCCATGTGGCAAATTGATTGATTGATGAGCAGATTGTATGTGATTAATTCTTCCAAACAAGGATACTCATTAGACTCCAAAGGCAACAAGGGATAAAATCTTCAAAATTGATCTTTTCTTGGCAATAAATCAATCAGAAATTCTTCTAATTGGAAATTGAAAAATGAATGTTCTGAATTGATTTCCATGACTACTCCTGAATTGTCTATTAATGAATATCATACATACACATGAATATGTATATATATAATATAACACTAATTAATATATTCTTCATAGCAAAAGGGCAGTGTGAAAGTTCCGTTCTTTGGCAAAAAGTGAGCTCGACGGGGATCGAACTCAGGTCTCTCAGTACAAATCTCTATGCATTTACCAGTGAGCTACAAAGTCTTTTGTAATTGAGATGGCTTTAATACGGGGAAGTAGCTTTTTATTTGTAGTTGGCCTTTAATTTGAAACGAAGAAGGCATTTCTTGACAACCTGTAAAAACACACAAAAGTACCCAAAGTAGCATTTATTTATATACAATAAAGATAAGATATAGGCATAAAAATAAACACATTTCTATGCTAATCAAATCCCCCCACACTTATCTTTTACTCGTCCTCGAGTAAAACAAGAAATGAAAAACTAAACTAGATAGGTCACACTTTCGTAGGAAACACGATTGCATTGAGCGTATGCAACAAGCCGTTAAACCTCTAGGTGTCCCTAGTAGGACGAGTGGTGTCTCGTGAGGGTTTTCAGCGGGTACTACCCACAAAATCCAAATGCAGTATGCTATGATTCTAATGAAACTACATGAATGCAATGGACATATGCAAAATTAAAACAAAAAATGAAAACAAGACTTGTTTCAGGAAAGTGGTACAACAAATTAAGTTAACAATTTCTAATCAGTTGATTGTACTTTAAATACCTCAACTTGTCACAAATTTTCAATATAAATCAAGTTTTCGAATGTTAAATTCCAGTTTGGCCAGTTAGTTCGGTCGATAACATAGTGCAGCCATGAAATAAATTCTTAGTTGGCTTGGCACAGTTTGCAAAGTGGTATTATTATTTTCTCATGTATGGCTAGTCAAATCAATAAGGTCAAGAAGTGTTTGGGCATCATCGCTTTTTTTTTATTCTATAAAATTTTAAAATTTATGATTAAGTACATACACCTAACTAAAAAGACCAAGGTTTACCACCCATGCACTGCCTCGCGGACTAACGGAGAGTGGGTAAAGAGCTTGGCGGATTGTGCAGGCCGACTTTGACTTTGTCAACAACGTGTCGGTAATCCTTAGGTGTCCAATCTCATAAAATGAGACCAAGATATTCCAACGCTGACTTTGTCAACAACGTGTCGGATAGAGCTTGGCGGGTTTGCACACCAACGCTTGATATACAAGCAATGTTGGATACCCTTGGATTACTATTATTATTATTGAAATTATAAGCACGAAAGAGAGTTACGCGAATTCAACTTAACACAACTTAGTTTTAAAGATTTGACAAGCCAATATAAGTATTTTAAGTCCTACACTTATTTAAACAAAGTCTACAATATAGAATAGATTTCATGGCCATCACCTAAGAATCTCCCTATGTACCGGTTACACTATTATCCCTCAAAAATAAACTTTTCATTATATTTTATATTCGATCTTAGCTGAGAGAAAAAATACTATCAACTGATTAACAATCCTTAACTTATTTTGTTGTATCAAATCTAAAATGAGTCGTATTTTCAAAAATAAAAATAAAAAATATGGCATGTTAGTACAGTCTAAAATGCATGATGGTCCTATTTAAATGGCTGAAATTGAAAAGAAAGAAAAATAAAGAAAAAAAACGAAAATGAGTGAAATGCAGACTCCCCCCCCCCCCACACTAGAACTAAACAGTGTCCACACTGTAAACGTTTCCTAAATTTGAAAGATCGTACCCAAAGGTGAATGAGACGCAAAATGATTTGTAGAATAAAATGCAATCTAACTATATGTAAGAATGGATCATATGTACAATGATATATGTGTTTGCGGTGTATGCGATGCAAAGAATTCCACCAACTTTTCCCCCCACACTTAGTTCTTGCCCTATGAGTCCCATTCCCACTATGTCTAGGCATGTTTTCTAATAAGCAAAGGTTTTTGAAAAACATCTCATCTTTAAACATAGATTTATAGTCCAGGAGATAAATATCCAGGGTCATCCTAACATGAAGTTTTTCAATCAAGCTAACATTCCAAAAATAATTCATGTGCTCAACAAATTTATCAGTGTAATTGTTCAAAAATTTGTGATTGTATATAAATTCAGTGAAATTTGCATTCTGAGTGTTGTTCAAAACTATGTGGTCACATTTCTCAGTTTCATTAATTGACAATGTATTTTCGACACTGACAATTTCAAGTTCATTTGAAATCTCAAAATTTTCAAACTTGGATTCGTGGCCTAATTCTGTTTCATCCTCATTCGGCAACTCCTCTTCATTCAATCCAAAAAATTCATGTTCATTGAAATTCTTCTCCAACTCTGAGTTTTTGAAAAATTCAACATTTTCATTTTGTTCAACTTCTAGAATTTCAAGTTTTTCACAGCCTGAAAGAGGAAGGTCAAAATCTAAGCTTAAATCTTTTTTCTGAAAAGAGTTGAAGTCCAAATCATTTGTTGAATTTTGAAAATCTTCATCAAGATGATTATTCTCAATTTCCAAAGTCGTTATTTGAAAATTTTCAATGTCAGTAGAAATTGGATTATTTTCTGATTCAATGCTCATTTGATTTTGTTGCTCTTGTTGTTCTTTAAAAGATTTCATTAAGCAAAGAAGTTCATCAAGCTTTCTATCTTTTTCATCAAGCTATCTATCTTGGTTTTCTACCCTCTCTCTAAGAATGTTAAGATGATATTCTTCAGAATCGTTGATTTGAAAGCTCTCGTTTTGGATTTCTTGATTCTCAAAATTATAGTCCACATCAATTTCACGATCAATATCATTCCCAATGTGGTGGTTGTTTGAATCTTCAGAAAAATGACAATGATATTGGAAATCATTTTGATTTTGAAAATTAGGGTCATAACCAAAACTGTTGAAATTAAATGGAAAATTGAAATTTTGGTTATTTTCAAGATGTTGATATGGGTTGTAATTTTCAAAATTTTGATCGATTTGAAAATCATTTTCATATTCAAAATTATTTTCGAATTGGTTTCCAACCCTGTATTGATGTTGATCAAAAGTATATTGGGATTCAAAGCTATTTTGATATGAATGGGGCCCATAATCGAATTTATTGAAATTTGAAATGAAGTAGCCATTTTGATCATAACTTTGAAAATATTGGTCATTTTGAAAATTGTTGACATTTGGCTCGCGAAATTTTGGAAAATCTTGCTTCATGAGTTGTAATTCAAAATCATACTCTTGAAGGGAACGTCTACTTCGGTTATTATCCCACGATTCTCTCAAGGATCTCTTGGAATCAGACATTTGAATGCAATCAACAGAAGATAGAAATTATTCTTAGTTCAAAATAGTATAAAAGAATGAGTTATGCTCTATTAATTAACTGACTCAATTAGAAGGGGGAAGAGGGTCTTATGGCCGTTCACGTATAGTATAAATACTAAGGGATACGACCAATGTTTTACGGGTAGTATGCAACCTCTTTTGCTAATAGTTCAATAAATTGAACTACTATATATCCGCGATCCAATTATACGAGACAGTCAACTTCACAAAACACCACTTTTCAATTATATTATTTTGAAAATCAAATCAAGTTTTATTATTGAAAAACGACGAGCGTGATGATTTTAGTTATGGAAAATAATTCCTAACTAAACAGATTAAGAAAAATTCAATCACAGAACAGTCACAGAACAATAGCAGAATAAAAAAATTGTACAAGCAAGCCGCTGCCCCTGCAGAAGATTTTTACACACAATTTCTATATTTTTTCTTTAAAGCAAAGCACCTGTAGAGTTTAGAAAATATTACAGCGGTGTATGGCAATCTGTCCAGAAAAATTGAGCAGTATTAATGATTGAAATCCATTATTTGCAAATCCGTTGACCTTTGAATCCTTGTTCGTTGCTTGAATCTGTTCCTTCCTTTGGCCTTTGATTTGAATTTCACCTCTTCTTCGTCTTCTTTTTGGGGAGAGAGAGAGAAAGGTAATAAAATCAACAAAAGAAATAAAAGAGAGAAAAGAAAAAGAAAGAAAAAAATTTATGAAGGAGAGAGCTGGAAAGAAATAAATGAAATAATGGAAAGAGAGATTGTAGGAGGTGAATGAGAAATGCAATTGGAAAGAAATAAATAAAAAGAAAAGAATGCAAATTTTTTTTTTTTTGAAAATTTAAACAAGAAGAAAGGGAAAGAAATGAATGAGAAAAACAAAAACAAAAAAGGGAAAAAAATGAAAAAAGGAAGGAAATAAGGAAAAAAAAACAAGGTTTTTTGAGTAGAGAGGAAGGGTAGAAGGAATTGAGGAAAGAAATAAAAGCAGACAAAAACAAGAAAGAAATCAACATAGACAGAGAAGAGAATGCAAAAGATTTTTTTTTTTTAGAAAATTGTAGACAAAAGATGGAAACAAATAAAAAGAAAAGGAAAGAGAAAAGAAAAATGTGAAAATCAACAAGGTGGTAGAAAGATGGAAAGAAAGATTAGAGGAAGTGAGAGAGAGTTGTAATTAGAAAGCAATCGATAAAAAAATGCAAGTTTTTTTTTTTGGTTGTTGTTGTAAAAGAATGGGAACTAGTGTATTGACAATTGGAAAGAAGTAAAAGGAAGGATGTAACAACCCGTATTTTCCATAACCTGTTATAACATAAATCGAGGCAGAATTTAATTTAAAAATCTGAATCAAGGGAAACGGGCTATGCCATTGCGTTCGTCTCGGAAAAATACGCGAAATAGAGTCCGAGTTTTCGAAAATCGGAGTCCGTATGACCCGATTAAGGCCCAACGAAGTTTTCTGAAAATTTCAAAGTAAAAACAGATTTCAAATTCATATCTGAATTTGGAAATTGGGGTTATTGGGCCAGGCGGGAAAAATCCCGCCAGAACACCCAAGTCGACAGCCCTGTCGACTTGGGAGTCGACTTGGTTGGACCAAGTCGACAGCCCTGTCGACATGGCTGTCGACTTGGCTCAGCCGGGCTGTTTAGCCTGGTGCACCATTTAGAGATTGTGTTGAGCTTGGGGGCCAGATTCGGTTTTGAGGGCTGAGATTGGAACTAGGGTTTAATCCTATGGCCTAAAACACTTGCCTAATCTATAAATAAGACCCTAACCTACCCTAAATCATCATTATTCATTCTAGCAACTAAACTATGGCAAAATCAATCCTCTCATGGCCTCCACTCTCTTCATAAATTCCTAAATAAATTTCTATGAGATTTTCCATGCATACAAGTGTTTTTAAACTTGTATGATCATCATTAGCTTGCATTCAAGTCGAGTTTCTATATTTGCATCATAAAGAAAGAGTTTTGATCATTTTGGCTCAAGGGTTTTGCTTGCATTTTGGTTTTTTGATTGCATAAGGGCTTTCTTATATTTGCTATACTCCTTTGAGTCCGCATAAGCATTGTAAGCCCTATTCTACTTTCATACTTAAACTTTAAAGTTAAATGTATGATATGCAAGTTTAGATGCAAGTTTACTATGCTATGATATGCAAGTTTATCATGTTGCAATATGCAAGTTTATATGCAAGTATGTCATGTCATGATATGCAAGTTTATATGCAAGTTTCATATGTTATGATATGCAAGTTCATCATGTTATGTTATGCAAGTTTGATATGTTATGATATGCAAGTATGTTATGCAAGCTTGGGTTGAACATTTTGTTCATGCTATCATGTTATGCAAGCTTATCTTGAGTATGTGAACATAAAGCTTCAAGCTTTATGCTAAAGGTTGCATTTTGGCAACATGTAAGTTATCATATCCCTTATGATAACTTGCATGTGAGGCTAAATGCGAACTTATGGCCATTTCTACATGTCATTTATCACCACGTATCACCAATATGATAATTTTGGTTTTATGCATGCTTTTGAGGCCTAATGCAAGTATATGAACATATGTACATTTCATATGCCACCATGTTGAACTTGTGGCTTCAACACTTTTATGTCATGATTATGCCAAGTTCCCTCTTTCTATCCTTTATGCGCTATTGCGATATGTAAGCGATGGGATTGCGTTTGGGGTTGGGTAAACTTAAAAGACATAAAAACATAAGCTTGGGAATTTACCGTATTAAGTTAGGTCTACCCATTGGGAATTTACCTATTAAGTTAGGTCTACCCAATTGCTTGAAAACTTGTAATGTGTTTTGGAAACACGATGGACATGACACTTAGAAAATATAAGTGTGGCCAACTCGAGGTTGGGTTGAGTTTGTGGCGTAAACCTACCCGGAACCGACCGGCTTAACTAGTTGCTACAAACAATAGGACCCAATGTGAGAAGTTGGTCATGTGGTACCTTGGACCCGAGGTTAGACCAAGTTGTGGTGTAAAGCTACCCGGAACCGACCGGCTTAACTAGTAACCGCAACAAAGTCTAATGTGAGAGGTTAAGGCGCATTAATTAATTAATGCCTTATGATTAGGGTTAAGTCATGGTCCATTTAACACTTAACCAATTTGGGCTTGGTAGATTAATCGGGGTTAAGTCGTGAACTCATCGTTACACTTAACCAAGTTAATCCATGATTAGTAAAGGGGTTAAACCGTACTTAACCCACTAGAAAAATCCTAGCAATGGGGGGTCCGCTCCAGCAGTAATCCCTAGTTTGTATCATCATGACCCTAGGGACTAGGCTAGGGTGGGGGCACGATTACTGGGCTGGAGGTAAGCGACCAATAAACGACGGCAGGGTGGTACGCCGGTGTAGTTCCGGGCGGACTCTGGTCGTGCACATAGTCCGTAGCCGGAGAAAACATGCACGGGTACCAGTAGATCGAGACTGTGCACTCATGTTCATGGTGTCCAGGGGTTGACATCCTAGGGCTTGATACACCCGAAGGGTGGACCCGGCATAGTTCGACTACAATTATGTTTGGGCCGTATTGACACCAACACGTGACGAGTTAGGCTTAGGGAGCCGATCGACTAGACCGTTGGGTTGGACCTTGTGTTAGGGTCACTTCATGTTATTGGACCTCGTATGAGGGTCACTTCATGTTATTGGGCCAAAGCATGGGCCAAGGGACCAATACTTGTTTATTCAAGTCATGTTAGTTTGCTAGTACACCTGTGGTGCAAAACCTTAATCCTGATTATGCGATGACACCTTTACCTACCTTGTTAGTTAATCATCATGCTAGTATGTTGTTATCCTTATGTTCATCCCTGCTGCTCATACCAGTTAACTTTATCAGTTTACATTGATTGTAGTAGGGCTTACTCAGTCTTTTTGACTGATCTGTTTTCTTTCACCTCTTTTCTTCCGTTTCCCCCCCCCCCCCAGGTTCTCAGGGAGGGAATACTGGAGCTTAGCTTGGACTTCTGATAGCTTGCTTGTGGGATTTCAGCTCATGTACGGTTTCGACATGAAGCTAGCTATGGTTATCGCTTATTTGGGGATAGTACTTATGTATTTCTGTTGATGTTGTTTTTATCTAGACTTGTTTATTTGGAAAGCTATGTTGTACCAGACTTGTTTTGAAATGGTTTGAAAATCTTCCGCTGTTTTATCTATGTTATTTACTCTGTTTACATATATACATATGTTCTTGTTCTGCCTTGATATATCATTATGCATGTTTACCTGATTCAAACGCCCCTCCAAAGTCAGAGTGCTTGCAAGAGTCACCCTGGCGGAGGTGGGGTGTTACATTTGGTATCAGAGCATATGGTTTACGAGAAGGAACAAAAAGATTTTTAGAAAACTCTTGGAAAACTATTTTCAAAACCAAGTATAAAGTATTTTCCAAAGAAAAGTCTAGTTTATTTTAAAGGTTATTCCTCAAAAAGCCATTAGCAAAATCCCTTCGTTTTTCTCTATTCTGAATCTGTCTTTTTCTTCGTTTTCAGTATGGCCGATAACTTTGCTATTCCGGAGGGAGTACACGTACCTATTTGGTATAGGAGACTTTTGGAGGCTAGGGCGACCGAAGCCGGCCCCGCAGATGTTCCTCCTCCTCCTCCTGTCATTAATATTCCTCCTCCTCCTGTCGCTAATGTTCCTCCTCCTCCTGTCGCTGAGGTTCCTCTTCCTCCTCCCCCTCAGCATCCTCAAGCTGACTTCGCAAAGACTTGCAAAGATTTCAAAGCAATGGGTGGCAAGAACTTTCAAGGCACTGAGACTTTTGTAGAGGCCAGAAATTGGTTGAAAGAGACCGAGGATTTATTTGCTATCTTTGGGTTAGACGATCAGAGGAAGACCTTGTTGGCGGTTTGGCTTATGAAGGATGAAGCCGCTTATTGGTGGGAAGTCACCAATGGTACTAGGCCTGTTGAGACTTGGGCCGATTTCAGGGCAAGGTTCATGCTTAAGTTTCTATCTTCTGCTGAGGAGAATCTGCAAATGGAGAGGTTCATAACTTTGAAGCAAGGAGATATGTCTGTCAAAGAATATGTGAACAAGTTCAATCAGTTAGCTCGTTTTGGCTTGGATATGGTGAATACTCCTCAGAAGAAGGCTCTTCGTTTTGCTAGAGGATTAAATGAGCCGTTGCAGGGATTGGCTATGTCACATATTCCCCATGGGGCCATGTTTGAGAGTTTGGTTGATATGGCGTTACTTCAGGGAGATGTCAAGAAAGAGACCAAGGTGAATGATACTCAAGCCAAGAAGACTGATTCCCAGGGAAAAGGAAATCAGGGTAATCCAAGTGGTCAAAGCAGTCAAGGCAATCAGAACAAGAACAAGAGTCAAGGCAACAAGGGAAACAACAACAAGGGCAAGAATGTCAAGGGGAAGTGCCATTATTGCGGTTCAGTTGGGCATCTTATTAAGGATTGTAAGAAGAGGAAAAGGAAGAATGGTGAATGCTTTTTCTGCGGTGAGACTGGACATTTCAGTAAGGATTGCCCGAAGAAGCGAGGGCAAGGCCAGGGCCAGACTCAGCGTGCTGGACCTTCAGGAGGGCAAGTTCATGCTCTCAATACCGCTCCAGTTCCCGATCGAGGTAGTATTTCTGTTGAGAGCCTTGTATATATTTCTGATTTTCCAGTTCGTACCTTGTGTGATTCTGGTGCATCGCATAGCTTTATCTCATCTGATCTTGTTGATAGTTTGCACCTTAGTACTAGCTTGGTAGATGATCCCGTCTGTGTCTCAAATCCTATTGGGGGTTCCGCCCATTTGTATATGATATGTGGGGATATGAGGATCTCTATACTGAGTGTAGAGTTCTTGTGTAGTGCTTATGTTCTTGGTTTCAGGGGATACGGATTGATATTGGGCATGGATTGGCTGTCCAGATATGGAGCCATTCTTGATTGTGAGCATAGGGTTGTGAGGCTCATGACTCGCCTCGGGAACACCCTAGAAATTTCTTGTGATCCGAGAGGTCCCGTCATGTTGTGCTATCTGGAATCACTCGACTCGTCAATGGAAACTCTTCAGTCTGTGAGAGTGGTTCGAGAGTATCCGGATGTTTTCGATGAAGTTAGGGGGTTGCCCCCTAAGCGAGAGATTGATTTCCGCATTTATCTGGTGGATAATGCAAAGCCGGTTTCTTTGCCTGTTCGGCACATGGCTCCGCGTGAACGGCGGGAGCTAAGTAAGCAAGTAAAGGAGTTGCTTGAGAAGAACTTCATTAGACGAAGTATATCTCAATGGGGAGCGCCTGTGGTATTTGCTACCAAGGCAGATGGTTCTCTCCGACTTTGTGTTGACTATCGAGAATTGAATAAGCTGACTAAGAAGAACAGACACCCGTTACCGAGGATTGATGATCTCTTTGACCAGCTTGTCGGTGCTTCTGTTTTCTCTCAGCTTGATCTCGCTACTGGATTCCATCAGCTCAGGGTAGCTGAGGATAGTATAGACAAAACTGCGTTCAGGACTCCAGATGGATTCTTCGAATGGCTTGTCATGCCGTTCGGCTTGACTAATGCACCCGCATATTTCGTAGACTTGATGAGTAGGGTGTTCATGGAGTTCTTGAACAAGTTTGTCGTGGTCTTCGTGGATGATATTCTGATCTTCTCTAAAGATGAGGAAGAGCACGCAAGGCATCTCGTGGAGGTGATGGATACGCTTAGAGCGCTTCAGTTGAAGGCCAAGTTCTCCAAGTGTCATTTTTGGAGAAGGGAAGTTAGATTCCTTGGGCATATAGTGTCTAAGCAAGGCTTAGCGGTGGATCCCGCTAAGGTGGTTGCAGTTCAGGATTGGAAGACTCCAAGGAATGCAACCGAAGTGAGAAGCTTTCTAGGTCTTGCGGGTTTTTACCGGAAGTTCATCAAGGACTTCGCGAAGATTTCCGCTCCTCTCACTAAATTGACGAAGAAGAATTTAGTTTTTGCTTGGAGCATAGAATGCGAGCTTGCTTTTCAGAAGCTCAAGAGAGCTCTCACAACAGCACCTGTTCTAGCTTTGCCCGATGGAGGGAAGTTATTTACAGTATACACCGATGCATGTGGCACGGGGTTAGGAGCTGTTCTGATGCAAGAAGGAAGGGTGATATGCTTTGGCGGTAGACAACTCAAAGTGCATGAGAAGAATTATCCCACTCATGACTTAGAGTTGGCAGCAATAGTATATGCACTCAAGGCTTGGCGCCATTATCTTCTGGGAGAAAGATTTGAGCTTTATACCGATCACAAGTCATTGAAGTATCTCTTTTCTCAGAAGGATCTGAATCTGAGGCAACAAAGATGGATGGAATTCTTGGCGTCCTATGATTTTGAGATAGCTTATACCCCTGGCAAAGGGAATGTGGTAGCTGATGCATTGAGTAGAAGAAGGTTGACCCTAAGTCCTCTATTCGTTGAGATGAAGAATTTAGAGTATGTGGCAACCTTTGATTTCTCTTTGGCGGTTGAGTCGATGACCGGTTCCTTAGCATCTCTAGAACTCAGACCTACCCTTCTTGATCAAGTTGGGGCTTCGCAGAGAGAAGACCCTCAGATAGTTGAGATTATGGATAAGCTGATACGAGGAGAGGCATCTAGTCATCTCGCTCGATATTCTATTGATGGCAAGGGTTGGCTGAGGAGAGACGGAAGGTTATGTGTTCCAATGGTAGAAGATTTAGTAAGAAAAGTTCTTGAGGAAGCACATCGCTCTAAGTTGACTATACATCCAGGCGGAGATAAGATGTATAAAGATATGAAGCGCATTTTCTTTTGGCCTGGGATGAAGAAGGATGTGGCAGAGTTTGTCTCTAGATGTATCATTTGCCAGCAAGTTAAGGCCGAGTCAAAGAAGCCCGGTGGGCTATTGCATCCTCTAGACGTTCCACTATGGAAGTGGGAGAGTATCTCCATGGATTTTATCGATGGACTACCAAGGTCAAGGAAAGGGAATACGAGCATTTGGGTTATTGTGGATAGACTTACGAAGAGTGCTCATTTCATTCCGGTGAAGAGCAAGAGGACCGCATCTTGGCTAGCGTCTGTATATCTTCGTGAGATTGTGAGGCTACATGGAGTCCCTTCTAGTATAGTCAGTGACCGTGACCCAATCTTTACAAGTCAATTCTGGAATAGCTTGCAAGAAGCCATGGGCACGAGGTTGAATCTAAGTACTGCTTATCACCCACAGACGGACGGTCAAACCGAAAGGGTGAATAGGGTACTCGAGGATCTATTGAGGCTTTGTATTCTGGATTTTGGTGGTACTTGGGAAGACCATCTTCCTCTTGTTGAGTTTGCATATAATAACAGTTATCAGGCAAGCATAGGGATGGCACCATTCGAAGCTTTATATGGGAGGCCGTGCAAATCGCCTACATGTTGGTGGGAGACTACAGATAAGCTTATACTTGGGCCTGATCTGATCAGAGATACATCCGAAAAGATCGAGTTGATTCGGAGACGGATGAAAATGGCCCAAGACCGACAGAAATCCTATGCTGATAAGCGAAGAACTGATTTGGAGTTTGATGTTGGGGATATAGTTTTCGTGAAGGTTTCTCCTTTGCGGAATGTGGTCCGATTTGGAGCCGTTGGGAAGTTAGCACCGAGGTTTGTTGGACCATTCCCTATTATAGAGAGGATCGGGCAGATGGCTTATAAAGTGAAGTTGCCCGAGAAGCTTGCCGGAGTACACGATGTTTTTCATGTCTCGCATCTCCGGAAGTGTTTGCATGAATCAGCAGAGGTTGTTGAGCCAAGTGTTCTGAAAGATGTGGAAATGGAGAAAGAAGCTACCTTGAGGAGAGCTCCGATTCGTATCTTGGGGACGGAGACCAAGAAACTAAGGAATCGAGAGGTCAAGTTGGTGAAGGTTCAATGGGGTGAAGCCGAAGAAGACGCAACTCGGGAAACCGAGGAGAAGATGCGTGGGCTTTATCCATTCCTTTTTGAGGGTACACTCTCAATCTCTTTTCTTTGTTAGCATATCTTTCTCTTTGCTATCCATGTTTATCTAGTTTATCGTGTTAATCTTGTCATGAGAACCTTAGGTAGAAACCCTTTGGATGAAACATGTGTTTGAAACATGTTATGCTTGATGGTTGCAAGTGGTTGCAAGTGTTTGCAAGTGGTTACTCGTGGATGCATTATATACGTTAGGCACTAGATCGGCTCACACACTCCTCATATTGCATATGCATGAGTGTTTATGCTTATTCATGAATGAAAATTTTTATGTTATCACATGGATGTTGCATATGGATGTATGTTATGTGCACACATATAGATGTTATACATTATGTTAGGAATTGCATACATATGGATTCATTTCACTAACATAATTTGCATTGATGATATTTGCATTAGATAAGGACATATACACACACCTTTGCATATGTTCATACAACATTTAGAATCTTGTAAGGACAATGATTGCTCGTGGATGATGTTTTGAGTAGATGGATGATTGGATGGTAGGATACGTTCTTCCTAACTTGAAGATTTCGGGGACGAAATCCTTTAAGGAGGGGAGAATGTAACAACCCGTATTTTCCATAACCTGTTATAACATAAATCGAGGCAGAATTTATTTTAAAAATCTGAATCAAGGGAAACGGGCTATGCCATTGCGTTCGTCTCGGAAAAATACGCGAAATAGAGTCCGAGTTTTCGAAAATCGGAGTCCGTATGACCCGATTAAGGCCCAACGAAGTTTTCTGAAAATTTCAAAGTAAAAACAGATTTCAAATTCAAATCTGAATTTGGAAATTGGGGTTATTGGGCCAGGCGGGAAAAATCCCGCCAGAACACCCAAGTCGACAGCCCTGTCGACTTGGGAGTCGACTTGGTTGGACCAAGTCGACAGCCCTGTCGACATGGCTGTCGACTTGGCTCAGCCGGGCTGTTTAGCCTGGTGCACCATTTAGAGATTGTGTTGAGCTTGGGGGCCAGATTCGGTTTTGAGGGCTGAGATTGGAACTAGGGTTTAATCCTATGGCCTAAAACACTTGCCTAATCTATAAATAAGACCCTAACCTACCCTAAATCATCATTATTCATTCTAGCAACTAAACTATGGCAAAATCAATCCTCTCATGGCCTCCACTCTCTTCATAAATTCCTAAATAAATTTCTATGAGATTTTCCATGCATACAAGTGTTTTTAAACTTGTATGATCATCATTAGCTTGCATTCAAGTCGAGTTTCTATATTTGCATCATAAAGAAAGAGTTTTGATCATTTTGGCTCAAGGGTTTTGCTTGCATTTTGGGTTTTTTGATTGCATAAGGGCTTTCTTATATTTGCTATACTCCTTTGAGTCCGCATAAGCATTGTAAGCCCTATTCTACTTTCATACTTAAACTTTAAAGTTAAATGTATGATATGCAAGTTTAGATGCAAGTTTACTATGCTATGATATGCAAGTTTATCATGTTGCAATATGCAAGTTTATATGCAAGTATGTCATGTCATGATATGCAAGTTTATATGCAAGTTTCATATGTTATGATATGCAAGTTCATCATGTTATGTTATGCAAGTTTGATATGTTATGATATGCAAGTATGTTATGCAAGCTTGGGTTGAACATTTTGTTCATGCTATCATGTTATGCAAGCTTATCTTGAGTATGTGAACATAAAGCTTCAAGCTTTATGCTAAAGGTTGCATTTTGGCAACATGTAAGTTATCATATCCCTTATGATAACTTGCATGTGAGGCTAAATGCGAACTTATGGCCATTTCTACATGTCATTTATCACCACGTATCACCAATATGATAAGTTTGGTTTTATGCATGCTTTTGAGGCCTAATGCAAGTATATGAACATATGTACATTTCATATGCCACCATGTTGAACTTGTGGCTTCAACACTTTTATGTCATGATTATGCCAAGTTCCCTCTTTCTATCCTTTATGCGCTATTGCGATATGTAAGCGATGGGATTGCGTTTGGGGTTGGGTAAACTTAAAAGACATAAAAACATAAGCTTGGGAATTTACCTATTAAGTTAGGTCTACCCATTGGGAATTTACCTATTAAGTTAGGTCTACCCAATTGCTTGAAAACTTGTAATGTGTTTTGGAAACATGATGGACATGACACTTAGAAAATATAAGTGTGGCCAACTCGAGGTTGGGTTGAGTTTGTAGCGTAAACCTACCCGGAACCGACCGGCTTAACTAGTTGCTACAAACAATAGGACCCAATGTGAGAAGTTGGTCATGTGGTACCTTGGACCCGAGGTTAGACCAAGTTGTGGTGTAAAGCTACCCGGAACCGACCGGCTTAACTAGTAACCGCAACAAAGTCCAATGTGAGAGGTTAAGGCGCATTAATTAATTAATGCCTTATGATTAGGGTTAAGTCATGGTCCATTTAACACTTTACCAATTTGGGCTTGGTAGATTAATCGGGGTTAAGTCGTGAACTCATCGTTACACTTAACCAAGTTAATCCATGATTAGTAAAGGGGTTAAACCGTACTTAACCCACTAGAAAAATCCTAGCAATGGGGGGTCCGCTCCAGCAGTAATCCCTAGTTTGTATCATTATGACCCTAGGGACTAGGCTAGGGTGGGGGCACGATTACTGGGCTGGAGGTAAGCAACCAATAAACGACGGCAGGGTGGTACGCCGGTGTAGTTCCGGGCGGACTCTGGTCGTGCACATAGTCCGTAGCCGGAGAAAACATGCACGGGTACCAGTAGATCGAGACTGTGCACTCATGTTCATGGTGTCCAGGGGTTGACACCCTAGGGCTTGATACACCCGAAGGGTGGACCCGGCACAGTTCGACTACAATTATGTTTGGGCCGTATTGACACCAACACGTGACGAGTTAGGCTTAGGGAGCCGATCGACTAGACCGTTGGGTTGGACCTTGTGTTAGGGTCACTTCATGTTATTGGACCTCGTATGAGGGTCACTTCATGTTATTGGGCCAAAGCATGGGCCAAGGGACCAATACTTGTTTATTCAAGTCATGTTAGTTTGCTAGTACACCTGTGGTGCAAAACCTTAATCCTGATTATGCGATGACACCTTTATCTACCTTGTTAGTTAATCATCATGCTAGTATGTTGTTATCCTTATGTTCATCCCTGCTTCTCATACCAGTTAACTTTATCAGTTTACATTGATTGTAGTAGGGCTTACTCAGTCTTTTTGACTGACCTGTTTTCTTTCGCCTCTTTTCTTCCGTCCCCCCCCCCCCCCCCAGGTTCTCAGGGAGGGAATACTGGAGCTTAGCTTGGACTTCTGATAGCTTGCTTGTGGGATTTCAGCTCATGTACGGTTTCGACATGAAGCTAGCTATGGTTATCGCTTATTTGGGGATAGTACTTATGTATTTCAGTTTTTCTGTTGATGTTGTTTTTATCTAGACTTGTTTATTTGGAAAGCTATGTTGTACCAGACTTGTTTTGAAATGGTTTGAAAATCTTCCGCTGTTTTATCTATGTTATTTACTCTGTTTACATATATACATATGTTCTTGTTCTGCCTTGATATATCATTATGCATGTTTACCTGATTCAAACGCCCCTCCAAAGTCAGAGTGCTTGCAAGAGTCACCCTGGCGGAGGTGGGGTGTTACAAAGGAAGGAATAAATGGAAACCAATTAAAGAAAATTTGGCAAATTAAATGTACAACAATAATGAACAATAAAAATAAAGTAAAAATTGGAAAGAAGGAATAGATGAAGAGGAAAAGAAAAAAAAAAGGAAAAACAAAAATGAAAAGGAAAAAAAACCAAGAGAATTTGGCAAGTTCTAATTTTTTTATATTATTATTTGTCTAAAGTAGGAATGAATTTGCAAGAGGGAAACAAATAAATGAAAGAAAGGGGAAAGAGGTTGAAAACAGGAAAGAAACAAAAGAAAAATGGCAAGTTTTTTTTTTTTTTTTTTTTAACTTGTAAAAGAAGAATGAGAAGTAATTGTATTGAAAATTGGAAAGGAGGAATAAAGAGGAAAGAAAGGAAATTTGTAAGAGAAGAAAAGAAATCAAATGAATTGAGAACAAGAAAGACAAAAGAAGAAAAGAAAAATATTGCAAAAGAGGAATCTTTTTTTTTTTGAATTTGTAAAAAGAAAAAGAATGTAGACGATTGGAAAGAAAGTGGAAAGATGGAAAGAAAAAAGGAAAATTAACAGTTTTTTTTAGGCTTGTAAAACAAGAAAGAAATTTGTACAAAGGAGGAAATGATTAGGAAAAAAAGGAAAGAAGTAAAAGAAAAAAAATGGCAAAGACAGAAAATCAATGAAAATGGCAAGTTATTTTTTTTTCTCTTGCTCGGAAGATTACGGTATCATTGAATAATACCAAATCTATTCAATCAAGATTTTTTTTCTATATACACAAGAAAACAAAAAGAAAATGAATTAAAATAAAAAAAAACTAACACGAATCAGAAATTAAATAAATAATAAAATTTAGTGTTTACCTCCCCGGCAACGGCGCCAAAAACTTGATCGTCGCTAATCTATGAATTAGAAAAGCGCGAATTTTAAATTAAATACTGCAAGCGTACAGGTGTGTAGCATACAGGTCGAACACAGGGAGGTGTAATTAAAAATTATTATCTATTTATTCTTGGGCGAGTTAGACAAAGTTTGGAGTTGTTGTTTTTTTATGTTGTTAAAATTACTCTGAATCTAATCAGTATCAAATTCAACAATTGAAAAGAAAAGGAACAATTACTAGAAAAAGAGAATAACAACTAGAACAATAACAGAAATTAAAAGTAGGATTCCTGTTGAAACTAATCAACAGTGAATCGCTAACAAGCAGTAATAAAAGACAATAACAATATGCATTCTACCCAAACCTAATTAGGTAGATAACACAAATTGTTATGAAATTAAAATAACAATAAAACTATAAAAGAAAAGACTTTTATTAGAACAAAAGAGAATACAGAATAGAAAAAATGAATGGGATTTACAATGGGACATCATGTATATTTATAGAGATGTAGATCAAATCATAATCAAATCAATGACTAAATGGCCCTCTTTTCCCAAGAAGTAATATCATATCTCTTGCCTTCCTTGACCAAGCTTGATTGGAAAGCAAATCACGGTGAATATCTTCCAAATCTTCCCTATCTTCCATGTGGAAAATTGATTGATTGATTGATGAGCAGATTGTATGTGATTAATTCTTCCAAACAAGGATACTCATTAGACTCCAAAGGCAACAAGGGATAAAATCTTCAAAATTGATCTTTTCTTGGCAATAAATCAATCAGAAATTCTTCTAATTGGAAATTGAAAAATGAATGTTCTGAATTGATTTCCATGACTACTCCTGAATTGTCTATTAATGAATATCATACATACACATGAATATGTATATATATATATATAATATAACACTAATTAATATATTCTTCATAGCAAAGGGGCAGTGTGAAAGTTCCGTTCTTTGGCAAAAAGTGAGCTCGACGGGGATCGAACTCAGGTCTCTCAGTACAGATCTCTATGCATTTACCAGTGAGCTACAAAGTCTTTTGTAATTGAGATGGCTTTAATACGGGGAAGTAGCTTTTTATTTGTAGTTGGCCTTTAATTTGAAACGAAGGAGGCATTTCTTGACAACCTGTAAAAACACACAAAAGTACCCAAAGTAGCATTTATTTATATACAATAAAGATAAGATATAGGCATAAAAATAAACATATTTCTGTGCTAATCAGTCTACATGTTAGAATAGACTTAATATAGAGATTAAGTAAAGAACATGTTATGAAAATATAAGTAAGAGGTTCAAAAGAGGGAGGTGGGTACGGACATGTTCCGAGGAGTTATGAGGGTGCATGAGTCCGATTTGGGAAACTAAGACGCTATGACACCAGTAAATAGGTCTGTGTTATATAAGTTGCTGGGTTATGGACTGATACACCCTACGTCGGGGCTCACACATGGTATTTACGTAACGGGGAGCCGATCGATGGATAGCATTAGGAAAAATCCCTCCTAATTACTTGTTTCTGTCTGAATCCATAGAAGTGCAAAAAAACCAATCTGCCTGATCTGATTAGTATTGTTATTGTTATCATCATTGTCTTTATAAGAATTGCTAAGTCCTTATTATCAGTTCGTACAACTACTGTTCACTTTTAGACATGTATTGACACATACCCTTTTATGTTGCTAGAATCACCATTTATCTGTTTTACTTAACTTAGTAAGTCAAGCCAGTAATTACAACAGCTCACCGGGCTTTATGTCTGACCCATTTCTTTCTTCCTTTCTCTTTCTTCGCCCCAAGCTTATAGGTAAAAGTGTATAGTTCAGATTTTTTTGTTAGCTTTGTTATGATGGATCTCTGCAAGTTGGATTACTTCATATTCTCTTTCCAAGATTAGATTGTATCTTTTTGACTATATTTGGGCGATAATATTTACTCTATGTTGTTTTTTACTGAGATTTTGAGACATGAAAAATTTGCAACTGTTTAGTTAAATGAAACAAAGAAGGCTTTGTACTTTGTAAAATGAAAGTTTCTTCTTCCGCTGTAAATTTAATTTCTTATGTCTTGTGAAATCTTAGTCTCTGTGATGTTTTATATCTTTATACCTACAATGCTCTATACTTTTTTAATGAAATTCTCATATGGATGACATTATGGAATTTGGGGTGTTACAGTCACTAGAAAAACCAGTTGCCTTTGCCCCAAAAAAACATAATAAAGCTCCTAAAAGTTTATTTTACACTTTTATTTAACAAATTAATGTTGAATTAATTTCTTTTATTTCTTAATTTGAATTCAGGCTTATAACTAAACCAACATAATTCCTCGTATTAATTCAGACCTAATTTTATTCCAACATACATAATGATAAGAGTTCTCCTTTTAAATTTATTACAAACATCATTATAAATTTTATTCACGTAGGTACTCAAAAAACCAAGGTTGTTACAACCTACTTGCACTGCGGGATAATCCATATATTAGATTACAATAGAGTCCGGGTTTAAGTAAAAGAAAGTGAAGATAAGATAGTTGAAGTTTAATAACGGCAGGTCCCTGTGTAGTGCCCTGAAATGTGCATCAACGTCCTACGTTTATAGTTAAAGATGGGCTCAGATCGGCTTGAATATCCGTTGAAAAACCAGCAAATCCATGTAGATTAAGTCAGCAAAAAGTGGGGTAGATCGCCCATAAGTCGTCTCTGCATCGGTACCAATTCGGGGTTCGGATCGGTACCGATCCAGTTCCATGCATATGGGACTGATCAGACCCCTTAGTAATGTTTATATATCTATTTTAGTTTACTTGAATTCAAGCTTCTAAGCGCTTTAACATCGATCTGATGCAAAGTGTGATAGCTGATCCGATGTGTTGATGTATAGGTCGATAACCTATTATGGCATGATGATCGATCAGAATTGAGTCATAATAACTTGACCAATCCAAATTTGTCTCTTCATGAATCCAAGGTATTTCCATCCAAGTGGTTCGCCCAATGGATTACGTGTTTCCGTGACTCCATATATAAGTCTGTACTAGAGTCCCGAGCTATCCAGCCATCCGATTCCAAAGTGCAACGGACACAAAACAAGAAAACAAAAAAATCATTAAGTTAAGATAACAAGGAATAAAGGTGCTAGTTATAACTTATGGGTCTCATAACTGAAGGAGATAACATATGATATAAAATTCTAATATATTCAGATCAATCCAACAATAGAGTCATGTCTGTACGATCAACCTAATCTACGTTATCGCAATATGCTATTGGATGAATATAATATACAATAAAACAAGTAATGTCTTTATCACTGCAAAAACCAACTCACTTATATAAACCCAAATCCACACTCCATCGACCTATCTATAACTGTTGACGGCAAAAAATATCGCAAACACCAAAGATTCCCAATTACTAGGAATTATAAATATGGTCGCATAGACAAGAACATAAATAAAGCATAAGAAGTAAATCACACAAGAGATTTTAGTGGCTCGGCCTCAGTGAGGGCCTACGTCCACTTTGAAGAGTCATTGGAATATTATTAATCACTTGGAAGAAATTACAAGGTTGAGACTATCTCATGACATCTCATTACATTCATGTTCCATAATATATAATGTCATAATTATCATATATTGAATAATAAGGAAAAAGACAATTTTATCCTTCTTCTTCCTCAAAGAGGAGATGCCATTAATGGAGCTTTATGGAGGTCTCCAAGTTCAAGAGTTCAACCCCTTTGAAGTGTGAGGCCATGGGGTATTTATAGGAAGTGGTTAGGTAAGGGTCAGGTAGGAGTAGGTAGAAATGAGGACCATCTTCCAGAATTTCGCACCTCTTGCTGTCGGGCCTCGGAAATTCGCACCTGGGTTGAGGTGCGAAATTTCGCACCCGGCTGGGTGCGAAGTGGATTTCGGCGAGAGGCGTTGTCGAGGTTGGTTGGTTCTTTTGAGGCGTCGAAGCTCCTCAACACGAAATGAAGGAATCCACCGTTTTGCTGGTCAGAAGTGAAGGAATTTGAGCTTCCGGCATGGAGAAAATCGGATGAATCGGACGGTGCCCACAGTTTCGACCTAACCGGTTAGGTCGATCGCCCCCGGAATTGTGGGGCCCCGGACCCCCGCCGGCGCTGCGCCCGGACCCGCTTGACGGCTCGCCTTCGGCTCGGAGCATGGCTCGCTTTCGGCTCAGATGCGGACGGATACTGATGGGGGTTGCATCTGAGGGATGCGACGTCCTGCTAGTGGCCAGACTCGAGTCTTCTGATACTGGCCCCCAGAAGATATTGGCGATACCTCCGGGCTGTAATATCACGCGATATGTTGAGTCGAGCGTGTCTTGAGTACTTTTGGTGACGGACCAAAAGGCCGGTTAACAATAACAAATACAAAACAAAATGGAAGACATTTAAAAACATCTGGGTGAGCGAAACATGTTTATTTCATATATGCCATTGAAATAATTGAAAAAACTCATTATTATCTACTAATATTAGAATCAGAATTGGTCATAACACTCAGAAATTAAAAAAAGTAGAGATTAAAAGGTGGAGAAATCTAAATTAATCAGTGGAACTGAAAGATAAACAACAAATAAAACAAACACACAAATTTATATTTGTTCGGCTTTGACTTTCTCACGTTCACGTTGAAGTTTGAATCCCTTTATTGTTAGATATTAGTGTTTGCAAGGCTCATATCAATATAGATCCAGTTAGTACAAATAAGTTGTAGAAGATAAAAATCCAAACAATTCATTTTTCTCTCAAGCAACTAGTATTCATAGACAAAGATGATCTCATATTATATTGGAATTTTATCTGAAAAATATTAAAATGAAAAGCTCACCCTAAACAATTCGAGCCCGCAACTCAACTATTTATCGAACTGGTACCGATCGTGTATGAAACGGGTCGGTACCGATTAGATTTATTTGTTAGATAACGCATGTGGACTTGATGCGTCAAGCATTGTGCATGTATGTAAGTTCTCTGTTCCCAAGTTGGTTCATGATGGTCTTAGATGAGTTCTTTTCGTGGGATAATTGGGTCTAAGATTGGGCCGTATGTGGCCTGTAAGCCGAAAGCCACCAATCATCATTTCTTAATGGCCCAGACATGTAATTATGTAAATACTGATTAGTGTATAGTTGACTACAGTCAATCTCCAAACGAGCTGATCTTGTTTATTCGACTTGCTCATAATTATAGATCCGGACCTAAATCCAATCCGGAAAAAAAAAAGTACGAAGGAAACAAGATAAAATAAAATCTGTTTTGATGAAGAAATCGAAAGCAGCTAAAGCACAACCTACTAATCAGCAGCAAAATGGCCACGTTCCGCCGTTCAAATTCTCCAAATTGCTGGACCCAGACGTAAATTGGGACAAGGTTACCTATCACACGCGATTATTTATGTATTTTGGATTACTTAATTTCATATGGATTTTCTCTTTTACAAGTGATTTGTTTATTTGGTGGTTGATACAGGATCAATTATGTGATGTCCTGCACTGGATTAGGCAAGGGCTGGGAGTTTTACTTGGATTAATTTGGGGTGCTATTCCTCTAATTGGAGCGATCTGGATTGTCGTGTAAGTTTATGCTAATTGTTTTCTTTCACTTATTATAATTTAATGATTAGGCTCTGTTTGTTTAACATGCTGAATTCGGAATTCTGATTGCTGAACTCTGAAATCTGAGTACTGATATTCAAATGATATCTTGATTTTTCAAAGAACCAAAGACTTTATTACTGAGTTGTCATTTGTGCATTATTTTATTTTGTTTTTGTTGCATAGAAGAGAACACGATTTAAAAAAAGTGTCTTTGTTCATTGCATGAATATAATTCTGAACTCATTAACTGAAGCTGTGCTGATTTTTATATTTTCTTGTTGCATCTAGGATGATGAAAGACATGCTAGTTTTTAGGGTTGCTCTAATGAAGGTGTAACATTTGGATGCTACCATGAATTTTGTAGCAGTGTTACCTTTCAACCTAGTTTCCCTTCTTGAAAAGGTTACATTTCACTTATAAGTAGATAACTAGTTACCAAACAATCTATTGCTCTGTAAAGTTGTGCTTTTGTCTGTGTCAAAAGTTAGACATGAATGATCATCCGTTCATGGTTCATGCAACATCCTTCATTTTGATGTTCGAAAATGGATATTGATAATATTGCAGTCATTCTTAACATTGTTTTCTAAAGACAAAATGTGATCAGTTATTGTATCATTAACATGAAGAGCACAAGAATTTGTAAATTTTCAAAGAAACATTTTCATTCATTAGTCATCAGATTTATTGCATTTCAGTGCATAATGATATCATAATTACATTGTTAGATAAAATACAATGAAAACAAATATAATTTTGATAGAGACATACAAAGATATTCTCTTGTGCGATCAGAGTCTTAACTACTTGATGGTTACAAAATCCGTCATTACGTATAATCAACAACGGTTAAAGCGGAATAGAATTAAGCTAATAATAGTTTGCCTCTCGAATGTCTTTGAAAGATTATTCGTCTAAACGTGAAAACTCTACCCTCAACCTATTTAATTTCTCAATCGAGCATCAGAGAGTTTAGATGGAAATCGAAAACTTAGATCAAACAAAAAGTCAAGCATGTATAATATTATTAGTCCATCTCAAACCAAATAGATACCGAGTGAGACTACGCATAACGAAATGGATTTCGGGTTACTAACATCGTATCAAACGGTATCAATTATAACATGTCCTATAATCAAAATGATTTCAACATAATAATAACATCAGTATCATGTAGAACGAGTCAAAATGATTTTAATAGGGTCAGAGGGTTACAAATTTCAATGATTATCCAATCTCACAAAATAGTCCATGTAACCACGTAATTTTCCTATTGGTGCTATGAACTTGTTAGTTTTCACATGTTAGCTAAGAAACCGTCATATTGGCTAAGCCAAAAAGTATAATTAGCTAATCCATTCTTGTCCAACAAAAGGATATACCAATGGACTGAATCTTTGGAAAACATTTGGATAAATTCATGTTTAATGTTTGTTGATGACATCTTGATATATTATAAGAATGGGTGAGATCACAAAATTCATCTTAGGCATCATCTGCTAAAGACAGTTTTAAAATGTTATTTTTGGGAAAGAGAAGCGAAGTAAATCTGTACCATGGGAGCACAGGTATGGATGTTAGGAAAGTGTTCCCATATTGTTTCAGCTTCTTGTAATGGTGTATTTTGTTTTACATGGTCCCTTCTTTTAAATACCTGCAACACCACATTCTAATGTTTATATTTGTACTTGTATAACATAAATAATACGTTAACAAAAGAAATGTAACTAGGTTCTTAAAAAGCGCAATCTGAAGACCTGATCAAGGTTTGAGATTTTAAATTCTGCTTCTTTATCATGTTTGGAATCAAAAAATAAAAGGAAATATATGGTTACATATATCTTTATGTAGATATTTCTCTTTGATCTCCTTTTGATTTGAAAATGATTTGGTCAATTAATTCCCTAATTGAGCCGCACCTATTGGCATCAACAATGACACTTCTAGACATCATTTGTTGATTCTTTAATTTTTGATAATTCTAGGGACTTGCATTAGAGATGTGAAATGAAATAGAAGATTTATGGAATAATTTTTGTTACGAATGTGGCATTTATGCATAATTTATTGTGTTTCTATTATTCGCTTCTTTTCTAAACCTCATTGTGCATGAATCCTTAGAAAACCCAACAACTTGCGGGATCGAGGTTTGAGATTTTAAATTCTGCTTCTTTATCATATTTGGAATCAAAAAATAAAAGGAAATATATGGTTACATATATTTTTATGTAGATATTTCTCTTTGATCTCCTTTTTTTTTGAAAAGGATTTGGTCAATTAATTCCCTAATTGAGCCGCACCTATTGACATCAACAATGACACTTCTGGACATCATTTGTTGATTTTTAATTTTTGATAATTCTAGGGACTTGCATTAGAGATGTGAAATGAAATAGAAGATTTAAGGAATAATTTTGGTTGCAAATGTGTGACATTTATGCATAATTTGTTGTGTTTCTATTATTCTCTTCTTTTCTAAAATCTCATTGTGCATGAATCCTTAGAAAACCCAACAACTTGCGGTGCAAACTGAAATGTTCATTAAAAAGCAAAAGCCGAACTGCATATTTTCCAAAGCAAAAATGATTTTACGAGCCATTTTTTTTACTGGTAGTAAGCAGCATACTTTGAAACAATGGCAATGTTTTAAAACACAAAAGGCGTACGTGATGCGTTTTCGGGTCCGTGAGGCGAGGCGTAAGTCTCGAAGTGTTGAGGCCTAAGCCTTTCGGGTAAAAAAAAGCATAACACATATACTTAATTTTTAATATGGAATAACATTAAGCGTCAAATGGTAAGTAAAACCATAAAGCATTCGGTGATATATTCCATGCAATATCATATCTGCTCATTTTATATTAGCCTAGCCAACAATAGAAATGAAGAAACGATTAAAATGGCTGACTGGAATCAAACACAGCAAACCCAAAAAATAAATAAAAAATGATAGTAATAAAAAGACCAAAACAAATTGGCCTTGGAATCAAGCTCGATCTATTCCCGTTGAATCAATCTATTCCAATTCGAAATTTTTAAAATTTGTTTACCTTTTTTTTTTTTTTTTTTTTTGCTCCGGAATCTGAAAAACGAAGCAGTGAAAGTGAGAAGGGACGATATTTTGAAAACTAAAAAGGGAAAAAATATATATACGTACGCCTCAACCAATTGGGGCTCTGAGGCATACTTTTTTGCGCTTTTTACGCTTTAATTGGTTGAGGTTTAAGCCTCAGAGGTAAAACGCCTCTTGAGATGCGCCTCAAGGCGTTTTTGCCCACGTCTCGCCTCAAGGCGTTTTTGCCCACGTCTCGCCTCAAGACGCATCTCAAGCGCGTTTTTTAATACATTGAACAATGGTGAATTGCTTACTCTATAAATAGCAAGTAGCCTACTCTGAAGCAAAGACAGATATACATTCAGTGGAATGAAGCGAGAAACAATCTGAATGAATTATAAATAGCCCTGATGTATTTTTCTTGTCTAGAACATAGATGATGACTAAACTCCAGTGCATCCTGATTTCAAAGAAAATAAAGATCGCTTTCAATGTTAGTTTAAAACAAAATGATGTAATAAATTAGGACTAACAAAAAGATTTTAATCATGAGGTGACCAACCATCTATAAAACCCAGTGCTACCATCATACATATTATACAACCGATGCAAATAAAGTATAAACAACTGTCGGAAACACTTGAAAAATTTCTTATTACATCTGAGCATGCCAACCCTATGCATATCATTACATATACTTCTAGCATTACAATTAGAATCAAAGACATTTAATTTTAATATTGTAACATCCAAGGAAAAGTAGTCCGATGATGCAAAGCAAACTAGCCCTGACACATTCATGTGCATATCATAAACATACTAACCTAATTGTTGTAGTACTTTTTGGGTTGCAATTGTAACGGCCCAAGTAATGATACAATGTCGCTTTAACACTAAAAAGACAAATGTATAGTGTTCACTTGAGTCGGCACAAATGTCTTTTGAGAAACATAAAAATAGAAATAAAATTATAAATTTGACTTCGTCCATTGGGAAAAAGGTGGTTAAGTGGGATCTAATGATCTATCAAGCTTGTGAGTATGGATCGTTGCATTGGTTTCGAAATCCAAAGCATTTTCTAATATGACACTCCACAGAAAAATAATAATAATGCAAAATTTCTGTATTTTAGAAAATGTCTTTTGTTTATAAAGAGGATAACATCAATTTACCTATCATGAATAGGTAACAGAACATATGCTTTTTCAAATATGTTGGCTCCCTCCAACCACCGTCTCAACTTCAAAAAAAAAGATCCTAGCAACCAGCGGAAATGCATGCCAATCAAATAATTTAACTACCATTGTTATTTTACTACATGTAAAGGTATGCAACTCAAGCAAGATCACTTTGGGGGAACCGATATACTGACTTGTCAATATTTTATAATGATTTTGAAATGGGAAGCAAAATAATGAACTTTTAAGTTAAATCAGGAATTCCACGATGAAGATAATTAATAAAAGGAATTTTATAAAAAGTGAGAATTTTTTATGTTATTCCATTGTTTCCTGACAAAAAGATGGTATGGAAAATTTATACGATATCCAGGTTTGTCATAAATAAAGCCGTAAGTACATAGGTATAACAGCTTAACCAGTTGAGATTATGAGACTGACCACATACATATTAATTACATGATTCCTATGTGGCATGGACAAAGCAAAGCATTCAGATAAACATACAAGTGTTTGATTGTGTAGTTGTAAGTTTGTTAAGATGTTATAATGATTCGATCCCATTATATAACATGATTCTGGTAAATTAGTACGTTTAAAGATGAAACTTTGCTAGCAATTATTGCTTCATGTTTAGTGTAAAAGTAAGTGTTGAATGTATGAAGATCTTTTCTTTTACAAAAACTTTCAAGATAACTTCAAAATAAACAGTTGATTGTTTAAGCATTGAAAAATAAACAGCATAAACTAAAGGCATCAACATTTAATAGAATACATTCATACTGAATATAAAAGTTCATAATGGGCGCAGTGTTATTACGGCGCTCGACTAGTCGAGATTGGATCATCGACTGGAAGAGTCGACTTGTCATTAGTCGAGTTTGAACCCAAATTACGAAGTCTCAAACTCAATTTCAAACCTTAAATTCTAACTCGAAGTCGAAGCTGAAACCCTAACTCGGAGTCAAAGTCGAACTTGCCCTTAATTGCAGATGGCAGCAGAAGTATTAATTGTCGTTTATTATAATATGTATTAACTGCCGTTTATTATAAACTGCAGATGGCTGTAGATCCTTCTATCGAAACAGAATCTATATGATAATATGTATATATTTATACACTGCAATTATGTATTAATATATATATATATATATATATATATATATTCATTTATTTATCGACTAGTCTACAACTAGTCTATGACTAGTCCGACTAGTCAACTGGTTGGACCTTTATCGACTCGACTCAACTTGCCGTCGTAATAACCATGAGTGGGCGATGTTAGACATGATCTGGGTTCTAAACCAAGTCTTTAGGAGATACCTCAACACATTTTGTTAGTAGCTGAGGCTTGTAGCGAAGAACCGTGGATCTGAATGCACGACTTTTGGCTAGGGGTGCTGGTTGGAGCTGCTGGTTGGGGCTGCTCATCATTCTCGTCATCCCCCCTTGCAAATACATCCAAATAATATATATATATATATATATATATATATATATATATATATATATAGAGAGAGAGAGAGAGAGAGAGAGAGAGAGAGAGAGAGGAAGGTTCCGCTACACCTCTTATATTGCACGTGAACTCTCCCCCTTAATCTCCACCACTTATTTCTCCACTCATTCTCTCTTTTCTCATTTCAATATTATTTCTTAGTGGGAAGATAGAGAATGAGTGGGGAAATGGGTGGTGGAGATTAAGGGAGAGAGTTCACGTGCAATATAAGAGGTGTAGCGGAACCCTCCTCATATATATATATATATATATATATATATATATATATATATATATATATATATATATATATATATATATATATATAACACATATGATTACATGAAATCAAGTTTATGTAATTATATTATTTACTAATTGTATGTCGAATAATTTACAATTCACGTTTTATGTTTCTTCTTTATCATTAAATTGATTTTCAGATTTGTCAATTTTTTTCCAGGGCTGATGTCAGTTTCAGTGTCTCTTTTTTGATTTTCGACTCCAAGAGCTTTATTTTGGATTTCATTTCTTCTATATTTTGTTCTCCCCTTTTTTTTTCTCTTTCTTTTTCTAGTTCTTTTTGACTGTTCTCTAGCTTTCTTTTCGAATCTTCAATGTATTGTTGGAGAGATTGGATCTGATTATCTGTCTGTGGATCCAAGGTTTGTTTTTGATCTGTATCTGTTTTTTTTTTTTTCTTCCCTCAGCTTGCAGATTTGTTCAGGCTTTTAGTTCTAACAGTGATTTCTCTGCTCCAGATATATTTCTGATGTTGAAAAAAAACCTGTAGAATAGGAAATTCATATATTAAATTTTAATATTTAATATGTTATTTTGTTCTAATTAACATTTCAATCAATGCTAAAATAATTTATCATTTTAATTCATTGTACTTGTGCTAATTTTTCTAGCAATTACAATGATATAATTATTTAGCATTCTATTATTACTGTGAACAATGTAATATCTTATATGCTAATAATACTAACACAAATTAGTATGTAGGTAGAACACCAAAATATTTAGCTGCTCATTGCATGATTTTACAGAATAAATTATTTATGTAAATAATTAGCTATTTATAAACTTTGGCTTATGCGATCATGATACGTTGTCCTACAAATTGGGTATAAATACATTACGTGGAAATATATTTTGAACATAAGCATGAAGTTAATATGATATCACTGACCTTCACCTTTATTGTAAGCAAGAGTTCATGTTTAAAAATCATGTAAAATGCACCCAAAATTGTGTGTGCTCATTTTTATAAACGTGAAATCCCACGAAAAATGTACTTCTATGTACATGCAGTGGAGAGATGCTTAAATTGCTAATATACAATAAAAAAAACTCTAATATGCTATATGATGAACAAATTAAAATAATAGCAGAACAGTCGAACAAGTATGCAGAACTATCAGTTAATTCAATTACCTTGTGATTAAATAAATCAAGTGAAACATAAAATTGTGATAATAATTAAATCAGTGAGAGCACCCCAACCAGGATGAGTCACCTCGATGGTTGGATTGATACCACATTAGCAGTTCAACACAGTATTATTGGACATGTTGAAAATACACAATAAGAAATTAGCCTTTTTGCTGTTTATGCTCTTTAAGTTGTCTTTTGAAACAAGATTTTTCAAGCTTCTCATGTCCCATTTACCAAATCTTGGCAAATCTTTAGGATAATATTTTCTTGGACTTATTATGTTTGCATGCTCACAAAGAAAATACTTTAAACAAAAAAAGATTGTTAAAAATTATTTTTTGTTCTAAAATACTCAAACACATGATAGTAACACTTCTTAAGTAGATTTAGAACATTGTAAGTTTATGTTATTTTCTTACCAGTAGTAACATAGAGCAACCGGATATGTTTCTTGCCTTGACTTTGAAGGTTTTCTGACTTTTGAGTAAAGATTGATGAATACACAATGACCATGACACTTGGTTCATTTTGTTCTCATCAATTATATATTGGACATACCCGCAAGCTAGAAATCTTTGACTACTAGGGGAAAAAAATGTTATGATGGCCAATAGCAAAATCAATTTTGGTAAAAATAAATAAATAAATCATTCTGATCATTGTTTGTTTGTAATAGATTTCAAATTCTACTAGTTGAGTTCTCTTGTTATGTGATCAATTTTTCCATGGTTTCTTTTCAAAAAAATTCTGCAGTTTTCCAGTATTGTTTTAAAAGACATTTTTGAAAGAGAAATTGTTTGTTCCGATTTAGAAAATGGTAAAGCAAAAATAATAGAAACATCGTTTGGTGTCATCTTTAAAAAATTTCCACCAATTTTAAAACTTTATCTACACAAATACATCCAATTATTATATATATATATATATTTTTTAAAGTTTTTGTAGCTACTTCAGTAGTCAAATAATTTTCAAATAAAACATGGATAAATTTACCCAAAGGTGTTTGTTTCAGAAATTGCGATTGTAATTCAGTAAAAACTTCTTCCTTTTTTTCTTTTTCTAAGGAGTTTTATCGTAGCCATTATTAAGCTACGTCTATACTGTTGTGTCTTTGAATTTTTCTTTTGATGATATTATTTCCTTTTCTTTGTATTTTCGTCCTTTGTATTCTGTATAAATAAGAGTGTGAAAAATAGTATTAACAGATAATTTAAATAACATATACATGTCAGATAATGGGTCTGTTCTAATGTCCTAAGCTAAACGCCTTCGTATTCTAAATAAATAGGAGTGTTGCGAACTGCTATTAAAAGATAATTTAAATAACATATATGTTATTTAAATCATCTTTTAATACCAGTTTTCACATTCTTATTTATAAAGAATGCAAAGGGCAAAGTTATAAAAAAGAAAAGAAAAGATATCATCAAAAGAAGAATTCAGACACACGACAATAGTTGTAGCTAATGGCTACAATACAAATCCTTACAAAAATAAAAAAGAACGATGTTTTACTGATATACGATCACAATTTGTGAAACAAACAACTTTTGGTAAGTCTATTCATGTTTAATTTGAAAACCATTTAACTACTAAAGTAGCTACAAAAACTTAAAAAAATTTGGATGATTTAATTGAATGTTTTTGTGTAGACGATGAAAGTTTTGAAATTGGTGGAAAAAATTGGAAATGACACCAAATGATGTTTCTATTATTTTTGGTTTACCATTGTCTGAATTGAAAACAAACTATCTCTTCCAAAAATGTCTTTCGAAATAATACCGGAAAACTGCAGAAATTTTGTGACAAGAAACTTTGGAAAAATTGATCACATAACAAGAGGAGTCACGTTTAATAGAACCGAAAGTCTGCTACAAACAATCAAAATGAAAAGGTCTTACCAATCTGTATCCATATATTGAGATATTGATAAAAATTAGTTATACCTATGCATCTGTATCCATACATTGAGAAAAATTATTTATACCTCAAGTGGATACGGATATGATAGTAATCTAATTTAGAAAATATACATTCAAATTTTATCAACATAATGTGTTATGCATATTTTAGTACAGTAGAAGATTGACAATTGTAATGTTTATTATCATTTAGACACAAATTTGTTATAGCTGGATGCCTGAGCCTGACATATGCATAGGCTGCCACTCCTTTGGTCACACTGAGAAAACCTGTAAATGCTCCACTTCCACTACTCCTCTCACCTTGCCTGAAAAAAGTTCCTTTTCCCCGTCCCCTGAAAAGGAGGTGGGTCCCAAAAGTGCCACAGTCGAAACCCCAGCCTGAGACAGTTCAACAGCCAATCCCTGAGCCCATTCGTTCCCATGTAGTTGTCCCAGTGGTTGACTCTGTTTCTGCCCGTCATTGAATGGAACATGCAGGAAGAGGCTTGGATTCATGTACCGTCCGATATGCATTATAACTCTGTTCGTACAGAATTCTATATGTTCGTAAGTGAGACGGTAGGGGAACATAGCTACATTACTATGATAAAGGAGATGATCTTGTCCTATATGAAGAAGGTGAATTTGGAGAAAGGAACAAGTTACTTTTGGAGGATGCTACTTGGGATAAGAAATATTTCTATGACTGCAACTATGTTGGTTATGATCCCAACTTGGTTTCCTACTTCTCAGCCGTCAGGCAGGATACTGATCCAGTTTCTTTTGGATCACACAACCTTTCCTCCTCTGTGGATGGAGAAGGTTTGTATGATATCTAGTGGAAGGAATACTTTAAAAACCTTATTGTAGTAGATATACGATGTGTATCTCTCCTGTTTCCATGTATTATTATTGTTGTTAATAATAAAAGTGTTTGCAGTTACTTTAAAAACCGGTCGGCCTTGCCCAAAAAAAAAAAAAAGTTATTGAAGTCCAGAATCGATAGCTCAAGCAATGAGTATATTTCAGTTAAAACACTTAGCGCTTTCATAGCGAAGAGATGCAAAAAGCTATAAAGAAGATAAAATAAGTGAGGATACATCGGAAAATAACGAATGTGTAAAAATCCTTATTGAGGATATAAGATTAAATCTCCACAGTTGATTTATTCTTGTTCCCTAGTCATTTGCATAGGAAAAAATGTCGTTCACCACTATATGACAAAATCAAAATCTATGTAAGACGGATTTGGTGAATTGAATTAGAGTTTTAATTTATAAACTGCTTATGACTTGAACTTAGATTTGTACCTTAAATTTTATATGAGCACTCCTATATAAACATAATCTCTATAAAACCCTAGCCAGATCCCTCATTCTAGTATTCCTTTCACATCAGCTCTCTTTCTGAATAGCATCAGTCATATTTCATAAAACTCCTGTTTACATCAATTTTTCTATATGAGGGTCATCAGTTTAGAGATTTTCAAGAAGCAAATCATTTATTAAGAGTCGTAATTAACGAATAGAAGTTGAGAGAAAGTGTTTGTTAGATCAAAGAAGTGTTTGATCTAATTTCACATATTAAAATATTGTCTAATTGCTATCATTTCCAACTTTTTATTACTGTTTTTGTTTCTACTTCATACTTGTTTGAGTTGATTCTATGAAACATATATGTTAAAATAAAAATATATGTTAATTTTAACGTGTATGTACATTGTACATATATCCGACACCAATATCTATGTTAGACATAACTCCATATAATCAACTCAATTGAGTATGAAATACAAAAAATGAAAGCAATCATAAAACATTGACAATCATACAGATTAGATAATACTTCGTTTAAAATGTGAAATTGAATGAAATGCTTCGTTGGTTTAAGAAATACCTCTATCTAACCTTTACAGTCTAGTTATTGCCATCGTAAAACAATCTGCTTCTTAAAATTATTTAATTTGATGATTCTCATGTCCAGTTGATGCAGAAGGTAATTTAATGAATTGGTATGGTTGGTATTTTCCTGCTGGAGAGCAGACGTGAAGATAAAAGAATTATTGGAACATGGTTGTAGGTTTTAATAGAGATTGTGGTTATATTATTATTGGGTTGCCCTGATATCTGTCTCTACTACTAACATATTATAAATCAATAAATAAGATTTTTACCGTGTCTTTAAAAAAAAAAAAAAAATACTCTTATATGCTCTCCATTCGTAACCACTCATCAATGGAATCTCGCCGTCGATACATGGCCGCCGCCGTTGTCTCCTTATCGATCATTCATCAACAAAATTTCACTATCGATTTGCATCCGACAACACAGAAGGATTGTTTAAAATGAAGATGCTGTGATTACAAAGCTTTTCAACTTATAACATGCAGCCCTCATTTAAATATGTTTCTCCAAAGAAAAAAGGAAGGGAAAAAACATTTAGCTATGCGTGCTTTATACTGGTTATAACTTGTAACATCATAGTCTTGCATCATCTAACATTTTGTCAGTCTCTATATTATGTTGATTGGGGTTGGATTCTAGCTTGTCATTTGGTGGGCTGGTTTAAGAAGAGAGAAATTTATCCCATCTTGCGTCTACGGCAGTAAACAACATTCACACTTATGTCTCATTTGGACCAGCTTATAGAAGTCACTTTTTGACTTTTTAAAAGCCAAAATAAATTGATTTTGGCTCCCAAAAATAAACAAAAATGACTTATATAAGTCGATCCAAATTTAACATTAGTCATGTTATTATTTTGTGCTTGAACAAATAGTTATTTGTGGTTAATGGAAAAGCTTTAGCTTAATATGTGATCAACACCTATTCTATTATATACAGATTTTTAGTGATATCATCTGGAGTTGTTTATAGCTACTATGCCCATGTATTAAAAATCGATGAAGAAGAATACGGAGGTCATGGAGCTCTGCTTCAAGAGGGTCTTTTTGCTTCTTTCACCCTTTTTCTGGTAATATAGCTCTCCCGAATTAGCAATATCTATATACAACTGGTGATTATATTATTGGAGCCACATTACTGTATATGCGACTGCAGTAAAGTTTATCATGAAAATGGTTGCAATTTGTTTGCTTTTTCAATACAATAACCAAACTATCTAGACAGAAATGATTGATCAAATGTTGGGGATTGACAATTCTCTTCATTACATTGCGACTTGCTTGTTTTTGGATATTTGGAATATACCTGTTAGTAATGTAGTTCTTTCTTTATGCAGCTTGCATGGATACTGGTATACAGCTTGGGTCACTTCTAGCCAATCGCCCATGGGCTACTTCAGGCTATCCTTTTCTCCCTCTACTATTTTCGTCATGATCCAGTGTACCAGCTACCAACTTTATTTACTTTCGGATTTTCGCCAGAGAGTTGATATTAGTTCATATTTTCAGCAGAAAGAATATGTATGCATAAATTGGTTCCTTAAATTATACTTTATCATTTTTAGAGGTTACATATCATGACTCGTTTCTTATGACTGCATATTACTCTGTATTTATTTCTGTTATTTTTTTGGGAAGGTGGATATTTCTACAACAGTGTACTTCGGTTTTTCTTAAACAAACGAATAATGTCATCAGAAGCATACATTTGTTCACGTTTCAGTTGATAGAGTTGGAGATGAATCCATTTGTGAACTTTAATATAAATGATGGCATATGCAACAAGATATCATATAGTTTACTCATGAAACTTGGGATGGATAAAACAATGATCAAGTATGAATCATGCAACATAAAATTACAAGCTTTCATAAAGTATCCTTCTCAGCACATTGTTTCTTGCAGCAGTCAAGTTCAGTCATCCTTCAATCTTTTAAGCAATCTGCTAACCCATCGCCTTAATCGCCTTTTTAGCGAAAACCCAACTACAATGCCTACAACAAAGCTAACGGCACAGAGTTTAGAGGCTGTCCATAGAGACACTGTTCGTCTGCACATGTAGATTAAATCATGTTAGACGTTCCATTTTATGTTCTTGAGACTGGACAAACTGTCTTTTCTGCAAATATAACGCTTTCAAATCAGAATCAACACTGCCGTCATTTGGCATATAAGATAAACGGAAGTGTACAGATGTATGGTTCTGAAATAGGTTAAATGGTTTAGTTCAGCAGTTTCTGTAAATGATATTTCACACTTAACCCAAACAGCGTCATCAGGCATTGTGAAACACATTTTTGAAGCATTCCGTACTGAAAGAACATACTAGTCAACCATATGAAACAAGAAAAGCGTAAAATTAAGGGCTGCAGTAACTCAAGGTACATACAGAAATCAGTGTAGAGCATGATACTTGCATAACAACACATTATCTTTTCAAAAGGTTTAAAACTTGTGTACTAAAATTTATTGTTGAAAATGTAACTTTAAGGATAAACTATGGATTCGGAATTCGTATATTCACCAATTCAAACTTGCATAACAACGAAGATGTTTTTTGGTATTAAAAAGGTGTCATGTACAGAAAGTTTCTTATGTTAAAACCCTTTAATCCCAACATAACCCATCTGAGAAAAAATCCCAATTATCATGGTAGATGGCAGATACTGGCATTGAAGGAAAAAAGGAATGAAAGACTGATAGGAATAGGTTTTGTAATTTGGTAAAAACATTCAGTTTCCCTTTTCTGGTTGCATCAAAGCAAGTGATCAACATCTTCTTCAAGACCAACTAGCATGAATTTAGTTAGGAATATGTTATATTCCATCACTTGAAGACGAAGGTTAGATAACATAAAGAATGATAGACAAACAATGTATATATTCATTTCGGCATTACCGTAAATAAAGTACGAAAAAGAATTTCCAGAAAAAGCTCCCTCTTTCCAGCTCTTTTAAAATTATTGCATGATAGGTTGACATCCACATTTTGTCACCGCTCATAAGACACCAGATGTGGTTCCCACGAATTTGACCTATGAAGTGAACCATTGGAATTGGACGGCTGACATAACCACCACCTACTTACAAAGGTCGCCCCTTCACTTTTTTTTATTCCCTTATCTTTCATTTCTCTTCATCATATCGCATTTCCTCCTCCATTTCTCTTCACCAAACCACATTTTCTCAAATTCTAACAATTTTAGCCGTTTTTTGCATCGCTTATTTTGGGGTGGATATCGATGAATTTGTGTTTTTCATACTGATATATACCTCATGTATTTTTCTTGAATTTTTTCCTTCAAAATGTCGATCCGTAATTTTTTTAGTTCGTCTACCCACCCCATTGTGAATTGAACTGAGCAACAGATGTTCATCTATATTGACATTTAGACTCGCCAACATCGAATCTCGCAAAGATCGGATTAGCTATTGGTAAGACGAAATCACTTTTTCTGTTTTATAGCAAAACAATAACTGCAATTAAAAATGCGTTTGAAACTTAAATTCTAACTACAAAAAATACATACAAATGCAATATTAAGAATAAAAGATTATAGGATCATCATAAATCAAACTAAGGCGTAAAGCTACTCAATTCAAGTCTACAGACAACAAAAATGCTAAAAATATATAAATTCCCTAGGATATTTTATTTTTACTTTTTTGATACTGAATGAATGAAGATTTTTACTCTTCCATATTGAGGTGAAGATGAATAAAGACTTTCTTTTATTTGTTGTTGGATTTCAAAATGTAATTGGGTTTCATATTAGGCAAAATGCTAAAAAAATAAAAAAATAAAACTTTTCAACAATGCTGCATAAGACGTGTTTTTTTAGCACTTAAAAGCTCGAGGGTTTGGCGTCTTTGGGGCTTTTTTGGCGCCTTATCCATCATCGGCGTTTAGAAAAGTGTTTTAAAAAAAATCTTGTCGTCCAGGCGAGGGTATTAATAACTATGTTCAACACACAACGTCAGTTACAACCGCAATATATAAAAAAAGGTTTAACTTGGCAAAGGATGACTGGAACCCTAGGAACCGATTGTTGCAGATTGAAGATGAGTTCTAAAATATGAAGAATGATGCAAATAAAGGACGACGAATGGTGGGACACGGCGGCAAACTGTATTATCAAGGCATGCACCTAGGTGTGCCTAGGCTAAAAAAGACTCAGAAGACATTGTGCACCTTTTTGTAGTATGAATGCGCCATTTTGTAGTTTGAGGGGTCTTTTTGCAAAATTTAATTTTAGTTCATAGAAAAGTTAAATAAAAAATTAACAAGAAAATAATGTGAAGGACAAAAAGAACAAAAAATTATGCCAAAAGGACAAGAGGCAAAAAAATTAGCCAAAAGGACTAAGTTTAGTGTAAAGTATAAAATAATAGTGGACCCCTGAATTCCTCCTTTACACTAAAAATTGTCCTTGAAGCTAAATTTTTTGTTGATTGTTCTTATGAATAAATTTTTGGTTGACTTTGTCCTTGTGCCTAAAAACCCCATTATAATATATGATATTAAATTTATTTGGTAGCAGCAAAATAGTAGATCAACCTTGTATAAAAACACGCAAAAACGTCCAAAGCTCGAAAAAACCCAAGGCTCAAGGCTTGCATCTTAACGTCTTAACTACTTTGTTGCAAAGACGCACAAGAAATTCAAAGTGTGCACACCTTCTAAACTCAAGAAGTTGAACAAGAAATTTGAATGTTGCATCGGAACCTCTTTAAACAAGTTCCTAGTTTTGAAGGATTCATCCACTAATATTCAGTTAGACACCCAAATGCATGTTATCTTTCATAAGGCCGATAGTGCTAAGACCAGCACTTTTACTTTCTGAGCTTCTGCACATTTGCATTGTTCTGCTAGACTGCTTCTACTTTCATTCATCGTAGAGTTAGTCAAGTGTGACTTCAATGTGTGATGTGATGTGGAGACGCAATATATTATTGCTAGATGTATGTTTATGCAGGATGAGAATGACCCATATAAGGAATGGGAATTTACCTACATTCTAATGTTCGAGAGTCAGACTACAGATCTGTGACAACCCAGGTTTCTGGGTACCCGAGGTAAACATATTATAACGTGTTTTGTGATTTTAAAACCATGAAGTATACGAGTTCATGAACTTAACTCGTACAATAACTTAAAATGAGAAAACAAAGAATTTGTGATTTGTAGAAAATTTTGTGTATTGGAATAAATTAAATCCTTTGGTGTAATAAGGAATTTTATTCTAATCCGTGTATGTTAATAATAATTTGATGGTCCTAACAAATATTGAAAATACAGAATATTGGTTAACAATCAATATTTAAATGAAAATATATTTTCAATATGAAGGGTTAAGTTGTTTTAATACGATTTTGAATAATTTGTGAATATAGGTTGGAAAATATAAGTTGTGGAAATTATGAAATAAAATAAAATTTGTGTTTAAAACCATGTTTGGAAATGGTTAAGTAACTTTATAGAGTAACAATATAGTGTTGAATTGTGTTAAGTTGGAATTAATTATAAATTGTTGTTAAAATGAATTTTGACAATTATCATGGTATTTGTGGAATCTGGTGATGTATTAAAAATAAGAAATATAAGAGATTGATTTAAAATTAAAATTTTGTATGCTAAAATAATTTTGTTATCATTGCATAAATTATTTGTGCAAAAATAATGAGGTTTGTGTAATTTTACAATTCAAGAATGTTAGTTTTGTATAATTAAAATGTAAAATGTGTGTTACAAGATGTGAAACTTTAAGATATATTGTATGGAAAATGGTTATTAAGGTGTTTAAAAACATGTAAACATGCGTGTTTGTGTTTTGTGAGTTAAACACAACATTATCTTTTGTGCGTATTGTTAAATGATTAGGAAATAATTTATAAAAAAAAGAAGAAGAATGTGTTAGCATGGAGAACTTAGATTATGTGTTGTGTTGACAAATTTTTTTTTTAAACACTTTGTAAACTAGAAAGAATTTGCAACACTTTGTTGCTGGGTGGGTTGTTGGAGAAAGCCCAAACCCATTAGGAATTTCTGGAATAGGAAAAAAAAAATATGAGATATACGACATTTTTATCTCCTTCTTCCTCATTTTCTTTTACAGTGAAAAACAAAAAACAAAATGGCCACTTCCTCTAGATATAAAATCTAAATTCTCCTAATCCAAATTAAATAGATAATGGAAATTTTAATATTTTACCTCTATTCCGAAACAAAGATCTAACAAGAGAGATCTTCATTAATGATTACCAAACTTCAGCCTTGCAACCAATTCAGCCAAAATTTCTTTAAACCAATCAAGGTGAGGGATCCCTCATACATTCTGATTTGGATTTTATGTTTTGTTGATGATTGAGTTGGTATTTGATCTAAAATCATTTACTGTAACTTGAATTTCCGGAGACAGTGCAAACATGGCTTGAGTCCATGTTTGTGCTATCGTATCTCCTCCAATCCTCGACATATTCCTAAATTTTATGATCTTGTTGATATCCTGTGTTATCTATATTGTGCACCTCAAATTTCATGTGAATCCAAGATAGTTTAAACCTCTATATGTTGCCTGAAAAATGAACCCGTGGGGTTTAAAAATAACCCTGTAGCAGAATCGCGTTTAGTTTCGACACAGGAAGCACCTCCGTCGACACATGTGTCACAGTAAGCTTCTGTGTCGACATAGCCTGGGCAAAACACTCAGGTAATTACCTTGTCAGTTGATGTGTGCACCAGCTTTTAGCGCAAGATTTGCACGTTTCTTGACTAGATTTTCGTGTCTAATCTGAGTTTATATTCTGAGTATTTCGTGTATATGTGATCAACCATCAAACCATGCAATCTGTGTTTGTTTAGCATGGTTTTCTTGCGATATTTTCCAAAATAAAATCTGATTTTCCTATATTAAATCCCACAATTTTGGACCCTTCGAGAAAGCAAGGTTAGTATTTAAACGATTTAGTAAATCGTGTGGCATAAGGCGCACAATTTTATTATTTCGGTTAGTTTCAGTTTTGTTTATTCGAAGCTATTGTGATATTCGTGATTCTGTATTTCTTTTCCTAATGTGGAATTGACTTGCGGGGTGTGAACCGATAGTGAGAACAAGCGGTATGGGATGCACGAATACCAATTTTCGGGTTACTATCTGAGGGTTTGTGATACATTTCGGTGTGCTCACCAGTACTAGATCTTCGGGTAATTTGATGGACCTTCGGGTCAATCCGATTTTACGACCTTATGGTCATCTTATAAGGTATTGTATATTGATATTAGTACTGCCGAAGCTTCGAGCCATTCCGGTGTTAGCACATGCTGGCATAGCTTCGACTTGCCCTTCTAGTGGTTAGATTCAACAATCCGGTGATTTGTGTTTTACTGTGTTTATGGATGATTTCAATAGTTTGAGATGATTATTATTATCATATACACATATTGTTTTGAGTTATTCGAAGATACCTATGTGTGCATATGGTGATTTCATTTCTGCGTTTCGAACCCTTAAACGAGTTCCTGTGTTTGTGATTTCTATATTTACCGTGACCTAGACTCTCAACTGAGTTCTACAAGTTTTGTGATTCTTATTATTTATGTGACTTCTGATATTTCTGTGTGGTTTCTAAGCCTTCCATCGTGTGTTTATGTGATTCAAAGTATTAATTACCCTAATTGTAGAGTTAGGGTAATCTGTGTTGATGGAAATACCTGAGCCTGTGTTTGTATTTCTCATGAGTGAGTAGTGTATTAATTTCAAAAACTTATAATAGAGAAATCTATTATCTCGAGTGCATAGTAGTCCTTTCTGATGGAAAGGAATTATCGCATCTATGATACGAGTAAATTTATGACTGACAATTGATCAAATTTTCATATTATAATTGATACATTCAAACTAGACTGCGTATGTATTTATTGCGCGGGTCAGACGGAGTTATTTCATGTTATAGTTGTTGTTGATTCTTGGTTACCTGATACATTGAGATATTCCTTTGGAGCTATTACCTTAGTTTTGTAGACGTGTAACCGTGTCATTATATATTTATTCTTTTGGGATTCGTTGTATATGTGTATGGTTTATGTAAACCATTCGAGTATGTAGCACATGTATCTGTTGTATTTTGTTGATATACCCATACGTATTCTGTTATGTGATCTGTTATTGGTGATGTGTTGTAGTTTGTTCTGAATATGATCCTTAGCCATCGTAGTTTTATATTCGATGAATTGAGTACGTCGATCTACTTGAGGAAAGAAATATATATATATATATATATATATATATATATGTGTGTGTGTGTGTGTATGTATATATATACACACACTCAATTGACGTATTTGTTACCCATCTAATACGAAATTACGGAAGGCCGCCCTTAACCAACCTTATTATCCACTATAGTAGACAGTGTTCAGAGCCGGTCCTGGGACTTATGATGCCCCGTGCGATTTACTAAATGATGCCCTCAACATAAAATTTTGCACAATAATACTGAATAATATTTGTACTGTAAGGCATAGTTAATACCGAAAAATTTAATACTACTATTACAGCTTAACAGTGCAAACAAGATAAATAAAAAAACATGGTTATAATGCAAAAAAATCATGAATAATAAGGCTAAAGATGAAAGAAAAAAAATACATATAAGATTTGAATTGTTTCAACTACTAAAAATCATCGTTTGCTTCGTTTTGTACCACTAAAAAGTTAGCATTTCGTATTTCTACAAATTATGATATGGATAACATGATTATTTGTGAAAAATATTATTATAAAATAATAGACATAAGCAAAGGTTATTTCAGGTACGTTGTAGCGATGTCAATTCAAATGTTATTTCATCTACCAACCAACTATAGCATATCAACAACCATATTATGTGAACTCAGTAGTCATTATCCGTCGCAACACCAAATTAAAACTAATTTACTTCCACTAACTGCAGCATTTACTAATGGGTCGCTTAAGATAATTTTCTCTAAGGGTTATTACTTTTATATAAAATACAAAAACAGTCTGTCTTATAGCAATGACCATTTTAATTTTAACACTGCAGATTAAACTAGATTTTAATACTATAAATACACCGTCCAATATGATAGTTGTACTTAGAGTACTCCCATTTTTTAAATTTCGGATTAAAATTCAGAATTTTTAGCACAACGAAGAGAAGGAAAGTAGAAACATTTATAACGGAATGCACAAAAAATTTCAAATGTAGCTTGTATCTATGCCATTTATGTTAATTCTGGCTGTAAAGATCGTATAACATTTGCTTGCTTACTTAAACTGTCATGGATTAACAATTATGATAGAGCAAATAAAACAAGCAAAAAGGAACAGTCAGAGAACATAAAAGAAGGAGAAAAAAACCATCAATATCTTGAAGAGCAGCACAAAAATAACCCAAGAAGAAGAACAATGAAATACAAAAGAAAATCAAAATTATTTACCTCATAATTACTGTAGTTTGAGAATCTACAGTAGTGAGAAATTACACAGTCCTAATATGTATATAGCAATGATTTCTATCAAGAAATGACCTTCATAAAAATTCAGCATACGTAATGTTAAACAAAAATTAAACTAATTAGGATAATTAGAAAATTAAGATTTCCTACTTTAGATGTCAGATCTGAGATCCCCAATTCTTGTTCTGTCTACGCCTTTCTTCTCTAGCTCAGCCACAGCGTGTCTCCCTTCTTCTTCCTATTTCTTTCCTCGTTCCGTGAGTTCTTCCGCCTCAACTTTTTTTCACCTCACGCAATTTTGTTCGTCCACCTTTTTTTTTCCTTCACGCAGGATTCGATTTTTGATCTTGTACGCAATTTTTTTTGCTGCCCTCTGCCGGACTTCTGCCCAGTGCGGTGGCCCAGTTCGCACTGGGCCAGGGCCGGCACTAACAGTGTTACTCTGTAATACTCTTTATTAGGGTGGGTCTCGGGGTGGGGGGTTACAAGATCCATCCAGCATATAATCTATGTTTAATCGATACGGCCAAATAGCTTAGAAGAATAGAGATATATCCGGTGAGAAGATCTAGTAAATGGTTAGTCTAGCATTTGCACATGCACTTCAAACTATTAGTGTGTAATGCAAATTGTTTTATTGCAGTTTTTCTAGCATTTCATAATTTATAAAATATAAATAATATAAATTCATTTAACTATACTAATTTAAGATAATTAAAACAAAATAAAAATAATAACTAATCATAACAAAATAATTAAAATATCTCTTTCAAGTTACCCTTTCGTAGAAAAACACACATTTTCATTTTGTCAAACATTCTTCTTTTGTATCCCTTCCAAATGCTCCTTTCATTCAAGGAAAAAACACACCCTTAACGTTGTATGGAACATAGTTTTTTTGGGGTGACAAATGGTACAAATGCAAAAAAATCCAGGTGACATGTTCTTCATAATCAGTCCCACTGTATGGAACATAATTTTCTTTATCATTTTCCTTTAGTTTTCTTTTTAAATGCACATTGAGCACAAATAATAACATCAACATTTTCTTGAGAATATCAATGCATATCTGAAAATTCTGATTTTCATTCGCATTCGTATTCAAAACGAGAATAAATATTTGATACCCGAAAAAACAAACATGAACGTGGATAAGATGGCATCCACATTCAAAAATTATCCGCTCGATTTTTGCTAAGATTTTAGTTTATTTTATGTATATTTTAGTATAATTAAATATATATATATTTATTGTTTTATTAAATCAAATAGCTTATGTTATATATGCATTGAATGCATGTTGATTGTTCAAAAATATGTATTGTCCCCATATTTGTTGATTTTATACGTATTTATATCCATTGGAATTGAGAAAGGTAATTTTAAATCAAAATTTCCTATTTATATTCCATTAACTTATCGATCGTTGAAAGATAGGATTATCCGATAATCCATTCAATCTGCAAATACGGATATCCAATATCCTAAAATATTTTGGATGCAACATTGCTTGTATCCAAATGTATCCGTTGACAGGCATACATCTTCTTTTGAAGTACAAACTATGTACTTTTGTTTTCTATACATAAACACAAGAGAAGTATGTCAATTACACCTTGTTTTTGTTCATTATCAAACTAAGAACATCACATGTGTTGACTCAATCGCCAAAAGACAACCGAGCATTCAGTTCAACCCATTCTCATCAGCAAACTGCATTTCATCAGTAAATGAAACCATCAAATTTATCATGGAATAAAATATCATCTATACAATGCATCTGCATCAACTATGCTTTGATGCCCCTAATTCTTCGATTCCTAAGAAATGGTAGCTCTCAATTTCAAAACATGGATATTTCTCGAGAAGCTAATTACTTGATTACAAGTACAAGCATACAGAGGAATCTGCAGGAATACTAGATTTTTGCTAAAACAAAATTACCCAGGATTAACGCGAACTAGAAGCTGAGGCTGTTGGGTAGGGCCGGAGGGCGAACTGTTGGTTCCTGGGATAGACTCTTTTGCATAAGATCGAAGAGCGAAATTCAATTTCTCCATGGATGGCTACAGTTTCGGGGATTGGATGAAAATGCAATTTAGGGTTTTAACTCATTTTATGGGTTTTGTTGCAGAGTCCGAGGCCCCTTGTTTTGAAGTCTTCAGACAAAAGAATCCTGACCGTATGCAGGTAATTTATTTTAAAAGCGGTCTTTATACAAATTTGAAGTCACGAATTGCGCGAACTATTTACTTCGTCTCTCTTTATGTGAAAGGTAGTTTAAAAAAAAAAAAAAAAAAAAAAAAAAAAAAAGAAAAATAGAAAAGAAAAGAAAAGAAAGAAAGTTTTTTTTAATTACGTTTTGTGCCACGGTTTTATATCTAAATAGATTTTTCATGTTTTTATGTAAGACGTCATTATATAATACTGCGTCTCAGGCAGACTAAGATGTGATGCATCGTAATACATTACCCTCAGTGTATGCGCATGAACCAACAATGCATTGATTTAAACAGCGTACACCACTAGATGTTGATTAAAATCAACGTTCAACAAGAGAATGTTGATTAAATCAACGTTCGGGACTGGCTGCGTATAAAATTAACGTCCAACCTCTCAACTTTTTTTGCCCACTTTTCCCATTACTTTCACTTTTTATTCAAACTAACCGTCAGAATATCATTTCGTGTTATCAAAGGTGTTAGACATATCATTTCGTGTTATCAAAGGTGTTAGACATATCGTTCGGCAAGAGATAGAGGGAGGGATATGCTAGTCCACATCATATTGCTTACACCCTTAAGACGACAACTGATGACTTACGCATTCTACACTATCCACCCGGAGAGTACACGCTGTATGCTAACGACATTGGATACAATCGAGGTACAATACTGAAAAGCTTTTAATACATGACCGTTATGTTCATCATATGTTAGCAACAAAGAAATGGTATTTCTTACGTAGATCTATTGAATTTTTAAGTATAATAATTAGTCGTGAAATATTTAAGTAGTACAATAATCTCAAACAATTGTTTATTTTTTAGTCATTGTACGTCAGATTTCATGATAGTTTGGCAAAATTTATACTACAATACTACAATAGGCTTCCTCTTGTTTATCACCACATTTTGAATTGATGTTATCTCACACTTGTTTTGGTCTACCACTTGTTAAAGTTGATATGACAATATTCTACATCGATATTATTTGCAACTTATTTAAGACGATGTGGTAACACCATGACTGGTTTGCTTACCACTTGTCGAATTTTAGATGACCACACTCTGAATTGATGCTACCGCCCACTTGTTGAAGACGATATGACAACACTCTGAACTGTTTGTCTGTAACTTGTTAAAGTCAAGAAGACCACTATTTAGATTGATGTTGTCTGCCACTTGTTAAAGTTGATATGACAACACTTAATAATCTTTTTTTGCCACTTGATTCACTTATATACAATAACTCGAATCCATTGCAAATACCGTAATATATTATTCTTTCTTTCTCTCATACTTAAATACCATAATGACTTCTAAGAATACTTCACATTTTCTCAAATGTATTATGACATTTGATAGTGATCCAGACAAGGAAGATATCATACAAGAGGAAGCCAAGGACCTACAAAGTATAATTGACCTATGTCACGAAAGTTATGGCTTCACATCCAGGAAACACAGCGGATCGATCATCGATCAGAAATATGTAAACCATAACTAATTTATCTTTCGTAAAACTCTTATGAAAGATTATTTCAATCCAAATTGCACTTGTAGACCAGATATGTTCAGAATAAGATTTAGAATGAGAAGAGATTCATTTCTAATAATTTTAATCGATATTCAAAACAACAATAAACATTTTATTCAAAAATCAGATGCTACTAAAATGCTGGGTCTTAATGGTAGACAAAAAAAGACTGCGACATAGAGGATGCTAGCTTATGGCATCCCCGCAGATGCATTGGATGATGCATACCATATCGTTGAGAGTACCATATTAGAAATGTTCGATAAACTCTGTCAGGCCATGGCGAACGTTTTCAGCATTGAGTACCTTAGATGTTTGAATGAGGATGAAGCGGTGCAGACCAGAGAAGTAAAGGAGAGTAGAGGATGACATGACATGCTAGGAAGTCTCGATTATATGCATTGAATATAGAAGAAATGCGTGTAAAGTGTATCATGGAGCTTATAATAGCAAAGAAAAAAGACCAACTATTATTTGAAAGTTGTTGACTTGTATGATTTATGGATATGACATGCTTTTTATGAATGTTTGAATCTAACATTGCCATGCTTGTTTAATTATCTAACGCTTGGCAAGGTTACTTCAGTGACATTTACTATTGGGTAGAATACTTACAACCATAGATATTACCTTGGCAATGAGATTCACCGGAAATGGAGCATCATTGTGAAAACGTGTCAAAATTCAATAACAACAAAACAAGCGGAATTTGTTGTAATGCAAAAGGTACATAGAAAAAAAATATGTAGGAAGACCTTTTGATGTTCTTCAATCCAAATACGGTTAGCAATCCTTGCCAATTGCGATATCGAGAAAAATGATGCCCAGTCATATTTGCATGTATCATCTTGCATAATGTGATTATTGAAGACAAAGAGATATAGACGAAAAACATAGTCACTACTACAATGATAATGCAACGCAAATGCTAGAAATATTCCATGATGTCATTCTTATAACCGAAGAAGTTTTCAATGTTCGTGTGTACATCAACTTTTATTCTGAGACACACAACTTCACAATCGAATACAAAAAGATATTATGAATCATGTTTACAATTACTTTGGACATTGTTCGTAATGACCCAATCTTTTGATCCTCAAAATTCAACACCACTATATCTGTGATATTTACGTGTTAAACACTGTGCAATTAATACTCCGCTATTACCCCGCCATACCTCCGCTATATCATGTAGCGGATTTCTACCGCTATGTTATTTCCATATAGTCTCTGAAATAGTCTTTCTACTATAAGCCCCATGATATTTTGAAATTCTTGATATATCACATCATTTCAGTTATATTCCACTATTTCAGTTGAATCTTCTATAAAAGAAATGAGTTGAAAAATGACATGTTTGAAATTTATAAAATAGAAATTTTCAACATATATTTTCCAATACTATAATATTCTTTTAAATTTAATCAAGTTAAATAAAAGTTTACATTTATTTACATATATTTGCACATGCTTTTATTTAAAATTAAGAATGTGCTAACTATATTTAAATTGAATGTTAATTTTCATTTTATTTATCATTTATATATTTGTTAAAGCTTTAAATACGAGTTTTATATGTTATTTTAGACTCATCTATTATATCCCGCTATTTCCTCGTTTTATCCTCGCTGCAAATTTTTGTACCTCCATCACATTAGATCCGCTAAGCGCTTTAACTGCACGGGTTGAACATTCAACTGCCGAAAAGACAGAGTTTTAGACGAAAAAGAAAGAAAGGGCAGATTAGAGTCTCATAGCATTACGAATAATCTATAGCATACAATAATCCTTACCCAATAGAAAGACTTATATATATATACAACAAACAAACATACATTAGAGTGCTATAGTATAAATCAGCCTAGACAGTGACCATAGTTCATCCTCACAAATGCTAGTAAATAACAACAAATGTAGTAGAAAATGAAATAATTTACAAGTATGTCCTAGACCTTTAGTTCCTCTCCTGAAGCTTCGAAGCTCTAACAACCCGGATTTTTAATAATGAATATTTAATTAATTTAAATATTTAAAATGATTAATTTTAAGAGTTAACGACTTGGAATTAATGTAAATGAGAATTTGGATGTCGATTTAACTTGAAATTTAAATTGTTGAGTTTAAAATCCAAATTTGTTTAGTTTGAAGCTATGTAAAATTATATTTGAATATAAACGATAATAAATTATTATCATACAAATTGTGTGTTTTGAAATTGAATAATTAATCAATTTTCGTTAACATGTAAAAATGGTCATTTTTCAAATGATCTCGGAATTTGATGATACCAGTTTCATTAGATCCGAAATGGTTAATTTTTATAAATTCTCGTATCAATCAGAGTTATTATGTGAGCGTATGAATTATAAACGCGTATCGATGAACCATTTGAAATTAAAATAGTGTTTTTTTGCTAATGGTCTCGGAATTTGATGAAATTAATTTCATCGAGTCCAGAGTATTGTAATATAGTAGAATGTTAGTTTTCATGATCATCAGGCGAAGTATGTGATCGTGCGAACTTATAACGCTTGATAAGATTGTAAGTGAATGTAATATATAAAAATATCTATAACTTTTGCCTATAAATAACAATCTAACACCTGAAAACCTAATCTTATCTTCTGTAAAATTTAAATAGTGGCTGCCATTCTTAATTCTTTCTTCAAATTAAATTTCGTACTATAGTTAACGAAAACAAAAGATTTTAGATTCGTTGAGCTCCTACATTCGACAACTTCAACTTGATATGCTTTTTAATGGGTGCGACGTGATTCTATGGATCTCGAAAATTCACAACGATGATTAGGGCTTGGGTTCGTCATCATAGGGGATGGCCGGAGGTCGATTGGACGTTACGGTTTAGTTCGTTGCAGAAAATGGCATCCATAGGCGGAGTTTGGGGGCTTCGTTCCAAAAAGTATCGATGTTACTGTCGGGGGCAGCGAAAGAAGGTGATACTAGGCGGTTGTGGAGGTGTTAGTCGAGCTCAGCGCGACAAGAAGGTTCGGTCAGCCTCATTTGGAGAGACGTGGCTTTATATTGGTGGTCGCAACACGTAATAGTGTCAGCAAGCAGCAGGTCACAACCTCTAGGCGAAGTCAAGCTTGATCTGGGGTTGGCGATTGGATGTAGGGGGAAGCGGGGAGTCAGTTGTTGATAATAGTAGCTGTGAGTGACGACCAAGGTGATGGGGAATTTTGGCCTAAGGAGGCGGTCATGGACTGGAAGAAAGAAGACGGGTTCGTGAAGCTTAAAGTTGGGGAAGATAATTAAGTGAGTGTAAGAACCCGTAACTTCCTGGTGAAGGAAAGAGCGGATACTTCGAGAACAACACACATCGGAACGCAGACAGAAGAACATTTCAATGCCTATTACAACAATTCATCAGAATACAAGAATATACAGAGTATTAAAAAATAATATACATTATAAAATTATCAGAGATTACAATAAATTGCATAGCAGCGGAAAATAATACAAAACACAACTAGAAGTAATACACGGATACAGAGCTTTCCGAGTATCGTTCCAGCTGTAAATCAGGATCCTGTGAATATAAATCTGCAAAACCAAAACTACTAGCTGCCCGTGTCAAAATAAGGCACCCAGAGTTTAGGTTAAAACAATAAACTCCAGGTCAGTCATGTGACTGGTGTGAGAACTAAAACAGTTATTAATCTTTATTTTAAAGTTAGGTAAATCAAGGGACCACGCCGTATAACACGGAATGAGTTTCCTCCCAAGAATACCAGTGCATAAAACAAACAGCGCAATGCTAAATAAAGAAAAATGAAGCTATTATAAGACCCAGGTCCCATCACATAATGCAACGCAAGCCGGAGGATAGGGTTTTTACCTTATAATAGCCAAGAATGCTTGATACACTAAATTTCATCTTTTGATTCCTAATCAGAATCCAACCGTAAATTAGTAAGAGAACGATTCCCTAAGTATTAACCCCGAAGGCCGAAACCAACATCAGACCAATACCCAGGAAACCACCCATCTTAGCTCGTTTCCAGTTAGTTTCTGATTTTATATACAATCATAAATATCAATCATAGGCGGCATGGGTACCATATATCATGTCGCCATATTAGGCTCTACAATCAAAACCGCAAATGTCACGTATTTGGAAATTGGGTTTCCATCTATGAACCAAGGCAAAAGATAGTCCTTACCGATTCGAGACAATCTAGCCCATGTCTCAGGATGAGAGCTCGAGTGACCCTTGGATCATTAGGGCTGGTCCACCGATATGGATTAAAATGCCTGAACACTGCGTTTCCCCACCCTTTGGGGCGTAAATAAGCCAACAAATGACTCCATCGGCTTTACATAGTCACCGATATATCTGAGGCACCTCGCAAACCAACAACCATATAAGTCAAACTCGTCAGGGCATGTAAAACCACTGACGCCACTTCGAGCTAGAAGGAAACGCATGTCCTCCCTAAGGTCCTCTCCCGTTTCTGGTTCACTACCGGGGTGTGAGGCTCGCGAATCAACGCTACACAAAGCTATGCCACAAAGGCTGTGCTTTGATCATCAACCACAAGACTTTGCTTTTCAACAAAAGCCTTGATCATTTGCATCTTAACATGCCACACAGGCAAACCACTCCATGCAACCAATATCCATCAATCACACAGAATGATATCCAATGTCAGACACACAGTCCATTTACAAGTCCGTTCTGGGTCTGAATGGAACCGGAGGCACCTAGTACCCCGCATATCCATCGATCTCCAAGTACGTCTGGACGACCACTAGCTGATTCCCTCCTCTTGGGTGTACGACCCAATCAAGATCATCAGTAACCACCCAAACGACATGAAGTCCTCCGGTCTTCGACCACCGTCTTCATCTTCGACTCATCGTCGAATCAGTTATTCAGAATGGGATAAACCCGGTCTTTCTGAATAACTCGCGTATATAATAAACATGTGTTATATAAACACAATATACGCCTCATTCCAATTCATCAGTCACTAACCGCAAATTAGCAAGAGAATAATTCCCTAAATATTAACCCCGAAGGCCGAAACCAACATCAGACCAATACCCAGGAAACCATTCTGCTTAGCTAACCTACAGTTAGTTTCCAAATTTCACATTCTTAGGGAAAGGTTCCCATTAATTTTATCAAAGATAAATTCTTTTAAATTTATTCTTTAATCTTCCTTTGAATATCACTTCAAACTAGTCGGGATTAGCGAACCACACCGAAGTAATCATTTATTTTATTTCCCAATCCCAACCTATTCATCCCCTGAAGTAAAACTGGTCATACTTCATATCTAACACCACGGTGTTATCGGTAAATTCAATTACCATTTCATGTTCAAATCTAATTAAAGATTTAACTATCGCCTGGAGCAAAACTGGTGATACTCCATTCTCGATCATTTCAATCTAATTAAAGATTCATTAAAACTCCACTTAGTTTTAATCTTTGACTGGGTTAAAGAATCAATGTCATTTAAAACACGGTTCACGATAAACCCCAAAATCACATCACATTTCAATCAGTCCTTAACCGTAAATTAGTGAGTGAGCAATTCCCTAAGTATTAACCCCGAAGGCCAAAACCAACATCAGATCAATACCCCAGAAACCATTCAACTTTACTAATCTCCAGTTAGTTTCTGATTTTCTTAACTCCTTTGGGTCTAAGAACAATATTATTGAAGATACCGTTCACGACAACCCAAAATCACATTCCATTAATTATCGGATTAAAGAACAAGTGTTATTTAAAACACTGTGCACGATAAACCCAAAAATCAATACCAATCCAATTCCAATTAACTATTATTTAATTGGTACACTTCATTAAATCTAAATAAAAAGATTTAATCTTTTTCTCAACTGGGCTTAAGAACAGTGTTAATGAAGACACCATTCACGACAATCCCAAATCACATTTGATATTACATACAAGGCTCTGAATAGAAAATATATCGGCTTATATTCAATATCAAATTCTACGACTAACAAATATTGTATTGGAAATAACGATATCTATACATCTTTCAAATTTCCATAACGCTATCTGTATAATCACGAAATCCAACGTCGAAATATTCCAAAGACAATTTCGATTCAAATCCATTCCAATTCAATTATTGGAAATTCTGGTTACTTTTAAAACCCTTTTAAAATTCAATTTATTTATTTAAAAATAAATAGAATTATAATTCTAGTTCAAAACTAGTTCATTTCGATAAAAATCTATTTTTATCTTTTCAAATATGGAGTTTTTCATCCCAATTCTTCCCAAATCATTTCTTATGATTTTACACAAATTATTACTATTTTTAATAATTTTATCAAGGCCCGTACAGTCGATTTCCATCAACGGCCATCGAACTGCACTTACAACGACCTTTTCCAAATTTTATTTGGACATAATTCAAATCCAACCGTTAGATTTAAAATCTCTAATATTCGTTAAAAAGCTCTTTTCGATACGAACCCAACGGTTCTGGTTTAAGGAGAATCCGACGGTCGGATCTCCCGCAATATCCATTCGAAGTCAATGGTCGAAATTTGCGAACTGTCCCGGCGCGGCGTGTTCTATTCAGGGCATTGTATTATATATATAAAATATATAATATATACTTCGTTGATTTCCTTTCGAAACGAATTTTATAAATCGTTTTAAATTCGTTTTCAAAATGATTTCAACTTCCATCTCGAATTCAAATCAAAATTGAATCTTTCCAATATAAATTCGTTTTAAATTCATTTCAACTCGATTTCAATTCAAATCCATTTCAATTCAAATCGGTTTTTATTTAAATCGATTTCAGTTCAATTTCAATACGTTTTAAATTCAATTCAAAAAGATTTCAATTCTATTTCGATCTAATTTGAATTTCAATTCTTTTCAATTTAATTTGAATTTCAATTTAATTCGAATTTCAATTCATTTCAATTATATTCGAATTTCTATTCATTTCAAATATCAGATTTTGAAATCACTTTCGATGTTCATTATAAAATGGATAAGATCGATATAAATATCGTTCACGTCAAAATGGCGTAAATCTAATCAACACGGCTTCATATATTTCTATTTTCAAATATTCTATTTCAAATATTTCTTTTTCAAATATTTCTATTTCAAATATTTCTATTCAAATATTCTATTTCAAATATTCTATTTCAAAACTGGAATGAGGCCTAATCAATTACCATATAATGTTAATTATATGGATTTTCTACAACACATGTATAAAATAACAACGATAAATAATCAACCATCATCCAGAGTGCGTTCTACACTGTATATGCATCAAATATAAATATTTAACGCTTATAACAGCCTGTCAATCAATCGATCGACATACAGCTAATTACTGGGACTAGTGTATGTCATATATCATCCCAATACCCGTGTGGGGTTTTCAAACAATCAAACACAGATTTTATTTGTGCAGTTGGGCGATGTGTAAAATTTATTGTCCCAATCAATATCAGTCAAATGTGTGTATATAAACAAATCCTTCGATTTGTTTATATTTATTTCATTTTAAATACACGTTAAAAATTCTATTTTCAACTATAAAATATTTTTAACTATATAAATATTTTATTTCATTTCACATCACATCACACAATCAACTACACATCAAAATCAAACAAACGAGCATACAATCCGTCCATGGTCTGTGGACGACGGGTGTCGGGTGCTATAAACACCGTCTGCGTCCTAGTATATATTTTTAACTAGAAATTTAAGTTAAAGGTGAGGAGTTCTCATTGACTAGCTAAACCAAACGCCACGACTCTTCATATGTAGGAAATCTTTGCAGTGCTCGTCTTTTGCCACTTTCGTCGTCCGTATTCACTACATAAATAAAAATCGAATTTTTACTTCGTTATTCAATATATAAAAATCGAATTTTTACTTCGTTATTCAATATATAAAAATCGAATTCTTATTTCGCTATTCAATATATAAAAATCGAATTTTTACTTTGCTATTCAATATATAAAAATCTAATTTTTATTTGTCATTCAAATAAATAAAAATCAAATTTTAATATGTTATTTATATAAATAAAAATCAATCTTTCTATGCTATATATATAAATAAAAATCATATTTTCACCGTTTCTTCATATATATAAAAATTATATTTCTATGCAACTAAAAATCTCATCTTTACTTTTCTAAAAATCTAATCTTTATCATTGATAAAATTCATATCTTTATCGAGACGAAAACCTAATCTCTAAACACTAAAAGTCGAATCTTCCTTTAATGTAAAAATCTATTTTTTAACTCGCCTACATATGAATAAAAATCAGATTTTTATATGCGCTATTATATTTTTAATCCTAAAAAATAAAGTAAACGCAAATAAATTAAAAAAAGTCACCGTTTAAAAGGGGTAGGAGGGTTTACTGCTGCTCGCTGGCCTGGAGGGGGTTCACCATCGAAGGTGGGGGCCGAGGAGGGGCGCGCAGGCTATCGAGGTGGCGGCTGAACTGGTGGTGGGGCTTGGGTTTGGGCGCCGGCTCCATTTGGGTCGATTTGGGACTCGAGGGGGTCGATCATCGGGGGGGGGGGGGGGGGGGGGGTCTGGCCAGGCGCGGCGGCTCTGACGGGGGAGGGGGGCGGCGCGCGATTTGGTTTGTTTGTTTTTTTCCTTTTCTCCTGAAATGAAATAGAACCGGGGGGGGGGGGCTGAGGGTATAGGAGGTAGGGAGATTTTTTTAATTTATTTATTTAATTATTTCAAAAAGCAACTTTTAATTTCGGCCTCGAAATCGAACCCACCGACTGTCGTCCATAGCTAATTATCCCCATTCCGAACACAATAGGTTATGTATCGTAAGCTGATTCGATTGTTTCGATCAGTTTTCGTCAAAATCAAAATATAAATATATATATTGAATTTGAACGCACATTTCAATTTACTGGGGCCACATACAACCTCTAAAAATTCCTCAAAAATATTTTCTAGCTTCGTATTAACGATACGGTCCTAACAAAACTAGTTTCGTTGAATTTCGAGATCGTTTGAAAAATGGCCATTTTCCAATCGATTAAAATCAACTAAAACCGGCCAAACGCGTTTTCCTTTGCCACGCTCACATATTGATTCGAAAAATTACGAATTTTGGAACCTAGCAATAACTTGACATCACGGATCCAACAAAAGTGGTTTCGTCGAAAACTGAGGTCGTTTGCAAAATTTCTATTTTTAAGGGCCAGAATTCCATAGCGACTATTCTGAATTTTCAACTGGACATATCTTTTGATTCCCGCTATGAAATTTCAATTTCGAGGATTCGTTGGAAAGATGTTCTCAATTAGATTGTAATATTTTTGGTTTCACTAAAATCCGGTTTATTTTGCACCCGGTACATTCATTTGAAATTTGAAATCAAATTATCGAACTACCGCGCCATTTTCAATTCCTTTTATAATTAAAATAAAAATTTTATATTCTAACGGCGACATATATAAATATATACGTTCTAATTCTATTTGAAATAAATTTTTTGTCGTTAATATTTTAAATAATTCATTTCAAATAATCTAAATTCGCTAAAACTGCCAAAATAAATTTTTTAAATTAGCTCAGATTTCCGGGTTATTACAATCTTCCCTACTTAAAACTTTTCGTCCCCGAAAAGGAACGAAGCCGAAAGTTGTTTAACAAATCAACTCAACCTTCATTATTTTCTTTACGGCTCAAGTTCTTCAACTTTTCAGTTTCTAAGAACTTTTCAAATTTTTCAAAAATTTGGCTAACACCCTAAATTTTCGAAAAATTTCGCCATAACCTCCCCTGCACCGGGGACTTTGGGATATTTCATATAGCCTCCCATGGCCTTCTTCAATCCAAAAGAAAAGGGAAAAGCCAATCGGCTCATAAAATCATCATCACCCAAACAAAACAGTAAGTTATGATAAACATGTACCAATTTGTCGGGCAAGCAATTTTATTCTTCTGCTCTAACCTCCTTGCTATGAACTGTTCAATGTAAGTACATGTACATGCATGCAAATGCGATAAATTTTCCATATAATTTACTATTTGGTTCAAATTGGCTATATGGTTCAAATTAATTAATCAAACAACACAACCATCAATCAATTAGTTGATTAGCTTTTCAAATTCATATTTTTGATACATAGTCCAAAAATCAGATTTTTGATGCCAAATCACAACAATAGGCCCTATCTAATTTTGGTTCTCACACCAGTCAATTGGAATCATATAGAAATCTCACTTTTGAAACACGAAAATAAATTCTAATGATGACACGTCAATCATTAGAATCATGTCCGAGCGACGAGAGTGTGATTCTATATCTATCGAATATATTTGAGGCTTCAATACACGTGGATCAGACGTATACTAAAATCTCTATATATTTGATTGCCCAAATCAATATAAATAAATAGTCAAATACGTATAATTGATTTAAATTTTCAAAACAAAAATTTGTTTTCATTTTAAAAAATATACTCTTCACACTCATTCTAGGATACTACTGATCCCATCTTTAACGAGTCATTCCCATTGGATATTACTAATCCAATATCTGATGAATTCTTTCGTATGGTTCTAATGTGTCTTGTTCTATGAGCTTTGTAAACCAAAGCTCTGATACCAACTGTAAGAACCCGTAACTTCCCGATGAAGGAAAGAGTGGATACTTCGAGAACAACACACATCGGAACGCAGACAGAAGAACATTTCAATGCCTATTACAACAATTCATCAGAATACAAGAATATACAGAGTATTAACAAATAACATACATTATAAAATTATCAGAGATTACAATAAATTACATAGCAGCGGAAAATAATACAAAACACAACAAGAAGTAATACACAGATACAGAGCTTTCCGAGTATCGTTCCAGCTGTAAATCAGGATCCTGTGAATATAAATCTGCAAAACCAAAACTACTAGCTGCCCGTGTCAAAATAAGGGCACCCAGAGTTTAGGTTAAAACAATAAACTCTAGGTCAGTCATGTGACTGGTGTGAGAACTAAAATAGTTATTAATCTTCATTTTAAAGTTAGGTAAATCAAGGGACTACGCCGTATAACACGGAACGGGTTTCCTCCCAAGAATACCAGTGCATAAAACAAACAGCACAATGCTAAATAAAGAAAAATGAAGCTATTATAAGACCCAGGTCCCATCACACAATGCAACGCAAGCCGGAGGATAGGGTTTTTACCTTATAATAGCCAAGAATGCTTGATATGCTAAATTTCATCTTTTGATTCCTAATCAGACTCCAACCGTAAATTAGTAAGAGAACGATTCCCTAAGTATTAACCTCGAAGGCCGAAACCAACATCAGACCAATACCCAGGAAACCACCCATCATAGCTCGTTTCCAGTTAGTTTCTGATTTTATATACAATCATAAATATCAATCATAGGCGGCATGGGTACCATATAACATGTCGCCATACTAGTCTCTACAATCAAAACCGTAAATGTCACGTATTTGGAAATTGGGTTTCCATCTGTGAACCAGGGCAAAAGATAGTCCTTACCGATTCAAGACAATCTAGCCCATGTCTTAGGATCAGAGCTCGAGTGACCCTTGGATCGTCAGGGCCGGTCCACCGATGTGGATTAAAATGCCTGAACACTGCGTTTACCCACCCTTTGGGGCGTAAATGAGCCAACAAATGACTCCATCGGCTTCACATAGTCACCGATATATCCGAGCGCCTCGCAAACCAACAACTATATAAGTCAAAATCGTCAGGGCGTGTAAAACCACTGACGCCATGCATGTCCTCCCTGAGGTCCTCTCCCATTTCTAGTTCACTACCGGGGTGTGAGGCTCGCAAACCAACGCTACACAAAGCTATGCCACACAGGCTGTGCTTTGATCATCAACCACAAGACTTTGCTTTTCAACAAAATCCTTGATCATTTGCATCTTAGCATGCCACATAGGCAAACCACTCCATGCAACCGATATCCATCAATCACACAGAATGATATCCAATGTCAGACACACAGTCCATTTACAAGTCCGTTTTGGGTCTGAACGGAACCAGAGGCACCTAGTACCCCGCATATCCATCGATCTCCAAGTACGTCTGGACGACCACTAACTGATTCCCTCCTCTTGGGTGTACGGCCCAATCAAGATCATCAGTAACCAACCAAACGACGTGAAGCCCTCTAGTCTTCGACCATCGTCTTCATCTTCGACTCATCGTCGAATCAGTTATTCAGAATGGGATAAACCCGGTCTTTTTGAATAACTCGCGTATATAATAAACAAGTGTTACACAAACACAATATACGCCTCATTCCAATTCATCAATCACTAACCGCAAATTAGCAAGGGAATAATTCCCCAAATATTAACCGCGAAGGCCGAAACCAACATCAGATCAATACCCAGGAAACCATTCTGCTTAGCTAACCTACAGTTAGTTTCTAAATTTCACATTCTTAGGGAAAGGTTCCCATTAATTTTATCAAAGATAAATTTTTTTAAATTTATTCTTTAATCTTCCTTTGAATATCACTTCAAACTAGTCGGGATTAGCGAACCACACCGAAGTAATCATTTATTTCCCAATCCCAACCTATTCATCCCCTGAAGTAAAACTGGTCATACTTCATATCTAACACCACGGTGTTATCGGTAAATTCAATTACCATTTCACGTTCAAATCTAATTAAAGATTTAACTATCGCCTGGAGCAAAACTGGTGATACTCCATTCTCGATCATTTCAATCTAATTAAAGATTCATTAGAACTCCACTTAGTTTTAATCTTTGATTGGGTTAAAGAATCAGTGTCATTTAAAACACGGTTCACGATAAACCCCAAAATCACATCACATTTCAATCAGTCCTTAACCGTAAATTAGTGAGTGAGCAATTCCCTAAGTATTAACCCCGAAGGCCGAAACCAACATCAGGTCAATACCCCAGAAACCATTCAACTTAACTAATCTCCAGTTAGTTTCTGATTTTCTTAACTCCTTTGGGTCTAAAAAGTGTATTATTGAAGATACCGTTCACGACAACCCAAAATCACATTCCATTAATTATCGGGTTAAAGAACAAGTGTTATTTAAAACACTGTTCACGATAAACCCAAAAATCAATACCAATCCAATTCCAATTAACTATTATTTAATTGGTACACTTCATTAAATTTAAATAAAAAGATTTAATCTTTTTCTCAACTGGGCTTAAGAACAGTGTTAATGAAGACACCATTCACGACAAACCCAAATCACATTTGATATTGCATACAAGGCTCTGAATAGAAAATATATCGGCTTATATTCAATATCAAATTCTACGACTAACAAATATCGTGTTGAAAATAACGATATCTATACATCTTTCAAATTTCCATAACGCTATCTGTATAATCACGAAATCCAACGTCAAAATATTCCAAAGACAATTTCGATTCAAATCCATTCCAATTCAATTATTGGAAATTCTGGTTACTTTTAAAACACTTTTCAAATTCAATTTATTTATTTAAAAATAAATAGAATTATAATTCTAGTTCAAAACTAGTTCATTTCGGTAAAAATCTATTTTTATCTTTTCAAATATGGAGTTTTTCATCCCAATTCTTCCCAAATCATTTCTTTTGATTTTACACAAATTATTACTATTTTTAATAATTTTATCAAGGCCCGTACAGTCGATTTCCATCAACGGCCGTCGAACTGCACTTACAACGACCTTTTCCAAATTTTATTTGGACATAATTCCAAATCCAACCGTTAGATTTCAAATCTCTAATATTCGTTAGAAATCCCTTTTCGATATGAACTCAACGGTTCCGATTTTAGGAGAATTCGACGGTCGGATCTCCCGCAATATCCATTCGAAGTCAATGGTCGAAATTCGCGAACTGCCACGGCGCGGCGCATTCTATTCAGGCCATTATATTATATATGTAATATATATAATATATACTTCGCCAGTTTCCTTTCGAAATGAATTTTATAAATCGTTTTAAATTCGTCTTCAAAACGATTTCAATTTCCAACTCAAATTCAAATCAAAATTGAATCTTTCCAATATAAATTCGTTTTAATTTCATTTCAACTCGATTTCAATTCAAATCCATTTCATTTCAAATCGGTTTTTATTTAAATCGATTTCAGTTCAATTTCAATACGTTTTAAATTCAATTCAAAACGATTTCAATTCTATTTCGATCTAATTCGAATTTCAATTCTTTTCAATTTAATTCGAATTTCAATTTAATTCGAATTTAATTCAAATTTTAATTCATTTCAATTATATTCGAATTTCTATTCATTTCAAAATATCAGATTTTGAAATCACTTTCGATGTTCATTATAAAATGGATAAAATCGATATAAATATCGTTCACCTCAAAATGGCGTAAATCTAATCAACACGGCTTCATATATTTCTATTTTTAAATATTCTATTTCAAATATTTCTTTTTCAAATATTTCTATTTCAAATATTTCTATTCAAATATTCTATTTCAAATATTCTATTTCAAAACTGGAATGAGGCCCAATCAATTACCATATAATGTTAATTATATGGATTTTCTACAACACATGTATAAAATAACAACGATAAATAATCAACCATCATCCAGAGTGCGTTCTACATTGTATATGCATCAAATATAAATATTTAACGCTTATAACAGCCTGTCAATCAATCGATCGACATACAGCTAATTATTGGGACTAGTGTATGTCATATATCATCCCAATACCCGTGTGGGGTTTTCAAACAATCAAACACAGATTTTATTTGTGCAGTTGGGCGATGTGTAAAATTTATTGTCCCAATCAATATCAGTCAAATGTGTGTATATAAACAAATCCTTCGATTTGTTTATATTTATTTCATTTTAAATACACGTTAAAAATTCTATTTTCAACTATAAAATATTTTTAACTATATAAATATTTTATTTCATTTCACATCACATCACAAAATCAACTACACATCAAAATCAAACAAACGAGCATACAAGCCGTCCATGGTCTGTGGACGACGGGTGTCGGGTGCTACTAAACACCGTCTGCATCCTAGTATATATTTTTAACTAGAAATTTAAATTAAAGGTGAGGATTTCTCACCGACTAGCTAAACCAAACGCCACGACTCTTCATATGTAGGAAATCTTTGCAGTGCTTGTCTTTTGCCACTTTCGTCGTCTGTATTCACTACATATATAAAAATCGAATTTTTACTTCGCTATTCAATATATAAAAATCAAATTTTTATTTCGTTATTCAATATATATAAATGGAATTTTTACTTCGTTATTCAATATATAAAAATCGAATTCTTATTTCGCTATTCAATATATAAAAATCGAGTTTTTACTTTGCTATTCAATATATAAAAATCGGTTTTTTATATGTCATTCAAATAAATAAAAATCAAAATTTTATATGTTATTTATATAAACAAAAATCAATCTTTCTATGCTATATATATAAATAAAAATCATGTTTTTACCGTTACTTCATATATATAAAAATTATATTTCTATGCAACTAAAAATCTCGTCTTTACTTTTCTAAAAATCTAATCTTTATCATTGATAAAATTCATATCTTTATCGAGACGAAAACCTAATCTCTAAACACTAAAAGTCGAATCTTCCTCTAATGTAAAAATCTAATTTTTAACTCGCCTACATATGAATAAAAATCAGATTTTTATATACGCTATTATATTTTTAATCCTAAAAAATAAAGTAAACACAAATAAATAAATAAAAAACTCACCGTTTAAAAGAGGTAGGAGGGTTTACTGCTGCTCGCTGGCATGGAGGGGGTTCACCATCGAAGGTGGGGGCCGAGGAGGGGCGCGTAGGCTGTCGAGGTGGCGGCTGAACTGGTGGTGGGGCTTGGGAGCCGGCTTCATTTGGGTCGATTTGGGACTCGAGGGGGTCGATCGTCCGCGGGGAGGGGGGGGGCTCTGGCCTGGCGCGGCCGCTCTGACGGAGGGGGGGGCGTGATTAGGTTTGTTTCTTTTTTCTTTTTTTCCTTTTCTCCTGAAATGAAATAGAACGGGGGGGAGGGGGGGCTTAGGGTATAGGAGGGAGGGAGATATTTTATTTTTATTTATTTATTTAATTATTTCAAAAAGCAACTTTTAATTTCGACCTCGAAATCGAACCCACCAACTGTCATCCATAACTAATTACCCCCATTCCGAACACAATGGGTTATGTATCGTAAGCTGATTCGATCGTTTCGATCAGTTTTCGTCAAAATCAAAATATAAATTTATATATTGAATTTGAACGCACATTTCAATTTATTGGGGCCACATACGACCTCTAAAATTCCTGAAAAATATTTTCTAGCTTCGTATTGATGATACGGTCCTAACAAAACTAGTTTCGTCGAATTCCAAGATCGTTTGAAAAATGGCCATTTTCCAGTCGATTAAAATCAACTGAAATCGGCCAAACGCGTTTTCCTTTGCCACGCTCACATATTGATTCGAAAAATTACGAATTTTGGAACCTAGAAATAACTTGACATCGTAGATCCAACAAAAGTGGTTTCGTCGAAAACCGAGGTCGTTTGCAAAATTTCTATTTTTAAGGGCTTGAATTCCATAGCGACTATTCTGAATTTTCAACTGAACATATCTTTTGATTCCCGCTATGAACTTTCAATTTCCCGGATTCGTTGGAAAGATGTTCTTAATTAGATTGTAATATTATTGGTTTCACTAAAATCCGGTTTATTTTGCACCCGGTACATTCATTTGAAATTTGAAATCGAATAATCGAACTACCGCACCATTTTCAATTCCTTTTATAATTAAAATAAATTTTTTATATTCTAACGACGATGTATATATAAATATATACGTTCTAATTCTATTCGAAATAAATTTCTCGTCGTTAATATTTAAAATAATTCATTTTAAATAATCAAAATTCGCTAAAACTGCCAAAACAAAAATTTTAAATTGGCTCGGATTTCCGGGTTATTACAGTGAGGGGATTAAGGTGTTAGTCAAGTAATTAAATTGCTAATGACCTTTCTAATTATTTTAATGTATGTTTAAACTTGTAACAGCCGTATTTATTTCACATGAAATCAGGTCTGGACAAAACGAGTTACGTTGGAATCGTATCGACGAACACTACACGTAGGAACTGCATTAGTGTAATTCTAAGTGGTTTGGAATTTTGTCTAATTTCAAACGTCTATTTGAAATTAGATAAAACGACGCGAAATCATCAAAATTGTAATGGCTGGTGAGTTAACTCTCACAATTTCTAGAATACTGTGTATGTTGTTATTTCGTGTAATAATATTCACTGTTGTTAGTATAAATTGTGTGTTTGGATGCTTTGGATGATTATTGCTTTGTTGGTGATTGTCGATATTTATATTTTCGTCTGTGAATGGATGACCTTTGACACTACCTGCTTTTAAGCAGAATATTCATCTTAGATGAATTAGATCAGAATTTCTATTCCATATACATATATAAACAGATATATGAGCTGTGATACAGTGGGACATGTTGGAGGGATCCAACAACAATTCCTCAATGTTTTGGATGTTACTCGTCTTCATATTATTCAAATATGAACTGTTCAACCTAAGTAAAGTTAAATATGTTTTGGATGTCGATTGTTGAATTAAAATTCGACACTGCTCTGTTATTAATCAATAAATAGTAGTGATTGGCAACAAATGGACTAAAATCCATCTTTTTAAGACGTTGATTCGCCGTTAGGCGAATTGACTAAGTTAAAGCTATAAAATTTATTTTTATAAGCAAGATTTTAAATTTTACTTTATATAAGTTACATGAAATATAGGTTTTATAAATAAATCAATATTTATAATCGTATTTTATAAAGGAAATTATATAATGATTTATACAACAAAATTTTGTGTTTTAAATAAGTTTTATAAGCAAGTAAGTCATAAATTAACTTAAGAGTTTATAGTCTGGAATAATTGTTTTAAAGAAACAATTTAGTGAGATTATATTAAATTATTATGTTATTAATTAAATTAAAGGGAAGGATTAATTGAGATTAGTTAACAAGTAACTATGTTTTCCAAGTCAACTAAGTCAATTGTGTTAATTGAAATTGGATATTAAATTAATTTGTTTTCATTTAACCTAATAGAAATAGGTTTAACAAATAGTTATTTAAACTTAATAAGATTCCTTAAAAGTTGATTAATCACCTAACTAATTGTGTTTAAAGATAACTATTGAGTTGATAATCATTAATAAGTCAGTTATTATTTAATAACTTTTTCAAAAGGGATTTACTATTTTATTTTTAGTTAATAACGAAGTTAAATACTTTTACTCTAGTTAATGCCGAAATTGTTAGGGATGAGAATCAAGGATCTTAAGACAAAACTAACACTAGAGTTGGTGAATAGTGTTTTAAAGAACTTATAGAGATCTTAACCAATTAACAATTATTCAAACTACTATATGAATCAAAGAATGAATATCACAACAGAACTAATCACAGATGCAGATATAATCAAAAGTAAAATACAGAAAAGGAAAGAACACACTGTATTTTTACACTGGTTCGGATTGCTCCTACGTCCAGTCATGCACAACACTGGATTGCGTAGAGTTTTATTAATATCAGTATCCAATCACAACACCCTTGATTTCATGGCTACAAGGTTAACACTGCTCATTTTCATTGATTTACGGGCTGCAAGGAACACACCCTATCCTTTTCCTAGATTTATGGGCTACAAGGAACACACCCTCACAGCTTTTGATTACTATTGCCCTATAACTCTTGGGTAGCACTTCCAAACAGAGGGTATTTGATAGAGATTGAAAATAGAAGAAGAATGACATAATTTGTATTGAAGTTGGCTGAGTATAAGTGTAGAATCTTAGAAATTCAAGAAGAATAATGGTGGTATGTCAAGTTGGGAAGACGAAGATGATAAGTTATGAAAAAAATTCAAAATTAAGGACTTTATATAGTGTTCCAAGAGACACAACCGTTTTTGAAAAGTTTTGAAATGAAAAGACACAACTTTTAAGTTTAAATAAAATGTAACGTTTATATGTCGACATGTACATATGTGTGTGTCGACGTATAATATATATATTTAATTTTAAAATAATTTTTAAAGTATTTAAACCAATATATATATATATATTCTGAAAATTCATGAGATAAAACAAGTTGTTTAAAATATATTTCCTCAAGTATAAAAACATAGTAAAATATAATTTAAACATATGATTAAAAACTATTTATATAAGTGATAAAACTATATAATATAATTATAAACACATATAATTTTAAAACTTTATAATATATATATATATAAACATAAGAAACTTAGGAAGTATATATGTTTGAAATCATAAGTTTAAAACCCTTAAATGATTAAAAAAACATTTTGAGAGAAGTTTGAAAATATTTTGAAATCAATTTAAAAGAGATAGTTTTGAAAGCAGAGTTTGAGTGTTATTCATAGTTTTTATAAACTAACTAAACTTTATTACTCTGATAATCTTGGACTCTTGATATCGTGGTATCTTGATACTCGTGAGTCTTGATTCTCCTTTGGATCTTTGAATCTCTTAAACTGTGCAGTCTTCAATATCTATTTCATGCGTATAAATCCTGTATATTCATATATATTCTAAATAAAAGTGTTAGTATATATATATATATTATAATCAATAATGATAATGATTGGAACAAGGTTGTTGTCATCAAAATTCCATTCTCCAACAATATCCCCCCTTTTGATGATGACAAACTTGGTTTGTAAAATATTCATACCTGATATTACCTGTTAATCTGATTCCTTGATTACTCCCCCTTTCACCATGAATTTCTTCTAACTCCCCCCTAAACTATACATATTTTATAATTTCTCCCCCTTTGTCATCAACAAAAATGTATCTATCTATACTCCCCCTAAATACTCACACTTTCTAGCTTGATTCAATTTTGAAATGGAGAAATTTTTTTCCAGTATGTTCATAATCTTCTATAGTTTTTGCTTACCAATTTTCAAGAAATTATAGGTTTCTTTGGTCATCGGAACTCAATCTCAAAATTGACAGTTCGTTGGGATAAGTCATTTCTGGGCTGAAATCCCGACGAAAGCCCAAGTTCAGATCTGTGTATCTTCGCCAGTTCTTTTTAAATTCAAGAAATTCTTTTTTCAATATATGCATAATATTCTCTTATTGTTGCATATCAAATTTCAAGTAATTTTGGGTGGTTTTGATCGTTGTAACTCAATCTCAAAGTTGACAGTTCATCAGGATAAGTTCATTTTTGAGCTGAAATCATGACGAAAGCTCATGCTCAGAGCTGTGTATCTTCTCCGATTATTAATGAAATGGAGAAATTTATGTTGCTATGTGTCCATAATTTTCTCTAGTTGTTGTCTACCAATTTTCTTGTAATTCCGACTTGATTACCGGAATTTGGCCTTGAAATTGACAGTTCGTCAAAATTCAGGCATGTTATATTTATGACAATTCCCGGATGTTTTGTCACTCGTCGTACCTCATTTTAGGTGAATTTCTAACACTGATTTCTATGTTTAAGACACGATGTCTACGCTTACTTTATTAACCAAGATTTTCATGAATTCAGGTGTGGAATCTGTGGTAGTTTTAACAGTAAAGAATCTATATTTCTTGCTGTCTTCTCCTGAAATTGGTGACCTTTTGACCATTTCAGTGATATTTCTAGTGTTTCTGTGACACAGGCATGACTTTTATAAACAAATTTCAATTTTTTTTAAAATAGAAGAATATGGTTTTGAAAATAAATATTGGTTTAATTAAGTATTTAAATTTATTAGTAATATTATTTATATAAGGATTTTCAGACCCTTCGATTTTCAAGGGATTTCCAATAAACTATGATTCCAAAAACTATTTTCTTAAAGTATGTTTTTAATTATAAACCATACACATTTGCACCCTTCGAGAAGGCATTTTGGTGATCGAATGATGGTATGGGACGTGGCGGAATACAGTATTATTCAATTCCAAATCCATCCATTCGAAGCAACTAATCTCAGTGTTTCACAGTGTTCCAGTGATTTAATGAATCTCAGTGATTCTCTATGTTTTAATGATATTTTGTGACCCTTTGATATATTCAGGGGTTTATGTGGTTTCTTGTGAATTTTTGTATTTTCCTACGTGGAGCTGACTTGCAGTGTGTAAACCGTTAAGTGAGAATGTATGGTATGGGATGTACGATTATCACTTTTCGGATTACTATCTGACGGTCTGTGACATATTCCTATGTGACCACCAGTACTAGACCTTCGGGTCAATCCTGTGTGAACTCTGTGTGGACCTTTGGGTCGGTCCTGTGTGACTCTATGGACCTTCGGGTCATTCGGGTACCTCGTCTGTGTGATATAGTACTTGTTATGGCTTCATGCCATCTTGTGTGATAGCACGTGTAGGCACAACTTCAGTTAGCCATTTTGTGATGGATCCATAAGCTGTGGTTTTGTGTCTATTAAGATTTCATTTGTGATATTTAAATTCTTATCGAAGTTTTTTGATTTTGGGATCCCTTCACTTAGTGAATTTGGGTTTTTGTGGTTTTGTGGCTTTATCTTGGGAACTTCAAAAATTATTCCTATAAATATTTTGTAGGAATTTAACCTTGTAGTATATTGTGCCACCTCATTCCTTTGTGGTGTAAAGGAATATCATCCTTTGTGATTTATTTACTTATTGTTCTTATATAACTTATACCGTTTCAAGTTAGACTGACTCGTGTGTGTTCCTCGGGTCAGACCGATATACAAGTTAGGTTTATCTGCTTCGTGTTTTGCTGTTCACTTGGATAACCTGCTCTACCTTTTGGGGATCGCATAGTTTTTGACTTCCATCTTATGTAGTTTTATGGACATGATGATGTATATTTTGTGGGATATTGATGTACACTTATGTTTATTTTGAGTAGTGTTTATCATACTTCTAGTTGTATGATGTATTGTACATGATGCATATGATGTATGTGGATCTGTAACTATTGTTATATATTTGATATTATATTGTGTTGTTCTGAATAGATCCTAAATGTAGTGACCCGGATTTTCGGCGACTTTGGTTATCGACGTAAGCTCGACGTCGATAACCAAAACATCGAAAAATCCCGGTAATTAATGAAAGAAATTAGAAGGTGAGAATAGATAAGATAGAAACTTAGAATAGAAGAAGAAGAAGAACACAACATCAGAGTAACACGAACCTCACAGCGGAACGAATAACATATAATAGATAACATAACTTTGAAATATAACAGTTATGTATACAATAGCACTTATCAGAGTACAACACTTGCAACACAGCGGAAATAACTATGGCTATATGATCTTGAAGCCTCCTGCTCCACGCTCTTCCAGTATATCTGTAAATTCCTGACTACTTGACTGCCCGTACAAAATTAGGCACCCAAGAGTTTAGGGAAAACAACAAAATAAACTCTGGGTCAGTCATGGGACTGGTGTGAATAAACTCCAATCATTTAAACAGGTATATGATATCTCATAAGACCACGCCGTGAATACGGAACGGGTTTTTCCCTTATGAGAATCCAAATAACTTTTCAAAGCAATATCATTCTGATATTATAATGATGTCTAAGTACAAATAAATATCAATCTAGCAGAAACGCTTGCATCTCACGTTACTACATATATAGTATACAATCAAAATCGCAAGCTCGTATTGGATGATTGGATTTCCAACTATGACAAGGTATGGAACCACCTTCCGATCGGCGTACTCTAGGAACGATACACTGGAGTTCAACAAGAACATCTTGCAACTCAGCCACACATGACCGACCACTCATTTCGCTTGAGTGTATCGAATGTACATCACCAACGGTTGGGATCAGCAATCGTTCCCGTATATATGGGACAGCATTGATAGATTAAAGAAGCAAATGAATATTCTCTAGATAGGTGATTATACACCCTACTTCGGTGCGACCGACTTAGCTATGCTGCCTGCCCGATTTCTGCCATTTACCGGATGTGAGGCTAGAAGCTACGCTTTATCATCACGATAGATTCACTTTGAATGCCACATTGTCAGATCCATCAAAAATCACTAATTGACGTCTACAACAATACATTACGTGTCAGCTAAAAGAAGTTTCCTCCTCCGCTTCCACTCTTGGTACGGTTGAAGAAATCAATGTACGTAATCGTCTGGAAATACTCTGTCAGACATCCATCTTCATTCACCTAGAATGTCCCATCGTCATACCCGCCAAATCACAAATTGACTTATCCAAAAATAACACGGGTATACAGCTAAGAGAAACGAATTCCTCAGCCACCAAACGTGAATACGTTTGAACAGATCAACTTACGCGATCCATTGGATATACTCTGTCAGACCTTCGTCCATACAAGTTGTCCTGGGACTGGAACAGACCGAAGGCACTATTCTGTAAACAGGATAGCCCTTGCATTTTACTCCGTCTTCAATTATCTTTGGCATATATGATTCGCGACGCTTATGCCAATACAGAGTGGTTCTTTGGATAATAATCCAACCGGTCTCTCCATATTAACAACGTTAAAATGGTCAAAACTTCGATAGTCTGTGATTTAACCATCAAAGAAAAACAAGTGTGCAAACAACGATATTATTCCCAGATGGAAATTATATCGAACAAACATCATTTAACATTAATTTCTTTAGTTCATTTTCATTACTTATCTCCTGTTTCCCTATATTCTAAATTCTTATTTTTCTTTTATCAGAAAACATTTCTGATTCTCGTTTGGAAAACCTTTCCAAAACTCTTTTACGATCAAACCTTACCATTTCTTAGTTAAGAAGGAAGTCACTCAAGTTGGGGTATAATTACCTCTCAGACCTTAACTGAACAACGTTATAACTTCGAAATGGTCAAAGTTTATCTTTTAATCTTTAACAACTTCTTTACGCCTTTCTCGGATTCAATTTTTACTAGTCCACTTCTATATTTAAAACATTGGTTATAACGACAACGTTATAATCCCTACTTTCGAATTATCTAACTTTAATTATAACTTCTATTCCTATTAGTGAATAATTAACCTAACACTTATTTATTTATAAATAAATCTCTACTTAGACACTGGAAAGTATAAGTACTTTCCCGAATTCGATATAATCGAATTTGTCGATTAACTCTCTTCGAGAAATCTCTATCTGATTAACTCTTCTTCGAATAAGCTATATTCGATTAACTTCTTTCGAATAAACGATATTCGATAATCTCTCTTCGAATAACAAATATTCGATAACTCTTCCTTTCAAATATCCCATATTTGAACATCTCACTTCGATTAAACTATAATCGATAACCCCCTTTGATGAAACTAACATCGATAACTCCTTTCGATGAAACTAACATCGATAACTCCTTTCGATGAAACTAACATCGATAACTTTAACTCGACTAACTTAACTTGACTCGACTAACTCGACTTACTTGGTTCGACCAATTCGATTCGATTAACTAGGCTCGACTAACTCTATTGGTTTAACTCTAATCGATTAGTTCTATGGTTTAACCCTAATCGATTAATTCTATTTGACTAACCCTATTCGGCTAACTCGACTAACTTGGTTCGACCGACCAGGTTTGACTAACCTGACCCATTTGGTTTGACTGACCATGTTTGGCTAACCTGACCCATTTGGTTTGACTGACCATGTTTGGCTAACCTGACCCATTTGGTTTGACTGACCATGTTTGGCTAACCTGACCCATTTGGTTTGACTGGCCAGGTTTGGCTAACCTGACCAGCTTGACTCGATTGGTTCGACTCGACCAGCTCGACTCGGTTGGTTTGACTCGACCATCTTGACTCGATTGGTTCGACTCGACCAGCTCGACTCGGTTGGTTTGACTCGACCATCTTGACTCGATTGGTTCGACTCGACCATTTCGACTCGGTTGGGCTCGACTAGCTTGACTAGTTTGGTTCGACTAGCTTGGTTTGACCACTTAACTAACTTGATTCGAATATTTATATCCGACTAACTAACTTTTCTTTTATTTCTATTTATTTCCTAAATAGATTTCCTTTTGTATAATCTATTTATTTTCCTAAATAGATTTTCCTTTATAACTCTAATTATTTAATCCCTAATTAAATATCCTTTATTCTATTTATTTAATCTAAATAAATATTCCTTTATTTTATTTATTTATTTCTAAATAAATATCCTTTTATAAAATCCTTCGATTTTATAAATAGATTCATTTTCAATATAAATATTGAAAATCCCCTTTTTTTACATTTTCAGTGTTTTCTATTGTTTTTAAACAACCAACTGTCAATGATCAATATCATCCAAACATATACAATCAACAACAGATTATATATCACAGTATATATCACAATATACAAATAACAGTAAAATAAATGTTGAGGAGTCCAGTCGGATTCCTCCAACCTGTTTTCCTGCATCCACCGATGTTAAACAACGTATATAACATCACTTGCATTTCTAATGAAATACACTGATAACAAAATCACCGTTTAATAACGATATAGATATATATATATGTAGATATATATATATATCCATACTATTTTCAATCAATTATTTAACAGTCCAATCTACAGTCCAATTTAACAATACAACTTAACAGTCCTAATTAACAGTACATAACTAGCAGTCAAATATAGAAATAAAATACAATTTATCTTAAAATATAAATTGAGGAGAGTTAGTGAGTTTTTACTCACCTTGCACTATTATCGTTAATAACGATAATTGTCGCTTGATTTAGACGGACAATTTATTTCGCCATAAATTGTAACGAGCTCGGATTCACTTCCCGTTAGTTCCACTGCGTAGCCTGAGATCATATGATTTCAACGTGACCAACGGCTCGTCAATCTGAGTTCGTATGGACGAGATACAACATTTCAAAGTTGGTACACAAATTTAATTAAATTTAAATAAAACATTTCTTGACTTTGGGCCTTACATTACCTTCCCGGCCCAATACCCAACCTCAAATGCCAACCCGCACCTTTAATCCTCCTTCCCCAATTCGGTAATCAAGCTTCCAGTAAAACACAGACATTGCTCAAAGCTTTAAACACCTCGTCCTCCCTCTTTACACAACCGAAACCAACACTGACGCCACCATTGAACTCAGCACAGCATCCTTTCCAATCCCATCACCAATTTACCCAACTCGTTGTCACATTTCCGACCTCGACATCAGCAGTTCCCAACGATGACTCGATGGATTTCACAACCGAATACTGCAAAATAAATCAAGGGAGTACGGTTTCACTTCGTGAATCCAAAACCACCCACGAAAATTCACTCGATGCCTCACTCTGCTGCAAATCGTCAACCCTAGGATGCTGCCCTATTTCGAACATGACGGAATTTGTATCGCGAGCAGTAAAACGAACAGGGAATCGAAGAGCAACTGATAAGCATCCGAAATATATATGTTTGAGAATTTTTAGGATTTCTTTCCATTTTCTTTTGGTTTTCTTTGTTTCATTTTTTTTCATTGAAGTGGCGGCCAGATATTTCTTGACTTGAGAACGAAATTGAATTAGGTTTAGAAGTAGTGTTGGGTACTTATAGAGGAGGTATAATGATTTTATATTCAAATATTATATTAATATAAAATCAACTGCTATTTGTATTATCTTCTAAAAATTCCTGTACTCACATGTGATACCCAAAAAACACCAAACTGGACATGTAGCTAGAGTTCGACATTACGGTCCCAACGAAACTGGTTTCGTTGAATTCCGACTTCGTATGCTCACACAGCGTATTTTTAACCGTCGAAATACTGACTGTTTTTCACTCTAAAAATCCATACGACCACACAATGACTCTGAAAATCATGAAACTGTAAATCTAGCAATAATTTGACATTGCGGATCCAACAAAACTAGTTTCGTCGAATTCCGACTTCGTTTGCAAAACTGGCTATTTTTAACGCTTTGAATAACCCATTTAAATATATAAATATATTTAAATAAATTAAATTAAATATTAATAATTTTATATTATCGTATATCTTCACATATGATATCGTACAGCTCCAGAATATCATATCAGAATATACAGTTTGATATTTCAGATTTCAGATTATCTCGGTATTCAGTTTATATCGAAAATCCTTTTATAACGTATATAAAGCGTCGCAAATTATAAAGGAATTCTACAGCGACTTTTCTGAAATTTGATTTGGACGTTACTCAAAATCTACACGACGAAATCCCGATTTTTCTCTTCCACTAGAAAGATACACTCCACCAGCTCCACACGTTTCTTGTTTCATAGAAATCCGGCTTAAAATGAATCATGTACATTCAGTTGAAGTCTGAATCGCCAAATAGCGAACTGCCGCGTCGTTTCAAGCTCTATTTTATTATATTATAATTATTAATTAAATATTCAATATTATTTAATTCACGTTCTCGATATCGATAAATCGATATTTAATAATTAATTAAATAAATTGTTCAACAGCTAAAATGCGGGTTACTACACTAAAGCCACCATAGTAGTGTATTGGATAAGAATTAAATGTGTCGGAAAAGAAAAAAAAACTCAACATGTTTAATACTCATTTAATATAATATTACAGATGGTCGCTCCTATTGCCCAATTCTCTATATTAGCAGACATTATTACCATTTAATACTCTTTGCTAATATAGTTCTCTGGGCGGGGCGTCACAGTTTGGTATCCACTTAACGGTTCACACACTGTAAGTTAGCTTCACATTTGACAACACAAAAAGTCACAAGAAATCAGTGAAATCATAGAAACACTGAGAAGCACTCAGATTTAAAAACACAAAAAGTCACAAGAAATCACAGAAACACTGAGAAGCACTGAGATTCATTACTTCAATCAGACGGATCTGGGATGAATATATATCGTATACCGTCACGTCCCATACCATAGGGTTTACAATATCATTCACTCACAAGTCACAACATGTCTTCTTGAAGAGTGCCAATATGTGTGATTCTTATATAAAAAATGTACAAAAGAAAATAGTTTTTGAAATTGTAGTTTATTGGAAATTCTTCGAAAATCGAAGGGTTTGATAATCCTTATATAAATAATATTACTAATAAATTTAAATACTTAATTAAACCCATATTTATTTTCAAAACCATATTCTTCTATTTAAAACAATTCGAAAATCGTTTGTAAAAGTAGTGTATGTGTCATAGAAACACCGGAAATATCACAAATGATATCTTAATAGACACAAAACACAAAGCCACAAGTTATGGATCCATCACAATCTGGCTAATTCGACATAGCAAACTTTATTGTTTTTATCCTAGTGACTAATTCTATGTATAACTCCACATAACTTTATTACTATTCTAGTGTAATTCTACTAAGTAACTTAAATAGGAGGATAATCAATACAAACATTGTATAAACTAAGAAATCAAACAATATTTACAAACAACCCAGATAATCATAATTCGTCTTTTCGTACACCACGAAAACATAAATATATGGAATCCTTGAACGATTAGTGTTTCTTAACAATCTGGGATTTGTGAATTGGGCCAGGGGATAATGAAGACGGAACTCCCCACTTTTCTCGATCACATTCCCATCTTTGTCAAAACACACTTCGCCTATGCAAATAACTTGTTCGTCTTCTTCCATGTCTTCGTTTAGCGTCTCTTATTCCTTTTCTTCTTCCATTTCTTCTCCTCCTTCTCCTCCTCTTCTTCCATTTGATTATTATCCTCAATGATAATAGGATTAGTGTGATTATCCATTACATACCGTTGTAAATTTCTCATAATCTTCCCTTGTTTTTCTTGTTCTCTATTCATCCTTATTTGAAGAAGTTGTAATTCAATCATCATTTGTAGTAAATCCTTCATAGATTTTTTCAATTATATCACTCTTGCAAGCGTAGTACATTGAAATGGACTAGGGGATGATTCGGGAAAGGAAATGGTGTTGTTTTGTTTTGTATTATTATAGAAGGCCATTATTTATTTTATTTTAGAGTTTAATCAAAGAGAAAATGAAGAGAAGAAGAAGAAATTTCAAAATTAAGAGCTTAAATATAGGTTGTAACCACTTTTTGGTGGGAATTAAATTTTAAAATATAGAAGTTAATATCGACATGTAGAAACTTGTATGTTGACATACATATATTTTTATTTTTTATTTTTCTAATTTTTATTATATTTTATACTATATTTATATTTAATTACTCTATTTCGCTTAAAGAGAAAATGCTTAATTCTCTTCTAAATTTAGTAAATGTTGCTTCATTAAAGGTTTGGTTAATATATCTGCTATTTGTTTTTCTATTTCTATGAATTCTAGTGAAATTTTCTCTTTACTTACGTTATCTCTTAGGAAATGATGTCTCATATCAATATGTTTAGTTCTCAAATGATGAGCTGGATTTTTAGATATATTTATGACACTTGTGTTATCACGGTAGATTGGTAATTTATTTATATGTAATCCAAAACATTTCAGAGTTTGTTGCATATATGTAACTTGTGAACATGCTAAAGTAGCAAATATATTCTGCTTCAGCTATTGACAAAGATACTGTATTTTGTTTTTTTTACTAAACCAAAAGACTAGAGAATGACCTAAGAGGTGACACGTTCCACTAGTGCCTTTACGATCCGATTTACATCCCGCATAGTCAGCATCACAATAGGAGATTAAATCAAACGAACCATTTTTAGGGTAAAATTATCCAAAATCTAATGTATGTCTAACATATCTTAGAATATGTTTTATGGCTTTTAAACGAGTTTCTTTAGGTCGTGATTGATATCTTGCACGGAGACTTACATTATGCATTAAATCTGGTCTACTAGCGGTTATATACAATGACAATCCCATCATTCCTCTGTATAATTTTTTATTGACGTCTTTTGACATATCATCTTTACTTAGGGCCATATTAGTTGCCATTGGTGTAGGTCTTCCATTTGTTATAGTTAAATTATACTTATTAATTAATTCTCTAGCGTATTTTTCTTGATTAATAAATATTCCATTCTTTAGTTGTCTTATTCGTAAGCCTAAGAAAAATATAAGTTCACCCATATGACTCATCTCAAATTCTCGTGTCATAATATCTAAGAATTCTTTATTCATTTTGTTATTTGTCGATCTGAAATATATATCATCAACATAAACTTGTACTAATTGAATATCATCTTTATTTCGTCCAATGAAAGTGTATTATTTACTTTACCAATTCCGGAGTTAGATTGCAATAAATAAGTTCTTAACCGATCACACTAAGCTCTAGGAGCTTCTTTTAATCCATATAATGCTTTCTTTAATTTATATACATGGTTTGGAAATTTTTCGTCTTCAAAAAGAGGAGGTTGCTCTACATATATGTCTTCTTTAACATATCCATTTAAAAAGGCACTTTTAACATCCATTTGAAATAATTTGAAATTATTATGATTAGCGAAGGCTAGTAAAATTCTAATTGCTTGTAATCTTGCTATGCGAGCAAAAGTTCATCATAATCTATTCCTTCTTCTTGACTATATCCTTGTGCAACTAATCGAGCTTTATTTCTTATGACCTCACAGTGTTCATTCAATTTATTTTTATAACCCCATTTAGTTCCAATTATAGTCTTATCCTCTGGTTTCGGAATAAGTTCCCATACATCATTCCTGGTAAACTGATTCAATTCTTCTTGCATAGCAAGGATCCATGAATCATTGGATGATGCTTCCTTTCGATTCTTAGGTTCAATAGTTGAAATAAAAGCTAAATTACTCGTATTACTTAATTGTTTCTAGTCCTAACAACAGATTCAATATCCCCTAAGATATTTTCTACAGGGTGGTATCTTAGAAGTCTAATTCTTTTATTTGGTTGATTAATTTCATTATTTATTTCATCAATCTCATTTTCACATTCATCAGCGTTATGTTGAGTTATAATTTTCATCAAAAGATACATTAATGTCTCGTTTATAGTGGTAGTTCTTAAATTAAAAACTTTATATGCCTTACTTCTTTTCGAATACCCAATTAATATTCCTTTATCAGTTTTAGAGTCAAATTTGTCTAAATTTTCTTTAGTGTTAAGAATAAAATATTTACTTGCAAATATTTTAAAATACGATACTTTTGGTTTCTTATTAAATAAAAATTCGTATAGTGTTTTATGAGTTAAGGGTCTTATTAAAATTCTATTTAATATATAACAAGCTGTTGCAACTGCCTCAGCCCAAAAATTTCTTGGTAAGTTACTATCTGGTAACATGGTTCTAGCACATTCTTGAATTGATCTATACTTACGTTTAACTACTCCATTTTGTTGAGGGGTTCTTGGGAAAGAAAAATTGTGTGTTATCCCCTTTTTGTATATGAATTTTCAAAATTTTCATTTTCGAACTCTCGACGGTGATCGCTACGTGCCGTTTTAATTTTTAAAGACAATAAATTTTGAATTCTTTTAGCAAAAGTTTTAAATTGATCAAAATCATCACTTTTATTTTTAAAAAAAAAAGTCCACGTGAATCTAGAAAAATCATCAATTATTACATAAACATATCTATTGTGATTTATCGATTGAGTTTGGGATGGACCAAATAGATCCATGTGAATTAATTCTAACGGTTTTGAGGTTGTAATTTCTTCTTTTGATTTAAATGAACTTTTTTTCAATTTTCCAAATTGACAAGCGTCACATAAATTATTTACTTTAAATTTCAATTTAGGTAAACCTCTAGTTGATTATAACTTTGAGATTTAGGAAATATGTTTAAAATTAATATGACCGAATCTCTTATGCCAAATCCAAGAATAACTTGTTTTGGCCATAAGACATAAGTTATCGTTAGAAGTCTTCATACTTAGTTTATAGATATTTTTCTTTCTATCTCCTTCGAATATTATTTTGAATTTTTATCTTCTATAAAGCATTATCTTTTTCAAAATTGATTTTATAGCATTTATCACATAGTTGACTTATATTAGTAAGTTATGTTTTAAATTCCTAACTAATAAAACATTAAATATAGTAGGAGTTTCAGAATTACTGACATTGCCGATGCCAACCGCATATCCTTTATAATCATCACCGAAATTGACCATTCCTCCGTCTTCGTATACTAGATTGTTTAGTAATTCCAGATTTCTCGTCATATGTCTTGAATATCCAATAGCCATTTGTCCTTTTTGATTTCCACCATTTGACCATCAAGATTTGAATTTTCGACAGCCATGTAACACACCTTTTCCCTGGTAACAATTCAGTAGATAACCTGATTTTTCAACAGAATATAATGCAGCCTCATCTAGTACTAATGCAATACATGAATTTAAACTAGTATTATAAATCATTTCAAATTTTTCCATTTAATATTTCCAGAATTCAGATGATGAAATTTTGAAAACCCATGCTCCCATACCAATTGTTCGGGATGAGAATCAAGGATCTTAAGGAAATACTAACACTAGAGGGGGTGAATAGTTTTTTAAAGAATTTATAGAAACCTTAACCAATTAACAATTACTCAAACTACTATATGAATCACAAAAAATGAATATCACAATAGAAACAATCACAGATGCAGATATAATAAAAAGTAAAATACAGAAAAGGAAAGAACACAATGGATTTTTATACTAGTTCAGATTGCTCCTATATCCAGTCCCGCACAACGCTGGATGACACAGAGTTTTATTTATATCAGTATCCAATTACAACACCCTTGATTTCACGGCTACAAGGTTAACATCGCACATTTTCCTTGATTTACGGGATATAAGAAACACACCCTATCCTTTTCCTTGATTTACGGGCTACAAGGAACATACCCTCACAGTTTTTTATCATAATTACCCTAGAACTCTTGAGTAACACTTCCAAACAGAGAGTATTTGATAGAGATTGAAATTAGAAGAAGAATGATATAATTTGTATTGAAATTGACAGAGTATAAGTGCAGAATCTTAGAAATTCAAGAAGAATAATGGTGGTATGTTAAGTAGGGAAGAAGGAGATGATAAGTTATGATAAAATACGTAAGGCCTTTATATAATGTTCCAAGAGACACAATTGTTTCTAAAACATTTTGAAATGAAAAGACACAACTTTAAATTTAAGTAAAATGTGACGGTTATATGCTGACATGTACATATGTGTATGTTGACATATACTATATATATATATATTTAAATTTTAAATTATATTTAAAGCATTTAAACCAATATATATATTCTGGAAATTCCTGAGAAAAAACTAGTAGTTTAAAATATATTTTTTCAAGTATAAAAATGTCACTACAAAAATTAACTCCGAAACAAGCTGACAATGAATGGGTAGCAGACCGCCACAAGCATAAAAGAATTTTCTGCAAGCAAAATCCAAGCACAAGGTGAAACCGAAAGCATGGGGGAACAACCCAAGAGTTATGCAACCAACACATCATTAAGGAAAAGAGATCAAAATCTATACTAAGAAAGGATACCAGCAGGGTGGTTCCAACACGATGGGAAAACAACATAAGTTCACCCAAAGCTGCAAGGCAATGAAGAGAGAGACCAAAATTCCTACAAACCGGAACCCTAAAAGGACGAAAGGGTTATTATCGGTATTAACTTGCTTAATATCGGTACATTAGAGGATGAAATCACCGAAGACACAAAGTTTGAAGCATAAAAGAATTATCTGGGAACCAGCAACCGAGACCCCAATCAAATGATCACCAAAAGGTCATTTACCAAACAACTAATACAACACCGGAAGCAACCCTCCGGAAAGCCGAGATACACCTCAGGAGTCTACCAACAGGCAAGCCGAAACCTCAATGAGAGATAAGTTATCCACACAAATCTGCTTAATGTCGATACCGACAGGGGTGGCGGACCCAACAACCATTCACATGAACCATGAAGGAAAGCTCCACAAAGTGTCAATAGCAAAACCTAAAATCCATGATCAGAAACCTACATCCGGAAGCCAAATCCTTCCGAAAGCTATTCACACTGCCAAACTTAGCAACAATACAAAGAAGATAGACATGTAATCAACAAAAGTCTCCAAAGACCGGGACCATCCTCCCGAGAGCTGGAACCGACACCTTCAAAAAGCCATAAGCAAGACCTTCTGAACCGAAAGAAAAGGCGGCCGAGAGACAAAACTTCCAGAACCAAGGGGAAAGTGGACGATAGAGGCTTCTGCTGGCCCAATAACACAAGAGGCCCCGGTTTATCTATAAATAAGACCCTAGTGGTCTCATTTTAGTGACCAATTTCTCATTTCTCATTATTGTATTCTTTTTCTCTAGAGTGAACCCTAATTTCTTTTTCATTTTGGGGATTTCTCTTGTAATTACTATATACTCCAAATCAAGGGAGCGAATTGACACTTAGTATATTTTCTTATGAGTTTCTCATGTGATTTCTTAGCTATTTCCTACACAACCTATTTTAACCTTCCTGCACGGTCACGAGTTCCTACTCCAATTTAGACCCTTCCACAGAGTTCTTGCATAACCCCTTCCTACAAGCCGTTTAGCCTTTTGTTGAGGGCTGTGCTTAGGGAGCCCTTGTCCTAAGATAACTGTTGGTTTTAGAGTTGCTTAAGCATGATGCTTTGAGGGAAGAGTAACTAATCTTTCGGGATCTGTACCTTGATATCTAGAAAATGGTGAACTGACTTAAACTGGTAAAAGCTAAATAACCTCATTTTCCCCTTAGTTCCACTTTCGTAGACCTATCTCCGGTGTTGACCAAAAATATCATTAACATTTTGGCACTAGAAGGAGGGCTTGAATCTCCACCCTTGTGGTTAACCTTACCTCATATCTAACTGTGTTGTTCCGTCCGAGGTTGGGCTAAGCTTTGAAGAAGCAAGATTGTGGGTAAAAGGTCCCAACGAGAGTCTTCTGGATCTCAAATGACTATGTCAGGTACTGCTGACCCAAGAGTGACAGAAGAACAAAGGTTACAAATGGAAGCTCTACAAATAATCAAGTGGAACAAGGAAGTAGAACAATACAATTCTGATTGTTGGAACGATAACCCTTTCCACGTGGGACAAACATCAATGTTCACTCTAACTGATTCTATACCAAAGGAATATAACTCCTTTTCTCATATAAAAGAAGACATCTATGAGCTAGCCAAAGGAATGGTATTCGAACAAGAAATGATGAAGGATTTTAAGCACTTTACTTCCAAGTGGACTAAACAGATAATCCTTCAGTCTAAAGGCTCCTTGAAAAGAAGAAGTAAAGATGTGGATGCAACAACAGAATTATCAACAAAAGGGCAAAACTCCAGCAAAAAGGAAGTAATTTTATACCCAGAATGCTTAGTAAGGGCCACCTTACCACCTCAATGGAAAACATTTACCTCTTGACACAACAAAAGCTTGATTATTGGCTGTCCGTAAAGAAGAAGCCCGAGTATGAAAGGAAATTGGGAGGCCTTACTATAATTACCATATGATTAACAAACATGAGACTAACCATGCAAAGCCCTCAGTGGATTAATCATCAAGTTCCTTAATCAAGGCCAGCTACAAAATGATCAAACTCAGCCCAATAAAAGTCCTTAGGAAATGGATTATCTACATGACTAAGGGTATGGAAACAATCTCAAGAGTTGAAATAACCAAAGATGGGTTAATCCACAAATGGATAAAAACCCTTGTCATCGCCTAGTTGGCTAGGGTAAGGCACCCCTTGGAGGTGGGTGGTGTGCAAGCCTTTCTCTGCGCCCGAATTAGAAAGGGCTAGGTTAAAGCATCAAAAGCGTAAGCCTCCACCCACACCAGAAATGGTTGTGACAGAGCATCTAATTAGCAGGCCCTTCCTCTGCTCGCAGAAGAGTACGCCATGCCTCCGCTATTAACTAAGCATGTCCTACCCCTACTCATAGAAGCGCACGTCCTACCTCTGCTTATGTTCTGGGGTTACCCGCAAAAGGCAATCCCCTATTATCGCCTATGATGGTCAGGATAGGGCACCACTTGGAGGTGGTGGAGTGTAAGCCTCTATCACCGCCTATGATGGCCAGGTTAGAGCATCAAAAGAGTAAGCCTAATTCCGCATCTACGATGGACCGGTTTAAGCATCTAAGACCTTATTATCACCTACAATGGTCAGGATAAGGCGCCCTCGGAGGGAGGTCGGGTAAGCCCTTGGGCCTTGCTTGTGAATAAGCTAGCCAAGTGCACCGGACGCACAAGCCCAGAGAGTGGCCAATAAAGCACGTACATCCTCTGCCTTGATAACCAAAAGCCTAGAGAGTGTCTTAGGAAGCACGTACATCCTCTGCTTCTAAAATCAAACCCAAAGGGGGAAACAAAACTAATTACTAGAAATGGGTTTTTGGTCTTCTATTAAATGCCTGAATCTGGGTTGGTTCGGTCCTCTGCAAAATACCCAAATTTGGGTTGGTTCATATCTCAATTAATGTCAGAAGTGGATTTCCGGTCCTACCTTAACACCCGAATCCGGGTTGATTCAGATCTGAATTATCGCCAAAAGTAGGTTTCTAGTCCTATCATAAGTACCTGAATCTGGGTTGGCTCGGAAGCTCAACTATTATCAAAAAGAGACATTGGACCTTTTTAATAATCTGAATCTGGTTGGTAAGCAGACTTCCATTACTTCCAAAAGCAGATTTCTGGTCTTACACCTTAATCTAGGAGATGAATAAGAGTCCTATCGCTATCATAAGGCGATTTCTGGAAGTCTATCCTTAATACCCTAATCTGGGTCACAATGCTCTAATCCTTAAGGAAGGGATGTACCATCAATGTAATAGCTGGAGCCTATTACCCAAGAGGCCTTCAAGTAACGACAGGAACCTTCTGTATTGCTCAGGGAAGTTTCCTAACCCATACAAACATCAATTCATTAATAATTATGCCAAATACACATGCAATACACATTATCACACAACAATATAATATAGATTTAAGCGAAAGCTCAAGTGTGTATCTTAGGTTCCCTTCAATAAAACCCTAGGATAAGAGTTTCATTTTCCTTAAAACTCCCGTGGAGGGAAATGTCCAGAAAATACATACTACACCAAGAAACTTTTACTAATGCATAAAGCACAAACAGACTCGTTAATTGTTCATTCCTTCAATATCATGATGCTATTAATTTCAATAAGGATAGGTGATGCTCTGTGTGTGCCTTGTAGGCTAACACCTAATAGAGTGCGTTAAATCTATACACAATGTTACAATGAAATTATGAAAGGAGAGTGTCTCCACCATAGGTTGTGGCCATGTGTTAAGTGACACTACTATAAGTCAGAACCCCATTCATAAGCACTATTACTGTAGACCATTACATGTGAGGTATAGGTACACCAAGTACCTTGCATTTCGCATAATTATTTACAAAGGGATTTTAAAACAAGTGCATTTACAGAAAGAAAAGCAACTTTACTCTTATATTAGAAATTATGTGTAAGCATGAGTCAATTCTCAAAAGCACTATTATAGGTGCTTAGTATGGGTTCCAGGATAAAAAACAATCTTCCTCACTTTATCCAAGGTATTAACAGAAAGGTTAAGTGAGGAATTGAATGGAATCTGAAATCCTTCAGGTATGTAGACCGGAGGACACTTGCGATAATCCCATTCTCCCATAGGCGGACTGTTGTAACCTCAGGTCAACTTCGATCGATATGTGCGGATCTCTCTTAAAAGTTGGCCCTTATCTCCGCTAAGGAAATCAAGGTGGATCTGAGGGTCTTGAGTGTAAAACTTCTCGAGGTCCCTTAAGAAGCAATACCATGCCAATGAGAAGAAAAGACCTCTCCCGGTATTCTCTTTTCAACCTAATGTAATCTCCTAAGAAATCCCTAGAAAGCAAACTTGAAGTAGAAGACAAACTCTGAAGAAAATATTAAAGGGGTTAAAGGAAAGGTGATTCAATACATCATAAGATAAATGTAACAACCCAGAAATTCTGAGCTAATTTAAAAATTTTATTTTGGCAATTTTAGCGAATTTTGATTATTTAAAATGACTTATTTTAAATAATAACGATGAGAAATTTATTTTGAATAGAAATAGAACGTATATATTTATTTGAATCATCGCTAGAATATAAATATTTTATTTTAAATATAAAAGGAATTGAATATGGTGCGGTAGTTCGAAAATTCGATTTCGAATTTCAAATGAATACACAAGATTCAATATAAATCAGAATTGAACGAAACAAGAAATAATTGAATCTGTTTAACGATATCTTTCTAACAAAGTTAAGAAACTGAGATTTCACCTTAGAAGTTGAAAGATATGTCCAGTTTAAAATTCAGAAAAGTCGTTGCAGAATTTATATATATTTTAATATGTATATAAAGGCCCTTAAAAGTGGAAATTTTGCAAACGACCTCGGTTTTCGACGAAACCACTTTTGTTGGATCCGGGATGTCAAATTATTGCTAGGTTTAAAAATTCATAATTTTTGGGATTAGTATGTGAGCGTGGCGAAGTTAAACGCATTTGACCAGTTTCAGTTGATTTTAATCGACTAGAAAACGACCATTTTTCAAACGGTCTCAGAATTTGACGAAATTAGTTTTGTTAGGACCGTATCATCAATACGAAGCTACAAATAATTTTTCTGGAATTTTCTGAATCAATATGTGACCCCAGTAAATTAAAATGTATGTTCAAATTGAATATATACTGATTAATATTTTATTTTTAGCGGGAACTAACTGAATAGTCGAATGGGATTACGAAACATATCCCATTGTGTTCAGAATGGGGGTGGCTAGGGGCGACAGTCGTTGGGTTCGATTTGGGGTTTGGATAAAAAGTCAACTCTTGGGGAATTAAAGTAAATAATTAATTATAAAATAAACCCCTTTACTTTCTCCCTTACCCGTCAATTTCAAAATAGAAATAAAAAAACCCAAGACCTAGAATCGCGATGCCAACAGCTCCGGTACATCTCGCCTGGAAGCGGCGCCGCCAACCTCCACAACCCCCTCTCTCTGATCTTCCATCCTCTTAGCTCCAGCCTCCCTTTTCTCCTATCGAACTCCAGCCCTCGGATGAAGCCCAAATCCCGACCGCCTGATCACCAAGTCGCTTCCGCCAGTCACCTGCGCACCACCTCTAGCTGCGGCCAGTGCCCTCCGCGCCACCAACAGCCTCCAACCCTTAAAAACGATGTACAGTAAGTTTTATTTATTTATTTACTTCTATTTATTTTCAGTTTTATATGTATATGAAAAGTGTATGAAAATTGAACTTTCCTTATATGAAAGGCTTATAAAAAATTGAATTTTTCCTTAAGTGAATGAAGTATAAAAATATGATATATATAAATATATATACACACTAGCGGTGTAAAGATTTGATTTATATATATATTAGAATAAAAAAAAAACAATTTTCATATATGTTGTAGCGAAATAAAAATTCGATTTTTATATGAGTAGGGGATTAAAAATAGAATTTTTATATAATAGGAAATATAAAAATATGATTTTTATATATGTAAGGAAGCGATAAAAAGATTATATTTTTATAAGGGAAAAGTTAGATCTTTAAAAATAGAAAGACGAGATTTTTAGAAATATATAAACATCATATTAAAAATGTGATTTTTAATATGGACAGCGTGAAAAGGATGACGTAGGAATTTCGGGCAAATCAAATCGATCAGAAATTCAGAATAGAATGGAGGAGTGGATCCCAAAGGTGAGAACTTCTGACTTTAAATCTTGTTTCCTAGTTAAAAATTATATACTAGGATACAGACGGTGCTTAACAACACCCGACAACCATTGTCCACAGACCATGGACAACTTGTTTGATTTTGTTGTGTGCTAAAATTTGATTGTGTTGTGGAATGAATGAACATAAATATTCATGTGTTGAAATAAATTGTTTTGAAAATGAATTTAAAACGAATTATAAAATACATTTAGAATTGAAATCGACGAAACATATATAATATATATATTAAATGGCCTGAATAGAACGTGTCGCGCCGCGACCATTCGCGAATTTCGACCATTGACTTCGAATTGATGTTACGGGAGATCCGACCGTTGGATTCTCCTAAAACCGGAACCGTTGGGTTCATATCGAAAAGAACTTTCTAACGAATATTAGAGATTTGAAATCTAACGGTTGGATTTGGAATTACGTCCAAATAAGATTTGAAAAAGGTCGCTGTAAGTGCAGTTTGATGGCCGTTGATGGAAATCGATTGTACGAGCCTTGATAAAATTATTAAAAATAGTAATAATTTGTGTAAAATCATAAGAAATGATTTGAAAAGAATTGGGATGAAAAATTCCATATTTGAAAAGATAAAAATAGATTTTTTTATCGAAATGAACTAGTTTTGAACTAGAATTATAATCCATTTATTTTTGAAATAGATAAATTGGATTTGAAATGGTTTTAAAAGTAACCAGAAATTTCCAATAATTGAATTGGGGTGGATTTGAATCGAAATTGTCTTTGGAATTTTTCGATGTTGGATTTCGTGATTATACAAATATTGTTATGGAAATTTGAAAGATAGATTTATATCGTTATTTCCAATACGATATTTGTTGGTCGTAGAATTTGATATTGAATATAAGCCGATATATTTTCTATTCAGAGCCTTGTATTTAATATCAAAATGGATTTGGGTTTGTCGTGAATGGTATCTTCATTAACATTGTTCTTAAAACCAGTTGAGAAAAAGATTAAATCTTTTTATTTAGATTTAATGAAGTATACCAATTAAATGGTATTTAATTGGAATTGAATTTGAATTGATTTTTGGGTTTATCGTGAACAGTGTTTTAGATAACACTTGTTCTTTAACCCGATAATTAATGGAATGTGATTTGGGTTGTCATGAATGGTATCTTTAATAATACCGTTCTTGGACCCAACAGAGTTAAGAAAATCAAAAACTAACTGGAGGTTAGTTAAGTTGAATGGTTTCCTGGGTATTGATCTGATGTTGGTTTCGGCCTTCGGAGTTAACACTTAGGGAATTATTCACTTGCTAATTTACGGTTAAAGGCTGATGGAATAGAATGTGATTTTGGGTTTATCGTGAACCGTGTTTTAAATGACATTGGTTCTTTAACCCAGTTAAAGACAGGAAATGGTTTCCCAAGTTAAACAATCATTGATAGTGATTTTTGGGAAGATTAAAACCAAGTGGAGTTTAAATGATTCTTTAAATAGATTGAAATGATCGAGAATGGAGTATCTCCAGTTTTACTTCAGGCGATAGTTAAATCTTTAATTAGATTTGAACGTGAAATGGTAATTGAATTTACCGATAACACCGTGGTGTTAGATATGAAGTATTACCAGTTTTACTTCATGGGATGAATAGGTTGGGGTTGGGAAATTAAACAAATGATTACTTCGGTAAGGTTCGTTAATCCTGACTAGTTTGGATAAACCATAATTTGGTTTGAATTGATATTCAAAAGAAGATTAAAGAATAAATTTTAAAGAATTTATCTTTGATAAAATTAATGGGAACCTTTCCCCAATAATGTGAATATCTGAATAAAAGAATATTCTGAATTGGAATGAGGCGTATGTTGTGTTTGTGTAACACTTGTATATAAAATATGCGAGTTATTCGGAAAGACCAGGTTTATCCCATTCTGAATAATTGATACGACGATTAGTCGAAGATGAAGACGGTGGTTGAAGACCGGAGGTCTTCACGTCGTTTGGATAATTACTGATGATCTTGATTGGGGCGTACACCCAAGAGGAGGGAATCAGTTAGTGGTCGTCCAGACGTACTTGGAGATCGATGGATATGCGAGGTACAAGGTGCCTTCGGTTTCGTTCAGACTCAGAACGGACTTGTAAATGGACTGTGTGTCTGACATTAGATATCATTCTGTGTGATTGATGGATATCGATTGCATGGAGTGGTCTGGCACGAAAAATTGAACGCTTCTTATCACAACCCTTCTTCGTGGCAGAAATCTTTACTGGTTCTCCAGGGAAATACGTTGGTCTCGCCGAAACAATTAGGGGTTTCGATTGATTCCATCATGCTAAGATGCAAATGATCAAGACTTCTGTTGAAAAGTCGAGTCTTGTTGTTGATGATTAAAGCACAGCCTGTGTGGCACAGCTTTGTGTAGCGTTGATTCGCGAGCCTCACACCCCGGTTGTGATCCAGAAACGGAAGAGGACATCAGGGAGGACATGCGATTCTTTCTAGTTAGAAGTGGCGTCAATGGTTTGACACGCCCTGACGAGTTTGACTTATGTGGTTGTTGGGTTGTGAGGCGCCTCGGATATATCGGTGACTGTGTGGAGCCGAAGAAGTCATTTGGCTCATTCACGCCCCCAAAGGGCAGGGAAATGCAGTGTTCAGGCATTTTAATCCACATCGGTGGACCGACCCTGATGATCCAAAGGTCACTCGAGCTCTGACCTGAGGGGCGGACTAGAGGCTCTCGAATCGGTAAGGACTATCTTTTGCCTTGGTTCACAGATGGAAATCCAACTTCCAATACGTGACTTTGCGGTTTTGATTGTAGAGCCTAGTATTGGCGACATGATATATGGTACCTATGCCGTCTATGATTGATACTTATGATTGAAATTGTTTTGACACTATACACGTATAGTAATAATAAAAGATGAAATTTAGCATATCAAGCATTCTTTGACTATTATAAGGTAAAACCCTATCCTCCGGCTTGTGTTGCATTGTGTGATGGGACCTGGGTCTTATAATGCTTCATTGTTCTTTATTTAGCATTGCGCTGTGGTTTTATGCACTGGTATTCTTTGGAGGAAACCCGTTCCGTGTTATACGGCGTGGTCCCTTGATTTACCTAACTTTAAAATAAAGATTAATAACTGTTTTAGTTCTCACACCAGTCACATGACTGACCTGGAGATTATTGTTTTAACCTAAACTCTGGGTGCCCTTATTTTGACACAGGCAGCTAGTAGTTTTGGTTTTGCAGATTTATATTCACAGGAACCTGGTTTACAGCTGGAATGATATCCTTAAAGCTCTGTATCCGTGTATTACTTTCAGTTGTGTTTTGTATTATTTTCCGCTGCAGTAATGTATTTAAATCTCTAACATTTCTCTGATGTATTATGTTTGTTTATACTCTGTATATTATTGTATTCTGATGGAATTGTTGTAATAAGCAATGAAATGTTCTTCTGTTTGCGTTCTGATTCGTCTTGTCCTCAAAGCAATCCGTGCTTTCCATACTGGGGAAGTTATAGGTTCTTGCAGTGGTATCAGAGCTTTTGTTTACAGAGCTCGAGAACAAGGCACATTAGAACCATACGAAAGAATTCATCAGAGATTGGATTAGTAATATCCAATGAGAATAACTCGTTAGAGATAGGATCAGTAGTATCCTAGAACGAGTGTAAAGAGTGAAATTTTTGAAATAAAAATTTGAAAACAAGTTTTGTTTTGAAATATAAATCGTTTTATACGTAATTGAATATTTATTTGTATTGAATATGGACAATCGAGTATATAAAGATTTTGCATATACGCTTCATGAACGTAGATTCAAAGTTTTAATATACTGGATAGATATAGAATCACACTCTAGTCGCCCGGAGATGATTCTGATGATTGATGCATCGTCATCAGAGTTGATGTTCGAGTGCCAAAAGTGTGAGATCTATATATTTCCATTAGACTGGTGTGAGAACCAAAACTAGATAGGTTTATTGTTGTGATTTGCATCAAAAACATGATTTTCTGTATGTATATCAAAATTATGAATTTGAAAAGCTAATCAACTAATTGATTGATGGTTGTGTTGTTTGATTATTGGTTTGAAATTTTGAACCATTTAGCCAAATTGAACCGAATATTGAACTGTATTGAAAAATGATTACAATTACATGCATATACATGTACTTACATTGAACAGGTCATAACAAGGAGGCTAGAGCAGAACAATTAAATTGTTTGCCCTATAAATAGGTACATGTTTACAAATATATTGGGTTTGGATAATTTTATGAGCCTACTGGCTAGTCGCTTGGCTGTTTCTTTTTCTTTTTGGATTGGTGAGGGCCGTAGGAAGCTATTTGAAATATCCCGAAGCTCCCGGTGTAGGGGACGTTATGGCGAAATTTTTCGAAAATTTAGGGTGTTAGCCAAATTTTTGAAAAAATTGAAAAGTTCTTAGAAACTGAAAAGTTGAAGAACTTAAGCCGTAATGAAAATAATGGAAGTTGAGTTGGTTTGTAAAACAACTTTCAGCTTCGTTCCTTTTCGGGGACGAAAAGTTTTAAGTGGGGGAGATTGTAACAACCCGGAAATTCTAAGCCAATTTAAAATTTTTATTTTGGCAATTTTAGCGAATTTTGATTATTTAAAATGATTTATTTTAAATAATAACGACGAGAAATTTATTTTGAATAGAAATAGAACGTATATATTTATTTGAATCGTCGTTAGAATATAAATATTTTATTTTAAATATAAAGGAATTGAATATGGCGCGGTAGTTCGAAAATTCGATTTCAAATTTCAAATGAATACACAGGATTCAATATAAATCAGAATTGAACGAAACAAGAAATATTTGAATCTGTTTAATGATATCTTTCTAACAAAGTTAAGAAACTGAGATTTCACCTTAGAAGTTGAAAGATATGTCTAGTTTAAAATTCAGAAAAGTCGGTGTAGAATTTATATATATTTTAATATATATAAAGGCCCTTAAAAGTGGAAATTTTGCAAACGACCTCGGTTTTCGATGAAACCACTTTTGTTGGATTCGGGATGTCAAATTATTGCTAGATTTCAAAATTCATAATTTTTGGGATTAGAATGTGAGCGTGGCGAAGTTAAACGTGTTTAACCAGTTTCAGTTGATTTTAATCGACTGGAAAATGACCATTTTTCAAACGGTATCAGAATTTGACGAAATTAGTTTTGATAGGATCGTATCATCAATACGAAGCTACAAATAATTTTTCTGGAATTTTCTGAATCAATATGTGACCCCAGTAAATTAAAATGTAAGTTCAAATTGAATATATACTGATTTATACTTTATTTTTAGCGGGAACTGACTGAAATAGTTGAATGGGCTTACGAAACATATCCCATTGTGTTCAGAATGGGGGTAATTGGCTAGGGGCAACGGTCGTTGGGTTCGATTTGGGATTTGGATAAAAAGTCAAGTCTTGGGGAATCAAAGTAAATAATTAATTATAAAATAAACCCACTTTGCTTTCTCCCTTACGCTTCAGTTTCAAAATAGAAATAAAAAAAAAAAAAAACTCAAGACCTAGAATCGCGACGCCACCAGCTCTGGAACACCTCGCCGTCGCGCCTGGAAGCGGCGCCGCCAACCTCCACAACCCCCTCCCTCTCCGATCTTCCCTCCTCTTAGCTCCAGCCTCCCTTTTCTCCTATCGAACTCCAGCCCTTGGACGAAGCCCAAATTCTGACCGCCTGACCACCAAGCCGCCGCCGCCAGTCAACTGCGCACCACCTCTAGCCGCCGCCAGTGGCCTCCGTGCCACCAGCGGCCTCCAACCCTTAAAACCGATGTACAGTAAGTTTTATTTATTTATTTATATTTATTTTATTTTCAGTTTTATATGTATATGAAAAGTGTATGAAAATTGAACTTTCCTTATTTGAAAAGCGTGTAAAAAATTGAATTTTTCCTTAAGTGAATGAAGTATAAAAATACGATATGTATATATATATGTATATATATGTATACTAGTGGTGTAAAGATTTGATTTATATATATATATATATATATTAGAATTAAAGATACGATTTTCATATATGTTGTAGCAAAATAAAATTTTGATTTTTATATGAGTAGGGGATTAAAAATAGAATTTTTATATAATAGGAAATATAAAAATATGTTTTTTATATATGTAAGGAAGCGATAAAAAGATTATATTTTTATAAGTGAAAAGTTAAATCTTTAAAAATAGAAAGATGAGATTTTTAGAAATATATAAACATCATATTAAAAATGTGATTTTTGATATAAACAGCGTGAAAAGGATGGCGTAGGAATTTCGGGCAAATCAAATCGATCAGAAATTCAGAATAGAATGGAGGAGTGGATCCCAAAGGTGGGAACTTCCCACTTTAAATCTTGTTTTCTAGTTAAAAATTATATACTAGGATGCAGATGGTGCTTAGCAACACCCGACACTTGTTGTCCACAGACCATGGACAACTTGTTTGATTTTGTTGTGTGTTGAAATTTGATTGTGTTGTGAAATGAATGAACATATATATTCATGTGTTGAAATAAATTGTTTTGAAAACGAATTATAAAATACATTTAGAATTGAAATCGATGAAATATATAATATATTTTATATATATTAAATGGCCTGAATAGAACGTGCCGCGCCGTGACCGTTCGCGAATTTTGACCATTGACTTTGAATTAATGTTACGGGAGATCCGACCGTCGGATTCTCCTGAAACCGGAACATTTGGGTTCGTATCGAAAAGAGCTTTCTAACGAATATTAGAGATTTGAAATCTAACGGTTGGATTTGGAATTATGTCCAAATCAAATTTGGAAAAGGTCGCTGTAAGTGTAGTTCGATGGTCGTCGATGGAAATCGACTGTACGGGCCTTGATAAAATTATTAAAAATAGTAATAATTTGTGTAAAATCATAAGAAATGATTTGAAAAGAATTAGGATGAAAAATTCCATATTTGAAAAGATAAAAATAGAATTTTTTTTATCGAAATGAACTAGTTTTGAACTAGAATTATAACCAATTTATTTTTGAAATAGATAAATTGGATTTGAAATGGTTTTAAAAGTAACCAGAAATTTCCAATAATTGAATTGGGGTGGATTTGAATCGAAATTGTCTTTGGAATATTTCGATGTTGGATTTCGTGATTATACAGATATTGTTATGGAAATTTGAAAGATAGATTTATATCGTTATTTCCAATAAGATATTTGTTGTTCATAGAATTTGATATTGAATATAAGCCGATATATTTTCTATTCAGAGCCTAGTATTTAATATCAAATTGGATTTGGGTTTGTGGTGAATGGTGTCTTCATTAACACTGTTCTTAAACCCAGTTGAGAAAAAGATTAAATCTTTTTATTTAGATTTAGTGAAGTATACCAATTAAATGGTATTTAATTGGAATTGAATTTGAATTGATTTTTGGGTTTATCGTGAATGGTGTTTTAGATAACACTTGTTCTTTAACCCGATAATTAATGGAATGTGATTTGGGTTGTCATGAATGGTATCTTTAATAATACCGTTCTTGGACCCAACAGAGTTAAGAAAATTAGAAACTAACTGGAGGTTAGTTAAGTTGAATGGTTTCCGGGGTATTGATCTGATGTTGGTTTTGGCCTTCGGGATTAACACTTAGGGAATTATTCACTTGCTAATTTACGGTTAAAGTCTGATGGAATAGAATGTGATTTTGGGTTTATCGTGAACCGTGTTTTAAATGACATTGGTTCTTTAACCCAGTTAAAGACAGGATATGGTTTCCCAAGTTAAACAATCATTGATAGTGATTTTTGGGAAGATTAAAACCAAGTGGAGTTTTAATGAATCTTTAATTAGATTGAAATGATCGAGAATGGAGTATCACCAGTTTTACTCCAGGCGATAGTTAAATCTTTAATTAGATTTGAACGTGAAATGGTAATTGAATTTACCGATAACACCGTGGTGTTAGATATGAAGTATTACCAGTTTTACTTCATGGGATGAATAGGTTGGGGTTGGGAAATTAAACAAATGATTATTTCGGTAAGGTTCGTTAATCCCGACTAGTTTGGATAAACCATAATTTGTTTTGAATTGATATTCAAAAGAAGATTAAAGAATAAATTTTAAAGAATTTATCTTTGATAAAATTAATGGGAACCTTTCCCCAATAATGTGAATATTTGAATAAAAGAATATTCTGAATTGGAATGAGGCGTATGTTGTGTTTGTGTAACACTTGTTTATAAAATATGCGATTTATTCGGAAAGACCGGGTTTATCCCATTCTGAATAACTGATACGACGATTAGTCAAAGATGAAGACGGTGGTTGAAGACCAGCGGTCTTCACGTCGTTTGGATAATTACTGATGATCTTGATTGGGCCGTACACCCAAGAGGAGGGAATCAGTTAGTGGTCGTCCAGACGTACTTGGAGATCGATGGATATGCGAGGTACAAGGTGCCTCCGATTTCGTTCAGACCCAGAACGGACTTGTAAATGGACTGTGTGTCTGACATTGGATATCATTCTGTGTGATTGTTGGATATCGGTTGCATGGAGTGGTCTGCCTGTGTGGCATGCAAAGATGCAAATGATCAAGACTTCTGTTGAAAAGAAGAGTCTTGTGGTTAATGATCAAAGCACAGCCTGTGTGGCACAACTTTGTGTAGCGTTGATTCGCGAGCCTCACACCCCGGTTGTGATCCAGAAACCAGAGAGGACACCAGGGAGGACATGCGTTTCTTTCTAGTTAGAAGTGGCGTAAGTGGTTTGACACGCCCTAATGAGTTTGACTTATGTGGTTGTTGGATTGCAAGGTGCCTCGGATATATCAGTGACTGTGTAGAGCCGATGGAGTCATTTGGCTCATTTATGCCCTAAAGGGCAGGGAAACGCAGTGTTCAGGCATTTTAATCCACATCAATGGACCGGCCCTAACGATCCAAAGGTCACTCGAGCTCTGACCTGAGGGGCAGACTAGAGGCTCTCGAATCGGTAAGGACTATCTTTTGCCTTGGTTCACAGATGGAAATCCAACTTCCAATACGTGACTTTGCGGTTTTGATTGTAGAGCCTAGTATTGGCGACATGATATATGGTACCCATGCCGTCTATGATTGATACTTATGATTGAAATTGTTTTGACACTATACGCGTATAGTAATAACAAAAGATGAAATTTTGCGTATCAAGCATTCTTTGGTTATTATAAGGTAAAACCCTTTCCTCCGGCTCGTGTTGCATTGTGTGATGGGACCTGGGTCTTATAATAGCTTCATTGTTCTTTATTTAGCATTGCGATGTGGTTTTATGCACTGGTATTCTTGGGAGGAAACCCGTTCCGTGTTATACGGCGTGGTCCCTTGATTTACCTAACTTTAAAATAAAGATTAATAACTATTTTAGTTCTCACACCAGTCACATGACTGACCTGGAGTTTATTGGTTTAACCTAAACTCTGGATGCCCTTATTTTGACACGGGCTGCTAGTAGTTTTGGTTTTGCAGGTTTATATTCATAGGAACCTGGTTTACAGCTGGAATGATATCTAGAAAGCTCTGTATCCGTGTATTACTTTCAGTTGTGTTTGTATTATTTCCCGCTGCAGTGTTGTATTTAAATCTCTGATATTTCTCTGATGTATTATGTTTGTTTATACTCTGTATATTCTTGTATTCTGATGGAATTGTTGTAATAAGCAATGAAATGTTCTTCTGTTTGCGTTCTGATTCGTCTTGTCCTCAAAGCAATCCGTGTTTTCCATACCGGGGAAGTTACAGGTTCTTACAATAAACAAGTACATTCATTACAAATAATCCTCTTGCTCATACATGACAGATCTGTTATAAGTCTTGGATACAAATCGATGCTTATTAAACTTAAGTCTGTCTAAAGATAATTCTCTGGGGATAGAAGTCACTCGGGGAAGGTTCCAACATTTACTCGTGTGAAGGTCCACACCACGTTCATTTAGGCACCTTCAGTGGAGACATCTAAGCAAGCCCCCGCTATGATCACCTAAAAAGGAAAAACCCACTGTTTCATATCTATTGTAAATTTGATACAAAAAGTCTAGTAATGTGTCCCTGTTCTCAATTAACATCCAAAACAAAGTCAGGAGCTTAGCATTTTCTATTAAAATCCTCTTACGTCGTAATCGAGCAGTTATCAACCTAGGGGCAGCTTCTTTCTCTTTAAAAAGTAGTAGTTTTGCGGTAATTCTATCAAGGAGGTGGTATTTATTGGACAAGATGTTATATTCATTTATTTGTTTGTTCAACTCCCTAGTAAGGCAAATCACTTTCGATTGAGCCTTTTTAAGAATGGGATTCCTAGAACCTCTCTTCGCCTGAGAAAAAAGGGGGAGAGATCAATTATTGAGAAGAAATAAAAAGAGCATGTATCATAGACCTTAAAAGCAGGGGCAGACTCTTGGGAAGTCTCAACCAAGGAAGCACCCTTGAAGCTTGGATCTTCCCCATCTCCCGCGCTCTAGAAGGATTGGGAGATTCAAACAAAACCAGATCACCCTCGATGATTTTAGTATCCTTGTCGCACGCCTCGACTTGATTATCAAGGGATGAAAAGGTGCACCAACACCAACAACGCCACCGCTATGTTCTCCTCTACCCTCAGTAGAATCTATGAACTTAGGATTATCACATTAGCGCAAACATCCTTTGGTACCTCAATGAGATCTCTTTCATCATCAATGTGTGGCTCCTCTAAGGGAATGTCTTCAACAAATAAAAGTTCGTCCACGTTGGTCTCCTTCTTGGTAGGAACTTCCTCTCTTTTTCTCATACAGGATATCTTAGACATAAATCTTTCCACTAAAGATGAACCGAGAGAAGAAAAATCTAAATCTGAACCTCTGTCCATATTATCTACATAAAGGAGAAGGAAAGCGTCCTCAAAAGAATTAACCATAATCTTGTCCAAGGTGGTCTGGAGGAAACAAGAGATCCTCTGTTTAGCATCGTTCACCACTCTGACGTATTTGGCCAATAAAGCATTCTTCTTGCCAAGCTCGATCTTGAGAAAATTATTCTCTTTTTCTACAAAAAAATGTTTTTGCAAGGAGAAACAATGAGATTCAAGCACAACAATCTCTTCTTTGGACTTTTCTAAAGTCTCCTTTAAAGCTTTAACTTCTTCAACCAAGGCCATGTGGGATTCTTTCGCTATGGCAATTGAGTTTTGCGCCTCTGCCAGAATAGATCCCAACCTATCTCATTCTGCCACTAAACCTTCCTTAACAAGAATAAAAGCATCATTTTCTTTCCTTAAAGACATGTTCTCTTCATTAAGTCTCAACAACTCATGGGAAGGCTCAGAAACATTGCCTTGCATCACAAACCACCGCTTGATAGCTTATAAAGGACACAATGGTCATGTACAGGACAATTGAAAGGAAGAACAAGAAAACGAGAGAGATCAAAGCTCATACCAAGAGCAGCTGTTCAATCAAAGCCTGACAACCGCCAGGGTGGTCGAATGGAAAATTAACGTTGGAAAAGGAGGAAGAAGAAATATTTTTTCTAACTAATTTATTGAATCTATCACCATTAGAGGTAATGGCAAAGTCAGAAGGAGAGATGTCTTCAAAAGAGGAAGAAAATCCTATTGCAAAATGTAATTCATTAGAGACTTCAGAAGTCCTAGCAAGATGAATGTTCAAGCAAGGAACCTTCGTTGGGGAAATAGTCTCTAGGACGCCAGAGGCCACGTCGGAGCGAATAGTTGGATCTGCCACATCCATAGACCTTTTCGGTGGGGAATCTTCTAAGCTCCTCTCCATAAGCATCCTTTTGACATTTTCCCTAGACTTCAACAATGCATTTTTAAGAGAGGAAGCTCCAGCTTTCGGCATCTTGGAAGGGGGACCAGTTTTGCTAGACTCTGTACAAATGGCACCTAGCATGCGATCGAAAGAAGATGAGTGAAATTCTAATTCCGACTCCACTTAAAGATTATAGCACTTTAGAAAGAATAAAAAAAAATAAAGTGAAAAATGGTGGGTTTATATACAGGAAGAAAGAAGCAGTCAATCCAACAAAAAGTTTGACTTGAAAAGTTAAAATTACCCCATCACAAGGGGGGATGGCAAGTGTTACTACCAAAATTAACTCCGAAACAGGCTGCAAGGGGTAACGGACCGCCACAAGCATAGAAGAATTTTCCGCAAGCAAAATCCAAGCACAAGGTGAAACAGAAAGCATGAGGGAACAACCCAAGAGCTATGCAACTGACACCATCATTAAGGAAAAGAGCTCAAAATCTATACAAAGAAAGGATATCGGTAGGATGGTTCCGGCATGATGGGAAAACAATAGAAGGTCATACTAAGCCGCAAGTCAATGAAGAGAGAGACCAAAAGTCCTACAAACTGGAAAACTGAAAGGATGAAAGGGCTATCGGTATTAACTTGCCTAATACTGATACATCAGAGGATGGAAGCACCAAAGACACAAAGTTCATTGCATACAAGAATTATTTGGGAACCAACAACGAGACCCCAATCAGATGATCACCGAAAGGTCACTTACAAACAACTAATATAGCACCTGAAGCAACCTCCGGAATGCCGAGATGCACCTCAGGAATCTATCGACAGGCAAGCCTGAACCTCAATGAGAGATAAGCTATCCACACTAATCTGCTTAGTGTTGATACTGACAGGGGTGACGTACCCATAAACCATTCACTTGAACCATGAAGGAAAGCTCCATAAAGTGTCAATAGCAAAACCGATAATCCATGATCGGAAGCCTACATTCGGAAGTCGAAACCTTCCGAAAGCTATTCACATCGCCAGGCTTAGCAGCAATATAAAGAAGATAGACATGGCATCAGCAAAAGACTCCAAAGACTGAAACCATCCTCCAGAGAGCTAGAACCGACATGTTTAAAAAGGCATAAGCAAGACCTTCTGAACCCAAATAAAAGGAAGCTGAGAGATAAAACTTCCAGAACCAAAGGGAAAAGCGGCCGATAGAGGCTTCTGCTAGCCCAATAGCAAAAGAGGCCCCGATTTGTTTATAAATAAGACCCTGCAGGTCTCATTTTCGGGACCGATTTCTCATTCTTGTATTCTTTTTCTCTAGTGTAAACCCTAATTTCTAAGTCAATTTGGGAATTTCTCTTGTAATCACTATGTACTCCAAATCAAGGATCAACAAAGAGCAGATTGCCACTTAGTATATTTTATTATGATTTTCTTATATGATTTCTTATATGATTTCTTAACTATTTCCTACACAACCTATTATAATCTTCCTACACGGTTATGGGTTCCTACTCCAATTTAGACCCTTCCACGGAGTTCTTGCAGAACCCCTTCCTAAAGCCATTTAGCCTTTTGTTGAGGGATGTGCTTAGGGAGCTCTTGTCCTAAGATAACTATTGGTTTTAGAGTTGCTTAAGCATGATGCTCACCCCATTAAGGGAAGAGTACCTAATCTTTTGGACTCTAAACCTTGATATTCAGGAAACGGTGAACTAACTCAGACTGGTAAAAGCAAAATAACCCCGTTTACCCTTTAGGTCCACTTCCATAGACCTATATACAGTGTTGATGAAAAATATCGTTAACAGAAAACAAAATAAAGTATAGTTTAAACATATGATTAAAAACTATTTATATAAGTGATATAAAACTATATAATATAATTTTAAACACATATAATTATAAAACTTTATAATATATATAAACATAAGAAACCTAGGAAGTATATATGTTTGAAATCATAAGTTTAAATTCCTTAAATGATTAAAAAACATTTTGAGAGAAGTTTGAAAATAATTTGAGATCAATTTAAAAGAGATAATTTTGAAAACAAAGTTTGAGTGATATTCAGAGTTTTTACAAACTAACTAGACTCTATTACTCTGTAATCTTGGACTCTTGATATCTTGGTATCTTGATACTCATGAGTCTTGATTCTCCTTTGAAATCTTTGAATCTCTTAAACTATACAGTCTTCAATTTCTATTTCCTGCATATAAATCTTGTATATACATACATACATACATACATACATATATATGTATATATATTATGGATAAATGTGTTAATATATATATATATATATATATTATAATCAATAATGATAATGATTGAAACAGGGTTGTTGTCATCAAAATTCTATTCTCCAACAGAAATAAATTATTGTTTTTAATTAATAATAATTAAAGTGATTACCTTTTTAATTGGGATTTATTTAAGAAGTTATCAAGTTCGTAACTAGATTTTAATTGAACTTTATATTGGGTTTTATATTGGGTTTTATAAAGGGATTTTATGATAAATTCAAGTTTTACAAACAAAGTTAATAAAAGAGATTTAAGGCTAATGTAATGTTTTAAATGATGGTTTACTTAATAATTGAATCAAGTAAGAGTGTTTGTAATTGAAAGGAGATTTTCGAAAATGCGAAGGAAGGTTTCTTTAAAAAAAAACTATTTAAATTAAATAGTAAATGGAACTTATTGTAACATTTACTGAATATCAGGTTTTGCATTAATGAACTTATATTTATCTAGAAGATAAAGTGTTGTTGAGTTAAGGTCCGAGAGGTAGATAAAATACCCCAGCTTGAATGACTTCATTGTTATGCAAGGGATGATACAAGTTTGAAACGGAAGTAGATGTTGGAAATTAAATTATTATTTCCCTAAAAGATATTATAAACTTTAATATGCAAAGCTTATAAGTTAAATAAACTATTTGAGTTTTATAGTAAATAATGTACCATATAATATTGTTTGACCCAGATATGATGGGTGACAATACTTATACCATTTGGTTGAGTATATAACATTATTTTCTAAATATTAAAAATGGTAAGGTTTTGTGAATATACTTACTCCAAAGAGACATGTGTATAGCTATCGTTTTCAAAGTATCATAAATAAGAGAATTAAGAATACACTTATCCCATTGAGATAAGTATATGGAATTGACTTCTAAGAATCGATGAAATGATTTTAACAAATGGCTAAATTTAAGAGGGCATGGGTTGCTAATGTACTCAACTGAACTGTGTGATTTGATAGTTAAAGCAATAAATTCCCTTTTAACTTATGACGTGTTGCTTCGAGGAACCGAGATTGGAACAGCTGTTGAAACCACAATTGTAGTGTTTAACAGTATGACAATTTTACTAACATTTTTTAATGAGTTATTTCATGACAATTTTCTATTCGATGAATGGCACAAAAAAAATGAAAAGATGAAATTCATAAAATATGACAAATGTGAAACTCGAACCTAACATCTATTGTATCTAAAGGGAATAACATTACCAACTGGATCAGATAGCCATCTGAAAATTATATCAGACGTCTGAAACTATAATTCAGACATCTAACCTGAGAATCTAGAATATTTTTTAATAAACAGGTCAGATGTATGACCTACAGTTTCAGATGTTTGAAACCTGCTTCGGGATTTTTTTTTAACAGCCAACAGTCGTTTTTGAATAGATGCCTCCTCATCTCTTCACTAAAACTCTTCAATTATGAAAAGTAACATCTCTAGGATGGAAAAGTAACATCTTCAAGACTAAAAAGAAAGAGAAGCAACCATTCAAGGGAACCGTACAACAAGTATATATACTTCACAATCAAGATTGAGAAGCAGAACTAATAAATTTCCAATTCTCTACTATATATATGTGTTCTATCTTGATTACTTCTTGCATTCAAAACTTCTAATCACCTATATTATTCTTCCATATTCTCCTATAATATTCAAGTTCATATTACTTGAGAGAGATATAGGAATACCATTGTATTACTAGTCAAAATCCATGTTGTCTAGAACACACCATTGTCAAGGAAACTTTCTTGTATTGAAGCCTATTCCTCCGAGAGAAGTGAGGGTTTATTGGTAGTGGAAGGCCGAAGGGGAGCTTTGGGACTGGACATAGGACAGGAGGTCCAAACTAGTATAAACTTGATTGTGTGATCTACTATTTTTATTTCCACTGCATTTACATTTTTTGAATATTAGCCATCTTCGATCCTATGCATAGCGATTAACAAGTGGTATCAGAGCAAGGTGTTCTATTGACTGTAACAACTCTAAGAACAATGGGTAAAAAGAGACGATGTAATCAGAATTCAAAGGTAGTGAAAAAGCAAATTCCGTAAAGTAAGCAACAAGATATAAAATCATAGTACAAGTGCAATATAGCTACATGCATACCTAAATCCGTACACGATGATTCTATTTATAATGATCTTTTAGCATCACATAACTGTTGGATCGAGATTAACCCTAGAGAGGGGGTGAATAGGGTTTATCACAGTTTTTCGCTGAGTTAAAAAATCTGATGGGATATTAAATAATAAACAGATCACATAATGCAGCAGAAATAAAAAGCAGAAAGGAAATAACACACAGAGATACCCAGCTTCGGCAAAACTCTGCCTACTGCTGCATTCCTAAGGTTTCTACTAGGTGATAGAACAGATCCCGCTAACAAGACCATGTAAACTCGCACTCCCTGCTCCTGTACTAACCCTACGCTCAAAACGCTGGACTGATCTAATCCCCTAGATCAGATTTTCCCTGATTACAACCCCGTAACCAGTAACCCTAGTTTCTTACAGACCCTAGTAAACTGCCAGTTACACCCTAACTGGTTCTCCCTAGATTTTTACAGAATTCTAGAAACTGATTTAGATTGGTTTACAACACAAAATGAAAAACAATAAAAACTAAACAATTAAACCCTAGTTAAAAGAAAAATGGCTTAGCCCAATTAGAAAAAGGCTGTCCCCTTTTGTAATTCAATTTACCCGAATCTCTTTTGTCCTCTGAAAAAAATATGGCGGCTTCAACAACTAGGGTGTTCTTTTAATCCTCAAATCGAATCGATGTTGATAATTTTGGCTCTGGAAATGATTTCTGGTGCTCGAATCTGATACTCGAGTCTCTTTGGCTATGTGATTCTTCGATTTGGGATATGGCGTGGAATATAGATGATCAAAACCCTAATTTGACTTGTGAGTTTTCTGATTTAAATATTTTCTTGAAATTGTGATGCTTATGGTTTCGATATATCTTTGCTGATGATGATATGGTTGTATTTATAGGGTAAACAAACCCTAACATTACCTCTGATTTCAATCGATGACCTGTCTGATTGATGTGATATCCTCTTTTGAAATTCTTGATAAAATCGGCTTTAATTTTGACTTGATTGATTTTGGCAAATCTGGAAGTACTTGGCATTGATTTAAAAAGTATTCACCGATTTGAAAATGTGCCATGACTTGCGTGATTTTCCACTGTAAATTTCTCTGCTTTGAATGATTTATTCCTGGAAATAATTTAGAGGTCCAACATAGCTTTTAAAACTTTCCCACTATGATTCATTTCCCACACAGATTTGTTCTATTTCTGGAAAACAATAAGGTTTGATTTTGTGGTCATGAACACAATTACTGGAACCATATTAAATTATTCTTGCTCTAGAATTTAATCACTGAATTCGTTGCATGATCAATTCTGCACATTCATTTGTTTACTGTGTGATTGCATATCTATAAATATAAATGATTTCCCAAAATAGTGTTGCACCTATATTTCCTGTTTCCATGCTTCACTGATTTCATCCATGCACAAAAATCTCACTGGCTTGCTATGTAGAATCATGCTCTATGTTATCTTGCTGCATATGTTTTGCAAACTGAACTGTATTTACGGCATTGAGCCTTTGCATTTGACTTGAACTTCACAGTCTGGTTTGTTGAACCGGTTCATGCTATTGAGCTTTGTGTTCAAATAATTATTTGAATATCATGCATCACCACTTTGTATGCTCAACTTGTATGTTACTGTGCACTCATGAACTGATTTGCCTTTTTATATTTTCCAGAAATGAGACATTAAAGTTATTAAAAAAAACTTCTCTTGTATACTTCCTGAATTGCTCGTATACATATTTGTAACAACCCGAATTTTAACAGCATGTTAAAATCATAAATCAAGGCATAATTAAATTTTTAGATCAGAATCAAGGGAAACGGGTTGCGCCATTGTGTCCATCTCGAAATTCTGCTTGGAAACGTGTCTGAGTTTGTGAGAATCAGAGTCCGTATGAGGGAGATATGACCCTCCGAAGTTTCAGGAATTTTCAGAGTTCAAAACAGTTCGAATTCGAGTTCAAAATTCGAATTTCAAAACCCAGACAGACTGGGCGTGAAATTTCCCGCCCAGCACCCAGGTCGACTGGGGAGTCGACTGGGCAGTCGACACCCCCAAGACCAGGTCGACTGCGCAGTCGACTTGGGTGTCGACCTGGTCCCCGAATCTGCTTTTGGGCCTGGTTGCATTCTGATGTACCTGGTCTCGTTTTCTGCCTAGGTTCGTCCGCCTAATCCTATGTAAACAGCCTCTCGCCTCATTCTCTCTACACCAATTCATTCTGTCCTTATGCTGCCTCTGAGAAAATGAATAAAATAATACATAAGTCTAAGACGAGGATATGTTGTTCAAGTCTTTCAAGAGGAGATTCAAATCTAGTTAGGATTCAAGTAAAGATTCAACGGCTTCAAGCAACGACGCCTAGACCATATTGAATCAAATCAGGAGATTAATCAAGTTAGACGTTTCAATGCGACAACGAATCGATTTGTCCTCTCTTAGCCAATCAATGTAAGTTCTAGTTACTTTTTAGATTGAAATGCTTAATTATAATATGGCCATGGAATAAAGTGTAATTGGATGTAAGCATGTTCATCGGTTCAAGTCTATTTCTGTTTCCTCTTGAATCTTGAGTTTTGGGCTTTTCTATCTTTATTCTTTTGTCAAGTTCATGATCTATTCAGCCTGTTGTAAATCAGTTCATGTTAATGTTATTCTCAAGATCTATCTTTTATGCCTGAGATGACGTTTTTATGCCAGTTTCCTCTCTATACCTATTGTTATACAAATTCTACCTTCCCCTATTTATTTTCTTTGATGAACCTAGATCAATTTCGGATCTAGGCCTAAACCGCGATTTGCGTACGATTGAATACGGGGGAATCTTGGGATAATACCTATTTGGATATATGTGTTTGGTGGAATTGATGGCATAACATAAAAATTGAATATTTGGGTATTATCATTATAAGAGTAATTGCAAGAATGGGGATTGGCATATATAATTTGACATGGATTTTGATATATGTAATATGACATGGATCTTGATATATGTAATTTGGCTAGAACTCATTATGGGTAAATTGGTGTAAACATGTTATACATGTAATTTTGGGTATAAAACTGGATCTATGTAAATTGAGCATAGCTTTGTAAACATGAAAATCATGAATCTTGACATATGTAAAACGACATGAATTGAACATATGTAAATCTTGTATGAATTGGGCATATGTAAAAACTGACATGTAACCTAGGACTTGGGCATATGTTAATTATGTAAAATTTGGAGTAGAAACATATATGATAATTTATGACTTGGAGAAAGTTTAATATGAACGCGCCTAAGTTGGGTTCTGGGTAGTTGGTATGTATTGGACATCTAGAAGGCACGTAAACATGCTTATGAACTTGAAACATGAATTGGTTATGAATATGAATCATTAACTTGATAATAGGCATAAGTGAAAACTTGAAACTTGACATGAAACTCGCCATGAAACTAGACACGAACTTGACATGAAACTTGAACATGGACATGACATTTAGAATGAACTAGAAAATGGCCAACTCGAGATTGGGTTGAGTTTGCAGTGTAATTCTGCCCGGAACCGCCCGACAAATCCAGTTACTGCAAACAATAGGATCCAATGTGGGTAGTTGTTCATATCGCACTTGAAAACCCGAGGTCAGACTGAGTTGTGGTGTAATTCTGCCCGGAACCGCCCGGCATATCCAGTGACCACAACAACAGGTCTGATGTGAGAGGTTGGGGTGCATAAATGAATTAATGACTTGATAGGGTTAAGTCATGAACCGCTTGAAAATACTTAACCAATTTGACATGACACGTAGACGGGTTAAGTCACGAACTTGAATGACCACACTTAACCAACTTGACATGCTAGACTGATGGGGTTAAGTCTCGAATTTAAATGACAACACTTAACCTGCTGGATGGAAACCCTAGTTACGCGATCCTTTTCAGCAGTAACCCACTAGATGTATCATGGTACCCTGGAACTAGGCAGGGTGGGGCACGATTACTGGGCTGATTGTAAGCGACCAGAACGACGGCTGAGTTGGTGCGCCATTGTAGGTTCAGGTGGACTACGGTCGTGCACATAGTCCGGAGTTGAAAAAGCTGGCATTGGGCACCAGTAGGTTTACACTGTGCGTGCTTGATTCGTGTCGGTGGTTGGCACCCTAGGGCTTGATACACCATATGGTGGACCTAGCACAGGTGACTACATTCGTGATAGGGCCGTATGACACAGACACATGAACGAGATAGGACTTGTAGGGAGCCGATCAATTAATAGATCGTTTCGTGAGACCAAGTAATGAATCATTTCATGACATTGGGCAAGGGATCATTTTATAGTCAACACATGACACGGGTTAGGATACTAGTACGGTTGGTGCAGAGCAAATAGATATCATAGAAATATTTTAATGGTAAAGCAGAGAAATCTTACGAAATTATACTTAGTTTATCTTGAATGGAAACTTGGCGATGTTATACTTGACAAAAACCATATGAGGTTATTCTTAGTTATCTTTCCGGTAGCTTATCATGTCATCATGCTTATGTTTACTTTCAGTTTATTCATGCCATGTTATCTTTACCTGTTTTTATGCTGAAAGTCACTAGGACTTACTCAGTCTTTATGACTGACCCGTTTTGTTTCGCAACTTTTTCTTCCGTTTCCCCCCCAGGTTCGCAGGGTGGGAATACAGCTTAGTTCGGATCTTACCAAGCTCCAAAGCTCTTTCATGTACGGCTTGGATTTCTCTTGGCTATGGCTTGCTTCGCTTTATTGGGGAATGATTTATAACTATGGTTTTATGCTTCTTTACTATTGCAAGACAAATTTCGATGTAATTGACTTAATAGCATTTTGATGTAAAAGGCTTTAGACCTTACTAGATTTTAAAGCAATGAAATTTGGGCTTTCCTTCCGTTGTTTTATTTATGTTCTGTCTTGTAATATTTCTGTGTATGTTTACCTAGATAATACTCCACCAAAGCTAGTGCATTCCCTTTGTGAGTGACCCTAGCGGAGGTGGGGTGTTACAATATTTGTGTAAACCTTCCATGTTTTTCACTGGTCCATACTTGCACTGTTTTGTGTGATGAGTTGCCTCTTTGTTGCATATCCTTCAAGTTTGCACTTCCATTCAGTGTGCACAACTGCTTTATTATTGCTGTTACTTGCACCCCATCTTCATGTTGCACATATATTTGAAATAGTCTACTTGACCAGATTGCAATTGCATCTTTGTGCACATGCACCATCATGTAAACTTTACATTCATTGTTAGGGGTGAGCAATATTCGGTTCAAACCGAATTAACCGACCAAACCGGTTCATGTCGGTCGGTTTGGTTCGGTTTTAAAATTAAATCGGTTTGAATTCGGTTTGTAAAATAATTTTTTTTCGGTTATCGGTTTAACCGAATTAACCAAACTTTCAATTTGTCATCTAATTTTATAGTATTGTAGTACTTTAAATAATTATTTTAGTTATATAGTACAAAGACATTTGTTGCAAATACATCAAATCTTATCATAAACATAAAATTTACTGCATAAAATATCTCCAAACATGAATTTATGTTCTACTTTGAGTGAACCCATCATTTGAATTACAGTACATCTTTTAAGTTCGGTTAAATAGGTTACCGACCGAATTAACCGAAATTAATTCGGTTCGGTTCGGTTTGGTCTGGAAAATTTTCGGTTTCAATTCGGTTTGAGTTTTTTTACATCCAAACCAACCGAACCGACCGAACGCTCACCCCTATTCATTGTTGTGTAGTGCTAAAGTGTGTGTTGTACTTTATTACTGTGACCACTTTGAGTTGATCAACTGAGCTTGTATCACAGTCCATTCATGTGCCATATTGTTTGTGAATCATTATATGATTGTTCAAGCTTTGTTTTGCAACCCAGTTTTGCTATATTTTTCTGTGTATACTCAAAGTCCACTGTTTACTCCAGATTTGTACATGTATTTTCCATCTTGACTTACTGCACTTGAAACTTGGTCTGTCTTGACCATGTCTTGGTTTGGGCTTGACCAATTTGGCTATATTGCTGCCTAGTTGAGCATATGTACATGCTATATTCATTCGCACATATTGCTCGACCCTTGAGCTTTCCATTGACTTTATATTGAGTTGTTTTCATGTGTGCACTGAGTCGAGATGGTCCTGTGTCTACACCTCATTTGCTCGCTGATTGGCGAGGAAGTGCACACGTGTATATCTATACACGTGTGTATATGCAGCCATCAGAAAAAACCTTGTCCCTGCACTAAAATATTTTGTATATACACTGACTGCCTTGTGGTATTTACAGTGTATCACTGTGAATATCACAAAATGTCTAGACACAATCGGATAAATTGATAAATCACATCGAGTCATGAAAAATGATGAGAAACACACTAGAAATCTGAGGCAAATAAAATTTTAAAAATAAAATTTATAATTTCATGTATTAAGTTTTATTTCTATTGAAGTGTGCTTTGTGTGTGTTTCATGTGACAGGTAAGCTGGTGATGACTGGACCGAGTGTGAAGATGATGTGAAGACAGAATATGAAAGACAAAAGATTTATTAGAGAATGTATATGTGCCAGTGTATATGAGTCAAAGTGAATGTATATAGATATGAAAAATGTAAAATCAGTGATTGTATATATATATATATATATATATATGAGATGTATAGACAGAGTGTTATAGTGAGGAGCTGTGTAACAACAGAATTGTACTGATGTTTGTGTTAAACAAATTTGTTTGAAATAAAATATTATTTTATTGTGCTCAAATTTGTGTTCAAGCAATTTTTTTTATCGTATTCAGTTTATATACAAGTACAATGTCATGTGAAGAATATAAAAATAGTGGAGTTATAAATTTGTACTATTTAAATGTTGAAATAGAATATTATATTCAAATAGAATACAGTTTGAATGTTCAATTCTAGTGCAGTAGTATTCCATTTAAATATAAATATTATATTCCCGTCTGTGATGTACATATAGAACAGTACAGTTTTAAACACATTTAATAATAAAATATATTTGGTTGTTATCTTCAAACAAAAATCATATAATTGTGTATACAACATCGTTATATGCAACAATCTCCCCCCTTTTGATGATGACAAACAAATATTAAGATTTTGAATCCAATAAATGTGTTTAACAATGAAGAACTGAACTCCCCCTATTTGAAAGCTTCCCCTACAATAGAAACTCCCCCTATAACTGTGCATGAGTGAAATGAATGAATAATATTGAATTTTCAAAATTAAAAATATTTATAAAATATTCACTCATAAATCAAAATCTTAACTCATTCTCCCCCTTTTTGTTATCATCAAAAGGATTCAGAATTTAAAATATAGATGAAAAAGACTAGAAAATATAATTTCATCTTAAGAGGAAGAACAGTCATTATAAATCTCAATTAGTCAAACAAAAATCATAATAAACTAAGAACAAGTGGCATATTTCACATTGTAGAACGATGGATTTACAATGAATTTTATAAAAATGAGGAGAGTTATAAAAAAATGAATTTCAATTATTTTCAAAGGATTTATAAAAACGAAGTTCAAAAACAGTGATATATTTGAAAAATAATTAATAATTCAATTTAAGTGACAAAATCAAATACTCTCAAGTCCCAATAGCTATCAATCAACAAATCATAATACATCATAAAATATTAACACATTTCATAGATTAGAAGATGGATTGGTAGACTGGTTTTTAGACACCAAGGAGAATTTCAGATTTATTTCAATTTATAGCACATTATTTTCTTTTCTTTTATCTTTTATTTAAGAGCACACTGACCATGCATAACCAGAGCTTGGATCTTTAAATGAGGACAGTCGCAGCTTAAATTATAAGTTGTCTCTTAACCATGCATGACCAGAGCTTGAATTTTTAAATGAGACTAGAGACACACTTTTATTTATTAATTATATATATTTATCATTTCAGCTTTAAAAGGAAAAACTCCTCGGTATATAAAACCAATATATGGATGATAGAAAATGGGGTAGGTACAGAAATGGACTGTGAAATAAATTTCTAAATTAATTATATTATGAAATGTGCTCGACTATACCGGAATCATTGAAAATTTTCAATTATCACTAATTTTGAATAATAATACAGTCCCATTTCTATCACAAAAATTTTCACTGTTTATTTTAGATGATTTTTTTTTTCAAAAAAATATTAAACTCTCCACATTAGTATAAAAAACATGATGGAAGGCAGAATGATGATAGATAAAGGAGATGGTCATGAAATAATTGCCAATTCAAAGATATTATAAATGTTCAACATCATGAAAATATAAATAAAATCTCCTCTTGTTATGAAATATACTACAGTCACAATTCGTCACAATTTCAAAATCTGATTATAATTTTGATGAATTATAAATACAGTTCAGTTTGTATATTGATTTCAATTTCTAAATGAATAACCAATAAATAATTTTAAAATTGAAAATCAATTATAAGAGGAATTTAGAGAGATATATACAAGAAATATATATATACACAGAATGAGAATAAGATCAATAGAAAATTTTCAACACTTCCTAATCTGATACCAATTGGTGTCCTCATTAACAAATTTTAATCACAAAGCTCAACCAGAAAAAATAAACAAATTTGACGCATTTATCAAAGCTTCAGACAAGAACAAGCAGTTTTTTGAAAAACAGTATCAGAGCAGCAAACGGATCATAAACAAGCAATTTCCAAAATATTTTCAAAACAATATCAACGCAGTACAAGAAGTTTCAAAGAAAACTTGTCAAGATGACGGTCACATAAAATGATTCATGATCCAAGATTAAAAATACCGTTTATTTTAAATCATTTGATGAAATATGAAGATATCAGGATTCAATGAATCGATCACACCAGATTATTAATTTTTGATTCGAGATATGTGTGAGATTTAATAAATCAATAATTTTAAACAAACAGATATTAAAATCAAATAACCTTTAATTACCAATAAATTTCAAGAACCAAAATTTAAAAAAAAAATCTGACATGTACATGAGTAATTTCAGATCATTTATGTCAAATTTAAGAGATATTCATGATCCAGAAATTACAAAGAAATTATTTGAAATCACTTGAATCAATGTCAAGTTTTGAGATATAATGAATCAGTCACACAAGATTGATAATTTCAAATTTAAGAGGTGTGTGATATTCAAAATATCAAGAATTTCATATGATTTCAAACAAACAAATTTCAACCATAATGATCATGAATAAAGATGAATTTCAAGATGTATCACTGGTTCAAGGTAATTCAAAATATCCAAGCCAATCTAAAAAACAATGAAATTATCACAACTGATGAATAGCAAAGTGCTGTAATGAGTATAAATTTTCAAGCCCTTCCAAAATGAATTAGAAGAAACTCAAAACAGCATAGGTGTGTGAAATTCCATTAAATTTTCAGATCTTCAAAAATTTAGAATTCAAATCAACAGTGTTCAAGATATGACAAGAATACATCAACACTGTTATGAATTCAGCAGTCAGAAAATAAACAAACTTCAAAACAATTGCAGAAATATACAATTTTGAGTTCAGGATCTGGAAATGATTAAAAACATCATAGTTTTATTCAATCGAAGCGAATTTACAGAAAATCATGAATTCTGCAATTTGAAATTAAGAAAGCACAGAATAAGAAGAATATGGCAGTGTCAATTCAAAATAGAAAATAAAAAGAAAATAAACAAAAACGATAGAAGGAGGAATAAACATAGAAAATAAAAACAAAGAATATTTACAGAGATGAGTTTAGAGATCATACCAGACTTCGGTGTAAGCAAATGAATCTCTAACTCAGCATCTTGGCTAAGGAACCGTGAATGATATAGAAATATAGATCAGCTTGATTTCATATCCTTTTTGCACAGCAGTTGCTCAGCCTCCTCCGGGACCTAACGGTTTAGAGGATTGAGTGGTCTAACAAAGGCAGTAAAACCACTCACAGTTGTATTTATTCGTTTTGGTACCCAAACTTGTTTATATAACAATCCATCCAAATTTACCTTTGTACCCTTTTAAACCCAATTCTGTTTGAATTTAACGAAGTTTGTTTTATTGCTTTTTGGGATCCAGGATTTTCAAATGGATTATTATAAAACACATTCACATCACGTTTATGATTCAAAATCCTTTGAGATTATCAGAGTTTGAATTTTCAAATTGAATCATTCCAAAGCAGTTTGAAGGCTTTTTAAAATCATTAGAATTCCATCTTTCAAAAACATTATTTTTCCCAAAGCCAAGACCACATCTATTTCCAATAGGATTTTGATTTTACAACAACATATTCAACGATTTTTCCCTATTAGAGAATTTATCAAAAGTTGATTCTAATCGTTGAATTTTGGATTTAAGATCACCGTTTTCTTTCATTAAATTTGAACAGCGATTATTAGTGATCTTTCTTTCAGCATCATGTTGTTTCAAAACCAAATTTTCAGTTTCAAGTAATTTTATTTTGGCTTGGGACTCAGCAATCTCAGATTCAAGCTTAGTTTGCTTTTCAAATTCGGATTTTTCAAAATCTTTGAATTTTTCAATTTCCTTCTCAATATCTTTCAAAATTGACTCACTTTTCAGCAAACTTTCTTTTTCAAAAAATTCATGTTTGGAATTAATATTATCTAACTCTTTTTGCAAAGAATCATTTTTATAAATTAACTCATCTTCATTTTGTTTCAAAATGATAATTTCTTTTTCAAATTTCTGAAGATTTATATTAAGATGAGTTAAATCATTTTTCAAATTAAAACAATTCTTGCAATCGGAGTTTTCAAATTTTAATTTCAACATATTATTTTTGCATCGCAACTCAGAATTTTCATATTTCAGAATTTTATTTTTCCGTTGGAGACAATTAATAGTTTTAGCTAAATCATTACAACAAGAAACCAATTCTTCATATGAAAATTTTCCATCATCTAGTTCATCATTAAAGCTCCAGTTAAGCACCATCTGAATCTAAGTAGGCTGTTGAGGGTTTTGAGCTGCTGTCAGATTTTCTTTACAGTGTGTTGAGAGTTTTCCAGATATCCTGCATAGTTAAACAATGAGAGGTAAATTTTAATTGATCATTATCAAGATAGGAATAAATAATATGCATAACATGAGCATTCAAAACCTTATTCTTCTTATCTAACATATCTCCCAAATTTTCAATAATATTCCAATATTCAAAATTAACAGATTTTAAATATAATTCGAATTTTGATTTCCATATTAAAAAATCTGCTCCATTGAAAATAATTGGAATATCACTAGACTGACTCTCTATGGACTGACAACTAGGAATCACCATTTCTCTAGAGTTAATGAATACCAGGCTCTGATACCAATTTTCGGATACAGATTAACCCTAGAGGGGGGTGAATAGGGTTTATCACAGTTTTTCGCTGAGTTAAAAGATTTGACGGGATATTAAGTAATAAACAGATCACATAATGCAGCAGAAATAAAAGCAGAAAGGAAATAACACACAAAGATACCCAGCTTCGGCAAAACTCTGCCTACTGGTGCATTCCTAAGGTTTCTACTAGGTGATAGAACAGATCCTGCTTACAAGACCATGTAAACTCGCACTTCCTTCTCCTGTACTAACCCTACGCTCAAAACCCTAGACTGATCAAATCCCCTAGATCAGATTTGCCCTGATTACAACCCCGTAACCAGTAACCCTAGTTTTTTACAGACTATAGTAAACTGCCAATTACACTAACTGGTTCCCCCTAGATTTTTACAGAATTCTAGAAACTGATTCAGATTGGTTTATAACACAAAATGAAAAACAATAAAAACTAGACAATAAAAACACTAGCTAAAAGAAAAATGGCTTAGCCCAATTAGAAAAAGGCTGGCCCCTTTTGTAATTCAATTTGCCCGAATCTCTTTTGTTCTCTGAAAAAAATATGGCGGCTTCAACAACTAGGGTTTTCTTTTAATCCTCAAATTAAATCGATGTTGATAATTGTGGCTCTGGAAATGATTTCTGGTGCTTGAATCTGATGCTCGAGTCTCTGTGGCTATGTGATTAATCGATTTGGGATATGGCGTGGAATATAGATGATCGAAACCCTAATTTGACTTGTGAGTTTTCTGATTTAAATATTTTTCTTGAAATTGTGATGCTTATAGTTTCGATATATCTTTGCCGATGATGATATGGTTGTATTTATTGGGTAAACAATCCCTAACATTATCTCTGATTTCAATCAATGACCTGTCTGATTGATGCGGTTTCCTCTTTTGAAATTCTTAATAAAATCGGCTTTAATTTTGACTTGATTGATTTTGGCAAATCTGGAAGTACTCGGCCGTGATTTAAAAAGTATTCACCGATTTGAAAATGTGCCATGACTTGCGTGATTTTCCACTGTAAATTTCTCTGCTTTGAATGATTTATTCTGGTAAATAATTTAGAGGTCCAGCACAGCTTTAAAACTTTCCAACTATGATTCATTTCCCGCACAGATTTGTTCTATTTTTGGAAAATAATAAGGTTTAATTTTGTGGTCATGAACACAATTACTGGAACTATATTAAATTATTCTTGCTCTAGAATTCGATCACTGAATTCGTTGCATGATTAATTTTGCACATTCATTTGTTTGCTGTGTGATTACATATCTGGAAATATAAATGATTTCCCAAAATAGTGTTGCACTTATACTTCCTGTTTCCATGCTTCACTGATTTCATCCATGCACAAAAATCTCACTGGCTTGCTATGTAGAATCATGCTCTATGTTATCTTGCTGCATATGTTTTGCAAACTGAAATGTATTTACTATATTGAGCCTTTGCATTTGACTTGAACTTGACAGTCTGGTTTGTTGAACCTGATCATGCTGTTGAGCTTTGTGTACAAATGATTATTTGAACATCATGCATCACCACTTTGTATGCTCGACTTGTATGTTACTGTGCACTCACGAACTTAATTACCTTTTTATATTTTTCCAAAAATGAGACATTAAAGTTATTAAAAAAAACTTCCCTTGTATACTTCCTGAATTGCTCGTACACATATTTGTATAAACATTCCTTGTTTTTCACGGGTCCATACTTGCACTGTTTTTTGTGATGAGTTGCCTCTTTGTTGCATATCCTTGAAGTTTGCACTTCCATTCAGTGTACACAACTGCTTTATTATTGCTGTTATCTTCATGTTGCACATATATTTGAAATAGTCTACTTGACCAGATTGCAATTGCATCTTTTTGCACATGCACCATTGTGTAAACTTGACATTCATTGTTATGTAGTGCTGAAGTGTGTGTTGTACTTTATTACTGTGACCACTTTGAGTTGATCAACTGAGCTTGTATCACTGTCTATTCATGTGCCATATTGTTTGTGAATCATTGTATGATTGTTCGAGCTTTGTTTTGCAACCAGTTTTTCCATATTTTGCTGTGTGTACTCGCAATCCGCCGTTTACTCCAGATTTGTACATGTATTTGCCATCCTGACTTACTGCACTTAAAACTTGGTCTTTCTTGACCATGTCTTGGTTTGGGCTTGACCACTTTGGCTATACTGCTGCCTAGTTGAGCATATGTACATGCTATATTGATTTGCACCTATTGCTCGACCCTTGAGCTTGCTGTTGACTTTATGTTGAGTTGTTTTCATGTGTGCACTGAGTCGAGATGGTCCATGTGGCTACTCCTCAGTTGCTTGCTGATTGGCGAGGCAGTGCACACGTGTATATCTATACACGTATGTATATGCAGCAATCAGAAAAAAATCTTGTCCCTGCACTGAAATATTTTGTATATACACTGCCTGCCTTGCGGTATTTACAGTGTATCACTGTGAATATCACAAGCTGTCTAGACATAGTCGAATAAATTGATAAATCAGATCGAGTCATGAAAAATGATGAGAAACACACCATAAATCTGAGACAAATAAAATTTTAAAAAAAAATTTATATTCGCATGTATTCAGTTTTATTTCTATTGCAGTGTACTGTGTGTGTGTGTTTCATGTGACAGGTAAGTTGGTGATGACTGGACTAAGTGTGAAGATGCTGTGAAGACAGAATATGAAAGACAAAAGATTTAGCAGAGAATGTATATGTGCCAGTGTATATGAGTCAAAGTGAATGTATATAGATATGAAAATGTAAAATAAGTGATTGTATATATATATATATATGTATATGTATATGTATATATATATATATATATATATATATATATGAGATGTATAGACAGAGTGTTATAGTGAGGAGCTGTGTAACAACAGAATTGTACTGATGTTTGTGTTAAACAAATTTGTTTGAAATAAAATATTATTTTATTGTGCTCAAATTTGTGTTCAAGCAAATTTGTTTATTGTATTCAGTTTACATACAAGTACAATGTCATGTGAAGAATATATAAATAGTGGAGTTATAAATATGTACTGTTTGAATGTTGAAATAGAATATAGTTTGAATGTTCAATTCTAGTGCAGTAGTATTCCATTTAAATATAAATATTATATTCCCGTCTGTGATGTATATATAGAACAGTACAGTTATAAACACATTTAATAATAAAATATATTTGGTTGTTATCATCAAACAAAAATCATATAATCGTGTATACAACACAGTTGTATACAACAATAACGACTTACTTAAAGATTTCAAATTATTACAAAAGATCAATTGTGCTGCTTTAAAGAAATAAAAAAAATTGTGAACTAGCATATGATAAATTAAAGGAAGAAAATGGTTTCTTAGTAAAACAAAAAAAGAATTTTGAAATTTCTCTCGAAGAACTTGTTCTATAAAAATAATAATCTTTCAAAGGAAAATGAATCTTTGAAAAATAAAATTATATCTTTAGAAAATTCTTTAAATAAACCAAATTCTAATCTTTTGTCTCTTGCAAAAGAGAATAGTAGTTTAAATGATAGAAATTAAGATTTAATTAAAGAATGTGAGCTTTTAAAAGAAAATAATAATACTATTTTGTAAAAGGAATTTTGTAGCTCGAAAGGGAATTTTGAAAAATCAAATAAACAGGCTATAAAATTCAATAAGGAAAGCAATGACTTACTATCTTTGCAAAATGTTAAAACTTACAGTAAAAAAGTGATTTAGGCGATAACTGCAATAAACATAAAAATAGTACTAGGTACACATACATGTACACACAATTTAAAACTAGTACTTAAAATAGAGATAGCCCCAAAACGACTTCATATCAAAATGATATAATATTTAGAAAAAGGAAACTTTGCTTGAATACTGAACCATGGACAAATAATACAAATTATATAAGTATTTGGGTTCCTACTAGATGGAAAAACAGAGAAAAATATATTATTGATTATTTTGATAATGTGATTAATAATGGAAACTATATTTATAAAGTTTCAACAATACCCAAATGGGTATGGTTTCCTAAAAATTAGAAAATTATAAAAACCTTGGGCATCATATGCTTTAAATATTATTATTTTCTGAACGCTAGCTTGTAAGTATGATGTTTATATGTTCATCCTTCTGTAATATATTTGTCATGCACATGTCATTTGTAAGAAATAATTTTTTTTATAAGGACAAAGGGGGAGAAAGAGTATATAGATTTATATATATATATACACACATATACATATATATATAGGGAGATCATATATTCAAGGGGAGTAATAAAATATTATTTATTTGAAAGTCATATAATTGTCATCATCAAAAAGGGGGAGAATGTTGAAAACACGATCTTGGTGTTTTGATGATAATAACCATATGTAACGCTACTAATGTTTTTTATTGATTTATTTCAGGACAATTAGTTATTCGATGAATGATAAAAAAAATGAATAGACGAAATTCATAAAATATAACAAAGATGAGACTCGAAGCTGACACCTATTGTATCCAACGGGTATGGCATTACCAACTGGACTAGACAACCGTACGAAAATTATGTCAGACGTCTAAAACTATAGGTCAGATGTCTGACCTGAGAATCTGGATTTTTTTAATAAAAAGGTCAGACGTCTGACCTATAGTTTCATACGTCTGAAACCTTCCTCTGGATTTTTTTAATAGCCAACAATCATTTTTGAATAGATGTCTCCTCATCTCTTCACCAAAACTTTTCAACTATGAAAAGTAACATCTCCAAGACTGAAAAGAAAGAGAAGCAACCATTCAAGGGAACCCTATAAAAAGTATACATACTTTACAATCAAGATCGAGAAGAAGAACTTTTGAATTTCTAATTCTTTACTCTATCAATGTGCTCTATCTTGATTACTTCTTGCATTCAAAACTTGTAATCACTATATTATTCTTCCATATTCTCCTACACTATTCAAGTTCATATTACTCAAGAGATATATAGGAAGACTATTGTACGACTAGTCAAAATCCGTGTTGTCTAGAACACACTATTGTTAAGGAAACTTTTTTGTATTGAAGCCTATTCCTTCGAGCGAAGTGAGGGTTTATTGTTAGTGAAAGGCCTAAGGGGAGCTTTGGGACTAGACGTAGGACGGGAGGTCCAAACCAGTATAAAATCAATTGTGTGATCTACTATTTTTATTTCCTCTGCATTTACATTTTTAAACTATTGGCAATCTTCAATCCTATGCATAGCGATTAACAACTGGATCCAAAACCACTTTAATCCAATTTTGCATTCGAAAACTGAATTTTATAGGTATGCTTATGCGTATTAAGCCGATTGAAAGCATAGACGTTCAAAGCGGAAAGAGGTGCTCGTTGATGTCTCTGGTTAACTGGCAATATTATACTTGTAGCAGTAGTCCCTACGTTTTGGGTTCTGCATGATGCAAGGACTTCTTGTTACTAATCCTAGGGGTTATCCTAGCAGGATATAGTAAAAGACTAACTTCGATTTGTCCTGATCTGGGCAACTTGCGTTGTCCGGTGTCTGACATTGTATTTATTAGACCACGTACGTTGATTTTTGCAAATGTATATCTGTTGGATGGCAGAGAAGACAACTTATTTTAGCTTAACACCCATAGTATCTTTGTGCGAACCAATTAGTGATTGACGAATCTGACAATGTGGCATTCAAAGTTGAATGTGATGTCTCAAAAAGATAATCGTAGCCGCAAGCATCATCAGCCGAGAAACGACTTAAATCGAGCAGGCAACAGAGCTACGTGGCTCATTCCCATTAGGGTATATCATCCCTTGATCTAGAGAAATCAATTATCCCTTTCGTATGCTTTGGAATAAATACGGTTGGTTGGTCCCTACCGTGGTAGTGATATGTTCGGTACACTCAAGTTGAATGAGTGTTCGGTTCTATGTGATCGAGTTGCAAGATGTTGTAGTCGAACCCCAGTGTTTTTATCTCCAGAGGAACGCCGTTCGGGAGATAGTTCCTTAACTAGTCATGTATGGAAATCCAAATTCCAATACAAGTCATACGGTTTTAGATGTAAACCAACAAAGGAGAAAAGTGAGATGCAAGCTTTTCGGCTATATTCCTATTCTATTTGTGGATTTTAGACATTATTATAATATCATTGGATTTATAATAAATGTTATTTGGCTATTATAAGGGAAAAACACGTGCCATGTTTATGTGTCGTCATGTTTAATGAGAGTTCCATTCTTTCGAAGGATTTTTTAAAATCAAGCAAGTTGTTTATGATATGAGTTTTCTCACTATATTCCAGACTGGAGTGATTTTGCTTTCCTCAAAATGTGCTCGGATCAAACTGAGTATATTTTCCAGGTTGCATTAGGTTTTTCTTGAGCTTTAGGAGAGGAGCCGAAGTCGGGATTTATTCCCGTATTTTCTCATATAATTTTATTTCCGTTGTGTGTGTTGTTTTTATCAGCATTGCACAAAAAGATTGTATAGGCTCATTTAGTTGTGTACTCTGATTTTGTAATCATGTGTATATGGTTTTTCTCTTTGTGTAAAGAGTATTGATACATTATATTTTATTCATTCCACTGTGAGATTCTATTCTGATCCGATTCTGTAGTGTCGGTGTATCTTCTTCTATTCTAACATTTTTTCTCCCTTCTTCTCAGCCTCTAACTTCTTTCTTCTAACTTTTTGGGTTTTTGATACTTAAGTTTGGGCACGTGAATACAGAAATATTAGTATCAAAATTCGAGCTTCTAATTCTTCGGTCGTTACAAAGGCAATCCAAATATGATTTATAAATATGCTCGATCTGGCCTAAGCATTATAATAAAATAACAATTGGATCGGTTTGGTATACCAGCATGAGAAATACACTTAAATTTGATTTTCATGTTATAAAATCATTTTAAATAAAGGTGTCACAAGATCACACCATACATAAACAAAAATAAGTTTTTCCTTATGGGCACCAAACCATTTCATATCAAAATTGAGTGATATTAATGTCTAGGGTGAAAGTAACAAGAAGCAGGTAGTTGCGATGTTAATGAGTGTACATCACAACAATATTAGGCATTTAATTGAAATATGATACGTCGTGTTTGATAATTATTTAGAGTTTCCGCGGAGGTGCCCTCAATATGTAGAGCAACAATCCTCTTGCACAAGGATTAGAGTTATCCTTCCAAAAGCACTGTACTCAGGTAGTTAGGGCAATATAGGAAAAACATAGTTGTTCTCTCTAAGATTGAGTGCATCGCTCCGACATGCCAAAACCTGAAAGTATCGCTTGAAAAAGAGTCGACTACACCCTATGAGTTTACCAACCTTTCTAGCCTTGTCTCCTATCTCTAGTTTTAGTCATCTCTGCTGATGAGGCTATGTCCAGTGTTTCAGCCCACGCCCACACCCAAGTAAGATCACAAAATCTCGCATAGATTCCCTTACCTCAACATGTTTTGGGATCACACATGGATTTCCACATCATAAAGATCTTGGAATCACTAATTCACTCTTATATTCCAACATGACTCAGAGTCTCATTTGGATTCCAAAGTCCAAAAATTACTATCAATTCTCCTCCATATAACACGTTCATGGTTTTTGAAGTGGTTATGGTATAAGTCACCTCTTACGAGTACACTTCCTCGTTTGTTTGGGGCTTTGCAATCCAATAATCAATTTTCCGACGAGCTTAACTCTGGTCTTTATGGTAATAAGCATACAATACATAAGAGTAGGAATCACCCTAAACTATTTAAGTAGAAAAATCTCCTTATCATTTTTCCTTGAAGATCCTTATACATATGGTATAACACCAACGACGATAACTGTATAGTATAATTTTCGTGTTTCCCTTCCTGAGTTAGGTCCTTCGTTTTTTAGTACGGAAAACGTTACGAACCTCCAGTTTAAAAGGAATTCCCTTTTATACCACAGTTTGATAGTTGGTTATTTGATTATCAACTAAGCAAACAAGAAAATCATCCATAACATTTTATTTTCGAATGAATATCACAAAATCTCATTGAATAAATTTGTCATTAATTAAATCTCTTATATAGTTATATTTTTTGCATATACTTATCTTAATGGTAAATATATTCACAAATCAATATTTCTTCAATACTTAGAAAATATATCATATAATTATCTCAATGGAACAAGTATCTTCACTAATAGTTAGGGGAAGGTTGCTTAATTTAAAACCGTATTAAGTAGGTCTAAGCCCATTAACATTCAATAATGATTTGCTAAACCCTTTAAATCAAAATACTTAAACATAAATATCATTTATAAATTTCTTTACAAAATATTATTTAAAAAGTAGACTTTCATTATAAAATGATTTACTGATCATAAACACTTTATTAGATTAATTAGTTACCTTAAAATCATCATTGATAAAGAACTAATAAATTTGAGCATTTACTAATAAAACATTTTATTAATTATAAAAACTTCATAAGATTATAGTTGATTAACTTTAAACCATTAATACTAGAGCAATTTAATAATTTTTAAAGATAATTAAGAATAAATCAGTTTAAATCTATTATTAATTAAAAGTAATTAACTAATCTTTTAAATATTTTTAATCAAATAATTAACTTACTTTAAATGAACACTTATTAATTTTTAAACACTGTTAAATAAATAATTTATTTAATTTTGAAACATAAATTAAATAATTAATAATTTAAAAAATCTGCTCAAATGGGCTTCCTAGTGAGCTGATGGTTACATCTTTATCTCAGAGAGTACATAAGTAACTGTAAGCATTAATAATATACCTTTAAAGTATGGTGAACCTTAGAGATAACAGTTCTATGCAATGGTTACGTCACAATCTAAGCGAATCCATATTAGACTATAGGCAATCCTTATCCTCATGAATTCCATCACCAAAGTCCCAATATTTTATAATAATTCTTCAGAAGAATGATAATAATTTATGACTTGAAAGTATCATTCAAATAAGGCTCAACAATCACAATGGCACTTATATATGCTATCATTAATTTTATTCACTTCCTAGACATAACATTGATATTTACATGAGCAACATATATGGAAATAAGTTAATAATTGGCAATTAACGACTAACATTACTTGTCAGAATTTATATTGCCAATATATTTTTTTAGTATTATTATAGCAGAAGGAGATTTATTCTGCTAAACAGATGCCAATTAGACTAGTTTCTTCCAATTTATTAGATAGTGTTTATTTGGCCAATAAGAGAACACCAAGACAGTATACTTAAATTAACTATGTTATAATTAATGTAATCCTGTTTAAATCGTGTCACTTCAAATTATTGTCAAATTCACTAATGATATTTCAACTACCAACAACTAGCAATCTTTGCAATCAAGCTGACAGAAATAATTTAATTTACTCTATAATATATTAACTAATCATATTGATGAGTTCTACACACTATTATTCTAACTGTCGTTTCATGTTCAAATTCAGTTTAAAATTCAAATAACATTTGAATTTATCTGTAATTCTAGTAAACTCTAGTTACATTTAATTCTGTTCTATTTCACAGATTTTTTCATTACAAATACAACATGACTGACTATGTTGGATTTGGACCTAAGATCAGTGAGTTATTAAGTTTAAAAGTTACACAATTTAAATAAAACAGTTAATCTCATCAATTACATAATTAAGCTACTAACTACTGTTAGTAAACCCTAATTAAACATCTTGATCACTCAGGCCTGAAGTGACACTACCACGTTCATCTAACTCTATCCACCACCATGTTGCCCTGACCATCACCGCACCCCCTTCAGAACCTCCATCTCACTTAACCGTTCCCTAGAGTACCAACTGTGTTGCACATGGCTATGTCATCACCGAGAAAACCCACTCTACCGGATTTCGTTCAAACACCAAATCCCGCCATCACGGACCACCAATGATCACCATCCTAGCCCCAATTGAAAGCTGATAACCTCCTATACTATACTTCTTCAGACACCATCAACCAAAGATCGAAGATGGCAAAGTAATAGGTCAAAAACTGAAACCTTATATTTTCTAATTATCTCTAAAATCCTACCACCACACACATCTAATCGAAGATCTACCGCCAACTATGCATTCATCTAACCCTCGCACATTTCTTTAATTGTCACTTTCGCCTAGAAAGGCTCCAGCTCATCGATCGGTCGTGGCTATTTGATTTGATTTAAAGAAAAGACGGCTTGGGTCTGGAATGAGAAATGGGGAAAAATGCGATGCTAAGGATATGATCCTTATATAGGATAGCCAGCTAACATTATTCACCTCAAGAATTTCCAAACCCTAAATAAGGCATGATCACTAGCATTTTATGCTAAAAAACCCTAATCAGAACTCATTGGGACTAGGTTTAAGACTCAATTTGGTCATATATAGAAGTTAGATTTGGAAATTGAATTATACTAATTAACTTCTCGTAATTGAATGTTACGCGTTTCGAGCTCGCATGACCAAACATTACACTTGATCGTTACGAAACTCGATGTACAATAATATACTATTACAGATCCAAAAGGCGTAGGTTTTCAATGAAATCTGAGATGGTTTACAAAGTTGCTAAAATCACACTAACTTACTATAAATGATTTTAGTTACTCCTCTTCTACGATAATAAATTCCACTTATCACTCTAATTACATCAGGATTTAAATAAACTTCAAATTTAAAATGCTGGATTCACTTATGTTTAAAGAATTTCATTATTTAAATCACCATTCCAATTAAATTCACAAATCATATATTTAAATCATGTTAAATAATCCTTATAATTAGAATTCAACTCACTTAAATTTTAAAACCAATAATTATATATATTTTTAATTAAGTATTCAAGCTTAAAAATCCGTATTATTACCTTCTTTCGCCCATAGAAGCATTTCATCTTCGAAATTTGCAAAGTAAGAAAAATGCTTCTAAACCTGTTAACTTTTCTCAAAATTGGTTATTTACTTTTTAAAATATTCGAAGTCATAAATTTTCAGAAAATTCAGCAATACCACTCTTCCATGGCCCAATCCAAAAACCACAAATGTCATACAGAGCCTCAAATATATAAAAAAAACTGCCCAATTTTGGACATAAAATCAACCAATTTAAACAAACAAATAAAAATGTACCTACTAGTCGGGCAACCAAACCCAGTTCATGATACCGAAAGCAATAACGACCTTTTCTTCTGTAACACCCCGTATTTTCTATGAATATTAAAATAACGAATTAAAGATTGCTTAATTTTAAAAGAAGGAATTAAGTAAAATGGGTAGCGCCATTGCGTTCGTCTCAGAATTCTGGTTGGAATAGAGTTCGAGTTTCCGTAAATCGGACTCTGTATGAGGAAGTTATAAAGCTTAGAAGATTTCAGTTCAAAGCATAATTAAATTAAATAATAATTAAAAATTAGAAAACAAATTCAAATTTCGAAAATCAGCCAATAAAAGATGAGCAGGAAAAATCCCGCCCGAGGGTGTCGACCCCCCTAGGGGGTATCGACCCCCCTATAGGGGTGTCGACCCCTATCTTCCCAGATCTGGGTGACGAATTCTAAAGGATTAGGGTTTATGTGTCTCACTGTGGTTGGTTGGGTGACGTATCTCTTTGGTTTGGATGACTCTGATGACTCCTATGCTAATCTAAAGGTCATAGTTTGTCTAACACATCTATAAATACATATCTAAACTTAACCCTTTTCTATGGTGCCTCCATGCTGTCCATCTCTAAACTAGCCTAACCTCCTTCTTCTCCAAAGTAGAAATCAAATTAGAGAGCTTCAAATTGAAGAAAAGGTTTTCCGCTTCAATCAACAAAGAAAGATTAGAATCGCTACAACGTCGACTAATTCTCCTTTTCTAATCTTATCTCTGTAAGTTCTGTTATTATTCAGATTTGAACACATAATAGAAATCAGACTGTAATGAATCGAATCTAGAACTATGCCTAATTGTAAGATAATCAATTCTGATTCATGCTTGTTCTTTTGTCAAATATGAAATTATCTATGCCAATGAGACTGTTGTGATTGAACCTATCATGTTGTACATCAAATTAGTAATTTCTTTGTTCAATCCTATCGAATCTATATACCTATGATGTATTTTCCTCAGTTTGCTCATATTCGTTATTAATGTACAACATGCCTATTGGAACCATGATTCTTGTGTTTGGTACACCTTTACATGCCTATTTTCTCTTATGTCAAATCTTGTGTTTCTTCTCTATCCCCTTTCCGTTTTATTTTATGAGTACTTGGAAACCTTGTTGAATCTTGTTGTACGTGCGATTGTAATGCGGGGAATTGGGTATAACCTATTGGAGTAATTTTGGACATAATAAGTATATTGGACATAACTTGAATTGACTACAATTGTGGATAATTGGCATACAAAAATCTAGACTTGGACATGAATGGTAAATATGTAAATTGGATAAAAGATGAACATGCCTAACCCGAGGTTAGATTGAGTTGCGGCGTAAGACTGCCCGGAACCACCCGACAAATCCAGCAACCGCAACAACAGGTCTAATGTGAGAGGTTAGCGCATTAAGCCCAAAACCCGAGGTTAGAATGATTTTGCGGTAGAAGTCTGCCCGGAACCGCCCGGCACATCCAGCAACTGCAAACAACAGTTCTAATGTGAGAGGTTGGTGCATTGATATATTAATTAATGCCAATTAACAGACATGCTAAGAATGGTAAGGTTAAGTAACATATGAATAAGCGACACTTAACCAATGCAACATGTTAATTAAACAAATGGGTGGGGTTAGGTTAGATTGAGAACACTTAACCATTATAACAAGTTGATTAAGAAACCCTTGAAACTAGGACCCATTTCAATAGTAACCCACATAGATGTATCATGGTACCCTGAACTAGGCAGGGTGGGGCACGATTACTGGGCTGATTATAAGTGGCCAAAATAGCGGCAGGTGGTGCGTCAGTGTAGTTTTTGACGGAGTACAGGCGTGCACATACTCCGGAGTGGAAAAATCAGGCACTGGGCATCAGTAGTTATACACTGTGCATCTTGAATTGTGTGGGGTAGCTATCATAGGGATTGATACACCCCATGGTGGGACCAGCACAGGTATCTACAAACAAGGGGACCGAATGACACAAGTAATAAATACATACGAGTAGAAGCCGATCGATAAAGGGATCATTTTATTATGAACACATGAGGCTAGTTGAAACAATTGTTAGTAGGTGTTGAGAAATAGAAATGGGTGCGATAGCATATTCAGTTTATCTTGCCTTATCTTGTCTTATGTTATCTTGTTACTATGGTATTGTCTTATATTCTATTTATTCATGTCATGATCCTTTTTCTTGTTTACATGCTGAAAATCACTGGGCTTACCGGGCTTTATGTCTGACCTGTTTTCTTTCATCTTCTTTTCTTCTGTTCTCCCCCCCCCCCCCCCAAGGTCCAAAGGGAGGGAATACTTCAGCTTAGTTCAGACCTTTTCCAGCTTGATGAGAGTAGATGCATTGCTTGGATTCTCTTTTCTTGGGCTATGGATGTGGTTACACTTTTATTGGGGATTTATGTTGCTTTATTATTGTTTTATGCTTCTTTATGTATGAAGTTTTGAATTAAGAGAGAGGTTTTATTGTAATGATTTGGAAGTTGGGTTTTGAGACAATGGTTGTAATGTTTTGACCGAACCATGCTACTTATGAAATGATTTCATTTTTTCCGCTGTTTGTATGTCTGTCTTGTAAATTATATGTATCTCTTACCTATAATGCTTCACTAAAGTTAATGCATTTCATTTGTGAGTGACCTTAACGGAGGTAGGGTGTTTCACTTGGTATCAGAGCTGATGGTTACCAGATCAGATAAAAGTTTTTGAAAACTATTTTTCAAAAAGAAGTTTTAAAGAAGCATTTTCAAGAAAAGTGTTGTTTTATTTTAAAGGCTTATTCCCCAAATCCATATGCACTATCTTTCTATCCTTTGTTTTGAATATTTTTCTTTTAGTTTTAGCATGTCTGGGGATCTTAATCTTCCAGAAGGAGTGCAAGTACCCTCCTGGTTCCGTCGGTATTTATAAGCTACGGCCCTGGCCGAAGGACAAGCGGACGCTCCTCATCCTCCAGCCGCAGATGTTGCTCCTCCTCCTCCCCTAGCTGCGGACTCCGTTCCTCCTCCTCCGCGTCCGAATGCTTTCTCGAAGATATGTAGGGACTGTCGAGCTATGGGTGGAAAGAACTTTAATGGGACTGAATCATTCATGAGGAAACAGAAGATCTGTTTGTTATCTTCGAAGTGGACGATAGGCGAAAGATACAGCTGGCTGTATGGTTACTTAAGGACGAAGCCTCTTTTTGGTGGGAAGTTACAAATGTTGAGAGACCAGCTGAGACTTTGGAGGACTTCAGAATGAAGTTTGGGATGAAGTTCCTCTCGCAAGCTGAACAAAGCCTACAGACGGAGAAGTTCTTAGCACTCAAACAGGGAAGCCTATCGGTTAAGGAATACGTCAAAAAGTTCAACCAGTTGGCTAGATTTGGACTGGAGTTGGTAAACACTCAACATAAAAAGGCTCTCCGTTTTGCTAAAGGGTTAAATGAGCCACTTCATGGCCTAACTATGTCCCATATACCTATGGGCGCGACTTATGAGAGACTGGTGGACATGGCACTGTTACATGAGGAAAGCAAGGGTGAAAAGAAAGAGGTGAAGATGGAAGAACCTCTAAACAAGAAAGTGGAGGAATCGCAGAATAAGAAGACAGATTATAAGAAGGGTGGAAAGAATAACAAACCTCGTGACAAGAGGAAGTGTGATTTTTGTGGCATACATGGACATCTGATTAAGGACCGTAGAAAGAAGAAGAAGATGGGTGGTTGCTTTCAACGTGGCGAGGCAGGACATATGGCTAAGGATTTCCCAAGAAGACAAGGGCAAGGGTAGAGGATAGGATCTACTTCTGGAGGGCAGATTCACGCTCTCACAACACCTACGCAAGCAAGAGGTAGAAATATTTCTATTGAGAGTTTAGTTTATCTTTCTAATCATCCTGTTCGTACTCTTTTTGATTCTGGCGCATCACACTCTTTTATATCTACTGCTTTAGTTGAATCTCTACACCTAGATACCAGTATAGTAGAGGATCCCATGGTTGTTTCAAATCCAATTGGGGATTCGGCTTATTTATCAATGATTTGTTTGGATTTTGAAATTTCTACACTAATCGCTATGTTTAGATGCAATGCTTATGTTTTGGGTTTCACGGGCTATGGGTTGATTCTAGGCATGGATTGGTTATCTAGTAATGGTGCCATCCCCGGTTGTGAAAAGAGAGTGGTTAGAATTTTGAATCGCCTTGGTAATTCTCTTGTAATCCTATGAATTCTGTTATGCTTAGCTACCTAGAATCTCTAGATGCGTCTGTTGAAAATTTGCCATCTATTAGAGTTGTCCGTGAGTACTCGGATGTCTTTGAAAAGTGAAGGGCTTACCTCCAAAGCGAGAGATAGATTTCCGCATATACCTAGTTGATAATGCAAAACCAGTTGCTTTACCCATTAGACACATGGCTCCAAGGGAAAGGAAGGAGCTCAGCAAGCAAGTTAAAGAGTTGCTCAAAAAAGGGATCATAAGGCGGAGTATTTCTGAATGGGGTGCTCCAGTAGTGTTCACAACCAAAGCGGATGGTTCAATTCGCCTATGCGTGGATTATTGGGAGCTAAACAAGCTGACTAAGAGGAATAGGCACCCACTTCCAAGAATAGACGACTTGTTCGACCAGCTCGTAGGTGCATCATTTTTCTCCCAACTTGATCTGGCTACCGGATTTCATCAGCTAAGAGTGGATGAAAACAACATAGATAAGACTGCGTTCAGGACTCTGGATGGTTTGTTCGAATGGCTTGTCATGCCTTTTGGTTTGACAAATGCACCCGCCTATTTCGTAGACTTGATTAGTAGGGTGTTTAGGGAGTTCCTTAATAAATTTGTAGTAGTCTTCGTGGACGACATTTATATTTTCTCAAAAAGTGAGGAAGAACATGCTTTGCATTTAAGGGAAGTTATGGATACTCTTCGAGCACACCGGCTTAAAGTAAAATTCTCCAAATGCCATTTTTGGAGAGAAGAAGTAAGGTTTCTTGGACATGTGGTGTCCAAAGAAGGGATAGTTGTGGATCCGGCAAAAGTAGTGGCGGTGCAAAATTGGAAGATTCCAAGGAATGCAACCGAAGTACGAAGTTTTCTCAGACTAGCGGGCTATTACAGAAAGTTCATTAAAGACTTTGCGAAGATCTCAGCCCCACTTACTAGATTGACGAAGAAGAACCTAACTTTTGCTTGGGATTTGGATTGTGATGTTGCTTTCCAACGATTGAAGAGGGCTCTAACAACAGCTCCAGTTCTAACATTGCCTGATGGAAGTAAGATGTTTACAGTATACACAGACGCATGCCGCACGGGGTTAGGTGCTGTCTTGATGCAAGAAGGTAAGGTAGTTTGTTATGGAGGAAGGCAATTGAAAGTACATGAAAAGAACTACCCAACTCATGATTTGGAACTAGCTGCCATTTTTTTCGCTCTTAAGTCATGGCGTCATTACCTACTAGGAGAAAGGTTTGAATTGTTTACTGACCATAAATCACTAAAATATCTTTTCTCACAAAAAGATCTTAACTTAAGACAGCACAGGTGGATGGAATTTCATGCCTCATACGACTTTAAGATTGCTTATACCCCTGGCAAGGGTAATGTGGTAGCAGACGCCTTTAGTAGGAAAAGGCTGACCTTAAGTCCTCTCTTTGTAGAAAGCCAAAACTTGGAGTACATAGCAACCTTTGACTTTAGACCCTCCTTTGAGTTTGTACATGGTTTGTTAGCATCGCTAGAGGTGCGGCCTACGCTTTTGGACTCAATAGGAGCCACGCAACGTGAAGACCCTCATATAGTTGATGTGATGGATAAGTTAATTAGAGGTGATACTTCTAGTCACCTCAATAGATACTCCATAGATGACAAGGGTTGGTTGAGACAAGATGGAAGACTATGTGTCCCACAAGCAAGGGATTTGGTGAAGGCAGTTCTTGAAGAAGCACACCACTCTAAGTTGACCATACACCCAGGTGGAGACAAGATGTATAAAGACATAAAAAGGGTTTTCTTTTGGAATGGCATGAAGAAGGATGTAGCTGAATTCGTCTCTAAGTGCTTAATATGCCAGCAAGTCAAGGTGGAGCAGAAGAAGCCTGGTGGTCTGCTTCATCCTCTAGAGGTCCAACAGTGGAAATGGGATAGCATTTCGATGGACTTTATAGATGGGTTGCCTAGGTCAAAAAGGGGCAATACCAGTATTTGGGAATTGTTGATAGGCTCACTAAAAGCGCTCACTTTATATCTGTTAAGAGTTGGAGGACTGCCTCGTCATTAGTATCCATTTATCTTAAAGAAGTAGTTCAATTGCATGAGATACCCTCTAGCATAGTAAGTGATCGAGATCCTATCTTTACGAGTGAGTTTTGGAAGAGTTTGCAAGAGGCAGTAGGCACACAGCTATGCTTAAGCACTGCCTATCACCCTCAAACCGATGGTCAGATTGAAAGGGTGAACAGAGTATTAGAAGATCTTTTGAGATTGTGCATTCTTGATTTTGGAGGAACATGGGAAGATAATTTTCCTTTTGTGGAGTTCGCCTACAACAATAGCTACCAAGCCACCATAGGCATGGCACCCTTTGAGGTTTTATATGGAAGACCATGCCTATCACCAACTTGTTGGTGGGAATCTATAGACAAGCTCGTACTTGGGCCCGACATGATCAGAGACTTCAAAGAAGGTGGACTTAATACGAAGACGAATGAAGACCGCACAAGATAGATAGAAGTCCTACGCGGATAAAAGAAGGACCGACCTTGAGTTTGAGGTTAGAGACAGGGTTTTCCTTAAAGTATCTCCTTTGAAGAATGTCATTCGCTTTGGATCCATAGGAAAATTGGCACCAATATTTGTAGGGCCATTTCCTATCATTGAGAGGATTGGAGCGATGGCTTATAGAGTAGAGTTGCCCGAAAGATTGGCTGGAGTTCATAATGTTTTTCATGTTTCTCATCTACAAAAGTGCTTACATGAGTTTGCGGAAGTGGTGGAGCTGAGTATACTAGAGAAGTAGAAGTGGAATGAGAAGCGACGGTGAGAAGAGTTCCAACTCGTATCTTGCGAATAGAAGTTAAGAAGCTACACAATCGTGAGGTTAGGCTAGTTAAAGTACAATGGAGTGACGCTGAAGAAGACGCGACTTGGGAGACTGAAGACAAGATACGCGCAACCTACCCTTTTATTTTGGAGGGTACATCCTTGATCTCTTTTTCATAAGTTTATGCATGCTTGTATCTATCTTTTAAGTATATCTCCTCGGTCCTATTCTTGATCCTTTAGTAGAAACCAATAAATGTAAACATGTATTTGAAACATGTTATGATTGATGGTTGCAAGTGGTTGCTAGTGGTTGCTTTGGGATGCATATACACACACATTAGGTACTAGATCAGCTCAGTCACTTTCATATTGCATATGCATATATGTATTTGTATATGGATTGAAACTTGATGTGTTATCATATGGATGTTGCATTTGTATGAATGATTGTGCACTCATGTAAAAGTTATAAAGTACGATTAGGAATAATTGCATACATGATGGACTCATGACACTGACATAATTCGCATTAAGGAGGTCAACTGAATCAGTAGACCGCCTGATTTTGCATTAGTTAAGGACATATACACACACTATGCATATGATCATGAAAGCATCAGAAATTCTTTTTTTGGACTATGGATGCCTGTGATTGATGGTTGAGTAGATGGATGTTGGATGTTAGGATACATTCTTCTTAACTTAGAGACTTCGGGGACGAAATCCATTAAGGAGAGGAGAATGTAACACCCCGTATTTTCTATGAATATTAAAATAACGAATTAAAGAATGATTAATTTTAAAAGCGGGAACTAAGTAGAATGGGTAGCGCCATTGCGTTCGTCTCGGAATTCTGGTTGGAATAGAGTCCGAGTTTGCGTAAATCGGACTGCATATGAGGAAGTTATGAAGCTTAGAAGATTTCAGTTCAAAGCAGAATTAAATTAAATAATAATTAAAAATCAGAAAACAAATTCAAATTTCGAAAATCAGCCAATAAAAGATGAGTGGGAAAAATCCCGCCCGAGGGTGTCGACCCCCCTATAGGGGTGTCGACCCCTATCTTCCCAGATCTGGGTGACGAATTCTGAAGGATTAGGGCTTATGTGCCACGTTGTGGTTGGCTGGGTGACGTGTCTCTTTGGTTTGGATGGATTTGATGACTCCTATGCTAATCTAAAGGCCATAGTTTGTCTAACAAATCTATAAATACATATCTAAACTTAACCCTAACCTCATAACTCTATTCTATGGTGCCTCCATGCTGTCCATCTCTAAACTAGCCTAGCCTCCTTCTTCTCCAAACTAGAAATCAAATTAGAGGGCTTCAAATTAAAGAAAAGGTTTTCCGCTTCAATCAACAAAGAAAGATTAGAATCGCTACAACGTCGACTAATTCTCTTTTTCTAATCCTGTCGCTGTAAGTTCAGTTATTATTCAGATTTGAACACATAATAGAAATCATGATTGTAATGAATCGAATCTAGAACTATGCCTAATTGTAAGATAATCAATTCTGATTCATGCTTGTTCTTTTGTCAAATCTAAAATTACCTACGCCAATGAGACTGTTGTGATTGAACCTATCATGTTGTACATCAAATTAGTAATTTCTTTATGTTCAATCCTATTGAATCTGTATACCTATGATGTATTTTCCTTAGTTTTCTCATATTCGTTGTTAATGTACAACATGCCTATTGGAACCATGATTCTTGTGTTTGGTACACCTTTACAGGCCTACTTTCCCTTATGTCAATTCTTTTGTTTCTTCTCTATCCCTTTTCCTTTTTATTTTATGAGTACTTGGAATTTGGAAACCTTGTTGAATCTTGTTGTACGTGCGATTATAATGTGGGGAATTGGGTATAACCTATTGGTGAAATTTTGGATATAACAAGTATATTGGATATAACTTGAATTGACTACAATTGTGGATAATTGGCATACAAAAATCTAGACTTGGACATGAATGATAAATATGTAAATTGGATAAAAGATGAACATGCCTAACCCGAGGTTAGATTGAGTTGCGGTGTAAGACTGCCCGGAACCACCCGGCACATCCAGCAACCGCAACAACAGGTTTAATGCGAGAGGTAAGCGCATCAAGCCCAAAACCCGAGGTTAGAATGAGTTTGTGGTAGAAGTCTGCCCGGAACAGCCTGGCACATCCAACAACCGCAAGCAGCAGTTTTAATGTGAGAGGTTGGTGCATTAATAAATTAATTAATGCTAATGAACAGACATGCTAAGAATGGTAAGGTTAAGTAACATATGAATAAGCGACGCTTAACCAATGCAACATGTTAATTAAATAAATGGGTGGGGTTAGGTTAAATTGAGAATACTTAACCGTTATAACATGTTGATTAGGAAACCCTAGCAACGGGGACCCATTTCAGTAGTAACCCACATGGATGTATCACGGTACCCTGAACTAAGCAGGGTGGGGCACGATTACTAGGCTGATTATATGCGGTCAAAATAGCGGCAGGTGGTGCATCAGTGTAAGTTCTAATGGAGTACGGGCATGCACGTACTCCGAAGTGGAAAAATCAGGCACTGGGCATCAGTAGTTATACATTGTGCATCTTTAATAGTGTGGGGTCGCCATCATAGGGATTGATACACCCCGTGGTGGGACCAGCACAAGTATCTACAAACAAGCAGGGCCGAATGACACAAGTAATAAATACATGCGAGTAGAAGCCGATCGATAAAGGGATCATTTTATTATGAACACATGAGGCTAGTTGAAACAATTGTTAGTAGGTGCAGAGAAATAGAAATAGGTGCGATAGCATATTCAGTTTATCTTGCCTTATCTTGTCTTATGTTATCTTGTTACTATGGTATTGTCTTATATTTGGTTTATTCATGTCATGATCTTTTTTCTTGTTTACATGTTGAAAATCACTGGGCTTACCGGGATTTATGCCTGACCCGTTTTCTTTCGTCTTCTTTTCTTCTGTTCCCCCCAGGTCCATAGGGAGGGAATACTTCAGCTTAGTTCAGATCTTTTCCAGCTTGAAGAGAGCAGATGTATTGCTTGGATTCTCTTTTCTTGGGCTATGGCTGTGGTTACACTTTTATTGGGGATTTATGCTACTTTACTACTGTTTTATGCTTCTTTATGTATTTGGAGTTTTGAATCAAGACAGAGGTTTTATTGTAATGATTTGGAAGTTGGGTTTTGAGACAATGGTTGTAATGTTTTGACTGAACCACACTGCTTATGAAATGGTTTCATTTTTTCCGCTGTTTGTATGTCTGTCTTGTAAATTATCTGTATCTTTTACCTATAATGCTTCATCAAAGTTAATGCATTCCCTTTGGGAGTGACCTTAACAGAGGTGGGGTGTTTCATCTTCCATAATGTATTTTTACTTAGGAACACAAACAGGGTTATACATGATAAATCAAACAACATGGTAGCATATTAAACATACATCGTGATACTAAGTAATTTCAACAAATACATAGAAAATTATCTTACAGAGCATGTTATATAAAATCTTGTAACTTATATTTTAATTGTTGAAAGCATATAATTCTATTTAAAGCGATATACATATGCCATTCATATATAGAGCCAAATTCGATTGCTCACTCAATCACTAAATTTCAACTTTGAATAAGTATCGCTCGCTCGACTCCCTGATGTAGACTCTGTCCAATTTCTTGATTAAAAATTGTCATTCTCATTGTGTAACTATATACTACGAATATTGAATCTTAGAATCACATCAATAATCCATATCTAGAGTTCATCAACAAGATTCAAGTGGAAAAATCCTTTCTTGGATCAGCGTAAATTACCTCAAAATCGTGCACTTCAATCTAGATCAAAATCAATTATGCGAATAAAATGACCTATGCAAATCTTGCATACTTATTTTATTTGTCTTACATAACCATAAAATTTATTTTATCTATGTTCATTCTCATACATAGTATATTATCTTTCATACTTAATTGACTTTGGAATTATTCCATAAAACAATTTTTTAAGTACACGATTTATATATATTCAATCCTTATTAAAAGTCAAATCCACAATAAATCATATTTAATAATATTCCAAATCAATCCACTTCCATTCTATTCAAATTCGATTTAATCTTTGATTTATTTTAATTCGATCCACTTTAACTATTGGATACTATGGATCTTGACAGTGTTCGACTTGTTATTAGAGATAGTGTCAGTGAGTTTATTTACCTATTGTATAAACTTTATTATATATGACCATATGAGCAAGTATACTCAAATTATATGGTTTACGTAGTTATTACTATTTCATCTGTTTTATATCTATTATTATTTTAAAAAAAATGATGCGTTGTGAGATATACGACAAATTTTATGTTTCTTTCTTCCTCTTCTCTTCTGCTTCCTTCTCTTCATTTTCATTTCCCTTCCTTTCATTTATTTCTCTATCTTGAAAATCATCCTGCACTTATCGGGTTCCAGTACAACATGCTATTGGGTTATATGAGTATCTATGGTATATGACAGTCATCACAAAAACTACGCCAGACATAAACATAGATGGATTTTTACCTTAAGAGCATTGAACCATTTCATACCAAAATCCAATGATACCATAATAACGTTAAAGGAAAAAGTAACAACAATCAAGTGGTTGTGATGCTAGTGAGTGTACATCACAATAATAATAGGTATATAATAAAAATCCATATGACACATTCCTTAATTGTGTAAGGTTTCTATGGAGGTGCCCTCGTTATGTCGAGCAACAATCTTACTACACAAGGATTAGAGCTATCCTTCTAAATCATCGTACCCAACTAGCTAAAGAATCATAGGAAAAACATAAATGGTCTCATTAAACTGAGGCATCAGTTTAACATGTTAAAATATGAATCTATTGCTAGAAAAGGATCCGATTACACCTTTGGGTTTGCTAACCCTTCTGTCCATGTCTTCTGAACATGTTAAAATCTGAAGTTATTGCTAGAAAAGGATCCGACTACACCTTTGGGTTTGCTAACCCTTCTGTCCATGTCTTCCATCTCCTGTTTTAGTCATCTCCACTGGTAAGGCTATGTTCGGAATTCGTGCACACATGCACGACACCAGAGAAAATCATAGAATCCCACATGAATTCCTTTACCTCAACAGGTTTTGGATTTATATATGGATTTTCACATCCCTAAGGTTTGAAATAACTCATTAATTCCCATAATCCAATGTATCTCAGAATCTCAAATGAATTTCAACATCCAAAAAGATATTGATTCTTCTTTATATGATATGTTTATTGTTTTTGGAGTGGTTTTGATTCAAGTCATCACTTACGTGTACATTCCTCCATCTATCTATGCACCACAACCAACGATCGATTTTCTAGCAAGCTTAACTTTGATTCTTTTGAGAATAATCAAATAATACACAAGAACAGGAATAACTTCCAACCATTTAATTTGACATTTCTCCTTATCATTTGTCCAAGAAGAGCCACAAGTTTTTGGTGCAGTATAAAACTATGACGACCCGCTATACACCACCGGTGCTCATAACTAAAAATTTGCGTTGTACAAGCACTCGATCGACGTAAAGTGATCGTTAGGAAAAAGAATTAGTAGAAAAAGAGAAAGGAGAAAGAAAAGAAGGAAATATAAGATAAGAGAAAGGAAGAAGTAGAGCATAACACAAAAATAATCACAGAATCTGTCGTATATCTCACGGTGCATCAGATAACATATAATAGCAACAATCACATATATAAAACATACGAGAAAACAAAAACTATATAGGCCATATAATCAGAGTATACATGCTCATACGGTTATACAGAACAATAATAGAGTTTACATAAGAGGTAAATAAACTCAACTGGTACACTTCCACAAATAGGACTGCATAACACTGTCAAGGCTCCACAGTGTCATGCAACGGAGTAAACAATAAGGATACAAATATAAATAAGTAAAATGCAGCCTCCTGCTAATCCACTTGGTAGATCGGAATGATATTTGTACCTGCCACTTGGTTTGATTATCAGCATTTTCGATAAGAACCCAAAGTAATAAGAGGGAAATAAAACCTTGGGTCAAACAACAGTATGGTGTGAGCAATAACATTGTAAAAATTGTAATAGTAAATATGGAATGGAGGATATGAGAACCATACCCGTCCTGGCCCTTCATCTACAAAATTACACATATCGATACATGCTGTATGGTGATAAACATTATATAAAAAGAGTATTATAGATGTCTAAGTACTAATGATGATAAATAAATAACACTCATAGTCACATCCTCACATTCACTCATATTCACTCACTTAGTGCGTTGGATATATGATAACACTCAGTTTCCTATGATACTCAAATCCATGCCACTCGGTCAGCTAGGACCTAGGCGGTAACTATTTGTACACCTGAAAGCAAGGTCCTGTCTGGTTCAGGTGAATGCCATAAGTCTCTCATCGTCGAAAACCAGGAGGACCCATCTAATCCAAATGGACATCACACTCACTATCCTCACTTTATGAGTAACCTCTAAAACTGTGGGTCATTGATAATACCTTTGCACACGTTCTCTACAGCAGAATCCATCACTAAACTGTCCAAAAGACTCCCATCCAAAGTCATCACAATATAGGAACTATCTCTGATGATCACTGTTGTCGTAGGTTATCATCATACATCTCCCATCTTTCTCTCTTTGATGGTCACCTCAATACGACTTAATGTCGTCTTTTTTGCATCTCGGATAAAATCAATCCATTGCAGCAGCCTTACTCCCTATCCTGGAATCATCGTCGTTGAATGACGAATCAATGAATAGAAGCATCACATCCATTTCGAGCCAAAGCCTCTGATCGAAGAGCCGTCATATCGAAATCGTTATCGAATGAACCATCACATCCTACTCCTCGAATCTGCACCATCGTCCACGTCAAATTAACCAGATGGTCAATACCAACAGTAGTCGACAATGACTGCTTCATACTAATCGATAAACTACTCCGATCTCCTATTTCACCAAAATTGGTTAAACACGCATCCACGGAAAACATCCAACATTCGTTATGAAATCCAGCTCATCGTCAAGTCATATGTCGTCTTTAGATTGACAATCATGCTCCAATATCGCTCCATCTTCGAATGCATTGCAAGCTCCAATGCAGTTCCATCATCAAATCCATCCATGCGCTTTAAAACCCTTAGAAAATTTATCTCGTTAATTCGAGTCTACCATCCTTGTGCATTCAATAAGCAACATCGATATGTGCATTTGATCGATAAGCACCCCAAACTCTAACAAATTTCCTAATAGTAGATTGCCTATGAATGTCATTTTAAGCTAAATTAAGCAGACAACACAACTATGCAACCAATAGTCATACTGTAACGACCCGCTATTCCCAACCATTTAGGTCAATAATAAAAACCAATTCAAATCGTTCGAAACTACATATTGTTATTGCTATGGGGTTAAATATAAAAATTATCGTAGAATTATAGACATAGAAAGCATAATAACTCACTATGGAATAAAATACAATAGTAGTTCATAAAGCTACTATGTACAAAATATCAAAATAGTATATAATATCATAATTATAGAATAAGATACAATGGATGTCTAAATACAAAGGACTTCACTAATATATAAGCAACTGGCTGGACTAAATCAATAACAGAAATAAGGAAATAACTGGAAATGAATAAATAGATAGAGATACGATCTTCAACAAATCTCCATCTCCGAAAAATAAAATCTCAAACTATAATACTTAGTCTAACCAGAGAAAAATGTAAAACAAACCACTTGATCAGAACTAAAATTCTCATGAAATAAATTGACTGAACTATTCAAATGAAATGCATTAGTAACTTAAATGATGTTTTGGATTTCCACCCTTTAAGGATATGTTAAACTAGATACATATAATACAATATGCTACTATAACAGTGTCTATGTTAAATATATTATTTAAAATAACGTAAGCGGGATTACATTTTTACCCTTACATAACATTATAGTCTATACAATACTATAAACTCCACCAAACTGGTGGGCTATCAGGGAGTACTCCATAGGTACAATGCAAATCAAAATCATAGTGGGTGTAATCAGGATAATATGATTAGGCACTTGAGGAAATACCCATGGTATGATTCTACCAATTGCACTCTTGGACCAGTGGTAACGCGTAGCAGCTACTACCGCCCACCTCGAACACACTCCCATAATCAAGGGTGGACACTAATCAAATCACAAAGTAATACATATAGTTCAAAGAAGTGTGTCCGGTAAGAGGAATGACCCTACTTAATCGCGGTATAGCTCCTGTTTTAGTCATTTTAGTTGATCCAAAAGTCAAGGATATTCATCATCGTTCTCTTAATTAATTCCAGTAACGTTCGGCAAATCCATTCTGGATTCTCCACCATGTACACAGTTGTTAAAGTGATTTTCGGTATTGGCAGAGAGTATGACAATATCCGATACTGGTCTCTTTAACAACCAAACGCTTATTTCACACCATGGTCATTTAAATATTAAAATCATATCCATGTGTTATAAATCGATTTAACTTCAAACATTGATTTTTTCATTTACTTAAAAAATTAAGTATTGGATTCAGTCAAAATTTCAAATCACATGTCATCAAACGGTTCATTACCAAAGTAAGTTTACGACTTTTAGATTTCTACTTCACAAATATAATTATTGATTGAAATCATTATCGTAAACCAATTTGGAGTTAATAGCTCGGATTGGGATTAGACTATATTTAAAATAGTTAGTTATATTTAAAAATTGTTTAAATTTAAAATAGTTAAAGTGTATATAAAAATTAAATTAAATATAAAATAGTTTTATAAAAGGAGTTTTATTAAAATAGTTTTAAAATTATAATAATTAAAAATATATATATAATAGTTTATTAAAAATACTTATAATATTTAATAAATAAAATAGTTGAAATTTAGTCAAAATACTAGTCATTAAGATAATTAGTAAGGCAGATTTAGTTTAAGCAAATATTTGATATAAATAATAATATAAAATAATTTAAATTATAATGATCCCGTCCGAACCAAATTTTCAGATTTTAAAAGATGGATTAATCATTTAAATCAGATTTCAAATTCCATTCAAATCCAATTAACTTTATATTCATAAATTTAATTTAAATTCATAAATTTAGAAAAACATTTTTATTGACCAACGGTGTTTGTATATAATTTTCTAACCTATGGTCAAGTGAATCGTGTATGTATCATTTCAACCCATTTAACTAAATTTCCGAGTATATGTCATTTCAACCTAAATCCCAATTACATTTCAAAATGGCATAATGATTTGGGTATATATATATATATCATTCCAACCCATACTGATTTTCCTAAATCTATGGGAACTTGCAGTGTGAGTTCAACAAAAATAAACATTTCAAAACACACACATACAAACATATATCACTTATGCAAATTCGTGTCATATATTGCTTGTCAATAATGTGTATCATATGTGTACAATATATGTGTCATATAATACAATTTTATACAAGAAATTCTAACATTTCAATTGATCAAATGTGTCAAAATATATTTCATAAAAATGTCAGTCAAGTATGAGATAAACTCACCTTTTGTGGCATAAAAAGAAGATGATGATATGAGCGGACATGAAATAAAACGATGAAATCTAGGTACGACTACGGTGAATAAACACGATCATTAACACTAATCGCATCAGCGACAAACTCAGATCAAATCAAATCAACAAAACCTATCTTTCTTCTCGGCCAAACAATGATGTTATAGGAAATTTTTGCCACTTTCCTTTTTTTCTTTTTCTTTTTTAAAATAATAGGCCAACAATACAATCTACAGGAAATTAGATCTAGCTTGGCAAAACACTGGATGCAAGAACTTTGTCAGTGTTTTTCATCAACAAATGACTTTGGTCATGAAAAACAACAACTAGCCACTGTTCAACAGCGAAACAAAATCTCAGATTCAAATAAGGGGAAAAAAGTATACATATATACAGATAGAATAGGAACAAAGAATATCCACGACTAAACTCAATCCTATAGCAATTTTCTTTAAAAGTCTTCTCCTGTAGGATGAGGAGCTTGGCCACGTTGAACAGAGGAGGGTAGAAGTGCAGGTTAGGAACGCTGCATGGCCGAATTTATGGATGAGTTTTAGCTTTTTTAATAGGTTCGGTTGTTGAATGGTTAAGGCATGATATGGTGGTGATGAAGTGGCTTGAGTCAAGGCTACAACAAATACAAAAGATGGGTTTGGTTTCGTAAAATGAATATGTTGTTATAGTTCTTTTCATGCATGTTATACGCATGGTTGCTCTTTTTCAAGTTATGGAATTTCTTTTTCATGCATGAAAAAGAAAAAAAAAACGAAAGAAGGGAGGTGAAACAATAATATAGCCGAATATAATGAGAATAGAAGAGAAGATGAGGAAAAAGCAAAAGCGGAATACGGTAATAAGCATGCGTGTGTTCACTTCATTTGCCATAAATTATGGATATACACTTGAAAATATCAAATTCCAGAAATGATAATGGCACGACCTAAAAGAAAGATAAGGTTGTAGTGTAATGGGCTTCCTTTTTCTAATTACACACATGTAGGGGCACAAAACTCAAAAATGACACAACGTTGGATACTGATACGACTCATTGTTTTATCGATTCGGGCATCCGTGGACACCAAAATACACAAATGAATATATTGTGGCGATTAGCGTGATAAGACAGATGCATTGATATACAAATATCAGTGTTGTGACTCTCTTATCAAAACTTCAATTTTTAACAATAGTACACTGTTAATTCGTTTTGAAAAATGCCGACGGACCTAGAAACGTTTAAAGATTGCGCCGTTGACTTCAAAATGAGAAAATTATTTTTCTCATGTTGGGACATTCAGGTTTCAGAAATAATTTTATTCGTTCAATATTTGAATTGACTTGCACTGAAATAACGCCACCAAACGAACTTTCATTTTTTACTACGAAAATTATTCCTATGCCATGTCTAACTAAATATATCACAAATATAAAATTTTGGAATTTAATTCAAAATTTAAATTTTTAACGTTAATTGTGTTATATCGATTGTCACTACTGTAAATCGATCGTATAAATCGATTTAGACAGTGCGAGCAAATGTTAATGCTTTCATTATAGAATTTACAGGATAAATTTTATGTATAGGTATTCTGTTTTAAGAATCATTATTTCAATATTTATTATTTACCGATTTCACATTAGATTCAAAACAAATAAGTTCTTGAATAACGATGGATCTGATTTTGTTATTCAAATTAGAAGAACGTGTTTTATTTTATTTTCAAAAATCAAATTCATACATTTCTTATAATTTAAAATTAGTTAAATTTTAATATATTAAGTAAAATTTCACTTAAAAACATTATCAAAACCCTTTAAATTTTCAGATCGTTACACATACAAATTCCTAAGCTAGCATACAAACATCCATAATGGCAATAATAAATTAAATAGAACCTACGCATTGCAATCAAAGTGAAATAAGTATCCAAATAACCTAGACATACCAGTATGGTCGAAATAGTGCATAAATGGGTAAATAACGCGTAATAGCGCATAGTTAGGTAAAAATGTGACAATTAGGTTAAATCTACTCAAATCACTATTTTTTTAATTTATTTAGTATTTACTAGGTTCGACCATCCTAGATATTATGTTTTATGATTGGAAATCAGTTTAAAACGTCAAATTTGCACTATATAAAATAATTATAATTCAATGAAAAACAATATCACCGACCTTAGCTAAATCAGCCTAAACCAGCTCTAAAATGTAGAGTTTGTCAATACGAGTCTATAGGAAGAAATGTCACCTAATTTCAACTTCGTATGATAAAGATATGCATGATATAATTTTCTACATGCATTTGAATGGAGTTGTTCCTCTTTCGACCCTCCTTTACAAGATGTGCTTTAGGAGTAGGAATTGCGTCATACCAACTTTGCCTAAACGATTATGTCGTATTAAAGGGAATAGTTTCATAACATTATAGGCGTAGTCTTTAACAATGACGTCGTTAAACTATTCCATATTTGACCTTTTGGACGGAGGTCATTTAGGGGAGGAGACAACTGAATTCATATTGTGCTTAGTTGGGAGTGAGGGCCAGCTACGCTTTAGCCGAATACCCATACCTTTGAAGCTTAGCTTTTCTTTTTTGGGCTTTACTAGTCCCCTTATGTGAATTTGGCCAAGTCTCTTTACCTATTTGAATCCCAATGCGGAGATTTGTTTGAAACCCGACATAGTTAACGGCTCCATAGTGCCAACTTTCCTATTCTCCTGCTTTCACGGGATACTACAAAGGAAGTTTTGTCATGTTGTCTCAGAAAACGGCTCCATTGTCATTTTCTCCTTGACAATGGGTTAGTTTTGAGAGAGTATTTAAAAGATAAAGTGTAAGTTACTTTATTTTACTTTACTTCTATTGAGTTATTTATGCATGATGGTCCATTTGTGGTGTTTGAAAGTACCAGACCTTCTTTGCTCAAATAACACATTGTATACTCCCAACCGACCTTAGAATCAGAAAATAACCATTTGTTGACTTTACATGGATTCCAAGCATCGTTCGTATGGGCTCGTAATCCAAAATAAAACATTCCTAACAGTCTCACTGTGGAGTATCGTTGTCTAGAATGACTTTTGTCCATTCAATTTATGTCGGGTGAAATGACATTTTCTCCTCTTAGGGCAAGGTCCTATTGTAGCTTATGCAACTTCAAGTAGTGTCCAATGTGTACTGTCCCATTCTGCGCATTGCATGCTGAACTTTTTTGATGGAACTCATCCCATAGATGCTTGGGTTCTGGGTTCACATAGTTGTCAAATGTTAGGAGGTGACTTATTTATTTTCTATTGCCTAAGTATGCCCTTCAGTTCTTATTAGGATTAGAGATACCTGATGCTTTATGCGTTTTAGTTTACTTTGGTTTACTCTGACTTAGCCTCTTGCAGTTCCTTATTTGCTAGCGTCCATTCAGGCGGTCTTACTACATTTGTTTTGGAGTTAAAAATTCGAAGCATGGATTTCGAGCTTATTTGAGTTTGTTCGCTTATTATGCCATAATTGAGGTATATTTCCATTTACTTTGCATGGTCTAGATCAGGCTGATGTTTCACGCATGTAGTGTTTGCAGAATACCTTGTTCATGAAAGATTTTTTTTTTTGAAATAGTCACGATTGCTTAATTTTTACATGTTTTGTGTACTGTGCGTAATCGCTTATGCATGCGACTAAATTTTTCATGTGATATTTTATTAAATTACACAATACCATCTTTATGTGACATGCTTATGTATCACATTTTAGTGTATGTGAAGATTTTGATTGAGTTGCGACGCGCTTGCACCAGTTCAGAAAGTTAATCTTTATGACTATAAGAGTTCTTGTATTTTTCCGGAGATTAGGTACTCTTGGCAATTAGTTTAATTGCTTACAATCTATTTTGCATGGCTGCTCATATCCTCATAACTTAGTACTCTTGTTGCTTGACTTCTTTATCATGATCGCTTCTTTTCCAGCCCGTCGCTTCAACCTTAGTTATGCCCCAGTTACTCTTTCTAGTGTTTACGTAGGGACAATTTGGATTTGGAGCATCTTCTTGTTGTTTCACACCATCTTGGTTGTCTTTTTTTGCAGGTATGTTCATATTTTTTGGAACTAATTATCTGTCGCTTTGTTTCAACCAACGCTTGGATAGTTACACCAATCTTTGGATAGTCACATGACTCATCCATAGTTTCGAAGTTAGGAATATAGTCACATTCCTATTTCAAACCTTTGAAGCACATGGATCTTTGATTCAACTATGAAATATGTTTATTAATGTCAAGGCTCATATTTATATTTCACTGGTAGGTGATTTATGCCTGAGCTTAATGACTTCTTTTCCATCAAAATAAATTTAGTAATAGTGGTCTCCAAGATTTAGCGTCTTCCCAACCATCTTTTGAATTCATCTGCCTTAGTGTCATCCTAACTGCCTCCACTATTGTTTGTCGTTTCTTCCATATTTGTTAGCACCATCCATGTTTTAAGATTAGGGCCTTATTCAAAGAGGGTTTCTGCACTGTAAAGCTTGGATGACCCGTTAGTATGACTAGAAAGTGATAGTGCTAGCATTGGGAAAACGAGACTAATAACAGAGGTCAGAGGGATAGTGTATGAGAAAGATGGTAGGGAGACTAGCAGATCCCAAGCATGGCTAGAGTCCCTCGAGGTGTCATGCATTGATTTGTTGAAAGGACATGCAAGCGAAGCTGGGAAGGCTTTGAGTTTTGCATGGGTTACAGATTATCATCATTTTTTCCATTAACAGGACTATAATGGTTTGATTTGGGAGGGAAAAAAATGATGCAGATTGCTTTTGGGTACCCATATGAATAACGTAGAGGAAAGAAGTGAGTTGAGTCTCCCAATTTTGTTATTTGCTCTTACCCATGTTGTGTAGTCATTTCCAACTTTATGAATCATGAATGAGTTTTTTGTATGAATTTGCATAATCTAATTCGAGTTTTTGAATTCCTAGTGTATGTTTGTATCTTTGTAGCATTTCTTGCTGTACATTCTTTAGCTAAAGTTTCATAGCTACCAGCCTCTACATTTTGGATTGATTGTAGCTTTGTAAAGAGACGCTATATGAAAATAGGATCGCTTTTACTCGCCATACGTTTTTGTACCATTTGTATTCTGACACTTTTTGGTATTCTCTTTCATACTTTTCAACATTTTACTCTATTATAGCACTATGCTTTTTACTACTGCGTCTCTTATTCATCACAACATCGGTATATTCCTATGTTAAGTATTACCCTGATTTAATTTAATGTCATTATGTGTGGTGTTTCCCCCATGTCATGGGTCATAGAAGATTGGGATAATCTTAAAATCTAGTTACGTTGGGTATTGCCCCCAACTTATAGTGATTATTGGTCCATTAAACTCCTTGGCGTCTTAGGTTTCGAGTTATCTCTGTGGGTATTCCCGATCTCAATTTTCAAGGGTTTGCAATTTCTCTATTGATTTTGGGTTACATTATATTTTGTAATCACCTTCTGAGCATCGTTTTTCTGGATGTTCTGAGAAGACTAGCCATCGAGACAACCGAACCTTGTGCCATGATGGTTAAGGCATCCTATCTTCTAAGGAGGAATTCTGGTTTTTTAGGAATTCTTTGGTTTGTCTATTAAAGAAGCCTCTCAGAATTACGGGCAAGGATGCTTGTTTTATGGAGACTTTAAGTTTACTTGTTGAATGGCTTCTAATTCAATCCGGGGAATGATAATACCTTCCTTCTTGAAAATCTCGATTCCAATGGTTGAGGAATCTCATCCCCAAATTTGTATGAGAGGGGTTTATCTTTGAAGTCGCAGCTATAGAAGCTTGGCTCTTACCCTTGTTTAGAGATGAGGATGCTTTCTTAGGAGTCACAATCTCTCTTTTCGACATGTTAATCTTGAGCAGTGGATTCTTTTTCCCAATTTCATCAATTATATCACGCCTTTACTTTCAGTGGTTTTGAACCAATCACTAGTTGTTAGCGTTTTCCCAAGCCAGATTTACCCAACGTTTAATTGGGTGCTCCAGTGTAGCAGGGTCTTTATCCACTAAATTTTTATCGGTCGTCAAGTGCCTTCGTTCACCGAGGTCGGTATCATTTTAAGACAGTTGTTGTTGGCTAGCTTTTTGACCAAGCCACCCAGGTTCATTCACAAGAGGAAAGTATGAAACTACGTTCCCTAAGAGCATGAAGGATCGGATCGCCCCTCATTGGATCGCACCATCGGATCGCCCCTCATTGGATCGCACCTCAGCGGATCGCCCCCACATCATCAGCGAAACGACACCTCTATGCGATTCGATCCGTACATGCATTATTGCCCAGTATAGACCGATCCGATCCCCTGATACACGGCGAAGCCTCTGACCCGTTCAAACATGAGCCAGTCTTCAGCGATCCGAGACGCACGGATCCAGCGACACGTGTCCCTAACCGTCATTTTGACTGATTCTCCCCATTTGCTCGATCCGATTTTCAAGGGGATCGCGACACCTGTCCACAACGGCTAATTTGACTATTTCTTCAATGGCAGCGATGCGATCCGATTCTCTCGGGATTCGTGCCACGTGTTACCACGATCTGCCTGACAAAATCAGCTATAAATAGCCCGGAGTTTGGCATTTTGAGGGAGCCTTTTGGCAATATTGAGAACTGATTCCGCCATTATTGTCATACTGCCATTTCTTATCAGTTTTATTACTAGATTATTGAGAGAAATCACTATTGTAAGAGTGAGCTAGAGAGAAATCATTGATTGTACCAGCACATAAAGTATAATCAATAACATATAAAGTGGACGTAGGCTCGTTAATGCCGAACCACTATAAATTCTGTGTGTTATTTTCTTTTTCCTCATTCTTCAGTTAAAACTCTATAAGATTCAGAACAATTTGGGTGTTAGGTCCAAATTTTGATCTAACATTTTGGTGCTTTCATTGAGAGAATAGTCCTAAAGCTTCACTATTCAGTTCTTTGAAAATTCTAGTGACTAGGATACCATGGCTGGAAAGAGATCTAAGGAAGTATGAGTTTCACGAACCAATGAAACCACGAATGAAGCAGTCGAAGAAAGTGTGCACGATCTAGGCAATGAGGAAGCTTTGGATCGCGGAGCGCAGGGGGCGAACCGATCCGATGAAGACGCCACGCTTCGAGTTGACGAAAACGAGGCGATCTGGACTACTGAAGGAGTTGTTACTCGATCCCGAGGTAACGCCTCGAATCCTCCGCATACCGTGACCACGAACCGATCCCAAGGGGGCGCTGCGAGCCACCATCCTCGATCCACAGCGATCCGAATTGATGATCGGACTACAACTCGACCTGGAAAGGAGCCTATGGCTCGCTCCTACCGTCCTGGCCCCTCCGCTCGACCTGGCTCAAGTTCTTTGCGTATAAGGGAAAGTGATGATGATCAATATGACCCTGCTGCTCCCGTCATTGAGGGGGATCTCTCTCGCTTTTCCGAAATGTGGGAGAGACTGTTTGATGAATTGGCTGCCTAAAGGCAGGAAAGCTCCGTTCTGTGACAAAATTTAACCGCTATGGATAGAAGGCTTAATGATCTCGTAAGGCAAAGGACGCCGCCAGCTCGTCCTCTCACTCCAGGATATTCTTCTTCGTCAGAGGAATCGACGAGACCTCCACGGCGACCGTATGAGAGAGCCGAAAACATAGAGCAGCTTCGGTTCGGGACCCTGCCGTCACGAGAAGAAGAGGCACTGGGCGCAGGGCCCTCAAACCGTAATGTGAACGATCACACCGCAACCCCCAGAGCTCGAGGTGTGGACAGTCCTGTACAGAACAGACTACCTCAGCCCCGTCGCCGCGCACATGTTCATGGTAACAGGGGGCAACGAAGCCCTATCCGAGCCCCGGATTTTGTGACTGCTCCCGGAAGAGAGATTAGAGAACCCCGCCGAGCAAGAAGCACTGACCCTGAACCTCCGCTAACCAGTGCAAATGTTGCATCCATGATTCATCAAATTCTGGCAGATAGCCGTGGACAATGGAATGAAGATTGGGGAATTGACCGCAGTCACACCCCTTTCACTGATGATATTTTGGATGCAACTTTCCCGAGGCGTTTCAACATGCCACAGATGAACCGATACGCGGGTAGGTCTGATCCCGTCCAGCATCTGATGAGATATTCTTGGTCAATGACCGCTGCCGCAGCTTCTGACGCTGTCAAGTGCAAAGCATTTCCCATATTCTTGGAGGATGTAGCATTGTTATGGTTCACTCGCTTACCAGCGAGATCGATTTCTAGCTTTAGGGAGTTGAGTGAAAAGTTCGTAGAACAATTCCGCATCTATGCACAAAAGACAAAGAGTGTGATTGACTTGTTCCTTGTCAAGCAGCGACCAGCCGAGAATTTGAGGGTGTACCTAGACCGTTTCAATTTGGCCGCTACTGAAGTTAAAGATCCCCATGAGCCAACCGTTGTCGCAGCTCTGATTGATGGAGTAGATAAAGACACTGAATTTGGGAGATACCTGGCAGGCAAGCCACCCCATACTAGAGAGTTATTCTACGAAAAAGCCAACGTACATTTACGCCGGGAAGAAGTATATGCTAACCGAAAGGCAAAAACAGTCGATAAGGAGGAAATCCAGAGCAATGTCGCCATTAAGCTGACAGGAGACAGCTCGGGAAAGGTTGAAGTTAATGTTGGAAATCGGAATCAGGGTGGTCGTCAGTCAGGAAACAACGATAATAATAGTAATGGCAACAACCGAAGAGGAACCGAGGGAATGACTCCCAGAGAAGGACTCGTCTCAGGGCCTTTGAGAGTTATACGCCAATAAATGATACTCTGGAAAATATCTTCATGGATTCGTACGACGTCCTCCAGAATAAGAGGCCACCTCCCAGAGAGTCAACGGAGAAAGAACGTGAAACGGGGAAGTTTTGTCTCTTTCATCAGATTCATGGCCATTCGACAAATGAATGCCGTCACCTAAGAGATGTAGTCGAGAGGCTTCTTCGAGAAGGAAAATTGTATGAATACAGAGTAACGCCCAGAGATAGGGGGCAAGCAGCACAGGCCCCAAATCAGAACCAAAATCAACTTGCTGCCAGGCCAACTGCCCAGCAAAAGGGAAAGAATATCGTTATCAATACCGTAATCGGAGGACTTTACCTAGCTGGGCATAGTTCCAAGGCATTGGATCAATATGTCAATGCAGCCAAGCAACACCTCGAGGTAGGGGAGTGTAGCAACCCCGAGGACAATATCCCGGTAAAGCAACAAAAGATGATGACCGACGATGTCGTTTTTCGAGAACGAGAAAGCATTGGAGTCCATGCTCCGACTGAAGATCCATTTGTAATCACAGTACCTATTGGACCAGCCACTGTTCATAAGGTTTTAGTGGACAACGGGAGTTCCGTCAACATTCTTTTCAAAAGGACATTCGACCAGATGAACCTCGAAATAAAAGACTTGAAGCCCTGTCAAGGATGGATCCGTGGGTTTAACAGAGCATCCACCGCTCCAATGGGTTATGTAGAGTTACCGGTTACGCTTGGGGAAGGAGAACGCCAGAGAGTGAGAATCCTTCCCTTCGTGGTTTTGGATGTTGAATCACCCTACAATGCCTTCTTGGGCCAACCGGCCCTCGCAAAGTTTAGAGCCTGTATAGCCCCCTGGTGCTTATTATTGAAATTCCCCACAGAAGTTGGCATTGGTATTGTCAGAGGAGATCAGGTTGCCGCACGAGCATGTTATGTTGCCGAACTAAAGTTACTTCGCAATGGAGGGGACATAGAAACCAAGGGCGCTTTTCCCCCAACAAGGGAGGAGGCCTTATAGCAACTAAAGAGGATAACCGTTGGAGAGTCGCCCAGAGAGTTGCCCGAGGATATAGATCCCAGAGAGGACCAAGAACCTGGGGGCAGAATGGCGACACCCAACGAGACGACTGTGGATGTACCGATCGATGATAGTGACCCAGAGAAGGTCCTTAAGATTGGATCCCAGTTAAATCCGAATCTCGCTAAAGAACTGACGGATTTCTTAAAAAATAACTTGGATGTATTTGCTTGGACCCACGCAGACATGTGCGGGATATCCCCATCAATCATGAGCCATTCATTAAGCATCAACCCTAAACATCCTCCGGTAATGCAAAAAAGGCGAATGTTGGGCCCAGAGAGGTCCGCTGCCTTGAAAGAAGAGGTTGGAAAGCTAAAGAGTAATGGATTCATCAGAGACTCGACCTACCCAGACTGGATTTCAAATCCAGTCCTGGTAAAGAAGGCCAACGGGAAGTGGCGAACGTGTATCGACTTCTCGGATTTGAACAAAGCTTGCCCAAAAGATAGTTTCCTGTTACCCCGGATTGACCAGTTGGTGGACTCGACGGCGGGTCATGAACTTCTCTCATATATGGATGCTTACTCAGGATATAACCAGATTCCGATGCATGTTCCAGATCAAGAACACACTAGTTTTATCACGGATCTGGGATTATATTGCTATGTAGTGATGCCCTTTGGCTTGAAGAATGCAGGCGCTACATATCAGCGTTTAGTCAATAGAATGTTTTATAACCAGATCGGGAAAACAATGGAAGTATACGTCGACGATATGTTGGTTAAGTCCAAGCAATCCTCCCATCACACTACGGACTTGGCAGAGATGTTCGGCATTCTTCGAAAGTACGGAATGAAACTCAACCCAACAAAATGTTCATTCGGTGTCGCCTCCGGAAAATTCTTGGGGTTCATCGTCAGTTCCCGTGGGATTGAGATTAATCCAGACCAGATCGCGGCAATCAGAGACATTCAGGAACCTAGGCAAATTAAGGATGTGCAAAGCCTTGTAGGAAAAGTAGCCGCACTAAGCAGATTTATCTCCAGGGCTACGGATAAGTGCATCCCATTCTTCGAATTAATAAAGCGGGGAAAACGCCACTTCAAATGGACGCCCGACTGCGTAGAAGCATTTCAGAACTTACTAAGGCACCTGGAGAAACCTCCGATATTATCTAAGCCAATGGATCACGAGGACTTATTCATGTATCTAGCAGTGTCATCCCATGCGATCAGCTCAGCGTTGGTAAGAGAAGAAGATAAGGTCCAAAGACCTGTGTATTACGTGAGCAAAAAATTAACGGCAGCAGAGCGTAATTATCCAAGGATAGAAAAGTTGGCGTATAGTTTACTGATCGCCTCTAGAAAGCTTCGACATTATTTTCAGGCGCATCCCATTACCGTATACACCGATCATCCACTCAAGCAAGTCCTACAGAGACCAAAGGCGTCTGGAAGATTACTCAAGTGGAACATTGAGTTAAGTCAATTTGATCTGAACTTTCAGCCCAGACGGTCAATTCGGGGGCAAGTGATAGCCGACTTTATAGCAGAGTTTACCGTCCCAGAGGAGGATATAGCAAACGAAGAAGTTGATCCCTCAAAGTTACTTCTCGAACCCAATGCCTGGAGATTATATACTGATGGCGCTAGGAATGATGAAAGATCCGGCGCTGGAATAGTGCTTGAAACTCCCGAGAAACGATTGATATCCTATGCTATCCGGATGGAGTTTCACGCCACTAACAACGACTCCGAATATGAAGCCCTGATAGCCAGATTAAGGATCGAAAAGGAATTAGAGGTCACAAAGCTGAACATCTTTTGCGACTCCAAGTTAGTTGTGAACCAGGTTACTGGAAAATTCCAAGCTAAAAGTGCGAGATTAATTCTATATTTGAAGAAAGTGAAGGAATTGCTGAACGACTTTGATCACTACAGCATATCTCACATTCCGCGGTCAGAGAATCAGCAGGCGGATAAGTTGGCAAAGATGGCTAGTTCCGACAATCCTGAAGAGACCGGGCTAGCCCCCGTTGAAGTGCTTCGGTCCCCTAGTATAGATCAAATGGAAATCGACCCAATACTAGAGACGGAACCAGAAAGGGAGTCGTGGATGACCCCTCTAAAGAATTTCTTGATGAATGGAACGCTTCCGACCAACAAGAGCGAGAGGCGTAAAGTAATTCGTAAAGCTGCCCGATACGTTCTGCAAGGCAGAGTTCTTTACAGACAAGGATTTTCGATGCCCCTCCTCCGGTGTATAGCTCACGATGACATCAAGCGTGTGCTGCAGGAGGTACACGAAGGCGAATGCGGCGATCACACTGGAGGGCATACTTTGGCAAAAAAGGTGTTGCGGCATGGATATTTCTGGCCTACCATAAACAAGGATGCGGCAAGATACGCACGACGGTGCGATGCTTGCCAGAGGTTTTCAAATATACCTAGAGCACCTCCTAATCAGTTAAAAACAATGATGAGCCCATGGCCTTTCGCTATGTGGGGAATTGATATCATTGGAAGTCTCCCCATAGCAAGGGGTGGAGCAAAGTTCGCTATTGTGGCCGTGGATTATTTCACTAAGTGGGTCGAGGCTGAACCACTAACTACAATCACAACCAAACGAGTGATCAATTTTATCGTTAGAAACATCATCTGTCGATTTGGGATTCCAAAGATTGTGATAACGGATAACGACACTCAGTTCGATAGCATTGAATTTAGAAATTTCTGCCAAAAATACCACATTGAGAATCGATACACCTCAGTGGCGCACCCGCAATCGAACGGACAAGTCGAAGCGGCGAATAAAGTGATTAAGTCCATTCTGAAAAGAAGACTGAAGCGGGCCAGAGCCATGTGGGCTGATGAATTGCCCTTGGCACTATGGGCCTATAGGACAACATATAAATCGGCAACATGACATACCCCCTTCTCCCTTGCTTTTGGAATGGAAGCGGTCATCCCGATTGAGATAAAGGTACCTTCTCACCGGGTGACTTATTATGATCCGATGACCAATAATGAATTGCTCCTTGAGTCCCTGGATATGATCGAAGAAAAGAGGGATGAAGCAGACCTGCGTGCCTTGAGATGCAAACAACAGGTCGCTCGATATTACAACAAAAAGGTTTGAGCCCGAACCTGGGAACCCGGAGACTTGGTTCTGAAACATGTCTTTCCACCCCCAACTCATATGGGAGCGAAGTGGGAAGGACCGTACTCCATTCTGAGCAAGCTTGATAATGGAACCTTCAAGCTGGCAACCGTAGATGGAAAGGAAATCCCCAGAGTGTGGAATGCCCAACATTCACGGCCATACTTAACATGAAAGTTTCAAATCTATTCTTTTGCTTTGTTGAAAACCATGTACAAGGCACGACTTGCCTAGAATAGTCTGATTCCTTAAAGCAAAAAATTATAAAATGGATGTAGGTCATGATTCGACCGAACCACTATAAAATATTGTGTGTCGTTTACCTTTATTGCATTATTTATCTGTCTTTCTATTTTTATGAAAACCACTGTGAATCATGCAATGATTTTAGGTGCCATCCATCAGAATGGAATGTAATCACCAGTCAAAGTTCTGAGCATGCAATAAGGTAAATTATATCGTTGATAGCGCTTTAACTTTCCAGAGAAGAGAGAGAACATAACGGACATGAAGCCGATGTCCATAAGTCACGGCGGTGTACCATGATCGGAACCGCCTCGACGGAACTCTAACTCTCCAGAGAGAGAGAGAGAGAGAGAGAGAGTATAAAAGCGTCTCCGATTGGGCGCTGAGAAAGAGCTTCTTCCCCGCTAAAGGATCGGGGAGCGGATGAATCGCTGAGCTCGAACTCTAACTCTCTAGAGAGAGAGAGAGTATAAAAGCGTCTCAGAGTAAGCGCTGAGAAAGAACTCCTTCCCTGCTGAAGGAACAAGCACCGACTGAACTATTGAATTTGAACTCTAACCTCGGCGACCGCCAGGAGAGTGTAAAGGAGTCTATGATTAAGCACTGAGAAAGGTGCCAGAAATTCAGTACCACAAGAACAGTTATCTTATGAAATTCTCTAAGTACCCCATATTCAGAAATAGGGGGCAACCTGCAAATAATGCCAATCAATCTTTAATAAGCCCTAGTTAAGCGCTACGTTAACGATTGATTACAGACCATATGCATATACACATGAACTTTAATGCAGCAATGCAACACAAAAATTTTCCTTCTGTTGTTTGATTGATTTGTAGTTATAATTAGATGGTCTATAACTAAACATGGAAATTTTATTTGAATACAGGTACACAATGATGCAAAAAGAGATAAACTTTCATTTATATACTGCAAACCTACAAAGTGAAAAACAACCTAGAAAGGAAAGTGTGGACCAGTCTCATAATTACATTTCTTGACCAGTGGAAAACCTAAAGACAAAATATCAACAAGCAACAATATCCTATTTACGCTTTGGCCTCTTCTCCTGCTTCTGTTTCTCCAGCTTCGCCTTGTCGGCATCGGATTGATCCCCTTTCTTCCTCTTTCTTTTGTCTATGAGAGGAACATCCGACTCTTCAGAAGATTCCTCTTCCACCTCCTTTCTCTTCCTTCTATCAGAAAGGGAAGCCGGGAAGTCATCAGGATTTGCAAAATGAAGCTGTCTGCTGATGGATTTGGGCTGGATTTTCAAAATCATCCCGGTTTTGGGATCAAATTCTACAAGAGGGACTATGTCCAAAGCCTCTTCTCCTACCTTCTTCGAAGCCATCTCTTTTTCCTGCCTAGCTTTTCTGCTGGCCAAAGTTTCGTCGTCATCGTCGTCGGTCTTTTTGGCGCCAATAATATCTTCCTCATCCTCAACATGGCGCCCATCCATGTCTTTCAAGGCCTCGATGGTTTCGACATCCTTGGGGACATCAGCACTAGGTTACAGGACGCTTTTTTCTACTGTTGTAGCCTCAGTCTGCATCGATATATCAACACTGGCACCTGGCGAGACAACCTCCTTCTCCGCCTCTTTTCCTTTTTCAACACCCTTGTCGGCGGGCTCACCACCTGTATTATGGGGAATACACGTTACTAATTCAATTGGTTGTTCTACCAGACGACGACAATTCACAATTGCTTTGACAAATTGTGGGGAAAAAGGGAGATACCTTCCGCAGACCCTCCTTCTTGAGTAGCTGCAGGAGCTCCAACAACCACGGGAGTTAGGCCCAAAGGGATTAGTGGATCATCGGGATGGTATTCCTCAACTTCGGAGGTCTTGGGCTCCACGGCTGAACTCGAACCCTCGTCAGCTTTACCTTTACCCTTAGCCAGGGCCCTCTCCTTTTCCATCTCCGCTAGAATCAGACGACGACCCTCTACTAGGTCCTCGGGATCGTTATCCCTCAAGATGCTCTTCATCAACTCATCTTCATCAATTTCTTCGACTCCCAATCTCTTCTTCTCACCCTCAACAATCGCATCCCATAAATTGGCTAAAGTAACGTGGTAATCTGGGATCCACGAGATGTTGCGGGTTTTGAGAACTTGGCCAAGGAAGTCGAAAATCATCTCTTCAAACCCCTCGATATCCTTCTCTCTTTCGAGGAGCTTGTTGTTAAAAGCAGTGTCCAGTTCGATGGCACTTTCAACATTCTTTTCGGCGAGAGCTGCCCGTCTCTCCGCATCCGCGACTTGATCATTCAAAATCAACCTTTCCGCTTCAGCCAAAGCTAACCTTTCTTTCAAGCTTGCTTTTTCTGCCTCCCAAGCAGCTCTCTCAGCTTCAAAATGGCCTTGTGCTGTTTTCAACTCGATGTTGGCCATTTTGAGATCTTCTACTTCCTTCTTTAAAGCCATCTTCTCTTGGCTATTGGAGTCAAGTTCCGAATGAAAGCGCTTCTTAGCATTCTCCAATTCAATCTTATAATTTTCGGCATCTCTCCGCGCTAAAGCAAGTTGGGATTGAGCATCTTCCAGGTCCTTCTCCATCTTTGTCCTGGCCCTTTCGTTGTTTTCAAGTTTCGCCTTAGATCTATGTGCTTCTATTTCAAGCGTTCGGATGACTTCTGAAAGGTTAACTGCATGTTTCTTCATCATCTCATACTGCCTGGCAACGTGGCGGATGTGCCCGACGACTTCATTATCCCAGTTCTTAAGGACCGGTTCCAAGGCTGGAACAAACGTCATCCTGTCGAAGAATATGTCTGGGAATTTTTCCCGCAGCTTTTCCAGCCTACCTTGAATCTCGGGACCATGGATGCAGTCCCGTGACCCGGGGGCAGCCAACTCTGGCTGGCTGGAAGGGACGATGTCACTCCTCTCCTTTTCAAACTCTTTGATTGGATCTTTTCTTTTATCTTTAGATTCATGATGCCTTTTTGACGACTTGCTGTGAGAAGGTGCACTCTTTGGAGGAGTTAACTCTTTAGGAAGTTTCTTTCCCCCTGCAGGAGCTACCGGATAGCTGGGGTGCTTGGAAGATGTTGATTTCGGTGGATACCGGGGTTTCGAGGAAGTCGGCTTGTGAGAAGGACCGCGAGAGCGCTCAGTACTCGGATGAAGACTGGGTGTGCCCTCACGAAGAGAACGATAAGAATAAGATCGCCTGCGGGACATCTTTCCTGCAAAAAAGAAAAGAGCATATTAAAACTTTGAATACTGACAATATAAGAGTGCGGGGTCAGATGGTGTGTGTGATTTGTGCATCCCATATAATTCCCCCTAACAGACCCGGGCCTGAAGACAGGCTCATCTGACTAGTTTCTTGTTCTCTAGTTGGAGCGATGGCCTCCTCAGAAGCAGGGAAGAATGGCTCCCCTTCAAAGTCCCTCTCTGTATATACATCGCCGGGCAGAGGAATTTTGCTCAGCTCTTTGAATAGCTTTTCGTCTGTCAAGTCATCGGGAGCAGTGGGTTCGATTGGAGTAGAAACTGGGATTTCCTTGGACTTGTCACCACAGGCCCCATCCCCTTTGTATATATTCAGGTCCTCATCGTCTTGGATGACTATCGGGGAAGGACTCTTGCGAAACTTAGTTGTTTCTACTGCTTGCGATGTTCCCTCTCCCTCCATTGGGGGCACGTACTTATAGGGTTTGTCGCCAGCGCCAAGCCCAAATCTTATATCCAGAAGATGATGCTTATGAAGATTCTCATCAGTAATGCATTTTTTGATCCTTAGAAAGTCGGATCTGCTTTGGTGAAGAATAGACAATCGATTGTTGTATAACGGACCCTCCGTTTTCGGGAAGACGTGATCTGTTTAAGACAGAGAAAAAGAGGGAAGAATGTTAATGCTTCGACTTCTTGAACAAGATATTCAGTTAAAAGCTTGGAGTTTACTTGATTTAAGCCATCTTCTTGAGCATCCGGCCTGTTTCTTTATATAGAACCAATCAGACTTAGGATCCCCTATATTGCTATATCCATCATACAGGACCTTCCTATTCGCCACCGATTCAAAGAAAGAGAAATTTGGGGTTGCCGAGGAACAATGCTTGAAAAGAAAGAAGAATGTCAAATCTCTGAATGTGAGTTCGGTATGTAGGATCTTCGCGTATGCAATATATAAGGTGTATAGAGATGCGTAGGCATTAGGATGAAGCTGCATCGGAGCGATACCCAGTCGTTTTAAAGTCTCGATGGCGATTGAAGGAAACGGAGGAATAGCTCCAACCAAGCACATGGTTCGACTGATTGCCATATACCCTTCCGGAGCTAAGTGGGGTCTATCTTCGCTACCGGGTGTCATGACATCATCCCAAGGGATCCCATGTCTCAGGCAGATTCTTTTAAGCTTTATATCATCGAGTTTAAATGCTAAAGAATCAGAAAATTTATCTATTCCGAGCGCGCCAGGAATATCGTCGGGAGCTCGCCTGTCTATCTCAGATTCTTCACTAGATGAAGTACTTTCAAACGAATTTGATTCCGTTGCCTCGTATTCAGAGCCAGAATCTTCACCTCCTGGGTTAATTGGAGGGACCTCAGGGTTGTATTGCTCAGGAGCCTCGGACTCCGTTTCTGTAGCGGATCTTGAAGAAGATTGATTATCCGACATTACTGCCAGGCGAGAAAACATGAAAAATGAGATTAAAACTACCCGTCCCCTGTGTGTGCAAGTGCCGGTGTGTGTGCTTGTGCAAGTGCCGGTGTGTGTGCTTGTGCATGCATTAAAGATAAAGCGTAAAAGCTATCAAGATCATCAAAATATTAGTCATCATATGCAGTCAAATTATGTGGTCATTTAGTCCAGAAAGTCCGACATCAAGGCCCTAGCCTAACTGTTCAGAATTTTATGGTGATAAGGCATCGTCTAAGGTTCAAAATTTGTTTGGATCGTGAACTACGATTCGAACCGCGATGTGTATGACAGTTCGCCCTCCTTCGGATCGCAGGGTAGAGGGATCGCCCTCCTTCGAATCGCAGGGCAGATGGATCGCCCCCTCACGGATCGTGAAATTGAGTTTTCTAGGTCTTTGCCGAATCGTTGCAACCCCCCACGATGCGCGCCTCTGCCCTCACCACGACCCTCCATCTCGCCACTCGCCTTCATCTTCTTCTTCTCCTCTCCTTGCCCACGATCCGAACCGGCCTTCTCTCTTCTCCTTCCTCCTCCGTTTTTCTCCTCTCCTTCTCATTTCTGAACTCCAACCTCTGAACCCATCAGCCATGGCGCCTCACTGGTTCCCCCAAAAATCACAACATTCCATTGTTTCTTCCCTCAAACCTGTCGAAAAAACTTATAAAAACGAGAGCGATATCGAATAAGGGTGCTTTCGGTAGAATTACCTTTCTAAAAGTTGGGAAAACAATCGGATTTGTGGAGGTTTGAAAAACTAGGGTTTTTCCTCAATGATGCAGGCGATACGATACGAAGGAAAGAAGAAGGAAGAAAGTGAAGAGGAGGATCGACTTATATAGGCAAAAGGGCGACCGTTTGTCTCCCTTTTTTTTTTCTTATTCGATCCGCGAAAATAGACAGGCCGCGAACCAAAAGCCCACCACGTCTCGAAGAGAAGCCCATTTCGTTCCGTTTCGTGAAGAGGCCCAAGTGCTCACCAAAGAACGAGACGAATGGCTTGCTAATGGACCGCGACTCGAGTATGCGATCCGAATCGATAAATGACCGACAGATCCAGTGATGAAGACTCTGAAAAATCCCAAAAAAGGAATTGTTTATTGATTTGCGTTTCGTTGTGAAAAGACGATTTTATAACTTCGAAACATGTTCCATCGTCGATAAAACATGCTTCGAGGGGGCAAAGTGTTGGCTAGCTTTCTGACCAAGCCACCCAGGTTCATTCACAAGAGGAAAGTATGAAACTACGTTCCCTAAGAGAATGAAGGATCGGATCGCCCCTCATTGGATCGCACCATCGGATCGCCCTTCATTGGATCACACCTCATCGGATCGCCCCCACATCATCAGCGAAACGACACCTCTATGCGATTCGATCCGTACATGCATTATTGGCCAGTATAGACCGATCCGATCCCCTGATACACGGCGAAGCCTCTGACCTGTTCAAACATGAGCTAGTCTTCAGCGGTCCGAGACGCACGGATCCAACGACACGTGTCCCTAACCGTCATTTTGAATGATTCTCCCCATTTGCTCGATCCGATTTTCAAGGGGATCGCGACACCTGTCCACAACGGCTAATTTGACTATTTCTTCAACGGCAGCGATGCGATCTGATTCTCTCGGGATTCGTGCCACGTGTTACCACGATCCGCCTGACAAAATCAGCTATAAATAGCCCGGAGTTTGGCATTTTGAGGGAGCCTTTTGGCAATATTGAGAACTGATTCCACCATTATTGTCATACTGCCATTTCTTATCAGTTTTATTACTAGATTATTGAGAGAAATCACTATTGTAAGAGTGAGCTAGAGAGAAATCATTGATTGTACCAGCACATAAAGTATAATCAATAACATATAAAGTGGACGTAGGCTCGTTAACGTCGAACCACTATAAATTCTGTGTGTTATTTTCTTTTTCCTCATTCTTCAGTTAAAATTCTATAAGATTCAGAACAAATTGGGTGTTAGGTCCAAATTTTGATCTAACAGTTGCATTTCCCAAGATCGGACTCTTCACGATTTTATCGAGTGCCTTATAGGAGCGAGATTTTTTTGTCTACCCAATTTTTATCAATCGTCGCGTGCCTTTTTTTAGGATCGGGCCTAGCTTAAGCCGGTTGTGTTTCTCGAGGGCGGACTCTTCACAATTTTATCGAATGCCTCATAAGAGCAAGGTTTTTTGTCCACCTATTTTGTATAGATCATCGCATTCATTTTTCCGGGGTCGGGACCAGCCTAAGCTGGTCGCATTTCCTGAGGCTGGACTCTTCACGATTTTATCGAATGCCTCATAGGAGCGAGGTTTTTTGTCTACCTGATTTTTATCAATCGTCGCGTGAAATTTTCTGGGGTTCGGATCAGCTTAGGCCGGTCTTTGCTTCCCGAAGACGGACTCTTCACAATTTTATCGAGTGCCTCATAGGAGCAAGGTTTTTTGTCCACCCAATTTTAATCATTCGTCGCATGCCTTTTTCCGGGGTCGGGACCAGCTTATGCCAATCGCGTTTCCTGAGGCTGGACTCTTCACGATTTTATTGAGTGCATCATAGGAGCAAGGATTTTCATCCACCTGATTTTTATCGATCAGCACGTGCCTATTTTTGGGGTCGGGACCAGCTTAGGCCGGTTACATTTCCCAAAGTCGGACTATTTACGATTTTATCGTGTGTCTCATACGAGCGAGGTTTTCTGTCCACTCGATTTTTAACGACCGTCGCATGCCTTTTGTAAGGGTCGGGATCAACTTAAGCCGATCGCGTTTCCCAAGACCGTATTCTTCCCGATTTTATCAAGTGCGTCATAGGAGAGAGGTTTTTTGTCCACTTGGTTTTTATTGATCATTGTGTGACTTTTTTCAGCGTTGGAAACAGCGTAAGCCGGTTGCGTTTCCTGAGGTTGGACTCCTCACGATTTTATTGAGTGTCTCATAGGAGTGAGGTTTTTTGTCCACCCGATTTTTATTGATTGTCGTGCGCCTTTTCCTGGGGTCAGAACCAGCTTAAGCCGATCGCGTTTTCCAAGGTTGAATTTTCAGGTTTTATCGAATGCCTCATAGAAGCGAGGTTTTTTGTGTGTCTCATCTTGGGTGAGGTCTTTAGTATGCCTCATCTTGGGTGAGGTCTTTTGGTGCCTTCGCGGGTGGAAGGTTTTTTTCATAATGTTGACATTCTTAGGACAAGTTGTTGCTTTGCGGTGCTAACAGTCTTGGGATAACATGGACTTTATGATAACGTTGATGTTGTAGGACAACGTTTGTTGCTTTGCGGTACTAACAGTCTTGGGGTAACACCGACTTTACAGTAATGTTGACAGTCTTGGTACAATGTTATTGGTTGCTACCGCGATCTCAAGGACGATAGGAGTTCCCTTAGATGGTGTGAGCTTGATGATTCTATCCAGGAGGCCTCAGCCGATTACAAGGGCCCTTTTTAAGTTGGGTCTGAATAATCATGGCTATCTTTAGATGTTCGACCATGCAGGCTTGATAGCGAACTTTAACATTTGAATGCCCTGTCATCCTTCCCGGATGTGCTGTCATTCTTAGATTTGTTCCTTTGTTGGGTATTAGTAGGCTTGGTTGAGCTGAAGTTCATTGGAGTCTTATGGCTCCTTTGTCCTTTAGCTCATCTTTGATTATTGACCAGAGCTTTCTTTAGAATGTTGGTTCTGCCATTCTTCCTTCGGTTAAGCAATGTCAAGTAAGCTTTAAATCATCTGTGGCACTTGGCTTTTCCCAAACTCGGACGATTCCTGAGGGCCTTGCACTAGATTGTAGCGTTTGTCATTACTTCACCCACTGTCCAATGGTATCCCTACAAAGGAAACAATTTTAAATTAGTCGTGTCACTATAGGAAAAGACAACTAACATAATATGCTTATTTAGGTATCGAGTTATCAAAATTTTATTGTCGAATAGAGTTCAGGTTGGCATGAGTTTGCATTCTTCATCCCTCATTTTTCTTTCTTTTTGGGGTCTTCATCATGAGATTTGAGCAGACTATTGACTTGGGTACATGTTTCATCCATTTATGTTTTCGTAGTTTCTTCCCTTTTTGGCTTGAGCTAGTCATATATTTGTGCAGCTCTCTCGTGATAGTCTTACACTATGTAGAAGAGTTCAGGGCTAGGTTTCCCGATCCTTTGAAGAGAAGTTTTTCCTATTCTTCTTAGCTTATAATTGTCAAGCATTTATTATCTCTCCATATAAATGTTATTTGAACTAAACATGACCCCCTTTGAACGACCCGGAATTTTAAGACCAGTCAAAATTATCAAAAACCCGTCTGTCCAAAACAAACAATGACAACTACCATTTTATTTGAATGAATATACAACATCAGTAAATGCATTGGATATAATCTTTATAGATACCACTTATCAGAGTTTTCCATCTTATTTACAGGGTATGCTTGAGTACAAATTAAATATAAGTACCATAATCTACCATCATGCAACTCTGATGAGATGGACATAGTTATCCATTCCTGCAAGCTCGATAAATAGGTCAGTATGGCTTAAAATTTTAAACATGAAAGATGCACTAACACAAGATGTAATAACAAAAAATATTTTTATAAATATAACAGCTACATCACAACCACTTGTGACTGCCTACGTACTTTGTCTAATTGGGTAAGCAAATAGATATAGGATCAAGCTAACGTAGTTCTTCTTGACACAAAGCATTTAAAATCAATATTTACTTCTAAATACCCTTTATATCAAGTAAGGGTAATAGTCTTTTTAAATACTCAATTTGAAAGACATTTATATATCTGTTGTAGATCGTTTCTTTCAAAAGATGAACAACTTATATTTTAAATAATTATCAACTTCCTTATGCAAAAACTCCATAACAAACAATCTCAAACCACCTTTATATCATTGTAATATATGTTAAGAAGGACCTCCAAACTATTGAAGTAAGTGGTTAAATTTATAATTACTTTATAATAAAGTCCAAAAGAAAAAGAAGATAACGTTCCAAAAAGTAACATAAAAAGCTTTAGAATCAATTAGAATGTTAAAAATAAAAATTACATCATTTATAAAGGATTATGAAAATATCTCGTGTAGTTTTTAATGGTTTTAGACTCGAAACAGTTATCACAACGTTTTTCGTGCGTTATGAAAAGTTCTAGGTACTTTATGATGGGTTTAGACTCAAAAAAACTATTATAGTGTTTCTAGTGTGTTATGAGAAGTCCTGGGCTTGATAAAGTGCTTTATAAATAGCTCAGAGAAAAGACAGTGCTTTAGAATTGCTGCGAAAAGTTCTGGTTTGAGACTCTTCAGTATTAGAAACATTTCAAAAGCGTTTCAAATTTCAGAAGTGTTTCAAATTTTAGAAATTCAGATTTTGATCAGTTTTTCGGTAAAATGTTTGATTCTATTTCTCTATGATAAATATAGTTTTTGACTCCAAATTTTCTACTGTAAGAAGCTTTCTTAGTCTACTTAATTATCATGAAAATAAACCCTTAAAATCATTTATCAATTTAATATATAAAATTCAACAACATAAGGTATTTTCAAAATGTCCATTTCAGGCAGATTTTAACCTGAGATTCCTTCTAAATTTCAGGTATACAAACCATTGAATTAGAAAAGGAAATCAACATGAAAGTTGTAGATATTTTAGTTAGCTTTCCATGCCATTAAATAAATCAAAATTTCATCAAAAAATGAGGAAGTTATGGTTAAAATACCAAATGTTATTTTCATAGGTTCGAGAACTATCATTCTTTCTTAATTTTTACATTTTTTTAATCAAAGTATGAAATGAATACATGTACTCAAATAGTTTTTCTCACCTTTAAATTGTACCTTCGGCATGTATTTTATTTGCTTGGCTTTCGCTAAACTTTTCTTACTTATCTTACTTTTTTCTTTAGTATATGAAAGTATACATAAGAAATGAAGATTTCCATCCTATTTATAATATTTCTTAAGTCTGGTTTAGTAATTTGGTTTTAGGCACTTATCCACCTTATCTTCATATAAGCATTATTATGTAGGCACATGCCCTCTTAGGTGTCTTAAGATGTTTCTACACATGGACATCTAATGTGTTTATGTGTCTTTATTTCATTTAATCTCAAGATATGTGTATCGTTCATTTGATGACACGTGTCCTTATCATTTCATGCCACCTATCTTATTTAAAATACATATGCATATGCCATTTGTTTTTTTCATAAGATATGTATATACATATATGTGTTCTTCTATTGTAAGGACATGCACATGATGTTCTAACAACTTTCAACAAGTAAAACGTTGCTTATCGACAAAACGGTTTTCGGTCACATTATCAATGTTTCTTCAAACTACTTATCTTTGTAAACAAAAATTCAACAACATGTTTTCTCCTCATTAATTATTATTTATAAAGGGATTTAACAAGGTTATAAAACTATTTTTATAACATTAAATATGATTTTAATATTTAAATAATTTCGATACTCAAATATTTATTACTTAAAGTTTCAGACTGTTGCAAACCCATACGGTGGTCCCACTGCACGATCAGCAGGTCGGGGTCCATGGGGAAGCGCCCTAGTTTCGGGGTTCCGGGGGTAGTTCCCTGTTTATGGTACATGTCTCAAGTGACAGAGACAAGTTGAAGCTAGGGAGAATCACCACAAAAATTTGCACATGAACGTGAGCTAATTTGATGGACCGGTGTCGGTCCATCACCAATGGATCAGTACTAATCCATAGATATAGAATATATACAAGTCTTGTCCAAAAGATTTTGATGACATAGCGAAATTGAGCCATGAGGTTGAAGTTGTCATTTCCCTTGTTTTAATGGATCGGTACTAGTCCACAGGGTATGAACCGGTACCGTTCCTTCTACTTAGAAGAATTTTGTACGTTTTCTTTTCTAAAGCAACATAGAAGGTCTGCGCAGCCATTTTATGAAGTTGGACGTGTCGTCAAGTTGGTTGCTATGGATTATGTAACACCCCACCTCCGCTAGGTTCACTCACAAAGGGAATGCACTAGGTTTGGTGAAGCATTATCAAGGTAAACATGCACAGAAATTTTACAAGACAGAACATATATATAAAACAGCGGAAGTAAAACAAATTTCATTACCTTATAAAATAAGGTCTAAAGCCTTTTACATCAGAATACACCAAAACCTGTCTTGCAATAGTAAAGAAGCATAAAACCTTTTCATAAATTATTCCCCAAATAAAACAGTGAAGTAGCCATAGCCAAGAAAAGTCCAAGCCATGCATGTTGACTTTCAAACAGAGGAAGTCCGAACTAAATAACGGTGTTTCCTCCCTGAAAACCTGGGGGGGGGGGACGGAAGACAAAGAGGCGAAAGAAAATGGGGTCAGTCATAAAGACTGGTAAGTTCTATCTACTTCCAGTATAAAAACAGGTAAAGGTAACATGACATGCATAAACTGAAAGTAAACATAAGGATGATGACAAGATAGATAAGCTAAACCAAGATAACTGGATGAACTACTGTAGCAAGATAAACTAAGGTGTCATGATAAACTACGGTGTCAAGATAAATCAAGGTGTCACATCGTCAGGTTTCTATCAAGTATACTATCCCAAGGTATCTATCATGTATAACATCCCACAATATCTATCATGTATAACATCCCAAGGTATTTATCATGTATATTTGCTCTGCACCTCTCGTACTAGTATCCCAACCCGCGTCATGTGTCAACTATGAATGTCCCTTGCCCAATGTCATGTAATGGTCCATGTCAACCTAATATATAGCATATGTAGTTTTTTCCAACTCGTATGTTTCTTTCCATGTATAAGTTCAGTCCTTTGCCGTAGGCCATACGGGCTTTCCCATGTAAACGTTTTATCCTTGAGGTTATTTTGGACTGCTACCCTTGATCTAGTTATGTTTCCTTACCATGAACTATCGCGCGTTCACTTAGGATTTATGCCACCTAGGACCACTAGTGATTATGCTACCTAATGAACGTTTCCGTGTCTCGGTTTGGGTTCAAGCCACCTAGGGCCACTAGGGATTATGCCACCCGTCAACCGCGCCCTTTATCCCGCGTATGTATTGTGAATCGTTTTCCATGTCTAGACGCACATGTTCCTCAATGTGCCATCCGAGTTCCGTGCCAGGGCAAATCAAGAAATACGGAACTCGGTCGGGAGCTTTAAGTCGTCTGCTGATGCAGATATCAAGGTCTGTTTTTGTACCCGTGGCTATGGTCCCACGTGACCCCTCCCTCAACTACTGAAAGGCAATCCAAGTAAAATCATGTATGAGAACCACATCCCGGCCCCACTATAGCCCCACTTTCCTACGGGCCAACCTCACCCATGACTCGATAGCAAGAACATGGTCTGTTGGGGGTTCTCTGCCTTTCCGTACGTACACGATTGACTAAAGATGGTAAGTAGTTGGCGACGTGCTATCCAGGGCAAAATCAAGTATCGTCGACTCCACGCTAATCCATCCCAGTCTTTAGGTCGCTCGCATAGCAACCAAGGCATACTCTTGGCTCTTCTACCGCAGACCTTAACCTCTGTGAGGCCGGGTTTCATGGACCACCTGCCACCTCACAAAGGGATACCAAGAGTACCCTCACGTCCCCCGAAGCTACCGCTTCGTCACCCAGTTCGCTGGAGCTTTTTATCCAAGTCAGATAAGTTGCTCCTCCTCGTATACTAAGCGATGACTTACCGTATCAGGTTACTCATCTAATTATGAACTAGTCCCATGTCCTTGGCTAAGAATTATTACTTAGTTATCCTTAACTAAGGTTTACCACTTAGCTTCTCTTCCCACTATCCTTGTTAACTACGATTTTCAACCTAGTCCCCTGAGCTAGGGTTTTGTCTAATGGGTTAAGTATTGTCATTCAAGTTCATGACTTCACCCGCCCACGAATCATGTCAAGATTGGCTAAGTACTCAAGTTCAAGGCTTAGCCCTACAAGTTGGTTAAGTGTACCAAGAAGCTCATGACTTAACCCTATCAAGTCAAATTGGTTAAGTATTTATTTGTCTTAACCTATCAGATTATCGTGTTAGATTGATTAAGCATAGATTATCTTAATCCCATCAGATTACCGAGTCGGATTGGTTAAGTATGGATTAGCTTAACCCCATCCACTAATCGTATTACAATGGTTAAGTATTTAAAAGGTCTTGTGACTTAACCCTATCAGGTCCGCATATTAGATTGGTTAAGTATAGGTTACTTAACCTCATCAAATCATCATGTATAATTGGTTAAGTATAAGTTACTTAACCCCATTAAATCTATCATGTTAAGTTGGTTAAGTATTAGTTACTTAACCTCATTGAATTACCAAGTTTAGATTAGTTAAGTGTAAATTACTTAACCCCATCGAATTTGCCGTGTTAGATTAGTTAAGTATGGATTACTTAACCCCATCTAATTACCGTGTTTAGATTAGTTAAGTGTAGGTTACTTAACCCCATTTAATTTACCGTGTCGGATTAGTTAAGTGTAAGTTACTTAACCCCATCCCCTAATTGTCTTATATGGTTAAGTATCATTAAGGAACCAAGTCCGGTTTAACTTAACCTACCCATTCGTGTCATATCGGTTAAGTGTCATTAATCAAAATTACTTAACCTTTTCATGTGGCATTAATTAGATTAATGCACCCCAACCTCTCACATTAGACTTTGTTGTGGTTACTAGTTAAGCAGGGCAGGTCCGGGTAGATTTACACCACAACCTAGTCTAACCTCGGGTTTTAGGTTCTATATGACCAACTACCCACATTGGGTCCTATTGTTTGTAGCCACTAGTTAAGCCGGGCGGGTCCGGGTAGATTTATGCTACAAACTCAACCCAACCTCGAGTTGGCCACTTTCATGTTTGGTCTAGTGTCTTATTACACTTACAACCCACCCATGTCTAGTTCAAGTTCCATGTTTTCCCCACGTGTCATGACCATATTTAAATGTATCATGAATGTCATGTTCTCATGTAAACCCCATGTCAAGTTTTTCATGTCATACCCACGTTTTTCCTAAGCTACCCAAACGTATTTCCAACCCAAGTGGAAGCGAGTCACATAGTAGGGTATTATGCCAACATATTGGTCACAAACATGCATAGTATCATAAGGGAATTTGGCCACAAACATGCATAGTATCATAAGGGAATTTGGCCACGAATATGCATAGTATCATAAGTGAATTTGGCCACAAACATGCATAGCATTCTAAGGTAATTTGGCCACAAACATGCATAACATTATAAGGTAGTTTGGCCACAAACATACATAAGCCCCAAAGTCAAGTCTTTTCCCATGTTTCACAAGTCAAGTGGTCCCCAAAGGTTCATGCTAACATTTCATAGATAAAGATTCGAACTTGCAAGATATACTAGGTTAAACATAACATGAATGGCATGATTAAGTCGCTACAACTTAGCCCAAGGTCATAGATCATAGAAAAGGGGCAAATTTAGGTTCACATAAGCTAGCATACTTATGTTTCATCGCATTTTATCCCATGTCACATTAGAACCACCGTTAGAATCTACAAGTAGCTAGAACTTACATAGCGTGGTAAGAGGGCTAGGGGCATGAATCGTCTTGATGAAGAAAGGTGGCTCCTTTGTGGAAGAATCATCATGAAGTTTGCATAGCAACGTTGATCCACCCTCGATTTGATGTAGCAAGCTTGCATCTTTTGATTTGGATCCGATTTGAATGCATAGTCTCTTGAAGTTGAAGATGGAGGCCATGATCACTTGGCATTTGGGCGGCACTTCGTGGCATGAGTGATTTGTGAGGGTTTAGGGTAGGCTTAGGGGTCTTTTTATATAGATTAGGACTAGTTTAGGCCCTTAGATTAACCCTAGGATAGATCTGAACCCTCAAAATCCGTCACAGGCCCTAAAACATGACCCAAAACACTCAGCAGGTGCACCAGGCCAAAGTGGTCGGACCACCCAGGTCGACACCCGTGTCGACTGGGCAGTCGACCTGCCCCCTGGGCGTGTCGACTTCCCAGTCGACACCCCAGTCGACTTGGGGCTGGGCGTGTCGACTCCCCAGTCGACCTGGGGCTTGGGCGGGAATTTTCCTGCCCAATCTGTTTGGCTCCAGATTTGAATTTTCGAGCTGTTTTTGAACTTGAATTTTTCTAAAAACTTCTATGGGCCTTAACTGGGTCATTCGGACTCCGATTTTCAAAAACTCGGACTCTATTTCGCGTATTTTTCCGAGACGAACGCAATGGCACAGCCCATTTCTCCTGATTCAGATTTTATATTTTAGTTCTGCCTTGATTCTTGTTTTTAACACGTTGTTAAATTTCGGGTTGTTACAGATTAGTAATGGTTCATGGGTGATGGATCGGTACCGGTCCATCTACTTAGCGTATTCCTCAACCAAATTTTCTAAGATGTATTCTCAAGCTTTTCCAAGCATTTAGGAGAATTTTCCTATTGATTTAATGACATCTACCGACTGGAGACGTTCTCTTTGACCTAGATTGGCGGAATGTTCTTCTACAGGTAGTACTTGTTGAGTTTTCTTCTTCGATCCAGATCTTCTATCTAACCGAAGATTGACCTTCTCGTGGCATTAGTTGTAGATCCAACTTACAACCTTCCTCATAGTTTTTTGATAGATCTACCTTCTAGATCATGAGGAATTTTAGTAAATAGTCCAGATCTGATTCTTAATTCGATTTCTCGATGAAAGCATCAAATGTTAATGCCAAAAATGGCACTAATCTCTAATTTTAGCGAAAGCACCACCCCTTTACAGGGAAAACATTACAGAACATATAAAGATAACCAAAAAAGGTAACAAACAGAGTGTATAGAGAGAGACACAATTTTTATAGTGGTTCAGCCATAAAGAAGACCTACATCCACTTTGAATATTTCATTATTATCCTTGCCAAGACAAATACAAAGAATTACAGAAGCTTATAACATTTCCACGGTAGTGATTAATAGGAAACCACAAGGACTGATGATTATGGGAGTAGATTTCAGTAATCAAACTAGGTGACCTTAGATTGCTATCTATGGAGATGATGTATTGCTGTTGGAGATGAATAGTGGCCGCTGGAGATGAAGAATAGATGAAGACTCACTTTGGTAGAACTTCAGTAGGGCAAGGATGCGAATCCCCTTTTCTAGTAGAGAGCATGTTGTGTTTATAGGCGCTTTGGAAGATACTGGGCCTATCCCTCTTATGGATAGGCTAGGATTTGCATTATCAAGACCGCACCAAAAGCTCACCACTATATAGCTTAACTACATGTATCGGTACCAGTCCATTCCAGCCCTTCTGATGATGCTTACGACTCCATATTTGAGTGTTATCGAACTTTTTAGGTATGCATGCCAACTTTGGTGTTGAATAGACTTTGTCCGATAGTCTTCCGAACTTTGTCGCTTTAAGGTGCACGTTTTACCTTCAATCCGTTAAACGACTCGTATGAACCTTCATCGGATCCACCAAAAACTTCACACATAGGTTACCAAGCACACTTCCAAGATGATGGGGCAGGTCACATGCCTATATGGCTAAGTACCATGAATCGGTATAAGTCCATAGGGCCTGGATCGATATCGGTCCATGCACTTAGTGCATTCTGGGATGAGAATTTAATGGTTACCTTGTTTTCCTATTTAGGTCTTGTTGGCCGAGTTTGGGTTGGTTCTGAGATAATACTATCTTGTTTTTACCTGACCTTCTCATATACGACTTTTCTAGGTTTAAAACCGAGTTAACACCTATATATTTCCTTAGCATGATCCTTCAATGTTAAGTATAGAAAACGTTCCACACCACCGTCTTAGAAGGATTTCTCTTTTCTATCAAGATTTGATAGTCGGGTATTTAACTATCAAATAAAACAAACAAGCAAGACATTCATAAATTTTATTTTCCAATGAAAATCACTAAGTCTCATTTAGTAAATCTTTTATGAATTAAATTCATTTTTTAATTAGAAAATCATTCTGTATACTTATCTTAATGGCGTAAGTATATTCATAAATCAAGATATTTTCAATACTTAGAAAATATATCATATAGTTATGTCAACGGTACAAATATATTCACAAACTACTAAGGAAAGCATCCTTAGTTTCAAATCAAATTAAGTTGATCTAACATTAGTAGAAATCTACGGTTTTCTGACTAGCATTTGGCATCCCTAATGCAATAGCGATGCCAAAAGCACCGTCAGAAAAATAGATGTCACTAAATTGTTTGATGTCGCTATGGCATTATAAAATTGATGTCTGTAACTACCTGTTTCTTTTCCTGGTTCTCTCCAGTAATTAAACCAAATTAAACCGTTCATAAAGGCGGATTGTTATGGGTACTAACATATATTGAACAAAATAATAGACCTTTTCACCGCATAATACAATATTACATCAGAGTTACATGGAATATCAGAGTTACAATAGATTATATAGCGGAAGGGAAATATACTCCAAGCGGAAGAAGCAACATGATTGTTACTACCAAAATTAACTCTAAAACTAGCTGGCAATGAAGGGGTGTCAGAAGAATACAAGCATAGAAAAATCTCCCGAAAATAGAAAGCCAAGCAATATATTGAACCGAAAGCCAGAGAGAATGGTTGGAAAGCAGCACAAACCGACACCTTCCCGAGGGGAAGAAGCTCAAAGCCTGCAAAATGCCAACAAAGCGCATCCAACAAGATCCTTCTGACAAGGCCTATTCGACAGGGAATTTTGTAGCGAAAGGCCACCTAAGATAGGAACTAAGGAAGAAGAAGGTATGAGCTCCCCTACCTGAAAACCCAGAAGGGATTATTAGTATTAACCTGCTTAATACCGATACACCTGAAGACGAGGGCATCAAAGGTGCCCAAACCAGGAGAACGTGAGGATACTCGGAACCAGCTTCCGGAACACCTGCCGTACAGATGCCGAAAGGCTACATTCACAAACAGCAAAAGCATCACCGAAAGACACCTTCCCGAAAACCAAGCTATTGTAAAAGATCCACCGAAAGGCTAACCGGGGCTCTAGAGGAGATACAGGCTACCCATACTAATCTACATAGTATAGAAACCTACAGCGGTTTCGAACTGGCAGTAATATATGTACATCATGAGGGCATGCTCCTCTAAGTATTCACGATAAAGCCAGAATCCTACATCCGAAAGCTTACGTACGAGAGCCTATACTCAGGAGCTGCTACCAAGGATTCAAATACCATTCGAAGGCCACCACATCGACAAGCCCATATTTATCCGGAAGAAGCCCCAATTGACCGGGACCCCCATTTAGAAGACTATAATTAGCACTCCGTAGACGGTCGGAAGACAAGCGTTCGAGAACAAGGAAAATCGCTCGGCAAAGGCCCCTGCAGGCCTAGTATCCTAACAACGGAAGGGGCCCCAAATTCCCTATAAACAGGACCCTAATAGCAAGATAGAGGTTTTTTTCCTTTTAATGTCCCATTTTTTCTTGTACTCCTGATTTATCAAAAGACTAATACAGAGAGGAATTTGGGAACTTCTCCCACTTTGTTCATGTACTCCAAATCAAAGACTAACAAGAAGGAAATCTACGAGTAGAATGTGGCTCTGTGATTTCAACATATCATTTCTAATTATCATTATTGCAATTTATTGTTTGTTTTCTAGATATACGTAGATCCTCGTCCAAACCTCCCCGTAGATCGGAGAAAAAACCTCTTTCCCCGAGTTTAGCCCCTCTTCTGGTAGTTTTTAGCGATTCTTCTCCTACCATACCTTGGTACCTAGGAATGGCGATCCAATTTGACTTGTAAAAGATGAATAATCTATTTTTCCCTTTATAGCAGCTCCTGTTGATCCGTCTTCGGTGTTAACGAAAAATATCGTTAACATTTTGGCGCTAAAAGGAGGGCCTAAACCTCCGACCTTGTGGTTAATCCTACCACATATCTATGTGAGCTGTTTCGTCCTGGATTGGACTAAAGCTTTGAAGAAGCGAAGTTATGGGTAATAGGTTCTGGCAAAAGCCTTAAGAATATCAAATGGATGAATCGGGAATCATGGACCTAGGAGTAACATAAGAGCTAAGGCTGAGAGTAAAAGCCTTACGCATAATGAAGCGGAGGAGAGAAATGGAACAATATGCTCCCGATATCGAGAATTATAACTATTCCTACATAGGCAAGTCCTAGCGCCTCCTCCAAAGGACTCTACATCCAAGGGTATTAACATTTTCTCTCACCTAAAGAAAACCCTCCTCGGGAAAGTTAGGGGAACGACACTGCAATGAGAAATAATGGACGATTTCAATCACTTCGCCAACAAATGGTCCAAAGAGATAACACCTCAATTTTAGTATGTTCTGGGAGGAAAGAATGAAAATATAGGCACCGTAGCTTGGCTGGGTCACAAAATGATTAAACCCCAACAGCAAGAAGAAGGACGTACACCAAGGGTACCCAAGGAATACTACCTCACCACTTCGATGGAGAACATTTACTTCCTAACCAAACACGAACTGAACTATTGGCCATTCACGAAGAAGAAGCCTAAATATGAAAGGAAAACAGGAGGGCCTTACTACCATTACCACATGATGAATAGACACGAGACTAATCACTGCAGAATCCTCGAGGAAACCATCATTAGATTCATCAGCCAAGGCCAGTTACGAGAGTTTATGAAAAAAATCAAAGTGAATTCGGTAAAATCCCTTGGGAAAAAGATTACTAAACATGTTCAAGGGTACGGAAAATCCTCCTCTAGGAATTTAAAAGGAAACCCAAATGGGGTCAGATCGTAAACGAATAAAATCCCTCGTAATCGCCAAATTGGTCAGGACGATGCATCCCCTGGAGGGGGATGACATGTTAGTCTTTCTCCATGCCCAAATCATAGGGGGAAGGGTTAAAGTATCAAAAGTATAAGCCTCCGTTTCACACCAGAAATGGTTGTGGCGGTGCATCTAACCTTAGCACGCCCTGCCTCTGCTCGTAGAAGAGTACGCCATGCCTCTGCTAGAACTAAGCACGTCCCACCTCTTCTCACAAAAGAGCACGTCCTACCTTTTCTTATGTTCCACATTACCCACAGAAGGGAACTCAAACCCCTATAATCGCTTACGGTGGTCAGGATAGGGCACCTCTCGAAGAGGGGTGGCACATAAGCCTCTATTAGAATCTACGATGGTCAGTATAGAGCATCACAAGAGTAAACCTTAGTTCTGTTCCTACGATGGCCCTGTCTAAGTTTCTAAGACCTTATCATTGCCTAAGTTGGTCAGGATAAGCACCTCCTGGAGGGAGATCGGGTAAGTCCTTGGGCTCTCCTTGTGGACAAGCTAGCTAAACGCACCGAACGCATAGGCCCAGAGAGTGGCCAACAAAGCACGTACATCCTCTGCTTTGACATCAAAAGCCCAAGGAGTGGCTTAGGTAGCACATAAAACCTTTGCTTTGTGGATCAAATCCAAAAGGAATGCCAAAACAATAAATACCGGAGGGAGTTCCGGTATTCTACATGTTAATACCCGAACCTGGGTCAATTCATCTCTTCACAAACTTGGAGGGGTTTCGATATTCTACATATTAATACCCGAATCTGGGTCAATTCACCTCTTCACAAAAGCCAGAAGGGGTTCCGGTATTCTACATATTAATACCCGAATTTGGGTCAGTTCGGCTCTTCACAAATGCCGGAAGGGGTTCCGGTATTCGACATATTAATACTCGAATTTGGATCAATTCGGCTCTTCACAAATGCCAAAAGGGATTCCGGTATTCTACATATTAATACCCGAATCTGGGTCAATTCGGCTCTTCACAATTGCCGGAAAGGGTTCCAGTTCTACATATTAATACCCAAATCTTGGTTAATTCGGCTCTTCACAAATGCCGGAAGGGTTCCAGTATTCTACATATTAATATCCGAATGTGGATCAATTCGGCTCTTCACAAATACCGGAAGGGGTTCTGGTCTTCTACATATTAATACCCGAATCATGGTCAATTTGGCTCTTCATAAATGCCAGAAGAAGTTCCAGTCTTCTTCATATTAATACCCGAATCTGGGTTGAACTGATTTCTCAACAAAGTCCAGAAGCGAGCCCCCTATCTTACATCTCATTAACTAAACTTGGGATGAAATAAATCTCAGCCGAATGTGGGGTTCTGATTTCATCACGATTACCCAAACTTAAGTAGAGTCCGACTCCATAATCCAAACAAGAAGAAATTGCTCGCCCTTCTCGAAATTCGAGTAGGGCTCAAAATTACACTCCCATTACTACCAAGGATGAGCTTATGATCCTCTCAGGAAAGTGTCTTTAACCTATATATTCATTAGTTTGTTTTTCAAGATATTAGTCGCTTGCATAACCCTGAAAACAACATCATATCATAACACTTGTTCGAGGAAGTGCTGGGGAATAGATCCCAAACATTTCTAATAACATCCTCTAACTAAGACTATCCCCTTTTTCTAAGCGATCTTTCATTAGGAATTTTCCCAAAGATAATCGTTACATAAAGAAATTTTTTACTAGCACTTAGCAAATGTAGTTTTCCACTCATTATAACACCTTGGGTTATAGTAACATTATTTCTGAGTGATACATCATATAAATCGCATAACACACTGACATCCCCACCGGAAGTCACGACATAAACCATTACACAGACACAGTCATCATTATGAAATAGTTCACGTCGCAAACATACAAGAAAATCTCTTATTCCAAATCAGGGTTTTGCAAAGCAAATTCTAAAGAAGCACAATCCTCTTTAGCTTTCTTCAGCTCATCCTCTAACTGATTGATTTGTTGGTATAATCTACCTATTACCGCATCTGAGCTCTCAGAGGATTTTGTTGCTAACTTATGTTGCAAATTTCAAATAATTTCATCTTTCTCTTTCAGTTGCTTTTCCAAATAGGACACTTGTTCCTTGAGATTTGTGAATACTATTTTTTGGAGATAATATATCCTTTTATAGCCCGATAGGGGGGCATTACCAAAAATATTTTTGTAACCAACGGCGTTCGAATTTTCCTCTCTAAATTGTGAAGAGGGGGTCTGGAATGAGTCCTCCTAGCCATAGACAAGATGAAATATCGTAATACGTAAAATGCAAATATCAAGTATATGCTAATTACATCAAACATCCCAAGGAAAAACAATCACATGACCATTATCAATTCATACACACCATAGATACCACATCCACTAGCATATTACTACAACACCATAAGCCATCAAGTATCGTGAAATGAACAAAATTCATGAAAAGATCAAAAGAAAATGTGTACTTAATACAATAACATTCAAAACCCCTTGTTAAAATTGTTTTCGCTGGACCAAACTCCTTGAGAATTCCCCCCATAAATTTCTAAATGCAGAGTCTAAAAGCATAACTGTCACTCACATCTTCGGAGAAGCAGAGAACTACTGTAATATGTTAAGATTAGTTACTAATGAAATTCAAGGAGAAGGAAAGCACTACGAAAGCAAAAGTCATACCTGTGTGACATCAACATCGGACCAATCGGTAGTCCCTTTCCTCTCGGAATCTAAAGAACCACTGTCTTTAGAGGGCAACTCCTTTGATGCGAGAGAGGATGTTCCATTACCCTTTCCGGACCCATCTGGATGACCCATGTGACCTTCCATCTCTCCTTTTATTGTGTTTTCCTCCTCCACCGCTCCCTCATAATCTTCAAAAAAATCATCAATAAAACAAAAGTGATGCGGGATCTATCTTGTTCATTGGAGGAACCTTATGCTCCTATCTCACTTGCTCAATCTTCTCTAGAACTCTGTCTTGGACGGAGGGATCAATTGAAAAAAAGTTAAATTCTGAAAGCCTTTCGTAATAGTTTAAGAAAGCAAGGATAAGGTCATCTCCGTAATACTCCATGGCTCTGTTGTTAAGGTGGACGTTAAAAAAATTTGAAACTCTATTACTGGCCTCGTAAATGATTCCTTTTGTGATGGAGAGTTGAGTGTTCATCTTGTCCACCTCGGCAGCATAATCAATCTCCAGCTCCGATTTCTCTGCCTTAAGGTCCTCAACCTGCTTCATCAGTTCCTCTTTAGCCTTCCTCTCCTCCTTTAATGAGGCCGCCAACTCCTTGCGTTCGTTATCTCCCTCCGTCTGCTCCCGCAACAAAGCATTCACCCTATCCGACAACATCTTACTCTCCTCCCTTAGAGTGTTGACCACAGCCGTTGAGATGGAAGCTGATCCCCGGGAGACATACAAAGTTTTCATCATCTGAAGAAGAGAATTAGGCTAAATCTCCCATCAAAAAAAGAAAGAAAAAGTGTATGTATGTATAATACCAAAAGGTAATCCCTGATTTGTTGCCCGTGGATATCTTCCGAGTCCAATGAGGCAAGAGTTGAGTTAATATTAGCAACTTCAGGAGATGAAAAAGCCAGTTTTACAAGCCTATCAAAATATGAGACTGGCGAAGGAGGTACGAAAGAGGAAACAGAATGAGAGAAGGAAGGTGCCAGGAGGTCAAGCCTTCCCCAACTTATCTCACCAAAGGCTTTGAAGGGGACAGGGTTGCTCATGGACTTACCTTTCAAAGAGATTTCGGGGAAAGTATCAACATCAACCACCTATTCATTAGATATAGTAAAAGGGTTAAAAGTCTGCCTTGCTTTCGGAGTAACAGCAGTGTCTCCTGAAGAGCCAATTGGCTTGTCACACTTATACTTCTTCGATGGAGGATCAATGGAGGATTATGCAAGTCTCTTAATGGTTAGACACTGGACCAGCTATAAGCGGCAAGGGCAGATGCGTCTTGAGGGGCTGAAGATCCTAAACAAAGAGAAGGATGAATTAGAGAATGCAACAACCAGAAAACAAGAGAAAGAATGACATATGTTGCCAAGACAAATGAATGAATATCATTCAAATCACTTGGATGAATATGAGAGCCTGCATTAAACGAGTCGAAACCCAACAATAGTCTTGTAGGACCAGAAAATTGGATGGGAGGTTGCCCCAATATCTTTTGTCCAGGAGAGAGCAAACCATATTCGCAAAGTCTATCGACGGTCAAGACAAATGACCGACACATATACTTCATCGGTGCATTGAAGATGACATCGACCACTAGATCTTCTTCCGTAGTTAAAATCACATCTTTGGAGGGGGGTTCTGCGATAAGGGGAAGGTTCAAGTAAACAAAAACAATAATTATAAGATATTTACTTTCTAAAAGCAAGAGGCCTACCGTCGTCAATAAATTGTCCCGATATACTGGAGGGGCATTTAATAAGAAAGTATCGGTCCTCCCATGACCTAGTTTTGTTAATACTATTGGTAATCAGCCTCTTTACGGGGTTAGCCCTCCATATCGGCAATTTTGAATTCTTAGAGAACCGGACAATGTGGCGGATGAGTTTAGAGATTAAAGAGCCCTAACCCGAAGCAAGTGCTAGAGCCTTCAAGCACAAAAGGGTTGTGTAAGTATTAGGTGAAAGCTGAATAGGAGCAACTTTCAAGTCAACTAAAAGCTTGTGTAGAAAGGGGGGAAAAGGAAGAAACCCCCATGCCATATATGAATGGCCGAATACGCAAAGAACCCTTCTGGAGGATTCTTGACGAAATTTGGAGAAGCAGCTATCATGGCATCCATGTCCTCTATACCAAAGTTATCCAATATGGCTCCACAGAACGTTAAGATACTATTAAGGATGGCTTGGGCACGAATGCCTTTTTAGGATGGGAGGCCTTGGAATCTTTGATCTTCTCCTTAGCAGGGCTTTTGTGAGACATGATTCTATCAGGTAACATCGTTCCTTAACATTGCAATCATTAAGCATATCTCTTACACAAATACACGTATCACGATCAAACATTAATGAATACCATTATGTCTTGTTTAACACAAAGGTCAGTTAGATAAAAATCCAAATCAAATCCAAATAGGGGTATTAGGAGGATTATATCTATTATACTTTAGCTAACGTACGATTAAGCCAAACATAATCACCCTAAAACCTAGATAAGTTAACACAATCGATGAAGGAAAATCAGTACTAATGATATTGAAACCATTTCATTTTTTGGCAATGGCATAGAACTTTAATTTGTAAGAGGTCATTTCCCCCATACCTCGTGGGGTGCCTTACATTTTCCTAAATGGGCTAGCCTGTGGAACAGGCAACCACTAATATTGAACATTAAGCACGATAGCAGTAAGATTGACACCTATACCTATTTTATGATCAGCATAATCCTAACCAACTTTCCTGTCAATTTTGGCACGTAATTAGGGTTGCGATTCATATAAGAAGTAAGAATACTCACTAAATGATTGGGCTTGGATCTTCAAAAGGAAAATTTTGAGAAGCTTCTTGAAGCAGTAATCTTGTTCAAGGATTTGATTTGTAGGTTAAAGATGGAAATGGGGGAGAAAAAGATTTTATGTTAAAATTTCAAGATCAATCTGAGCCGTACAAGCGAAGATCAATCAATGCTTCTGATCGAAGGAGATCAAAAGATTCTGAAGTGACACTTCGGAAAAGAGAAAAAAGGTTGACTTGAAAAGTCGAAAAACACCCCTACACTAGGGGGCAAATGTTACTACCAAAATTAACTCCAAAACTAGCTATCAATGAAGGGGTGCCGGAAGAACACATGCATAGAAAAATCTCCCAAAAACAGAAAGCTAAGCAATAGATTGAACCGAAAGACAGAGAGAATGGTAGAAAGCAGCACAAACCGACACCTACCCGAGGGGAAGAAGCTCAAAGGCTACAAAATACCAACAAAGTGCATCCAACAAGATCCTTCCGACATGGCCTTTTCGACAGGGAATTCTGTAGCAAAAGGCCACCTAAGACGGGAACTAAGGAAGAAGAAGGCAGAAGCTCCCTAAGTGAAATCCCAAAAGGGATCATTAGTACTAACCTGCTTAATACTGATACACCTGAATGCAAGGGCATCAAAGGTGCCCAAACCAAGAGAACGCGAGTATCATCCGGAACCAGCTTCCGAAGCACCTACCGTACAGATGCCGAAAGGCTACATTCACAAACAGCAGAAGCATCACCGAAAGCCACCTTCCGGAAAACCAGGCTATTGTAAAAGATCCACCAAAAGGCTAACCGGGGCTCTAGCGGAGATACATGTTACCCGTACTAATCTACCTAGTATAGAAACCTACAGCGGTTTCGAACTGGCAGTTATCTACGTACATTAGGAGGGCAAGCTCCTCTAAGTATTCACGATAAAGCCGGAAGCCTACATCCGAAATCTTACGTCCGAGAGCCTACACTCAGGAGCTGCTACCAAGGATTCAAATACCATCCGAAGGCCTCCACATCGACATGCCCATATTTATTCGAAGAAGCCCCAATTGACTGAGACCCCCATTTCAAAGACTATAATTAGCACTTCGAAGACGGACGGAAGACAAGCGTCCGAGACTAAGGAAAAAGCGCCCGGCAAAGGTCCCTGTAGGCCCAATAGCCCAACAGTGGAAGGGGCCCCAAATTCCCTATAAATAGGACCTTAAGAGCTAGATAGAGAGTATTTTCCTTTTAATTTCCCATTTTTTCTTGAACTTTTTCTTTTTCAAAAGACTAATACAGAGAGGAATTTGGGAACTTCTCCCACTTTGTTCATGTACTCCAAATCAAAGATTAATAAGAAGGAAATCTACGAGTAGGATGCGGCTCCGTGAGTTCAACATATCATTTCTAATTATCATTATTGTAATTTATTGTTTGTTTTCCAGATAGACGTAGGTCCTCGTCCAAACCTCCTCGCAAATCGGAGAAAAAACCACTTTCCCCGAGTTTAGCCCCCCCTTCTGGTACTTTTTAGTGATTCTTCTCCTCCTAGACATTGGTACCTAGGAATGGCGATCCAATTTGACTCGTAAAAGCTGAATAATCCATTTTTCCCTTTAAAACCGCTCCTGTTGACCCATTTTCGGTATTAACGAAAAATATCATTAACAAAGATGTGAACCCCACGTCTGTTAATGTCATTCGTTAAGAGAATGCATTAAGTTTCGTGAAGCGTTATAGGTAAACAGAAACATTACAAGACAGATATAAAATAGCGGCAAAATTCAAAACTTTTATTAAGCAGAAAACAATGTGGTTCAAAACATAGTTACATCATAAGTATGAAATGCATAAAACCCAGTACATCAATTTTAAACTTCTGTCTTGTACTAAAATCATCAGAGTACAATAAACATGAAAAGAGAATAATCCCCAAAAGCGTAACCATAGTAGAAAAGGTACGAAATCAAGTAGTACATTTAAGTAATCCAAGCAAAAGGAAAGGAGAATCCTGATCAAGCTTGAGTATTCCCACCTTCAGAACCTGGGGGGAAACGAAGAGAAAGAAGAGGAAACAAAATAGGTCAGACATAAAGTCTGGCGAGTCCAGTTACATTTAGCATATAAATAAGTAAAAGCATCATGACAGGCATATAAACTGGAGAGACAGATAAAAACATATAAGGAAAATATGACAATGTAACAGGATAAACGTGATAGAATAAGTAGCACTTTCCTAACACTTTTCTTTCTCTGCACCAATACTAGTATCATACGAACAAGATGATGATCCCCAACAAGATGGTAGACTTAGGCATACTTCTTGTGAGAGGTTTAACCCCATACAACAAGCAGCCCAACCGAACATACCAGAGTTGCCCTTAAGGATAATAACGGGCTTCTAAACATACCAGAGTCTAGATGTACCCTAATTACTACCCCAATCGATCGGCTCCCTACTTCGTAGATACCTTGTGCTGACCCCACGTAAGATGTATCACTCCCTAAAGTGGCAACCCATTATTTTCAGGATGTGCACAACCATATCTACAGGTGTCACGGCTTTTTAGTCTCTCTTGTCCGGACCCACATGCACATGACCCTGTCGGAATGCACCGCCCACACCATCCCCCACTTTTGGATATCTTACAATTAGCCCAGTAAACGTGCCCCGACTCCGACCTATTTCGGAGTACACGTTTGTTACCTATATAGGGGTTACTGACTGAAACAGGTCCCACACACAAGATGGTACAAGCTTCCCCCGAGGCTTGTATCCCCACTACTAGGATTTCCTCAGGTTATGTCCCCTACCAGTGTAACAAAATTGCATAACCCCAACTGGTTAAGTTTGTGGGCCTATATATATATATTACCCACCACCCCAAGATATACTTAATCCTTCTACCGTTTCAAGAAAGTTTACTTAACCCCTACTCAAGTTAACATGTTTATGTAATCCCTATGGACTCAGCCTGGCTAAGTATTCAAGTTCATTACCATTCATTCATTGATGGTTATAATGCGCTAGACCATCCACATTAAGCCTACAAGTTATGGATGCTGGATATGCCGGTCGGGTCCGAGCAGACTTCTTCCACAAGTCTGACTTTACCTCGTGTCTTAGCATGCCAAATGTTTATGCACTTAGACCCCTCACATTAGATTCACCACTTGTGGTCGCTGAATATGCTGGGCAGGTCCGGGAAGACTTCTACCACAGGTGTAATCTAACCTCGTGTTTAAGTGCGGTTACAGTTTCTAATTTCTATAATTTTAGGCATTTTCCTTCTTTAACAATTATCCTTATTTCATTATAGGTTATCATACCCCTTTTCCAAGTCATATTCATCATGTACTATATGTCCCAAATTAAGATCTAAATCATAATTTGATTTATGCCCAAATCCATATTCATGTAATAACTTCAAGTTATGCCCAAATTTTCCAACGCAAGTTATGCCCTAATCTTAACGTTTTCCCCTCATCCCCAATTTCATGCGTTCGCATATTTTAGCGGTATGCCTACCCTCGAAGGTAGCCTGGCTATAAAATAAAAAGGGAAAAAAAGAAGGGAAGAGAACAGAAAAGAACATAATAACAAGATAGACATATGATCGTAGGAATATGCATAACAACTTATAAACATATAGTGACTAAATTGGGTATCATGACAAGATATGCATATAGGAACAGATCTGATGAACATGTGATAATAGAACTAATTAGGCATAGTTTCATGATCATAAACAAGTCATGTCAAAATAACTTGAATACAAAGGTTATGGCAGATCTGATATGATTCAATTAGTCACAGGCTTAGATCCAGTTCATAAACTTGTTAAGATTATATTTTAAATATCCATATCTAAAAATAACGTAGACTCACTGTGGTTGGATCTAAGAAACAAAAGAATAATTACAGATGAAGAAGCACAAATCTTTGAATTTGTCCAACTCTTATTGTAGAAGAAGAATAGGCTATTTTAGTCTAGGCAGAGGCAGCATCTAGTTCTCCATTGTTTTTGAATGAATAAAGCAATGAGAATGGGGTCTTATTTATAGCCTAGGGTTCACGAATCTGGTCAGAAAACAAGTCCACATACGCAGAAATGTACTTCGCCCGGATCTTTGGGGGGAGGGGTGTCGACACCCCTTGATGTCGACCCATGGGTCGACACCCCTAGGGTATGTCGACCCCTAACAGGTCCAATTCCCTTCCATACTTCCCGCTTTTGATTTTGAGTTTATTTGAACGGTTTTGACTTGTTATGTATATATATTTATATATTATGTGCATACAAACTTCAAGCCTTATCATCTTCTTCATAGGTGTCTGTTTTACGCAAACTTAGTGTCTATCTTAAGAAGAATTCCGAGATGAACGCAATGGCATAGTCCGTTTTACTTAATTCTGAATATTTAATTAAGTATTCCTTAGTTTATCATCTTAATGTTATAAGACTACGTGGTGTTACATTCTCTTCTACACAAAGGATTTCATCCTCGAAATCTTCCAAGTTAAGAAGAATGTATATTCTAACATCCATCTACTCATCCACCAATCACAGGCATCCATTGTCCTTAAAGACTTTTAATGCTTATATGAACATATTCAAAGGTGTGCGTATATGTCCCTATACTAGTGTGAAAGATCAGGCGGTTTATTGATTCAGTCGACCTCCTTAATGCTATGTTTGTTAGTGGCATGAATCTAACATGTATGCAAATAATCCTATTATAACATGTAAGTTCTATATGCTTGTGCAGTCATCAATTCAAATGAAACATCCATATGATGATACACTCACTTTCATTCATTAAAAGAAGAAAAATGCACACATGTCCATATGCAGTATGAGAGTGATCGAGCTGATCTAGTGCCTAATGTGTGTGTGTGTATATGCATCCACGAGCAATCACTAGCAAACACTTTCATCCACTTGTATCCGTCAGACATAACATGTCTCAAATACATGTTTACATTCATGGGATTCCTACCTAAAGGTCGAAGATTTGATCAATAAGATTTACTTAAATGATAGAAACAAACATGCATAAAAGCTTTGGAAAAAGAAGTAAAGAACATACCCTTGAAAAGAAAAGGGTATGAAGCGCGAATCTTGTCTTCAGTCTCCCAAGTTGCATCCTCTTGGTTATCTCCCCACTGAAATTTCATCAACTTGACTTCTCGGTTGCGTAGCTTTTTAACTTCTGACCCAAGAATACGGGTAGGAACTCGTCTAACTGTCACCTCCCGTTCCACCTCTACTTCTACAAGCATGCTCGGCTCAACTACTTCTGCAGTATCATTCAAACACTTCCGTAAATGCAAAACGTGGAAAACATCATGAACGCCGGACAGTCTCTCCAGTAGTTTTACTCTATAGGACATTTGGCCAGTCCTTTCTGTTATGGGAAAGGGCCCCACTAATCTTGGTGCCAATTTCCCTATAGACCCAAAGTGAACCACATTCCTCAAAGGTGATACCTTAATGGAAACCATGTCTTCTACCTCAAACTCAATGTTAGTCCTTCTCCTATCTGCGTAGGATTTCTTCCTATCCTAAGCTGTCTTCATTCGCCATCTAATAAGATCAATCTTTTCAGAAGTTTCTCTAACATATCTAGTCCAATTAGAAGTCTTTCTGTAGATTACCACCAACAAGTTGGTGATCTACAGGGTCGTCCGTACAATGCTTCGAAGGGTGCCATGCCAATGCTAGCTTGATAACTGTTGCTGTAGGTGAACTCTACTAAAGGAAGATGCTCTTCCCAAGTCCCTCCGAATTCTAGGATATAAGTCTTAAAACATCTTCAAGGACTCTATTCACTCTTTCCATCTGTCCATCGGTCTGAGGGTGAAAAGCGGTGCTTAAATATAACTGTGTACCTAATTCTTCTTGCAAGCTCCTCCAAAATTCATTGGTGAAAATGGGGTCACGATCACTTACGATACTAGAAGGTACTCCATGAAAACAGACTATCCCACGAACGTAAATTGCTGCCAACCAAGTTGTCATCCTTTTGCTCTTAACTGGAATGAAGTGAGCGCTTTTAGTAAGTCTGTCTACTATAACACAAATTTTGGTGTTGCCTTTCCTTGATCTAGGCAAAAAGTCAATGAAATCCATAGAGACACTCTCCCACTTCCTTTGTGGGACCTCCATAGGATGAAGTAAACTACCGGGCTTCTTCTGCTTAGCTTTGACTTGCTGGCAAATCAAACATTGAGAAACAAACTACAACACCCCGAAATTTTAAAAATACTAAAGAGGACAAATTAAAGAATAATTAATTTAATATTCAAAATCAAGGTTAACGGACTACACAATTGCGTTCGTCTTGAAACTCTGGTCAAGGTAGACACTTGGTTTGTGTAAAACGGGCAACGTATGAAGAAGTTATGAAGGTTTGAAGTTTGTATGCACACAACAAAATTATATGTATACAAACAAATTAATATATATATATATATATATATATATATAATAATTCAAAACAGCGAATCGGGAGGGGGAATACCAAAACCGCCCCATTTTGGGGGCCGACCCGAGACCTGGTGGGTCGACACCAGGGTCGACCGCGGGCTCGACACCCTAAGGGGGGTCCACCCCCTAGGCAGATCTGGACAAATTCGATTTTCTAAACGTGGACTCTTTTCTTGACCTGGTTCGTTGCTTCTAGTCTATAAAAAGGACCCTAAACCTAGGTTTTATTCATCCGAAAAATAATGGTGACGACGGGGCTGCAACGAAAATTAAATAGCCTATTCTTCTCCAAATCAATTCAAAGAAGAGTATACACATTCAAAGATTGCTATAACAAAATCAACGTGTCCTTCTCGGTTATTTTGATCCATTTTCTTAGATCTATTCACTGTGAGTTTATGTTATTTTTAGATCTAAATATTTAATTGTTAATCTTATATGTATATAAAAATTGGATCTAGAACCATTGCCCAAATCAGTTCTATTATGACATATTCACCAGATCTATTCTTATATGTTTATATCGCCACCATGCCAAATCTTGTCATAATATGCTTATTCAGTTTTTATGCCTGTTTTTGTTAGTTAATTATTGATTCGTTATTATGCCTACTTTTGGCCCTCTTCTCTCCCTCTTTTCCCTTTTTATTTCTATATAGCCAGGCTACCTTTGAGCCTTGGCCTAATGCTGAAATATGCGAACGTGCGAAATTGGGAATCGTTGGAAAAAACATGAATTGGGGAATCAATTGGAACGTATGTGAATATTGAATTGGGGCATAAACTGGAACATAGGTGAATATTGAATTAGGCATAAATTGGAACATATGTGAATATTGAATTGGGGCATAAATTGGAACATGCGCGAATACTGAATTGGGGCATAAATTGGAACATAGGTGAATATTGAATTGCGCACAAATTGGAACATATGTCAATATTGAATTGGGCATAAATTAGAACATATGTGAATATTGAATTGGGGCTATGTGAATATTGAATTGGGGATTAAATTGGAACATATGTTAATATTGAATTGGGCATAAAGTGGAACATATGTGAATACTGAAATTGGCATAAGTTGTATATTGATTTATGACTTAGGAAAAAGGGCAGACTAGGCATAATGATATGCAAATTGAAAAGGAGCATGGGAAGACCTATAATTGAAATAGAATAATTTCTAATATGTATATGCCTAAAAATTTGGAATGGTAATAACGCTTAGACACGAGGTTAGATTGCGCTTGTGGTGTAAGTTTGCCTGGAGCCGCCCGACATATCCAGCAACCACAAGTAGATAATTTAATGTGAGGGGTCTAATGTGAAACGACACCACGACACGAGGTTAAATCTAAACTTGTGGTTTAAGTCTTCCCGGAGCTGCCCGACATATCCAGTAGCCATAAGTGATTGACTTAATGTGAGAGGTCTGGTGTGTTAACATATACAAATAAAAAGATAATGACAGCATGTTAAATTGAAATACTTAACCGGTTTGAATGTGAAAAGGGATAATATATGAACCCAACAAATGGAATAAAGGGTTAAGTAAATATATATGAATTGATGGGTTAAGTAGATATGCAATCTGTGGTTTAAGTAAACCTGTTAAGTTTCTATGGGGTTATGTAAACCTGTTAAATTTGTAGGGTTAAGTAAACCTGTTATGTCTGTAGGGTTAAGTAAACCTGTTAAGTTTCTGTAGGGTTAAGTAAACCTGTTAAGTTTCTGTAGGGTTAAGTAAACCTGTTAAATTTGTGGGGTTAAGTAAACCTGTTAAGTCTGTAGGGTTAAGTAAACCTGCTAAATCCATGGGGGTTATATGAACCTGTTAATCTAAACGACTTAACCTGTTACATCTGTTGGGGTTATAGGGTCCCGTTAACTTGTAAAGTTTAACCTGTAAATCTGTAGGGGTTATGCAAATCTATTAAGTCTGTTAGGCATAACCAGTCACAATCCTAGTTAATTGGGGACATAAGATCTGTGGGGGTTTGCTTGTGTCATCTGATGTGTGGGACCCATATTAGTCAGTAACCCATACTGGTATTAAAAGGGGGACCCCGTACTAGGTAGGGGTCAGGGCATGCTTACTGAACTGACTGGAAGAGGTTCATCTACGAGGAGGTGTGTACCAGCGCGTTCCAACGAACTCATTTGCGTGCATGAGTACGGCCTAATTCTGGGAAAATAAGTCGTTGTAGCACCGGTAAATAGGTCTGTGTCCTTCTGTAGGTTTCCACTTTAGGATGTAATACACCCTATTATAGGGCCGACACAGGGTATTTACAGAATAGGGAGCCGATCGATTGGGGGTAGTAATTAGGGTACATCTAGTCCTGTTTGTTTCTGTGGGGTACTTGTATTTCTGTTGGGTTTAACACCTGTTATTTATGTTTAGGTACCAATTAATTCCGTTTGGGGTAAAACCCATTACTAGAGTACACCTAAAACTACCATTACGTTTCTGTTGGGATCATCCTGTTTCTATTGAGTAATTAGGGAGTATGTAATCCTGTCACATATCTGTTATACTAGTATTGGTGCAGAGAAAAGTATTAGAGAAGCGTAACCTATTGTGTTCTGTTCATTCTACTTATCTTGCTCAGTCTGTTATACCTGTCTTATTACTGTTATCAATCTCTCCAGTTTATATTCCTGTCATGATACTTTTATTTATTTACTTGCTAAAAGTAACTGGATTCACCCGACTTTATGTCTGACCCTTTTTGTTTCCTCTTCTTTCTTCCATCCCCCCCCCCCCCAAGTTCGCAGGGTGGGAATTCCCAGGCTTAGTCATGACTCGGTTATCATCTTGCTTGGAGCAGCTTTTGAAGTATTGCTCAGTTTATATCTTTGCTGCTATGGCTTTGTCTCTTTTGGGGAATTATGCTTTTTATGTATTTTCTATACTCTGATGGTACAAGACAGAAGTTTTTATATTATTGTAATGGGTTTGGTATTTTGGACCATGATGTTATGATTTATGTTTGAAATAAAAATTTAAATTCCGCTGTTGCTTTTATATCTATCTTGTAACATTTATGCTTCTGTTTACCTACAACGCTTCACGAAACTTAATGCATTCCCTTAGTAAGTGACAATCACAAACGTGGGGTGTCACAATTGGTATCAGAGCTGAAGGTTACCAGATCGGATAAAAGATTTTGAAAATTATTTTCAAAAATGTTTTAAAAGGAAGCATTTTTAAAAGAAAAGTCTGTTTTGAGAAACATATTCCCCAAATCCTTATGTAATATCTTTCGATTCTCTATTTAAGTCCCTTTTTTCTTTTCTTTTAAGCATGTATGGGGAACCTAATATTCCTAAGGGCATCACGATACCCGGCTGGTTCCGTAGGTATCTTGAGGCTATGGCGCTTGCCGAGGGCCAAGGAAACGTTCCTCCCCCAGCTACACCCATTATTCCTCCTCCTCCTCCATGTGCTGATAATTTCTCTAAGATATGTAAAGACTTCCGCGCTATGGGTGTAAAGCCATTCAATGGAACTGAGACTTTCGTGGAGGCAAGGAATTGGCTTAAATAAACAGAGGATTTGTTTGGAATTTTTGAAGTGGAAGATCATAGAAAGATTCAGCTAGCCGCTTGGGTGCCGAAAGATGAGGCCCACTCTGGTGGGAATGACACAAGTAGGGCGTCCAGTGGATACTTGGGATGATTTTCGATAGAGATTCGAAATGAAGTTTCATTCTCAAGCTGAGCAAAGCATGCAAATGGAGAGGTTTATGGAACTCAAGCAAGGAGGCATGACCTTCAAAGAGTATGTTAACAAGTTCAACGAACTAGCAAGGTTTGGGTTGGAGCTAGTGGATACCGCACATAAGAAAGCTTTGCGGTTTGCTAAAGGACTGAATGAATCCCTCCATGGGTTAGCTATGTTCCATACCTATGGAAGTTACTTTTGAAAAGCTCGTTGATATGGCATTGATGCATGAGGAAGATAAAGATGAAAAGAAAAAAGCTAAGGCTGAGGAAACACAAAACAAGAAAGTGTTGCCCAAGAAAGAACAACAACAAGAGGGCGGAAAGAATGACAAAGATCAAGGCAAAAAGAAATGTCATGGTTGCGGGAATGTTGGTCATTTGGTCAAAGAAGGTAGAAAAAGGAAGAATGCTTGCTTCAACTATGGTGAAGTTGGACACTATACTAGGGAGTGCTCGAAGAAGCAAGAGCAGAGCCAAAGGGCTGGATCCTCTAGAGGGCAAGTGCATGCTCTTATGACTGATATGCCGGACAGAGGTATGAAAGTTTTTATTGAAGGTTTGATTTCTCTTTCCGATCATCTAGTAAGGGCTCTTTTTGATTCTGGAACTTCTCACTTTTTTATATCTGATTCTATAGTTGAGTCTCTGCACCTTAGTACTAGTATGGTTTTGGATCCCGTTGTTGCCTCAAACCCTATTGGTGGTATGGCTCATCTGTTTATGACTTGTTGGGGTTTGAGAATATCTGTTTTAGGGCGCTGAGTTTGAGCATGACGCGTATGTACTGGGTTTTACAAGATACTGTTTTACTCTAGGGATGGATTGGCTAGCATGTATAGTGCCATTCTAGATTATTAGAGGAGGGTCTTTAAATTTCTGACTTGCCGCGGGAGGACTCTATAGAGATTTTTAGTGACCCAAGAGGGTCTAGCATGTTTAGTTTCCTAGAGTCACTTGATGCATCTATCGATGATCTATGATCTGTACCAGTAGTCTGTGAGTATTCTGATGTTTTGAGGAGGTTTGGGGCTTGCCTTCGAGGGTGAGATTGATTTCTGAATATACTCGTTGGATAATACAAAGCCAGTTACATTGCATGTTTGCCATATGGTTCCAAGAGAAGAGGGAGCTTTGTAAGCAAGTAGAGGAGCTACATGAGAAAGGGTTTATTAGGCGAAGCATATCTGAAAGGGGTGCTCCAGTAATATTCACCACTAAGATGTACAGCTCACTTCGCATATGTGTGAATATTCATGATGTTTTTCCTCATTTTTATTTATGGGAGTATATGCACGATACAACAATGGTAATTGAGCCGAACGTACTTGAGGAAGTAGAGGTAGAAAGGGAGGCGACAATTAGATGAGTTCATACCCGTATACTTGGATCAGAGGTTAAGAAACTGCGCAATAAAGAGGTTAAGTTGATAAAAGTGCAATGGGGAGAAGACAACGAGGATGTGACTTGAGAGACCGAAGACAAGGATCGCGCTTCATACCCTTTCATTTTTGGGACTATGTTCTTAACTTCTTTTTCCAAGCTTTTATTCGTACTTGCTTCTATCATTCATGTGTATCCTATCGATCGAATCTTCGACCTTTAGATAGAAATCCCATGGTTGCAAACATGTGTTTGAGACATGTTATGTTTGATGGATGCAAGTGGATGCAAGTGTTTTCTAGTGGTTGCTTGTGTATGCATATACACACACATTAGGCAATAGATTGGCTTAATTACTCTCATACTACATATGGATGTGTGTGCATTTTTATACTTTTTATGGATGAAAATGGATGTATCGTCATATGAATGTTGCATTTGGATGGATGATTGTGCACACATATAGAACTTACCAGTTATAATAGGATTATCTGCATACATATTGGATTCAAGGCACTAACATACATTGAATTAAGGAGGTCGACTGAATTAGTAGATTGCCTGATCTTCGCATTAGTATTGGGACATATACACACACCTTTGCATATGTTCATATAAGAATTAAGAAATTTTTTAAGGACAATGAATGCCTGTGATTGGTGGATGAGTAGATGGATGTGGATGTTAGGATATACATTCTTCTTAACTTGGAGATTTCTGGGACGAAATCCTTTAAGTAGGGAAGAATGTAACACCCCGAAATTTTAACAACACTAACGAGAAAAATTAAAGAATAATTAATTTAATATTCAGAACAAGGGGAAACAGACTGCACCATTGCGTCCATCTCGAAATTCTGTTCAAGACAGACACTTAGTTTGCGTAAAACGGACACCGTATGAAGAAGTTATGAAGGTTTGAAGTTTGTATACACACAATAGAATTATATGTATACAAACAAATTGAAATATATATAAAAAAAATTCAAAACCGCGAATCGGGAGGGGAATACCCGAAACACCCCATTTTTGGGGTCGAGCCAAGACCTGCTGGGTCGACCCAGGGTGTTTGGGGGTCGACACCAGGGTCGACACCCTAAGGGGGGTCGACCCCCCTAGGCAGATCTGGGAAAAATCGATTTTCTGAACATGGACTCTTTTTTTGACCTGGTTCGTTTCTTCTAGGCTATAAAAAGGACCTTAAACCTAGGTTTTATTCATCTGAAAAATAATGATGACGCCAGGGCTCTGCTGCAACGAAAATTAAATAGCCTATTCTTCTCTAAAATTAATTCAAAGAAGACTATACACATTCAAAGATTGGTACAACAAAATCAACGTGTCCTTCTCAGTTATTTGGGTCCATTTTCTTAGATCTATACACTGTGAGTTTATGCTATTTTTAGATCTAAATATTTAATTGGTAATCTTGGTATGTATATAAAAATTGAATCTTGAACCATCGCCTAAATCAGTTCTATTATGACATATTCACCAGATCTGTTCTTATATGTTTATATCACCACCATGCCAAAACTTGTCATAATATGCTTATTCGGTTTTTACGCCTATTTCTGTCAGTTAATTATTGATTCGTTATTATGCCTACTTTTGACTCTCTTCTCTCCCTCTTTTCACTTTTTATTTTTATATAGCTAGGCTACCTTCGAGCCTTGGCCTAATGCTGAAATATGCGAACGTGCAAAATTGGGAATAGTTTGGAAAAACTTGAATTGGGGCATAAATAGGTACATATGTGAATATTGAATTGGGGTAGAACATAGGTGAATATTGAATTGGGCATAAATTGTAACATATGTGAATATTGAATTGGGGCATAAACTGGAACATGTGCGAATATTGAATTGGGGCATAAATTGGTGAATATTGAATTGGGCATAAATTGGAACATATGTGAATATCGAATTGGGCATAAATTGGAACATATGTGAATATTGAATTGGGGCATTAATTGGAACATATGCGAATATTGAATTAGGGCATAAATTGGAACATATGTGAATATTGAATTGGGGCATAAATTGGAACATATGTGAATTTTGAAATTGGGCATAAATTGTATATTGATTTATGACTAAGGAAAAAGGGCATATTAGGCATAATGATATGTGAATTGAAAAGGGGCAGAGAAAAACCTATAATTGAAATAGGATAATTGCTAATATGAATATGCCTAAAAATTTGGAACGGTAATAACGCTTAGACACAAGGTTAGATTGCGCTTGTGGTATACGTCTGCCGGGAGCCGCCCGGCATATCCAGCAACCACAAGTGGCTAATCTAATGTGAAGGGTCTAATGCAAAACGGCACCACGACACGATGTAAAGTCTAAACTTGTGGTTTAAGTCTACCCGGAGCCACCCGGCATATACAACAGCCATAAATGATTGACTTAATGTGAGAGGTCTGGTGTGTTAACATGTACAAATGAAAAGATAATGACAACATGTTAAATTGAAATACTTAACCGGTTTGAATGTGAAAAGGGGTAATATATGAACCCAACAAATGGAATAAAGGGTTAAGTAAATTTATATGTATTGATGGGGTTAAGTAAATATGAAATCTGTGGGGTTAAGTAAACCTGTTAAGTTTCTATGGGGTTAAGTAAACCTGTTAAATTTGTAGGGTTAATTAAACCTGTTAAGTCTGTGGGGTTAAGTAAACCTATTAAGTTTCTGTTGGGTTAAGTAAATCTGTTAAATTAGTGGTGTTAAATAAACTTGTTAAGTCTGTAGGGTTAAGTAAACCTGTTAAATCCGTGGGGGTTATATGAACCTGTTTATCTAAAAGACTTAACCTGTTACATCTGTTGGGGTTATATGGACCCATTAACTTGTAAAGTTTAACCCGTAAATCTGTAGGGGGTTATGCGAATTTGTTAAGTCTGTTAGGCATAACCTGTAAAAATTCTAGTTAATTGGGGACAAAAGGTCTGTAGGGGTTGGCTTGTGTCTTCTATTGTGTGGGACCCATATTAGTCAGTAACCCATTCTGGTATTAGAAAGGGGACCCCGCACTAGGTAGCGGTCAGGGCACGCTTACTGAACTGATTGTAAGAGGTTCATCTGAGAGGAGGTGTGTACTGACGCGTTCCAACGAACTCATGTGCGTGCATGAGTACAGCCCGCTTCTGGGAAAATAAGCCGCTGTAGCACCGGTAAATAGGTTCGTGTCCTTCTGTAGGTTGCCACTTTAGGAAGTAATACACCCTACTGTGGGGCCGACACAGGGTATTTACGGAATAGGGAGCCGATCGATTAGGGGGTAGTAATTAGGGTACATCTAGTCTTGTCTATTTCTGTGGGGTACTTGTATTTCTGTTGGGTTTAACACCCGTTATTTCTGTTTAGGTACCGGTTAATTCTGTTTGGGGTAAAACCCATTACTAGAGTACACCTAAAACTACCTTTATGTTTATGTTGGGATCATCCTATTTCTGTTGAGTAATTAGGGAGTATGTAATCCTGCCACATATCTGTTATACTAGTATTGCAGACAAAAGTACCAGAGAAGCATAACCTATTCTGTTCTGTCCATTCTGCTTATCTTTCTCAGTCTGTTATACCTGTCTTATTACTATTATCTATCTCTCCAATTTATATGTCTGTCATGATACTTTTATTTATTTACTTACTAAAGTAACTGGACTCGATAGACTTTATGTCTGACCCTTTTTTATTCCTCTTCTTTCTTCTGTTTCCCACTCCCCGAGTTCGCAGGGTGGGAGTTCCCAGGCTTAGTCATGACTCGGTTATCATCTTGCTTGGAGCAGCTTTTGAAGTATTGCTCAGCTTCTATCTTTGCTACTATGCCTTTGTCTCTTTTGGGGAATTATGCTTTTTATGTATTTTCTGTACTCTGATGGTACAAGATAGAAGTTTTTATATTATTGTAATGGGTTTTATGTAGTCTCAGACTTATGGTATTTCGAACCACAATGTTATGATTTATGTTCGAAATAAAAATTTAAATTCTGTTGTTGCTTTTATATATGTCTTGTAACATTTCTGTTTCTGTTTACGTACAACGCTTCACGAAACTTAATGCATTCCCTTAGTGAGTGACATTAACGGACGTGGGGTGTCACGCTTGGAATCAGAGCCGAAGGTTACCAGATCAGATAAAAGATTTTGAAAATTGTTTTCAAAAATGTTTTAAAAGGAAGCATTTTCAAAAGAAAAGTCTATTTTGAGAAACATATTCCCCAAAGCCATATGTAATATCTTTCGATTCTCTGTTTGAGTCCCTTTTTTTCTTTTTCTTTTCTGCATGTCTGTGAAACCTAATATTCTTGAGGGCGTCACGATACCTGGCTGGCTCCGTAGGTATCATGAGGCTACGGCGCCTGCCGCGGGCAAAGGAAACGTTCCTTGCCCAACTGCACCTATTGTTTCTCCTCCTCCTGCTTCTCCTCCTCGTGTTGATAATTTCTCTAAGATATCTAAAGACTTCCTCGCTATAGGCGTAGAGCCATTCAATGGAACTGAGACTTTCGCTGAGGCAAGGAATTGGCTTAAAGAAACGGAGGATTTGTTTGAAATTTTTGAAGTGGAAGATCGTAGGAAGATTCAGCCAGCCGCTTGGCTGTTGAAAGATGAGGCTCATTCTGGTGGAAAGCGACGAAAACAGGGCGTCCAGTGGATACTTGGGATGATTTCCGATAGAGATTCGAAATGAAGTTTCTTTCTCAAGCCGAGCAAAACATGCAAATGGAGAGGTTTATGGCACCCAAGCAAGGAGGCATGACCTTCAAAGAGTATGTTAAGAGTTCAACCAACTAGCAAGGTTTTGGGTTGGAGCTAGTGGATACCGCACATAAGAAAGCTTGCGGTTTGCTAAAGGACTGAATGAACCCCTCCATGGGTTAGCTATGTTCCATATTCCTATGGAAGAAACTTTTGAAAAGCTCGTTGATATGGTATTGATGCATGAGGAAGATAAAGCTTAAAGGAAAGAAGCTTAGGTTGAGGAAACAAAAAATAAGAAAGTGTGGCCCAAGAAAGAACAACAACAATAGGGCGGAAAGAATGGCAAAGATCAAGGAAAAAAGAAATGTCATGGTTGCGGGAACGTTGGTCATTTAGTCAATGACTGTAGAAAAAGGAAGAATGCTTGCCTCAACTATGGTGAAGTTGGACATTATACTAGGGAGTGCCCGAAGAAGCAAGAGCAGGGACAAAGGGCTGGATCGTATGGAGGGCAAGTGCATGCTCTCGTGACTGATGTACGGGACAGGGGTATGAAAGCTTCTATTGAAGGTCTGATTTCTCTTTCCGATCATCTAGTTAGGACTTTTTTGATTCTAGCACTTCTCACTTTTTTATATCTGATTCTATAGTTGAGTCTCTGCACCTTAGTACTAGTATGGTTTTGAATCCCGTTGTTGCCTCAAACCCTATTGGTGGTACGGCTCATCTGTTTATGACTTGTTGGTGTTTGAGAATATCTGTTTTAGGGCGTCGAGTTTGAGCATGATGTGTATGTACTAGGTTTTATGGGATACTATTTTATTCTAGGGATGGGTTGGGTAGCCATGTATAGTGCCATTCTAGATTATTAGAGGAGGGTCGTTAAATTTCTGACTTGCCGTGGGAGGACTCCAGAGATTTTTAGTGACCCAAGAGGGTCTAGCATGTTTAGTTTCCTATAGTCACTTGATGCATCTATCGATGATCTACGATCTGTACCAGTAGTCTGTGAGTATTCTGATGTTTTGAGGAGGTTTTGGGCTCGCCTCCGAGGCGCGAGATTGATTTCTGTATATACTCAATGGACAATACAAAGCCAGTTGCATTGCCTGTGCGCCACATGGTTCCAAGAGAAAGGAGGGAGCTTAGTAAGCAAGTAGGGGAGCAACGTGAGAAACGGTTTGTTAGGCGAAGCATATCTGAAAAGGGTGCTCCAGTAATATTCGCCACTAAGGCGTACAGCTCGCTTCGCATATGTGTGGATATTCATGATATTTTTCCTCATTTCTTATTTATGGGAGTATCTGCATGACACACCAGAGGTAATTGAGCCGAATGTACTTGAGGAAGTAGAGTTAGAAAGGGAGGCGACGATTAGATGAGTTCCTACCCGTATACTTGGATCAAAGGTTAAGAAACTGCGCAATAGAGAGGTTAAGTTAATAAAAGTACAATGGGGAGAAGGCGGCGAGGATGCGACTTGGGAGACTGAAGACAAGGATCGCGCTTCATACCGTTTCCTTGGACTATGTTCTTAATTTCTTTTTCCAAACTTTTATTCGTACTTGCTTCTGTCATTCATGAGTATCCTATCGATCGAATCTTCGACCTTTAGATAGAAATCCCATGGTTGCAAACATGTATTTGAACATGTTATGTTTGGTGGACGCAAGTCGATGCAAGTGTTTGCTAGTGGTTGCTTGTGGATGCATACACACACACATTAGGCAATAGATCGGCTCAATTACTCTCATATTGCATATGGATGTGTGTGCATTTTTCTTCTTTTTATCGATGAAAATGGATGTATTGTCATATGGATGTTGCATTTGGATGGATGATTATGCACACATATAGAATTTACAAGTTATAATGGGATTATTTGCATACATGTTGGATTCAAGGCACTAACATACATTGCATTAAGGAGGTCGACTGAATCAGTAGACCGCCTGATCTTCGCATTAGTATTGGGACATATACACACACCTTTGCATATGTTCATCTAAGCATTAAGAAATCTTTTAAGGAAAATGGATGTCTGTGATTGTGGATGAGTAGATGGATGTGGATGGTAGGATATACATTCTTCTTAACTTGGAGATTTCGGGGACGAAATCCTTTAAGTAGGGAAGAATGTAACACCCCGAATATTTAACAACACTAAAGAGGAAAAATTAAAAAATAATTAATTTAATATTCATAATCAGGGGAAACGGACTGCACATTGCGTCTGTCTCGAAATTCTGGTCAAGATAGACACTTGGTTTACGTAAAACGGATACTGTATAAAGAAGTTATGAAGGTTTGAAGTTTGTATACGCATAAGAGAATTATATGTATACAAACAAATTAATATATATATATATATAATCAGAACAACGAATTGGGAGGGTGAATAGCCAAAAGGTCCCATTTTTGGGGTCGACCCAAGACCCGCTGGGTCGACCCAGGGTGTTTGGAGGTCGACAACAGGGTCGACCCCGGGGTCGACACCCAAAGGGGGGGGTCGACACCCTTAGGCAGATCTGGGCAGATTTGATTTTCTGAACGTGGACTCTTTTCTTGACCTGGTTCATTGCTTCTAGGCATTAAAAAGGACCCTAAACCTAGGTTTAATTCATCTGAAAAATAATGATGATGGAGGGGCTCTGCTGCAACGAAAATTAAATAGCCTATTCTTCTCCGAAATCAATTCAAAGAAGATTATACACATTCAAAGATTGCTACAGCAAAATCAATGTGTCCTTCTTAGTTATTTGGATCCATTTTCATAGATCTATTCACTATGAGTTTATGTTATTTTTAGATCTAAATATTTAATTGGAAAAATTGATATGTATATAAAAATTGGATCTTGAACCATTGCCTAAATCATTTCAATTATGACAAATTCACCAGATCCGTTCTTATACGTTTATATCGCCACCATGCCAAATCTTGTCATAATATGTTTATTTAGTTTTTATGCCTATTTCTGTCAGTTAATTATTAATTCGACATTATGCCTACTTTTGACTCTCTTCTCTCCCTCCTTTCCCTTTTTATTTTAATATAGCCAGGCTACCTTCGAGCCTTGGCCTAACGCTGAAATATGCGAACGTGTGAAATTGGGAATCGTTGGGAAAAACATGAATTGGAGCAAAAATTGGAACATATGTGAATATTGAATTGGGGCATAAATTGGAACATCGGTGAATATTGAATTGGGCATAAATTGGAACATATGTGAATTGGGACATAAATTGGAATATGTGCGAATATTGAATTAGGGCATAAATTGGAACATAGGTGAATATTGAATTGCACATAAATTGGAACATATGTGAATATTAAATTGGGCATAAATTGGAACGTATGTGAATATTGAATTGAGGAATAAATTGGAACATAAGTGAATATTGAATTGGGGCATAAATTGGAACATATGTGAATATTGAATTGGGTCATAAATTCGAACATATGTGAATACCGAAATTGGGCATAAATTGTATATTGATTTATGACTTAGGAAAAAGGGCATATTAGGCATAATGATATGTGAATTGAAAAGGGGCATGGGAAAACCTATAATTGAAATAGGATAATTGCGAATATGAATATGCCCAAAAATTTGGAATGGTAATAACGCTTAGACACGAGGTTAGATTGCGCTCGTGGTATAAGTCTGCCCGGAGCCGCCCGACATATCCAGCAACCACAAGTGGCTAATCTAATGTGAGGGGTCTAATGTGAAATGACACCATGACTCGAGGTCAAGTCTAAACTTGTGGTTTAAGTCTGCCCGGAGCCGCCCGGCATATCCAACAGCCATAAATGATTGACTTAATGTGAGAGGTCTGGTGTGTTAACATGTACAAATGAAAAGATAATGACAACATGTTAAATTGAAATACTTAATCGGTTTGAATGTGAAAAGGGGTAATATATGAACCCAACAAATGGAATAATGGGTTAAGTAAATTTATATGAATTGATGAGGTTAAGTAAATATGAAATCTGTGGGGTTAAGTAAACCTATTAAGTTTCTATGGGGTTAAGTAAACCTGTTAAATTTGTGGGGTTAAGTAAACCTGTTAAGTTTGTGGGGTAAATAAACCTGTTAAGTTTCTATGGGGTTAAGTAGACTTGTTAAATTTGTAGTGTTAAGTAAACCTGTTAAGTCTGTAGGGTTAAGTAAACCTGTTAAATCCGTGAGGGTTATATGAACCTGTTTATTTAAAAGACTTAACCTGTTACATCTGTTGGGGTTATAGGGACCCGTTAACTTGTAAAGTTTAACCTGTAAATCTGTAGGGGGTTATGCGAATCTGTTAAGTCTGTTAGGCATAACCTGTAAAAATTCTAGTTAATTGGGGACAAAAGGTCTGTGGGGGTTGGCTTGTGTCATCTGTTGTGTGGGACACATATTAGTCAGTAACCCATTCTGGTATTAAAAAGGGGACCCCGCACTAGGTAGGGGTCAGGGCACGCTTACTGAACTGATTGTAAGAGGTTCATCTGGGAGGAGGTGTGTACTGGCGCGTTCCAACGAACTCATGTGCGTGCATGAGCACAGCCCGCTTCTGGGAAAATAAGACGCTGTAGCACCGGTAAATAGGTCTGTGTCCTTCTGTAAGTTGCCACTTTAGGAAGTAATACACTCTACCGTGGGCCCGACATAGGGTATTTACGGAATAGGGAGCCGATCGATCGGGGAGTAGTAATTAGGATAAATCTAGTCCTAACAATTTCTATGGGGTACCTGTATTTCTGTTCGGTTTAACACTCGTTATTTCTATTTAGGTACCGGTTAATTCTGTTTGGGGGTAAAACCCGTTACTAGAGTACACCCAAAACTACCATTATGTTTCGGTTGGGATCATCATGTTTCTATTGAGTAATTATGGAGTATGTAATCTTATCAAATATCTGTTATACTAGTATTGGTATAGAGAAAAGTATTAGAGAAGCATAACCTATTCTGTTCTGTTCATTCTGCTTATCTTGCTCAGTCTGTTATACTTATCTTATTACTGTTGTCTATCTCCCCAGTTTATATGCCTGCCATGATACTTGTAACGACCTGTATTCTACGCATCATAGGACCGTAGAATATTTATTTCTTTCACATACGAAGTCGTTTGGTCATGTAACTTTGGGAGACGACTATTGGGGTCATTTCCCATGTTCATGATTTTTGTCGATTTTTAAATGACCATTTTACCCCTAGTTGGTACTGTTTTGGCCATAAATTTTGACTGGAAAGGAATTTTGACCTGAAGCCACTTCCATTGGCTCCGGATGATTGTTTACAATTCCGTAGAGTGGTCACATTAGCCAAACGGACTCACCGTTTGGAAGATATGGCTGAAACAAGTTTCAGATAGTGAAAAACAGCTTAATTGGGCTTAATCGGGTAATTAGCAGCTAGGCCCAAAGGGGATTTCGGGATTTGAGATGTATAGGGGCTGATTAGGGTTAGAAAACATTTCTTTCAGCCGCCACTTTCATTCTTGGAACCCTAGCAATGGCCTCCAACATCCAAATCACCTTCTAATCACCTGCTAATCAAGTTTTGGCTTAATCTACATCAAATTAAGGAAAGAAGACACGAAAGCAAGGTTAGAGCTGCTGTTAGACATCAGTATTCACCCAAATCAGCGAGGTTTCAGTTCTGAGAATCTTATTTGTGGCCAAGGTGAGTGATTAGCATCGTTTTGACACTAATTACAGTTAATTAAGGGTAATTAGTGAAGATTAGCGAATTTACACACTAATAAATTCTGGAAAAATATCTATAAATTCGAAAATAATATTTTATGCCTCTGGTAGAAATTTGGTTTAATTTGATTAAGTTTTGTTAACCCTATGATAAGTTTTGCTTAAACATGCTTAAGGGAAAATATGGGGTTGGGTATATTTGATCCATTTTGACATGTAAATTCATCGTTTTGGTGTTTGTGGTTAGTTGTTATGTTGCTATGACTGTTTGGGATGATTTTTGATTGATTAGTATAGTTAGATTTGTCGAAAACGTCATTGAATGGCGTAAACAAGTTGCTGGAAAAAGTTGCAGAAAGTTGTGCAGGGTTTCGGATCGGATATGGGCTCGGATCGGATTGGAGACCTGGGCAAGGAACCCGACCCGAACTAGAGCCTGGCACAAAAGAGGCTTGGCAAAAAGGAAGGCCAAGTTGGTTAAGCTGGGGATCGGATCGACTTAAGGACGAAGGGCTCGGATCGGAACTTGACACTTGGGAGAACTGGCAAGAAGGAAGGCCAATCGAACTGGGATCGGATCGAAGCACGTAAAGAACGAGGGAGCGGATCGGAGCGGAAGCACGAACTGGAAGGGAGATGGCACCCGACCCGACCCGAAGGAGGACACCCGACCCGACCGAAGGAGGACACCCGACCCGACCCGAAGGGGGACACCCGACCCGAACCGACGCGATGGAGTGGACCCGAACCGAACCGCTATCAGAGGAAGGCCATGCATCAATGCAACGCAGTGGACCCGACCCGAACCGATGGCTTGAAAGGAATCCGACCCGACCCAGTATTGACCAATAACCCGAGATGCAAAGGTAACCCAATATGGGAAGTTAGAGCTCAGGATCCAGTTGGGAACCGATGAGTTCACTTCATGATTGGGCTTTGCTGCGGGACGTGTGCCAAGGGGCAGTCGATGTCTATGACTTTGGATCACTATGTATGGGAGGTACGTGAACGGATTCAGGGCTGCAGTGGCCTAGGTACGACTAAAGAGCTATAGACCAATGAAGTGTGGTCATTTGTAAAGATTTGGTCATGACTCCATGTGGTAAGCTTGGTAGTAGCAGTAGTTGTACAAGTTGAACTCCGTCACTACTTCGATGGGTCTAGTGATTGACAGTGGTGGACATCGTATGCTTTACGCACTGAGTGAGAGATGTGAGGATGGTTGCTATGGATGATTTGTTTGCCATCATTATGACATGCACACCCCACCCCCGCATTCTTACATTATTTATTATGGCACCTTAGAGTATTGTACGGTATGTGGTACTAACTCTTTGGTTGCAGGTCCAGGTTCAGGTATGGTTTAGTATACCTGTTATTGTTCTGTTTAGATGCTTATCGCTCATACCAGGCTTTATGTCTGACCCAGAGTTTTATGTCTCCTCTTATTACTCTGGGTGCTCACACGAGCAGACTAGAGACAGGTTAGCTGGTGATGCACGGGTAGATGATCCGGAGACAAGCAGGTGGCTTCCACGTAATATATATACAGTATGCTCCCTGTGTTGTTGAAGATCACTGCTTGGGCATTAGTAGTGCATCTTCTACTTTAGCTTTCTTTTGTTTAGAGATAGTAAATTTGGAAAGTTGTAATAAGCTGTATTTGGATTTCCGCTGCTCTGATGTTAATGTTGGTTTTAGTTATCAACTTATGCACTGTCTCACCTGTTTTATGTCAAGTATGTTATTATTATATTTTATTCCATGCACTGTGAGATATTCTACAGGTTCCTCGTTAGTTAATTCCCTTCTTTCCTTTCTTCTGACGACTGTCCTGTGCTAGTCGGGCATGTGTACAGCGCACTTTCGGAGGAAATGCAGGCTGGTGCGGGGCGGGCCGTCACACTTGGTATCAGAGCTCTAGGTTGCATAGTTATCCTAGGGAAGTTATCAGGGAGAGATAATATACGTATACGAAAGAGTGTATTTGTGATTACTTTGGTTTTCAAAAGCTATATATATAAATACTATTACTAGTATAAGGATGAAGTCGTATTGCACTAGCACCACTATGGGGTCGTTAATCGTTTCCCTTTTTCAGATTGACGATGAGCCGATATGCTAGAGGTGCTGGTAGGGGAGCCAATAATGGGAATGCCGCTAACATGAGGACGATGTTTACTGACCTCACGAGAGAGATGCTTAGGGATGTGCAGAGGGCAGCTCCCAATGGTGGAAATGGTGGTGGTCCAATAGTGCAGGCGCCGAGAGTCGACTTCGCCAAGCTGAATAAGGATTATACTAGTCTCGGTGGGAAGCCTTTCCACGGAACGGAGTCGGCTATGGATGTTCAGGATTGGTTGGATAGTTGCGAACGTATCTTCGAGGATTTGGGTATCGAGGATGCGATGAAGAGAAAGCTAGCGTCCCGTCAGCTGCAAGGGCGGGCAATGAATTGGTGGAATGCTATAAAGGAAGCTACTCCCGAAGATCAGATTACTTGGGAGCAGTTTAAGGCTCGCTTTAGCGAGAAGTTCATTCCAGCTGCTCAGAAGTCAGTGCTGTTTAAGAAATTCTTGGAGCTCAAGCAAAATGGCAGAGCTGTCTCAGAGTATATTGCTGAATTCGACACTTTGTCAAAATATGGGTTATCTCTTATTGATACTGCCGAGAAGAAGAATGAGAAATTCATAACTGGTTTGGATCAGTACTTGGGGGAAAGGCTTATTAACCACATCGACGAGACGTTTGAATCGATTGTGGGGAAAGCATTGAGATCAGAAAGTCTCTACCCTAAGCCGAAGACTGAGGTTGCATCCGCAGATGAGCCAAAGCCACAAGCAAGTGGTAGAGGCAAGGGTGGTTCCCAGAATAAGAGAAACCAGAATCAGACTAAGGACGGCCATAAGAAAAAGAATAAGCAAGATGTTGAGTGCTTCAGCTGCGATAAGAAGGGCCATTATGCTAGTAATTGTCGGGCCAAGCCAGCGGATAGGAAGTGCTTCAACTGTGGCCAAATGGGACATCACAAGGACAAGTGTCCACAGCCCCCTAAAGAAAAGAAAATGGTGAAAGCCTATGCCCTTAATGTTATTCCTTCTTCGTCGAATGCCCCAACTGCGGCGGAGAAAGGAAAGAATGTCGTCATTCAAGGTATGCTTTTTGTTTATGATGTTCCTGTTAGAGTTTTGTTTGATACCGGAGCTTCCAGTTCTTTCATATCTAGTGACCAGGTAGATAGGTTGGGATTGGAGCCCGAGATTGTCGATAGATCTTTAGTAGTGACGAACCCGATTGGTGGTTCGACTAGTCTTAGCATGATTTGTCGTAATGTGGTCTTATCGAGTCATGGATGCATGTTTGTTTGTGATTGTTTGTTTTGGGCTTTACTGGATTTGGCATTATTTTGGGAGTAGATTGGCTCCAAAGATACGGGGTGGTCGTAGACTGTGAGGGCTTTTTGGTGACAGCTAGAGCGGATGATGGGCGGAGAATAGTGTTTGGTGGTCTACCCAGTAAGGGGGTATTGGCTAGTTTTCTAAACTCCCTCGACATTCCACATAGTGAGTTGTCAGGTTTGCCCGTGGTTGGCCAGTATCCGGATGTTTTCGAGGAAGTGACCGGGCTTCCACCACACCGAGAGATTGAGTTCCGTATTGATTCGGTAAAAGATGCCAGACCTATAGTGATGCCACTTCGTCGTATGGCACCAAGGGAGCAGCAAGAGCTCGAGGTGCAAGTCAGCGATCTTTTGAAGAAGGGATTTATCAGAAGGAGTGTTTCTGAATGGGGAGCACTAGTTGTGTTTGCTACCAAGGCGGATGGTTCCCTTCGTTTGTGTGTAGACTACCGCGAGTTGAATAAAGTGACGAGGAAGAACAAGTATCCTCTACCGCGGATAGATGATTTGTTCGATCAGTTGAGCGGTGCGAGAGTATTTTCTCAGTTGGATCTCGCGATAGGTTTTCATCAGCTTAGAGTGGAAGCTGAGAGTATAGCTAAAACGGCATTTCGGACGCCGTCTGGATTTTATGAGTGGTTGGTCATGCCATTCGGGTTGACCAATGCCCCAGCATATTTTGTGTATCTTATGAATAGGGTATTCAGAGATCAGTTGAATAAGTTTGTCCTTGTGTTCGTTGATGATATTTTGGTCTATTCGAGGACAGAGGAAGAATACAAGGAACATTTAAGAATAGTGATGGAGGTGTTGAGAAAACACCAATTGAAAGCAAAGTTTTCTAAGTGTCACTTCTGGAGGAGGGAAGTGAGGTTCTTGGGCCATGTTGTTTCCGAGAATGGTATTGACGTGGACCCTGCGAAGGTGGCTACGGTACAGGATTGGCCTACGCCCAAGAATGCAATAGATGTAAGAAGTTTCTTGGGGTTAGCTGGATATTATCGTAAGTTTATCCAAGGTTTCTCCAAGATAGCAGCACCATTGACCCAGTTGACCAAGAAGAATCAAGCTTTTGTCTGGGATGAAAGGTGCGAGAATGCATTCAAGAGTATAAAGGACAAGTTGACAAGCGCACCAGTGTTAGTCATTCCTAAGGGGAATGAAGAGATGACGGTATACACAGATGCCTGTGGTACCGGACTGAGTGCTGTATTGATGCAAGGCGGTAGGGTTGTAGCTTATGCAAGTCGGCAATTGAAACTGGCCGAGAGAAGATACCCTACCCATGATTTGGAATTGGCAGCGATCGTGTTCGCGTTAAAGATGTGGAGACACTATCTCTTGGGAGAAAGATTTGAGCTGTTTATATATCATAAGTCGTTGAAGTATCTCTTCTCCCAGAAGGATCTAAATCTCCGGCAACAAAGGTGTTTAGAATTCTTGGCTTCCTATGATTTTGACATCGCATATACACCGGGAAAGGGCAATGCGGTGGCTGATGCATTGAGTAGGAGACATGCCAGTTTAGGAGCTATGTTTCTAGAATGGAAGCAACTGGAGTACATCGCTGGGTATGATTTTAGACCAAAGTGCGAATTGGATCCAGGAGTGCTAGCAAGTTTGATGATCAGACCCACTTTGAATGAACGGATCGGCTCTAGTCAGAGGGACGATCCTAACCTATTGGAAATCATCTCCAAGTTAGAGATGGGTATCGATGAGGAGATGAACAAGTATGGGCTTGATCGAGATGGATGGCTTAGAAAGAATGGAAAGCTTGGTGTACCCAATGTCAATGGATTGAGAGATGAAGTGCTTAGAGAATGTCATCACTCAAAAATGACTATACACCCCGGTGGTAACAAGATGTATCGAGATATGAAGCAGACCTACTACTGGGAAGGGATGAAAAGAGACATTGGGAGGTTTATATCCAAATGCATGAATTGCCAGCTAGTTAAAGCCGAGCAAAAGAAGCCTAGTGGGTTGTTGCAACCATTAGAAATTCCCGAATGGAAATGGGAGCAAGTCTCGATAGATTTCATTGATGGTTTACCAAGGACTAGATCGGGACATGATAACATTTGGGTAATTGTGGATCGATTAACTAAGAGTGCAAGATTTATACCAGTCAAATCGACCAGAAGGACGGCTAAGTTAGCAGAATTGTATATGAAGTGGGTAGTGAGATTTCATGGAGTACCTAAAAGCATTGTGAGTGACCGAGACCCGTTGTTCACTAGTGGGTTTTGGAAGAGCTTACAAGAGGCTTTAGGGTCAGAGTTACATCTCAGTACTGCATATCATCCTCAGACCGACGGTCAGACGGAGAGGGTGAATCGTATTTTGGAAGACCTCTTGAGAGCTTGTGTACTGGATTTTGGCGGATCATGGGATGACCATTTGCATCTAGTAGAGTTTGCATATAATAATAGCTACCAATCCAGTATCGGTATGGCTCCGTTTGAAGCTTTGTACGGAAGACCGTGCAACTCACCATCATGTTGGATAGAGACTGGCGAGAAGTTTGTGCTTGGACCAGATATGGTGAGGGAAACTACATGCAAGATCAAGATCATTCAACAACGATTGAAGGCTGCCCAAGATAGGCAGAAGAGTTATGCTGATAAGAGGAGAAGAGACTTAAAATTCTCCGTTGGTGACTTGGTGTTTGTCAAGATTTCTCCGTTGAAGAGTGTGATACGATTTGGCAGGAGAGGCAAGTTAGCACCAAGATTTGTTGGCCCATTCCCTGTTCTTGAACTAGTCAGGAATTTGGCATATAGAGTTGGCTTACCAGAGAAGATGGCGGGAGTTCACAATGTATTTCATGTTTCCCAAGTAAGGAAGTTCGTTCATGACCCAAATATGACTATTTCACCTGATCAGTTAGAGGACTTCGAAGTAGAACCCGAGGCGGTTGGGAACCACAAGCCGGCCCGTATTGTCGAGCACGACATGAAGCAACTTCGAAGGAAGGCGGTGAAGCTAGTCAAGGTTCAGTGGAGCGAGGACGAGAATGATTGCACTTGGGAGACAGAGGAGAACATTAGGAAGACATATCCAGAACTCTTCGCCTGGTAAGATTTTAACTTCGATCTAGTTTTCTGCATGCTAGGATAGGCTTGTTTGCTTGTTTTGCATGTTTGATTGTTGTATGTGGTTGTTAGGCATGCGGGATCTTTTGTATGTTTTGGGTTAAGGAATTTCGGGGACGAAATTTCTTAAGGGGGGGAGAGTGTAACGACCCGTATTCTACGCATCATAGGACCATAGAATATTTATTTCTTTCACATACGAAGTCGTATGGTCATGTAACTTTGGGAGACGACTATTGGGGTCATTTCCCATGTTCATGATTTTTGTCGATTTTTAAATGACCATTTTACCCCTAGTTGGTACTTTTTTGGCCATAACTTTTGACTGGAAAGGAATTTTGACCTAAAACCACTTCCATTGGCTCCGGATGATGGTTTACAATTCCGTAGAGTGGTCACATTAGCCAAACGGACTCACCGTTTGGAAGATATGGCTGAAACAAGTTTCAGATAGTGAAAAACAGCGTAATTGGGCTTAATCGGGTAATTAGCAGCTAGGCCCAAAGGGGATTTCGGTATTTGAAATGTATAGGGGCTGATTAGGGTTAGAAAACATTTCTTTCAGCCGCCACTTTCATTCTTGGAACCCTAGCAATGGCCTCCAACACCCAAATCACCTGCTAATCAAGTTTTGGCTTAATCTACATCAAATTAAGGAGAGAAGACACGAAAGCAAGGTTAGAGCTGCTGTTAGACATCAGTATTCACCCAAATCAGCGAGGTTTCAGTTCTGAGAATCTTATTTGTGGTCAAGGTGAGTGATTAGCATCGTTTTGACACTAATTACAGTTAATTAAGGGTAATTAGTGAAGATTAGCGAATTTACGCACTAATAAATTCTGGAAAAATATCTATAAATTCGAAAATAATACTTTATGCCTCTGGTAGAAATTTGATTAAGTTTTGTTAACCCTATGATAAGTTTTGCTTAAACATGCTTAAGGGAAAATATGGGGTTGGGTATATTTGATCCATTTTGACATGTAAATTCATCGTTTTGGTGTTTGTGGTTAGTTGTTATGTTGCTATGACTGTTTGGGATGATTTTTGATTGATTAGTATAGTTAGATTTGTCTAAAACGTCGTCGAATGGCGTAAACAAGTTGCTGGAAAAAGTTGCAGAAAGTTGTGCAAGGTTTCGGATCGGATCGGATATGGGCTCGGATCGGATTGGAGACCTGGGCAAGGAACCCGACCCGAATTGGAGCCTGGTACAAAAGAGGCTTGGCAAAAAGGAAGGCCATGTTGGTTAAGCTGGGGATCGGATCGACTTAAGGACGAAGGGCTCGGATCGGAACTTGACACTTGGGAGAACTGGCAAGAAGGAAGGCCAATCGAACTGGGATCGGATCGAAGCACGTGAAGAACGAGGGAGCAGATCGGAGCGGAAGCACGAACTGGAAGGGAGATGGCACCCGACCTGACCCGAAGGAGGACACCCGACCTGACCAGAAGGGGGACACCCGACCCGAACCGACGCGATGGAGTGGACCCGAACCGAACCGCTATCAGAGGAAGGCCATGCATCAATGCAACGCAGTGGACCCGACCCGAACCGATGGCTTGAAAGGAATCCGATCCGACCCAGTATTGACCAATAACCTGAGATGCAAAGGTAGCCCAATATGGGAAGTTAGAGCTCAGGATCCAGTTGGGAACCGATGAGTTCACTTCATGATTGGGCTTTGCTGCGGGACGTGTGCCAAGGGGCAGTCGATGTCTATGACTTTGGATCACTATGTATGGGAGGTACGTGAACGGATTCAGGGCTGCAGTGGCCTAGGTACGACTAAAGAGCTATAGACCATTGAAGTGGGGCCATTTGTAAAGATTTGGTCATGACTCCATGTGGTAAGCTTGGTAGTAGCAGTAGTTGTACAAGTTGAACTCCGTCACTACTTCGATGGATCTAGTGATTGACAGTGGTGGACATCATATGCTTTACGCACTGAGTGAGAGATGTGAGGATGGTTGCTATGGATGATTTGTTTGCCATCATTATGACATGCACACCCCACCCCCGCATTCTTACATTATTTATTATGGCACCTTAGAGTATTGTACGGTATGTGGTACTAACTCTTTGGTTGCAGGTCCAGGTTCAGGTATGGTTTAGTATACCTGTTATTGTTCTGTTTAGATGCTTATCGCTCATACCAGGCTTTATGTATGACCCAGAGTTTTATGTCTCCTCTTATTACTCTAGGTGCTCACACGAGCAGACTAGAGACAGGTTAGCTGGTGATGCACGGGTAGATGATCCGGAGACGAGCAGGAGGCTTCCACGTAATATATATACAGTATTCTCCCTGTGTTGTTGAAGATCACTGCTTGGGCATTAGTAGTGCATCTTCTACTTTAGCTTTCTTTTGTTTAGAGACAGTAAATTTGGAAAGTTGTAATAAGCTGTATTTGGATTTCCGCTGCTCTGATGTTGATGTTGGTTTTAGTTATCAGCTTATGCACTTCTCACCTGTTTTATGTCAAGTATGTTATTATTATATTTTATTCCATGCGCTATGAGATATTCTACAGGTTCCTCGCTAGTTAATTTCCTTCTTTCATTTCTTCTGACGACCGACCCGTGCTAGTCGGGCATGTGTACAATGCACTTTCGGAGGAAATGCAGGCTGGTGCGGGGCGGGCCGTCACAATACTTTTGTTTACTTACTTACTTAAAGTAACTGGACTCAACAGACTTTATGTCTGTCCCTTTTTGTTTCCTCTTCTTTCTTCTGTTCCCCCTCCCCCCAGGTTCGCAGGGTGGGAATTCCCAGGCTTAGTCATGACTCGGCTATCATCTTGCTTGGAGAAGCTTTTGAAGTATTGCTCAGTTTCCATCTTTGCTACTATGGCTTTGTCTCTTTTGGGGAATTATGCTTTTTATGTATTTTCTGTACTCTGATGGTACAAGATAGAAGTTTTTATATTATTGTAATGGGTTTTATGTTGTCTCAAACTTATGGTATTTTGGACCACGATGTTATGATTTATGTTTGAAATAAAAATTTAAATTCCATTGTTGTTTTTATATCTGTCTTGTAACAATTCTGTTTCTGTTTACCTACAATGCTTCACGAAACTTAATACATTCCCTTAGTGAGTGACATTAACGGACGTGGGGTGTCACACAAACTCTCTTTCTTCATCCCAGCCCAAAAGAAAACCCTCTTCATATCTTTATACATCTTATCACCGCTTGGATGAGTAGTCATCTTAGAATGATGAACTTCCTCTAGGACTGTCTTCAACAGACTCCAAACTCGGGAAGCACAAAGCCTTCCATCTCGCCGCAACCACCCTTTATCGCCTGTGGAATATATACTGAGATGACTAGAAGTCTCCTCTCTACTGAGCCTATCCAAGATGTCTGAAATCTGTGGATCCTCTCGTTGCGAAGTTCCTATCTGATCTAAAAGAGTAGGTCGCACCTCCAGTGATGCTAATAAACCAGGTATAAACTTGGTGGAGGGTCTAAAATCAAAAGTCAATATAAACTCCAAGGTTTTCCTCTCCACGAACAGAGGACTTAAGGCCATCCTCTGCCTACTCTATGTGTATGCCATCACATTACCCTGGCTAGAGGTATAAGCAATCTCAAAGTCATAGAATGCTAGGAACTCCATCCATCTTTGTTTTCTCAAATTGAGATCCTTCTGCGAGAAAAAGTACTTGAAATATTTAATTGGGTATACAACTCGAACTTATCGCTAAGTAGATAATGGCGCCATGTCTTAACCGCAAACATTATGGCAGCTAACTCTAAGTCATGGGTAAGGTAGTTCTTTTCAGGAACTCTCAGCTGTCTACCTCCATAACACACTACCCTTCCCTCTTGCATCAAAACCGCACCAAGCCCTGTACCACATGCATCAGTGTATACCTTGAAAACTTTGTTCCCATCAGGCAAGATCAAGACTGGGGTTGTTATTAGAGCCCTCTTCAATCGCTGGAAAGCAACATCACAATCTACATCTCACGAAAATGTCAAATTCTTCTTCATCAGCCTAGTGAGTGGGGCTGATATCTTTGCGAAGTCCTTAATGAACTTCCTATAATAGCCTGCCAATCCAAGAAAATTTATGACCTCCGTTGCATTCTTTGGGATCTGCCAATCTTGAACTGCAACTATTTTCACGGGATCTACTGCTGTCCCATCTTTAGAGACCACATGCCCTAGAAATCTCACTTCTTATCTCCAAAAATGATATTTGGAGAACTTCGCCTTAAGCTGGTGCACACGAAGAGTTTTCAAAACCTCTCTCAAATGTTGGGCATTCTCTTGCTCGCTCTTCGAGAAAATCAAGATGTCATCAACAAAGACCACAACAAACTCATTTAGAAACTCCCGAAACACCCTACTCGTCAGATCAGCAAAATAGGCGGGTGCATTCGTCAACCCAAAAGGCATAACGAGCCTTCGAAGAAACCATTTGGAGTTCTAAAAGCGGTCTTGTATATACTGTCCTCATCCACTCTCAACTGATGAAACCTCGTGGCCAAGTCTAACTGAGAGAAAACAAATGCACCAACAAGCTGGTCAAACAGGTCATCTATCCTCGGAAGTGGGTGCTTGTTCTTTTTAATGAGTTTACTCAACTCTCTATAGTCTACACATAAGCGAAGCAAACCATCCACCTTAGTTGCGAATACCACCGGAGCACCTCATTCAGATATGCTTCGCCTAATAAACCCTTTCTCAAGTTGCTCCCCTACTTGCTTACTAAGCTCCCTTCTTTCTCTTGGAGCCATATGGCGCACATGCAATGCAACTGGCTTTGCATTGTCTACCAAGTATATACGAAAATCAATATTGCGCCTCGGGGGTAGCCCCCGAACCTCGTCAAAAACATCAGGATACTCACAGACTACTGGTACAGATTGCAAATCATCAATAGATGCATCAAGTGACTCTAGGAAACTAAGCATGACAGACCCTTTTGGGCCATAAGAAATCTCGAGGGTTTTCCCATGGCAAGTCAAAAGTATAACGATCGTCCTCTTACAATCCAGAATGCAACATATATGGCTAACCAATCCATCCTAGAATCAAACCATAGCCCATGAAACCATGTACATATGCGTCGCATTCAAATTCGACGCCTAACACAGATATTCTCAAACACCGACAAATCATAGAGAGATGAGTCGTACCCCCAATGGGGTTTGAGACAACAACAGGATTCAAAACCATACTAGTATTAAGGTGCAGAGACTCAACCACAGAATCAGATATAAAAGAATGTGAAGCGCCCGAATCAAAAAAAGTTCTAACAGGATGATTGGAAAGAGAAATCATACCTTCAACAGAAACTTTCCTACCTCTGTCTGGCGCACTGGCCCGGAGAGCATGCACCTGCCCTCCCGAAGATCCTGCCCTTTGACCTTGTCCTTACTTCTTCGGGCACTCCTTAGAAGAGTGTCCGACCTCTCCACAATTGAAACAAGCATTCTTCCTTCTTTTGCAGTCCTTGGTCAAGTGACTCTTGCTTCCGCAATTATGACACTTCCTCTTATCTTTAGCCTTGTCGTTCTTTCCGCCCTTCTTTTGTTGTTGTCCCTACTTAGGCCATACTTTCTTGTTTTGTGTTTCCTCAACTTTAGCTTCTTTCCTTTTACCTTTATCTTCCTCATGCATCCATGCCATATCAACAAGCCTTTCAAAAGTTGCTCCCGTCGGAATATGGGACATAGCTAACCCATGAAGGGGTTCATTCAATCCTCTAGCAAACCGTAAAGCTTTCTTATGCAAGGTATCTACTAGCTCCAACCCAAACCTCGCCAGTTGGTTGAATTTGTTTATATTCTTTGACAGTCATGCTTCCTTGCTTGAATGCCAGAAATCTTCCCATTTGCAAGCTTTTCTCAGCTTCAAAAAGAAACTTCATTTCAAACCATTGTAGAAAATCATCCCAAGTCTCCACTGGACGCCCTGCTTGCATCACTTCCGACCAGAACGAAGCCTCGTCTTTCAGCGGCCAAGCTGCTAACTAAATCTTCCTACGATCGTCAACTACGAAAATTCCAAACAAATCCTCCGTCTCTTTAAGCCAATCCTTGCCTCTATGAAAGTCTCGGTTTCTCGGAATGGCCTTCCAGCCATAGCACATAAATCTTTGCAGATCTTAGAGAAATTATCTGCTCGCGGAGGAGGAGGAGGAAAAATGGGTGCAGCTGGGGGAGGAACGTCTGCTTGACCACGGGTAGGCGCCGTGGCCTCTAGATACCTATGGAACTAGCCTGGTATCATAATGCCCTCAGGAACATTAGGTTCCCCAGACATGCTGAAAAGAAAGGAAAAAGTGATTCAAACAGAGAATCGAAAGATATTACATATGGCTTTGGGGAATATGCTTATCAAATCATACTTTTCTTTTGAAAATGCTTTCTTTTAAAACCTTTTTGGAAACAATTTTCAAAATCTTTTATCCGTTCTAGTAACCTTTAGCTCTGATACCAAGCGTGACACCCCACGTCCGTTAATGTCACCCGTTAAGAGAATGCATTAAGTTTCGTGAAGCGTTATAGGTAAACAGAAACAGAAGCACTACAAGATAGATATAAAATAGCAGCGGAATTTAAAATTTTTATTAAGCATAAAACATTGTGGTTCAAAACATAGTTACATCATAAGTATGAAATGCATAAAACCAATTACATCAATTTTAAACTTCTGTCTTGTACTAAAATCATCAGAGCATAATAAACATGATAATAGCATAATCGCAAAAAGCATAGACATAGTAGAAAAGGTACGAAATCAAGCAATACATCTAAGCAGCCCCAAGCAAGAAAGAAGAATCCTGATCAAGCTTTAGTATTCCCAGCCTGAGAACCTGAGAGGGGGGGATGGTAGAGAAAGAAGAGGAAACAAAATAGTTAGACATAAAGTCTGGCGAGTCCAGTTACTTTTAGCATATAAATAAGTAAAAGCATTATGACAGACATATAAACTGGAGAGATAGATAACAAGATATAAGGCAGGTATAACAAGGTAACAGGATAGGATAAGTAGCGCTTCCCTAACACTTTTCTTTCTCTGCACCAATACTAGTATCATACGAACAAGATGATGATCCCCAACAAGATGGTAGACTTAGGCGTACTTCTAGTGAGAGGTTTAACCCCATACAACAACAGGCAGCCCAACTGAACATACCGGAGTTACCCCAAAGGATAATAAAGGGCTCCTAAACATACCAGAGTTACCCCAAAGGATAATAACGGGCTCATAAACATACCGGAGTCTAGATGTACCATAACTACTACCCCAATCGTTCGGCTTCCTACTCCATAGATACCCTATGCTGTCCCCACAACAGGACGTATCACTCCCTAAAGTGGAAACCCTTTATTTTCAGGATGTGCACAACCATATCTATAGGTGTCACGACGTCTTAGCCTCCCTTGTCCGGACCCATGCACGCACATGACCCCGTTAGAATGCACTGCCCACACCATCCTCCACTTTTGGACCTCTTATAATCAGCCCAATAAGCGTGCCCCGACTCCGACCTAGTTCAGAGTACTCGTTTGATACCTATATATGGGTTACTGACTGAAATGGGTCCCACACACAAGACGGTATAAGCTTCCCCCTAGGCTTGTATCCCCACTACTAGGATTTCCTCAGGTTATGCCCCCACCAGAGTAACAAAATTGCATAACCCCAACTGGTTAAGTTTGTAGGCCTATATATATAAATATTACCCACCACCCCAAGATATACTTAACCCTCCTACTGTTTTAAGCAAGTTTACTGAACCCCTACTCAAGTTGACATGTTCATGTAATCCATATGGATTCAACCAGGTTGAGTATTCAAGTTCATTACCATTCATTCATTTATGGTTATAATGCGCTAGACCTCCCACATTAAGCCTACAACATATGGATGGTGGATATACCGGTCGGGTCCGGGCAGACTTCTTCCATAAGCCGGACTTAACCTCGTGCCTTAGCATGCCACATGTTTATGAACTTAGACCCCTCACATTAGATTCACTACTTGTGGTCACTGGATACGCCGGTCTGGTCCGGGTAGACTTCTACCACAAGTGTAATCTAACCTCGTGTCTAAGCGCGGTTACACTTTATAATTTCTGCAATTCTAGGCATTTTCCTTCTTTAACAATTATCCCTATTTCATTATAGGTTTTCATGCCCCTTTTCTAAGCCATATTCATCATGTACAATATGTCCCAAATTAAGATCTAAATCACAATTTGATTTATGCCCAAATCCATATTCATGTATTTACTTCAAGTTATGCCCAAATTTCCCAACACAAATTATGCCCCAATCTTAACGTTTTCCCCTCGTTCCAATTTCACACGTTTGCATATTTCAGCGGTATGCCTATGCCTGAAGGTAGCCTGGCTATAAAATAAAAAGGGAAACGAAGAAGGAAGAGAACATAAATGAACATAATAACAAGATTGACATACAATGGTAGGAATAGGCATAGCAACTAATAAACATATAGTGACAAAATTGGGTATCATGACAAGATATGCATATAGGAACAGATCTGATGAACATGTGATAATAGTACTGATTAGGCATAGTGTCATGATCATAAACAGGCATGATGATATCTAATCAGTGAATTAGATATACAAATAATGATAGATTTGACATAATAAATATACATAGGCTTAGATCCAATTCATAGTCATGTCAAAATAACTTAGATACACAGGTTATGGCAGATCTGATATGATTCAGTTAGTCACAGGCTTAGATCCAATTCATAAACATGTTAAGATTATCTTTTAAGTATCAATATCTAAAAATAACGTAGACTCACTGTAATTGGATCTAAGAAACAGAAGAATAATTGCAGATGAAGAAGCACAGATCCCTGAATTTGTCTAACTCTTCTTATAGAAGAAGAATAGGCTATTTTAGTCTAGGCAGAGGCATAATCTAGATCTCCATTGTTTTTGAATGAATAAAACAATGAGAATGGGGTCTTATTTATAGCCTAGGGTTCACGAATTTGGTCAGAAAACAAGTCCACATACACAGAAATGCACTTCGCCCAGATCTTGGGGGGGGGGGTGTCGACACCCCTAGGATATGTCGACCCCCAACGGGTTCATTTCCCTCCCAGACTTTCCACTTCTGATTTTGAAATTATCTAAACGGTTTTGACTTGTTATGTATATACATTTATATATTATGCATATACAAACTTCAAACCTTAATATCTTCTTCATACGGTGTCCATTTTACGCAATCTTGGTGTCTATCTTAAGCAGAATTCCGAGACGAACACAAAGGCAAGTACATTTTACTTAATTCTAAATATTTAACTAAGTATTACTTAGTTTATCATCTTAATGTTATAAAATTATGGGGTGTTACAAATGATATAGCGGAACTCCAACTCTAGCTTGAATTCTAACTCAGAAGCGCTCTGAATCTTGCTCCCGGGATTTATAACTGTAAAACCAAGCCACTAGCTGTCCGTATGGAAAATTAGTGGGCACCCAGAGTTTAAGAAGGAAAAATAAACTCCAGGTCAGTCATTGGACTGGTTTGAGAACATAAAACCGTTATTTTTTTAGGGTTTATTTTAAAGCTGGGTAATTCACTGGACCACACCACTAATTGGAACGGGTTTGCTCCATGTGAATACCCATGCATCTAAATTCTCAATGATTTTTGGAAAATGAAACTATCATAAGCTCGTCCCACATCAAGTCATGCAAGCGCACACCAAATGGGTGAGGTTCGCCTTATGATAACCAAAAATGCCTTCATACGTGCAAATCCTCTTTCATATTATTATTAGTGCATAGTGTAGAAAACAATTTTGGACATAAATGTATCAATCTTAGACGGCATAGCACCTCATCCTGCTATGTCGCTATAGGTATACAAATAAAACCATAGGGTCTCGTATTGGAGATTCGGGTTTCCAACTTGATTATTCCTTGCACGAAAGATCAATCAGGAACACAAGCAAAGTGTACCATGGTTTTTCATCTAGACTCAGACACTAACTACAAATCGAAAGGTAAGTCAACGGTTTTCATCCAGACTTGGACACCAAATATACCCAATTCCCCCAAGTTCACAAGTGGTACCACTGCCGCAGATATTCACAAAAAAATGTATATGTATCCAACCTAACCTCCATTTTCTCATCATCCGAGCTGTGAGGTTTGTCGATGTCACAGTATACACAAAGCTACGCTTCAATAAGCTATACTTTGATCATCACTAGCTTATTTCATAACTCGAGTATGCCACATTGTCAATTCACAACATATCACTGATTTCTATCTGTACACAACCTCTAAGCACATAAAACTTAGAGATAGAAATAATTTATTGCCACAAATCCGATATATATTGATAGAGATCAGTGTTACGCAGTCAATTACAATGTCAGACACACAATCCATACTAGTCCATTCTGGGTCTGAGCGGAACAAAATCCTCAAATATATTCAAACAACATGCCACTTATAACCTCGCAACAGGTGTGCGACCTGATTCGAGACATCAGCAATTAGTCTAAATACTACAAAGATCTCCGGTCTTCATCTATCATTTCCAAGTCTTCAATTAGTTTCACAGCATCGTATTACTACTTGGAATGGTTTTCGGACTTAAATCTGATCCCGGTCTTTCCAAGTAATAAGCGTACTTTAAAGCAAAGCTATGGACTATACCGGTTTCAATCCAAAATCTCCTTCCTAATTGTTACCAATTGAATTTAAGATAAGGTTGGATTCATTACAAATTCCATAAATCTCATTAAAATCTCATTTCTTCTTTAAAATCCAATGTTCGTTTACCAACCATAAATTTTGGAACATAATTTCTTTTATTCGTTGTTTCCATAAGTCACCAAATCTGAAATTTGGACTTAAAGTTCATACAAAAGTCGTTATCACTTTACAACCTTCTAAAATATTTCAGAAACCTTTTTTATATAGTTTAAAAGATAGTTCTTGATTCATACATTTCAAAACCAAATTATTCTAAGAAAATGGTAAACCGCTACTTAATTTCTTATTAAACCAAATAGGTTCAAAATCATTCAACTTCATATCTTTTCCTCAAATCATCGTAAATAAAGAAACATGATTTATCAAATTTTCCCTGAATCTTTAATAACTTAATAAATTCGATTAAGAATATCTGAGTTATACATGTGATATTCACTAAGGGCTGTGACGCTACTTAAATTCCAAAGTCTTCTAAATTCAAGTTGTTTAAATTAAAGTTTCAAATCAGATTTGAATTAACCGTCATGTTCGTCAAATCAGTTAGGGATAGCCAGGGAGAGCACGAAACTGTGTTTTCCAAATCCAAGCCTTAGACACTATCCTCTGTGTCATCTGAGACGATCTGTCATGAATTATGGGAAGACATTGTTGGAGAATGGAGTTTTGATGACAACAACTTTATTTCAATTATCATTGATTATAAAATATATATTAGCATCTCTATCTAGAATATATTGACATATATATATATATATATATGTAGGTTTTGTATACAGGACTTAAGTACTGAAGACTGTACAGTTTTAGAGTTTCAAGGGATTCAAAATTCAAGATAGATTCAAGACTCTTGAGTTATCAAGCTATCAAGATTTCAAGAAAAATATAGTAATAGAGTCTAGTTTATATGTAAGACTCTGAATAGCACTCCAGGTTCAAACTCTGTTTTTCAAATTATCTCTTTTCAAAATTAATTTCAAAACTATTTTCAATTTGATTTCAAACTTTTATCAAAATAATTTTTAATCTTCCAAGAATTTCAAACTTATGGTTTACAATATATTTTCTAATTTATAAGTATTCTTATTTTTATAGTTTTATTAAATATATTTTACTAAGTTTATATTTGACTATAATATTCTCTAACTTTTCATATAACCTTTTGTTTATACATATAGTTTATAAATATTTCTTTATAAATTCCTATATATATGTTTATAATTATAATATATATGTTTATAATTATAATATATATGTTTATAATTATATTACATATAATTTTCACATCACATATATATTAAGTATTTAATCATATGTTTAAATAATATTTCTTATGTTTTTATACTTGAAAAATAATGATTTAGCAAACAGGTTTGTTTCAGGAATTTCTAGGATTTAAATACTATAAAAATGAGTTAAAAATAAAAAATATGATTGATGTGTTGACATATACTTATTTTTATGTCGACATATAGCTATCAAAAATTTAAATTTGAAAGGGAGTGTCTTTTCACTATTTGTGACGATTCTGAGACGTTGCAACCTTTCACACACTATAAAAAGGGCTTGATTTCGAATTTTTAAATACTTCTTCTTCTCCACTTTCACTCACTTTCATTATGCCATTACTTCTTATCATTTTTATGATTCCTACACCAATACTCTGCTAAAATCAATTCTGTTTTCACTAATCTTCTTCTCTCTACACTCTCTACTCATTACCCTTTGAATCAAGTGCTATTAAAGAGTTGTAGGGTTGTTTGTAATAGTTTGGGTGGTGTAAAGGAATTGGTGGTATCCCTTTTAGCCTTGAAATCAAGGATGGGTAATCGGTGTAATCCCTTGTAGCGGTGAAATTAAGGACGGGTAATCGGTGGTATCCCTTGTAGCCGTGAAATCAAGGAGGGTTGTAATTGGATATTGATATAGTAATAAAACTCTACACAATCCAGCGTTACGTGGGACTGGACGTAGGAGCAATTCGAACTAGTATAAAATCTGGTGTGTTCTTTCCTTTTCTACATTTTTATTTCTGTTTATTTTGCATCTGTGTTTGATTCTGTGTCAGTGATTGTTTATGTGGTGTTTAATTCATATAGTTTATCACATATATTTTAGATTTTTTTTAAATTATCAAAAACACTATTCACCCCCTTCTAGTGTTTTTTCCTTAACGATCCATTCCGCAATCCCTAAAGAGAAGTCGTCAATATATATATATATATATATATATATATATATGTATGTATTTACACATTTCATAATGGTTTTAAAATTTTGTCCAGTCCTTTTCTGTTTAAAGTTTCATAATTGAAATCATATAGATAATTTCATTGGAATTTAATATAACATTGACAAATTCATTGATTGTTTTTAAAGCTTACAAATGGTCCCTTTTTCTTCTTTTATTCATAATTAAAGTTTCCATAACTTCAATTAAAACCGGGTTTCAAATTCCATTGGAAAAACAATATTAATAAATTTGAAAATTTGTAAATGGTCTTTAAAATAATGGAACCAAGCGTATTCAATAAAGTTACATACTCAATCAATTTTTCATACTTAAATTTTTAAGCTTATGAATAACTACGGAACTAAACATTTATATAAAACCATTTTAATTTAAAATCAAATTTTTAGGTATATTTCAAAATCTCAACCTTAAGAGTCCAAAACAAATCTTAAGACATTCCCAGAATCATTTCGTTGTTATGGAAATTCGTTTCAATTATTCGTGATTTAGATTCAAATTATTTAAAATCTAAATTCAAGATTTAACTTTTAAATTTTATTTTATTAACTAATCGTTATCCACATAGAAAGGAGACTTAAATTAACTACCCATATATACCACAACTACAGTGTGTGGGTGATGCAAAAAAATAAATCTACATAAACACAAGTTCATCCATCAACATGGCAACAATCGAACAACTATAAATGGTGCGCAAGCGTTATGTTAAATAACTCTTAGTGTTTAGTGCTAAATTGCAAACATGCATCAACCATCACAATCACAATCACAACCATTCATAAGTAAACAATAGATCATTAACGAATCGACTAATTAAAATATCATTCTACTCATAATAATTATTTAAAAATAAATGTTCTCACTCAAATGCTCTTCAATTCTTCACTATCACAACCTTGTATCCGCCGCGATCTGGCTTACGAATAATCATGTACACTTCGTTCACACTTCAGGTACTACTTTCCTCCTAGCTACTCAAACGGTACGTATATATTTCTATATACTTTCAGCACCACACCATACTTATACTTCTCCTCAGCGCATGCGACCAAGGCCAAAGATGCTCGACTGGACTGAGAAGGGGAACCGGTAGAACTGGTGTTTGGTGGAGCTACGGTCACGCTTACATGGTTTGCGATGGAGAGATAGAAGGTGGTGGAACTCTCGGTGTGGGGTGCAAGGAAGCTGCGGTTGTCTTTTGAGGAGGCAAAAGGATGTGGATTACGGATGAGGATGGGATTAGGCCAGAACGGAGATGGGTGACGGGAGGGGTGTCCTAGTTGTTGACGTAGACAAGAGGAGAGAGGGTAAATATGGCAGAGGAGATTTTACATGTTGTTATTCCAATGGAAAGCATAGGTAGATGGATAGGAAGAGAGGATGGGCTACGCGAAGAAGAGCAGCGAGATCGGGAAGGGTGTTGGTGAGGTGCTGCAGCGGTTGGGGTGTTGACAGTTGGAAGTGTTGGCTGGTGGATACGGTGGAGCTGGAGGGGGGAAAGTCGTGAGTAGTTTATTAAGCATAGAGAAATGTGAGTATGGTTTTAAGAAGGAACATCAGACTATTTGGAGGGGAAAGAAAGAACGGGGTCACGGTTGAGGCGTCAGGTGGTGCGAAAGAAGTGGTGGTGATACATGCAGGCGCGGGCGGTGGAGGAAGAAAGAGGAAGTTGGACGTGTTAAGGGGAAAAACGCTGCGGCGGCTATTTTTAGGAGGCCGCATGGACTGTTAAGGGGAGGAAAGGCAGTGGCTCAGGGAGGTTGCCACTTGATGGCTGACGAAGTTATCTGACGAGATGGAAAGGTGGTGGGTGTTCCAGCGTGACGGTGGAGCTACTGGAGCGGGCGATAAGGTGATGACAGTCACGGTTTTAAGTTTTGTACTTTTTAAAAATGTTACGGCGGAAGACTGAGTAGTTGATGCATAGAAATTTTTCAATGCGGAGGAAGAAAATTTTGGGTGGATAGAGAGAAGGCTACGCACCCTATTTTATAATACAACGAAAGGAGACTACCAACTGAAAGGAAACAACACGTGGTACACAAACAAAGAAGCTTGGACAGGTGATAAAATAAACAATGAAGCATAGACAAGTGGCAAATATTTCCAGCACAAAATATTTAGGTGTTCAAACCAAATTTTAAGGTGATATTCTCAGATATTGTTTGATCTAAACGTTGGGCTGAATGGAAAAGTGGTTTGAACGAAGTGTACAACTATGTTACTTATAATTAAATTTCAGCAAACCTCAAGTATTATTTTGAATGAATGTTTGGGCTGAATGAGGGAACATGTTGAATGAATGGTGCAAGCGAACGGTAGGCTAAACACGAACTGCCAAACAACATTGCTTGTTTTAAATTTCAACAACTTATCAAATGATTAAATTAAATTATCTTGAACGCAATAATTCATATTTCATTACACAATTCATTTCTTTGTTTCGCTACATTAACTGTATTACAAATAGTATGGTTCCGAAATATATTTAGACTTAGCATTTTATTTGAAACAAAATTAATCACTATTAATATTGAAACTTCAACTTATATTTTTGGAATTTAATTTTCCAATGGCAAATTTTTTTCTCTAAATTAAATTAAAATTTTATAACTCGAAGTTAAATTTCGGAGTATACATACAACTTGACGTTGACAAATAAAGTAAAACCGATTTTTATTAGCAAAGCTTTCGTATAAAATTTAAATTACGAAATAGTTTAATAGCGGTAACAATCCAAATATTAGATAACAGAGGAATCGTAACTTTAAAGTTCAAGTCGGTTAGAAATGCAAATCTCGTTTATGTGACAAACGTTTATTCATGAAACGGTTCACACATTTTGTTCAAAAATAGACAAAATTCCAAATATAAATATATATTTAAGTTAAATCTTAATTTAATTTATGTTTTAATCATCAAAATTTCTAGGTCGTTGCAATCTCCCCCACTTAAAGCTTTTCATCCTCGAAAAGGAGAGGTTGCAAAAAAAATTCTTAAGTAAAAATAAATCTTATTTATAAAATTTATTAAGACCAACATATAAATAAAGCTTACAAAAATCTTTATTATTTGTAAACTAATTTAATCAATTCAAGGGTTCCACAATATACTCAACAAAATTTATCATACATCTAAATTGATAAAACTTCTTATATTAGGACTAATATCTGAGCAAATCTTAAATCATTATATAAAATGAAATATGGAAATTTGCTATATAAGGTAAAGGAAGCTATATTCATCGTATAGAAAAATCTAAGTTAAATAGTTTAAAATGGTAAGTTACTTTGAAGTATGTAGTTTTGATTAAAGTATAAAATTCAAAGAGTTTATTATAAGATAGCTTTAGAAGTTACAATGGATGGTTAAATATAAGTTGTTTAACAAACTTGATATAAAATAGATAATACAATATAATAGCAACTAATATAGGTAAGAGGACTTGAAATAAATAAATCATAAGTACAAATGCAAAATATAGTAGTTTAATGAAGTGATGATTAAATTAGATAAGTTAAATTAAAGTGTTATATAAATTACCATATTTCAAAACATTTAAAATGATTTCTCCGAACTTAGAATCCCGTTTTTATTCCAAATCATTGAAATACTACATATTTCCTTTATAGAGAATCATGCTTCACTTCGGGATTTCAAAACTAAATTTGCCTTTAAAATTACAAACATTTTATAATGAATTAGAATCAATCAATATATTATTTGTTCAAGAAGTTCTTCGTCATGACGGGCTACTAAGTATCACCCCTCGCACGCAATCCAATCCAACCTCAGTTTAGTTATGGGTTACTCGAACAACCAAATCATTTTATATCCCTAAACTTGTAAATCATTTCGAAACTATAATTTACAAATATTTTAACCATAATTTTGATGTTTCCGAATATTTCAAAATATCAGGATTCAAGTCGTCGAAATTCCATTTTATTTATAAACTATTTTTATAAACCGTTTATCCTATCATTTTTGTTCACTAATCAAACGACATTTTTGGTGCAACTTATGTTTTTGTATTGTCGAAATTGGTACTTCAAATTTTCAAATTATCATATCAAATTTCGATTTACTTCGATATTCTTCCGCACAATTAGACATAAGTTGATTGATTTATATTACCATTTATTTTTTCAATAGTTGGAATTCAAATACGATTTCTTTAATAGGCTTTCAAAATGGAATCTTATACAATTCCAAGCCTTTCTATATTGTTTCCCAATAAATTCTATATTCTTATAATATTTTGAAAATTTTGATTTCATATTTAAAAGACATATTTATGTAATCGCATAACCCTTTTCCTTCTAAAACCATTTGAAATTCAAAATATACGAATTTTATTCATTCTCATCTCAATATCAAATCTTGTTTAACCCGTCAAATGAAATCTCTTGAACCATTTCCCTTTAATTTACCATCACGCTTCCGCTACGCTACTCCGACTTAGAGTATATGTGTTTCAATTCCTTTGAATTAGGATATGAACTTTTAGTTTATAATTTGACAAATTAAATTTAGAGAAATAAATCAACAACCAAGGTTTCAATATTCATACATTCATTCTTAACTCTTTATACATTGATTCTTAATACATTCATTTCTTAACCTTGTACTACTCTTAGATTTAATCCTACGGATTGAAATTTTTTCTTTCTTGCACTACTTTCGATGAAGACGGTGCTTCTCCCGATGGCTTTTCACCCTTCTTTAATGGACAGTCTCGAACTAAATGCCCTTCCTTTCTACATCGACGACACTTCCTTTCCGTTGCACGGTCCTTGATTTCTTTCTTCCTCTTGGGGCATTTATTCATAAAATGTCCAGTTCTTTTACACTTGAAACAACGTATATCTTTCCAAATAACTTTCTTCTTCTTATTATTTGGGCAGAAAGTGGCATAATGACCATTTCTAAAACATCTATAACACCAGATATCCTTAAATTTCCTAAATTTCTCGGGTCTCTTCCTCTTCCTTTCGAGCCAGGGTTCTTTTTGCTTGCTTCTGCGTCATCCAAAATTCAACCCTTGATATCCCAAATTACATTTTGCTTTAAGTGACCATTTAAAATTTTATCCTAAGGGTTATACTATTTTTCTATTTTATCAACTAGCTTATTTATAATTAATCGCATTGTACCATTTATTTCAAGTACTTGTTATTTACCATATTCAAGAGTCCCAAGTCTCTCTAAGTATTTTAAGCTATTTGATTTCACCCTTTTTTCTGGTTTTGATCTTCCAAATTTTATTTTAACTTATAATATTTTCATTTTCTTATAACAATGATGATGTCACTCACCTAAAATTTATATCAATTTATCAAATCATTTATCAAGATTTATTAAAATACTTAGCTAGATGATTTTAAGTATTCCTCGATGTTTAAATTGGAATTATATAGTCATCTCACTTTCGATACTCGAAAATAAATAACGATGATGCTGCAGTCATCAACAGAATCATCCCCAAGCGACTAGAGTGTGATTCTATATCTATCTAGTACATACAAGATTTCGTATATACGCCGGCCACGCATGTATTCGAAACCTTCATATACTAATAGTCCAATCGTGACGTCGAGTAAAATACTCAAAAATTCTTATTAAAAGTTGTATTTCAGAATAATTATATTTTCCAAAACAACTTAGTTTCAAAATAATTTGGAGTTTCAAAAGACGCTATCTCAATAAAATATTCCAGAATCTCATTCTAAAGTATTCCTTACCCTACCTTTAGTGGGATATTATAACTCTGATGAGTTATATCCTTTATTCAAATATGGCGTACCCTGTAGCTTTGTATAACCAAAGCTCGGATACCACAATTGTAACGACCATCTTTTTGCCCGGTTCTTGCCAATAATTAAACCAACTTAAACCATTCATAAAGACGGGTTGTTATGGGTACTAACATATATTGAACAAAATAACAGAACTTTTCATAGAATAATACAATATTACATCAGAATTAAATGGAATATCAGAGTTACAACGGATTATATAGCGAAAGGGAAATATACTCTCAGTGGAAGAAGCAACATGATATAGCGGAACTCCAACTCAAGCTCGAAATCTAACTCAGGAGCGCTCCGAATCTTGCTCAAGGATCTATAACTAAGCTAAACTACTAGCTACCCATGTGGAAAATTAGCGGGCACCCATAGTTTAGGAAGGAACAATAAACTCCAGGTCAATCATGAGACTAGTGTAAGAACATAAAACCGTTGTTTTTTTAGGGTTTATTTTAAAGTTGAGAAATTCACCGGACCACGCCGCTAACACGGAATAGGTTTACTCCATGTGAATGCCCGTGCAAACAAATTCGCAATGACTTTTGGTAAATGAAGCTATCATAAGCTTGTCCCACATCACACAATGTAAGCGCACACAAAATAGGTGAGGTTTGCCTTATGATAACCAAAAGTGCCTTCACACGTGAAAATCCTCTTCCATATTATTATCAGTGCATAGTGTAGAAAATAATTTCGAAAATAAATGTATCAATCTTAGACGGCATAGTACCCCATTCTACTATGTCGCCACAGGTATACAAATAAAACCATGGGGTCGTGTATTGGAGATTTGGGTTTCCAACATGACGATTCCTGGCACGAAAGATCAATCAAGAAAACAACAAAGTGTACCACCGTTTTGATAGTAAAATTCGATCATATCGGGTTTTACTTTGTATTTTAACAACTTAAAATAGGATCTTAGCAAGAAAAAATAAACCAAAACTTATATGAATTGGGATTAAAACTTTTATACCTGATGTATTGATTCTAGATGAAATCCTAATCGATGAAGGTTGAAGCATCAATTCGTATAGCACGTCAATCGCCGGCCTCTATTGGTTATCCACACGAACGCTTCTCTTTTCGATCAAAATCGAAGAAGAAAGAGGAATTTGGGTGCTAGCCGCCATATCCAAGGGTATCGTGTAAAAGGTAAAGTTAGGGTTTTCTTTTATTTGATCTGTCTGATCCAATCAAATGACGGCTCCACTCTATCTTATAAAGGGAATAGTCAAAACCCTTATAAAATCAAGTATGCTCCATTTATTAAGGAATCACTTGTATACCTTTTCAATACAATATAAAATATCAACAAATTTGATAATTTATTTACCCGATATATGTTCTTCCTTTATAACGTTCTAAGTGTGTGACCCGATAGGTTATTATAACGTTGGCAACAATTTAAATCGTGTTTAAACTGTAAACAGTGAGCGGCATCTAGCAATACATCACTGCTACCCAAGTTATAATAAGATCAATGATTCGATACTTCCTTCTGTGACCAGTGTATCAATGTAATATAGTCCTTTTAACCAACATATCCAGGATTAAACTAGAGGCATGGATCGTATCATCCTCGTTATAATTCAATCCGTTTTTCTTGATCGATGAGTAGACTGTTTAAAACAAATCAGTATTTGAGCACGGCCATGCATTTCACAGTCTCACTCAATTAAGAGGCCTATGGATATCACTACGAATATATCGTAGGGTTAAATTCCATCTAAATCATTCATAATTTTCATTCGATTCAAGATGTATCCAATAATCACCGTTATCGTTACTCTGTTACGAAATAACTTTAGATGATATCAAAACACAAATATTCTCGAATAAAATTATAATGATTTCAGGTCTGAGGACCATTACATCACTGTCACTATGAGAATAACTTATGATACTGTTAATTATATTCCATGGAGTTATCTCACGGTGGGTCAGCCCAATACGATATTCTCCAATACGTATTTATATTTTGACTTTAATATCACGTGTATTAATGATCAATGAGATGTGATCATCAGTCAACCAATATACTAGTCTCAACGCTTTATTGTTGTCCTATATAAACAATAAAACTCTACTAAGGACATTTAAGAATTATAATACTTATCATATTATATAATCTCAAGTTCAGTCTTACTCGAACTATATAATTCCGTATTATTATTCTAAGGACTTCAATTATATTATTATTTATATTACGCAGTAAATACAATATAATAGAATAATATTTTATTCCAAATAAAATAATAACATCAACAGTGTTATCAATCTCATCAAATGAATTGCCTCTAGGGCACAAACTCTAACAATCTCCCACTTGCACTAGAGTCAATCATTTATGTATCGTATACTTATGAAACTAGTGTGACTATTAAACTTCTGTTGCGACAGAGTTTAATTCTGTAGGTCTGCAACATTACAACTTTTGTAACTTTGCGGATATGTTTATTTCTTCTGTAAACAATTTCACATAAGAATTATATTTCTTAAAATATATGTTTGGATTAACGATGAGTTTAATGTTTTAGGCCTGAGCAACAGCCATATTGTTATCGCAATGTATATCATTCGATCAACAATGAATTAAGTTCAATCATGAACTTCTTAATCCAAACATTTTATTTCTTAGAATCAGTATTTTTTCTTTAATTTTAAACTAACATAATTTACAATAATCATTGTGTCATCAAATAACATTAGAGTTATTGCGTCACTCCCACTCAATTTCTTGTGTAAACAAGATTTAATGGTATCTTGTGGTTTTCGATATATCTCGAATTCTATTTTATTCCCATCGGTATCTTAGAGATTGACTCTCCTTCACAAGGATACCAAATCAAGTAATAAACATTTTATTTTCAGAGAATTTTATCCACAAAATAGTTATCTGATTTGGGTCCGATCTTATCAGAGGAATGACGTTGAACAAACGCCTTACATTCCAAATCTTCGTATTAGACACACTAGGACATTTCCTAGTTCATATCTTATATGGCGTCTTCAAATCGTTTTAGTGAGATTTAATATAATTGTTCTAAATTTAACTTATAGGAAGATCTATATGACTTATCATTAATCGTACTATATCTTATAAGGTTCGATATCTCCGTTCAGACATACCATTCTAATATGATGTTCTAGGTGGAGTGAGTTGTGAAACAATTTCAAACTCATTTTGATAGTCATTATATACTTGGCTTAAATTTTCTCTTTTCGATCTATTCGAAGAGTTTTTATTTTCTATTTAAAATTGGTTTCTAACTTCATTTTCAATTCTTTGACCTTTTCAAAGGATTCTCATATGTGTTTCATAAGATACACATATCTGTATCTACTGACATCATCAGTGAATATAATGAAGTAATAAACCTGCCTCTAGCTTATGTATTCATTGCTCCGTGTACATCATTATGTATGAGACCCAATACTTATCGCTCATTCACTGTGTCAAGTGAAAGGTGATTCAGTTATTTTTATTAATAAATAAGATCAGCATTTTTCATGTGATTCAGAATCAAATGATTTTAAAATTCCATCATTATGGAGTTTTGATATACTTTCTTGTTTACTATGCTAACTGGTAATACTAAAGGTACATTGGATTTAAATCACTAAATTTAATCCATTCATTGTTAATGTCAAGTACATTATAGTTAAGGATTTACAAATATCATTAACTGTTTGTGAAATTCCATACGATATTTCATTTAAATAAAATGAATAACAATTATCCTTTATTATAAATGAAATTCAAACTTGTCTGAACAAGATATATTATAACATTTATTTTAAGTGGAATTTCATAATAACAATTATTTTATTAAGCCAGTAAACACAACAAGAATCAACTTTCTATGGATAATCCAGCAACTTTTGTTTCATTTCCATTCGTAAGTCCACTTGTCATTTTATCAGATTTCTACTTATTCTGTAATTTCTTTAAATCAACATACATTTATGTGATTTATGTCCAGTATCTAATACTAGGAATGTATAAGTAGATTATTATAACATTTATATCTTATTCAGTTGAAGTCATACTTCGACGTTGGTTTTAGATCCACTATATTTGTTAGAACAATTACGTTTTAATTTATTTGAGGACAATCCTCAAATTTCAATATTAGTCAAGAAATTTGTTTAATTCAATTTATCCTTCTCAAGAACAAATTTAAATTATCGCAGTTATCTGTTATTTAATATCTACTGTGGATAATAAATATTAACTGATTCTATTATATTTATTTAATATAAATACAAAATATTGACAATCAAACTTTATATTTATATTAATGTATAATTTAAATTAAAATATGCTCCCACTCAAATTAACATCCCTCTGTTTATGTATGTAAATCACTATATATATAATGGTGTTCCAAGATCCATATCTAGTCATGCCTTGACCCAGCTTTGGCTAAACTCAAAACACAACCTTTTAGGTAGACATCTTATGTCAATTATATTATCTATATAACTCTTGGATCGCATGTTGAACATTTTGTTCAACATTATTCATTTGCTCAAAATGTAAAATAATTCATGCTTTTGTCTCTAAGGTCATAATCGTATTATGCAGCCTAGTTAAGTCAGACCCAATAATAGGTTGGAGCACCACATTTTACTCCATCGCATATAACCAAAATAAAAGGTGCACAACGCTTTGGCGTTAGTTACAACCATTGATCTTGGACAGTGATGAGTATATTATTGGAAGACGTCACCATGACTTAATATAACAAAATAATTTGCTTTAAAGGGAATTTTAAAATTCGTAGTGGTGAACGATATCAGTTTTATTTACATATATCAAATATATGTATTTTATATTCGTAATATAATTTGTTTTGGATTAAAATATATTAAATACATATGAATACGACACTCGTGAATTCAACGTTATTTAATAAACATGTCAACCATCTTGTGAACATTTCAATATCTTACCGGTCATATAACGTTTTATGTTCCAGTCCATGCATCATATACAACGATTAAACGGAAATGAATTCAAACCTTTATACAAAATAGCCCTTTCCCCTTTGGGCATATGAACAGATTTTAAGGATCATAAAATATATGTATATATATTTCAAATGTAAGAGTACTGCATCTATTTCCTTCAATAGTATACATAGTGAGAATTAATTCATATAACCGCATAAACTCAAATAAACATTTATACAATTCTTTAGAAATGTCATATATATCAACATATATTCATTTCCTAAATACATGTTTAAAGTTGCAACATTTGCTTGAGATATTACAAAACTGTTTTGAATTAAAGCATTGCATAGATTATTGGTAACATAGACCAAGAAATATACATAGTCAGATCATTTGAGTGTATGTTCATTTGAATTACATAATAAGGTCATAACACAACATTCATCTATACAATCAAATGGTCATTCACAGTCCTATATCTTTCAGCCTTAGTTAATAATACAGACACACTGCAAAATCAAAATTAAAATCACACTTGCTGCTTGCATCTTGCTTCAGTAATAGCCAAGGGTACTGCATCATCTTCGCCATCCATATGACCATACTGGTTCAGTCACACTGATCCACCCCTTAGGCATATTCTGCATATATATATATATATCCACATATGTTTAATTTCAGATCGACATCTATTTGAAATTAACAGTGCATCATTCATGCTTTATATACATATATATATATATATATCAAATATGTATATGTATATGATTACTGTTTAAATTCAACTGCATATGTATATATATATCATTATATATATATATATATAAGTGAACAATATTAACAAATGTCTTATACTGGTGAACAAATGCATTCATCACATTTTCAGGAATCTATATCCTTTAATAAATAAATTGTGTAAACCCATTTCTGCATCTTTATGCAAAAAAAAAAAAAATTTGTCACATTAAACATATATCCAGATTGAAAGTCAATCTGTATAATTCACGTAATTATCGACATATATCTAATATATGTATATATTCATAATGGTTTCAAAACCATCTATTCTGATCCAAACATAACTGTGGATATCATAACGAGTGTGAGCACTATTTGCTCTTTTCTGATGTTAATCAAAAGGTATACTGATAGCACAGATTTAAACATTAGCACGAATAGTATCATATATTGATTGAGTTGAAAATTTTGGTCCATAACATTACGTATGCAAATTGCATATCAAAATATATGTATGACCATAGCAGTTTTATCTATTAAGACTTGTGACGGTATTATACACTTTGTTTATAGATCAACATCATCGAAGCAAGTATGTTTAAGCATCAGGAAATATCAAAGAATGAATTGAGGATTTTGTAATACATCTATTATAGATAAAATATGGCACTAAATCCTCTGTTAAATCATATTGCAAAAGGTTTTAAAATCAGATTATAGCATTCCCATATTTATCATTATAAAATTGGGATTAGCAGATTCCATCTATATATATATATGCCAATGTATATTTAATGGAATGATTAAATAACAAAACATTTATTATAATCTGATCTTGTTCTGGGTTATTATCTATACAGTGAGATATTAACACCAATATAACTAACATGAATCTCTAATTCAGGTTGTGCAATCCCATTGACCACATTTGATCAGTATTCAAAATACAATCATATGACCTGTTTTATGAAAACACTGTCTAAACAGTTTTTATATAAATGATTTATTAAATCAAATATAATTGGAATTATTAATTACTGTTAAGCAAACAAAAAATTAACATTTGAAAATGTAAACAGGGCATGACTTGGTCAAGTACCAAATCAAACAAATTTTGAATTCATACCCAGGTTTTTTTTTTAAAAAAAAAATCTTAACAAATTACCATAATTTTGATTTCATTAAATCAAAATTTTAATTTGAAACAGTCTTTCTGTTTTAACAATTAGTAAACTAATTTTGAATCAAAAATTATGTAATAAAGTCAGGTCATTACTCTAATCTATCAAACATTTTGATATCCTCTCTCACAGGAATTAATTGTTTAACTCTGAATTTTAATTGTATTCACTCAGAGGTGAATACATTAAATCAGATTTCCAGAGTTCAGGTTATCATTGTAACAGATAAAACTGGAAACATTTTAGAATCAATATCATATATTAATTCCCAATTTCAATACAAATTTTAACCTCAGTGAAACAATTTCATAATAATAAATGAATTTATACTAAATTCTAATATCAGGGCATACTGAGATTAAGATAGGGATTAAGATTATTTATATATATCATAATATATGTATGGTGACCTGAAATTATCATTTATTCATGATCAATATCATGATGATTCAAAAGCAAAATGTAATCGGACTGTGAATCTTTTATACAATTATTTTCATCAACAATCAATATTGTTGCCTTGTGATTAATATCATAACAGGTTTAAGTATAACTATTGTGATTTAACATTTAAATCAACAAAAGTTAAAACTGATTAATTAACTCTATCTGACAATTAAATTTGTCAAGTCAGAATTCAATGTCGCAGATTTTGGATATATGTAAAAGGAATAAGTACATCACATATACATATAATATTAAAATATATCCAATATACTAGATAAAGCATACAAGGTCAGTTGTTTAAACAAGATATAAATGTATATCATACCATTCAATATGATAAATAGGATCCGAGCTTTGTTTAAAATTAATATCATATATTAATTTATAATTCACCTCAGATTTATAGTAATATCAAAACTGGATATAAATTGTAGAATACCAGAATTTTAAACATGGGATGGTTTAAACCTTTTAAACCATAATAAGACAATCAATTTTAATCTAGTGATCTAAATATAGTATACACTCATAAATATATATATATACACTATATATATACATATATACATATATATGTCTATATTTATATAAAATATACAAAATCAACGATTGATCAACCCTTATTTATGAAATCAGCATCCTTAACGACTTGTTATTTTGATAGATCAAAACTGTTTTGATCTACCAGGAGGCTTCTTTGTTAAATTAATAAGGTAATAGTAATTTCAAATTTTGTTAAGATTAGAAATAACTATCATTAAATCCAGTTCGAAATATTAAATCAAATACAAAACTTTGTTAACAGTAACGCACATTTAAAGGCTTGTATCAAATACAGACTTTAATTTACAGTAAAACAATTTCATATTCAAAATCGAAATTAGCATGAAAACTTGAATTCATGTCTTTTAATGATTTCAATTTTGAATTCAGAAAACAGAGATTTCAAATACCTTTATACTCAGGAATCAATAAATTTCATAGGATTCAAAATTGAACTTGAAACATTTCAGATCTTACATGATGAACAAATTCATCTAAATCAGTATCTATATTACAGATCGGGTTTCGATTTGAACTATTCGCACAAAACCCTAATATCAATTCCGTGTAATACTGACTAATGAAATTGAAATTCAAACAAAGATGCAACCATGAATAAACCCAAAATCAAAGTTCAATATATAATTTCTCGCAATAACCTTGCTCTGATACCATTGATAGTAAAATTCGATCATATCGGGTTTTACTTTGTATTTTAACAACTTAAAATAGGATCTTAGCAAGAAAAAATAAACCAAAACTTATATGAATTGGGATTAAAACTTTTATACCTGATGTATTGATTCTAGATGAAATCCTAATCGATGAAGGTTGAAGCATCAGTTCGTATAGCACGTCAATCGCCGGCCTCTATTGGTTATCCACACGAACGCTTCTCTTTTCGATCAAAATCGAAGAAGAAAGAGGAATTTGGGTGCTAGCCGCCATATCCAAGGGTATCGTGTAAAAGGTAAAGTTAGGGTTTTCTTTTATTTGATCTGTCTGATCCAATCAAATGACGGCTCCACTCTATCTTATAAAGGGAATAGTCAAAACCCTTATAAAATCAAGTATGCTCCATTTATTAAGGAATCACTTGTATACCTTTTCAATACAATATAAAATATCAACAAATTTGATAATTTATTTACCCGATATATGTTCTTCCTTTATAACGTTCTAAGTGTGTGACCCGATAGGTTATTATAACGTTGGCAACAATTTAAATCGTGTTTAAACTGTAAACAGTGAGCGGCATCTAGCAATACATCACTGCTACCCAAGTTATAATAAGATCAATGATTCGATACTTCCTTCTGTGACCAGTGTATCAATGTAATATAGTCCTTTTAACCAACATATCCAGGATTAAACTAGAGGCATGGATCGTATCATCCTCGTTATAATTCAATCCGTTTTTCTTGATCGATGAGTAGACTGTTTAAAACAAATCAGTATTTGAGCACGGCCATGCATTTCACAGTCTCACTCAATTAAGAGGCCTATGGATATCACTACGAATATATCGTAGGGTTAAATTCCATCTAAATCATTCATAATTTTCATTCGATTCAAGATGTATCCAATAATCACCGTTATCGTTACTCTGTTACGAAATAACTTTAGATGATATCAAAACACAAATATTCTCGAATAAAATTATAATGATTTCAGGTCTGAGGACCATTACATCACTGTCACTATGAGAATAACTTATGATACTGTTAATTATATTCCATGGAGTTATCTCACGGTGGGTCAGCCCAATACGATATTCTCCAATACGTATTTATATTTTGACTTTAATATCACGTGTATTAATGATCAATGAGATGTGATCATCAGTCAACCAATATACTAGTCTCAACGCTTTATTGTTGTCCTATATAAACAATAAAACTCTACTAGGGACATTTAAGAATTATAATACTTATCATATTATATAATCTCAAGTTCAGTCTTACTCGAACTATATAATTCCGTATTATTATTCTAAGGACTTCAATTATATTATTATTTATATTACGCAGTAAATACAATATAATAGAATAATATTTTATTCCAAATAAAATAATAACATCAACAGTGTTATCAATCTCATCAAATGAATTGCCTCTAGGGCACAAACTCTAACACGTTTTTCATCCAGACTCGGACACCAACTACAAATCGCGAGGTAAGTCAACAGTTTTCGTTCAGACTCGGACACCGAACATACCCAATTCCCCTAAGTTCATAAGTGGTACCACTACCGTAGCTATTCACAAATCATGTATATGTATCCAACCTAACCGCCAGTTTCTCATCATCCAGGGTATGAGGTTTGTTGATGCCACGGTATACACAAAGCTACGCTTCAATAAGCCATGCTTTGATCATCACTAGCTTGTTTCATAACTCAAGCATGCCACATTGTCAATACACAACATATCACTGATTTGTATCCATACACAACCTTTAAGCACATAAAACTTAGAGACGGAAATAATTTATTGCCACAAATCCGATATATATTGATAGAGATCAGTGCTACGCAGTCAATTACAATGTCAGACACACAATCCATACAAGTCCATTCTGGGTCTGAACGAAACAAAATCCTCAAATATATTTAGACCTCATGCCACTTATAACTTCGTAACAGGTGTATGGCCTGATTTGAGACATCAAAAATCAATCTAAATACTACAAAGATCTTCGGTCTTCATCTTTCATTTTCGAGTCTTCAATTAGTTTCATAGCGTCGTATTATTACTTGGAATGGTTTTCGGACTTAAATTCGATCTTGGTCTTTCCAAGTAATAAGCGTACTTTAAAACAAAGCTATGAACTATACCGGTTTCAATCCAAAATCTTCTTCCCAATTGTTATCAATTAATTTTAAGATAAGGTTGGATTCATTAAAAATTGCGTAAATCTCATTATCATCTCATTTCTTCTTTAAAATCCACTATTCATTTACCAACCTTAAATTTTGGAACACAATTCCTTTTATTCGTTGTTTCCATAAATCACCAAATCTAAAATTTGGATTTAAAGTTCATACATAAATAGTTATCACTTTACAAGCTTTCAAAACATTTCAGAAACCTTTTTTTTATATAGTTTAAAAGATAGTTCTTGATTCATACATTTCAAAACCAAATTATTCCAAGAAAATGGTAATTCGCTACTTAATTGCTTATTAAACCAAATAGGTTCAAAATCATTCAAGGTCAAATCTTTCCCTCAAATCATCGTAAATAACAAAACATGATTTATCAAATTTTCCCTGAATCTTTAGTAACTTAATAAATCCGATTTAGAACATCCGAGTTATACAATTGATATTCACTAAGGGTAGTGATGTTAATTAAATTTCAAAATCTTCTAAATTCAACTAGTTTAAATTAAATTTTCAAATTAGATTTGAATTAACCGTCATGTTCGTCGGATCAATTAGGGGTAGCCAGGGAGAGCAGGAAATTGTATTTTCCAAACCCAAGTCTTAGACACTATCCACTCTGTCATCCGAGACGTTTTGGCATGTATTATTGGAAGAGATGTCGTCAATATATATATATACATATTTACGCATTTTGTAATGGTTTTAAATTTTTGTCCAATCCTTTTCTATTTAAAATTTCATAAATGAAATCGTATTCAAAATTTCATTGGAATTTAATATAACATTGCCAAATTCATTAATTATTTTGAAAACTTACATCTGTTTTCTTCTTTTATTCATAATTAAAGTTTCCATAACTTCAATTAAGACCGGGTTTCAAATTCCATTGGAAAAATAATATTAACAAATTTGAAAATTTGTAAATGGTCTTTAAAACAATGGAACCAAGCGTACTCAATACATACTCAAATCAATTTTTCATACTTAAATTTTAAGCTTATGAGTTGCTACGGAACTAAACATTTATATAAACCCTTTTAACTCAAAATAAATATTTAGGTAAATTTCAAACTCTCAACCTTAAGAGTCCATAACAAATCTTTAGAGATTCCCAAAATCATTTCCTCGTTATGGAAAATCATTTTAATTATTCGTGAGTTAGATTCAAATTATTTAAAATCTAAATTCAAGATTTAACTTTTATTTTATTAACCAATTGTTATCCACATAGGAAGGAGACTTAAATTGACTACCTATATATACCACAACTACAGTGTGTGGGTGATGCAACAAAATAAATCTACATAAACACAAGTTCATCCATCAACATGACAACAACCGAACAATTATAAATGGTGAGAAAGCATTACGTTAAATAACGCTTAGTGTTCAGTGCTAAATTGCAAACATGCATCAACCATCACAATCACAACCATTCATAAATAAACAATAAATCATTAACGGATCGACTAATTAAAATATCATTCTGCTCATAAAATAATTATTTAAAAATAAATGTTCTCACCCAAATGCTCTCCAATTCTTCACTATCACAACCTTGTATCCGCTGCGATCTAGCTTACGAATAATCACGTACACTTCGTTCACACTTCAGGTACTACGTATCCTCAACGCATGCGACCAAGGCCAAAGATGCTCAACTGGACTGAGAAGGGGAACTGGCAGAACTGGTGTTTGGTGGAGCTACGGTCGTGTTGACGTGGTTTGCGACGGAGAGAGAGAAGGTGGTGAAGCTCTCAGTGTGGGGTGCAAGGAAGCTGCGGTTGTCTTTTGAGGAGGGAAAGTAATGTGGATTATGACTGAGGATGGGGTTAGGACAGAGCGGGGATGGGTGATCTAGAGGAGAGTCCCAGTTGCTGACGTGGACAAGAGGAGAGAGGGTAAAGGTGGCAGAGGAGATTTTACGTGCTGTTATTTCAAGGAAAAGCTGAGGTAGATGGATAGAAAGAGAGGATGGGCTACGCGAAGAAGAGCAGCGAGATCGGGAAGGGTGTTGGTGAGGTGCTGCACCGGTGGGGGTGTTGACAGTTGGCAGTGGTGGCTAATGGACACGGTGGAGCTAGAAGCGAGGGAAGGCGTGAGTAGTTTTTTAAAGAGGAGAGAAACGCGAGTATGGTTTTAAGAAGGAACAGCGGACTGTTTAGAAGGGTAAGAGAGAATGGGGTCACAGCTGAGGCGTCAGCTGGTGCGAAAGAAGTGGTGGTGACTGGTGGTGATAAATGCAGGCGTGGGCGGTGGAGGAAGAAAGAGGAAGCTGGACGTGTTGAGGGGAAAAAGGTTGCGGCTGTTTTTAGGAGGCCACGTGGACTGTTAAGGGGAGGAAAGGCAGCGGTTCAGGGAGGTTGTCGCTTGGTAGCTGACGAAGTTGTCTGACGAGATGGAAACGTGGTGGGTGCTCTAGCATGATGGTGGAGCTGCTGGAACTGGGCGATAAGGTGATAACAGTCACGGTTTTAAGTTTTTTTTTTCTTTTTTTTTTTTCTTAAATTGATATGGCAGAAGGTTGAGGAGTTGGTGCGTAGAAGTTTTTCAGTGAGGAGAAAGAAGAATTTGGGTGAACAGAGAGAAGGCTACGCATCCTATTTTATAATACAACGATGGGAGACCATCGGCTGAAAGGAAACAACATGTGGTACACAAACAAAGAAGCTTGGATAGGTGGTAAAATAAACAGTGAAGCATAGACAAGTGGCAAATATTTCAAGCACAAAATATTTAGATGTTCAAACCAAATCTTAAGGTGATATTCTCATATATTGTTTGATCTAAACATTGGGCTGAATGTAAAAGTGGTTTGAACGAAGTGTACAACTATGTTGCTTATATTTAAATTTTAGCAACCCTCAAGTATTGTTTTGAACGAACGTTTGGGCTGAACGAAGGAACATGCTGAATGAACGGCAAAAGTGAATGGTAGGCTAAAACACGAACTGAAAAACAACATTGCTTGTTTTAAATTTCAATAACTTATCAAACGATTAAATTAAATTATCGTGAACGCAATAATGGACGTATTTCATTACGCAATTCATTTCTTTGTTTTGTTACACTAACCGTGAGTATCGTTCCGAAATAAATTTAAACTTAGCATTTTATTTGAAACAAAATTAATCACTATTAATATTGAAACTTCAACTTATATTTTTGGAATTTAGTTTGCCAACGATAAAAAAAAAATTCTCTAAATTAAATTAAAATTTTATAACTCGAAGTTAAATTTCGGAGTATACATACAACTTGACGTTGACAAATAAAGTTAAATCGTTTTTTATTAGCAAAGCTTTCATAAAAAAATTAAATTACAAAATAGTTTCATAGCGGTAATAGCTCAAATATTAGATAACAGAGGAATCGTAATATTAAATATTCAAATCGGTTAGAAATACAAATCTCGTTTATTTGACAAACATTTATAAATTCATGAAAGGGTTCGCACATATTATTCAAAAATAGACAAAATTCCAAATATAAATATTTATTTTATGTTAAATCTTAATTTAATTTATATTTTAAACGTCAAAATTTCTAGGTTATTAGAACGTCATTATGGAGTCACTAAAATTTATAAATGCCAGAGTGACGCGTGTTTATCCAGAAAAATAGTGCTGCAGTAACGTCATTAATGTGTTTAGCGATGTCATAATGACATCCAAAACGTGATAGAAAAATGACATTCATAAATTGTTTGGTATCACTAAGCCATCATAAAATTGCCGTCTCTACGGTTTCGCTGAAATTTTTAATGCATAGATAAGGCATTGTAACTTAGCTCTGTTATTAATGAATAGCTACAGCTCACTTCTCTACATAGCTTCAACTTTACCAATAATGCAATCACTTTTAGAACTTGTAACACTCTTATAAAAAAGCAAGGCTAATTCTATTTCATTCCAACAAAATGATGAGTAGCTCCCCATTTTATTCAATAAATACGAGGATGATAATACCTTTTTTCTGTTATATTTTTTTTTTCAGTTTTCTGCACACCTCATAGCAACCCTACATTGTTATTGTTTCTTAGTGTACCTCGTAGTAGCCCTACGTGGTTTCTTAGTATTCCACGTAGAAAAACTACGTGGTACTCTAAAGAACCACGCATGGCTACTACGAGGTACACAGTACAACTACGCAGTCACCTTACGTGGAAATGTACTTTTTTTTTATAAAAATTAGCGGGGGTCTATTCAGCAAAATGGGGAGTATATCGATTTTTTCAACTTTTGGGGTTGGGTTGAAATAGAATTTGCCAAAAGCAATTGACCAGCAGCTACAACAATGTCAACATTGTGCTATCAATAATGCACTCATCCAGCCAATCCTATTTCACAGCCTAGTAGCATCCTCCACCTTATAAAACTCAAGCAGTAAATTGGCATTCATCGCTCACCTTGCTCTCTAATATGCATGCAAGCAGCAAGCTATCCGCTTCAGTAGTATCTCAACAAACAATACCAGCATTAATTACTTGTCTCAATGCAATATGCATAATAAAATGCTAAACTTAACATGTTCTATGCCAACTCAAAGTTGAAAATATTGTCATTCTCACCCCCAGAGCAATGGTATCTCTATAAATATTTATTGTAACATATCAACATCAAATATTCAATCTATATTAAGCAATTAATAGTTGATAGAACGATTTGCTAATTATAGTTAATTAGTCATTGTATTATAGAATAAAAGAGGCGCTGCTTTAGAATGGCTCTTGTAGTTCGGATCTTTCCTTCCTATTACCGAAAATCACCTACAATCAATGAATCATCAGCATTATATTATTAATCAGACTGCAACAACATTCATGATCAATGAATAAGGTAGCTAGTAATCTTATAATCATGTGGAGGCAGTCTTTGTAAAATACAGTGGGAAAACTAAAGTTTCTTATACTATGTGGCAACTGACAACAAAGCTTTGAGTCCCTTTATAGATTCAGAATTAACAATTGAGAAGAAGAAAATTCAAGCCTTAGTAGCTCTCTTAGTATTAGCGGTATTCTCTATGCTCTTTAATAAAGGCATAAGCCCACAAAGTCTATTAGCTCTTCCAATAATAGGCCATTTTCATCTCTTAAGCATCAGAAAACATGTGTACCACATCTTCTACTCTTGAATATCATAGTATTTTAATAAGTCAGTACAAATTCTACAAATTAAATCAACACGCCTGCGGTTTTTCCAAGAATGAAGCCATCTCGTTCTCATGGATAAGAAAAAAGCCAATATTCTTTATAAAAAGCATGAAACATACTTGAATAAAAAAAGATGCCAACGATGGTGAATACACTTGATAAAATGGAGCAAAGGCCGACGATGGAGAAGTCGGGCTATTGATAGCAGACCAGAGGTAGAAGATACTGAATGACCGGCTATTGATCGTATTGATTGAATATTTGATAACCTAAACTCTAAAGATTATAGACTTGAATTCTAGTAAACTGAAGCATTCAATATTTTATGAGTTATGCTAGAATACCCGAAAAAGTTTTTGTCAAAAACTAAGAAATAGGGGTTAATCCGGAATTTAAGGGTGGTAAGCATTGAATTCAGAGGGGTATTTGTGTAATTCAAGTGGTGGGCCTCCTATTCAAGGGGTATTGCTATTCGCACTCCACGTTTGGTTAAGGGGCTACACATTTTAAAATTTATTAAGGGGAGGTCATTGAGAACTTTACCCCTCTTAACAAAAAAAAAACTATGACGAAAATACCCTTATGTTGTTAATTAACCTTAAACATTTTTTACTGCCTTCAGTAAAACGGCACAACATTACCGTTTACAAGTGAATTAAAAACGACACAGCATTACCGTTTACAAGTCCCATGTGCATTCCACATGGCAATTCTGTTTTAATCGTTCAAAGTTCAAACTCACTCCCCTGTGCATTCTCATTTGGATGCATCTGCTTACATCCTACTACTACGCATATTGCATTTAATAACCCATTTCAAGCTCTGTCTCCACTTTCCAGCTCAGGTTCTGTCGACAGAACAAGCTCCTTGCCTCACTGTAATGACCCGGATTCTTATGGGTTAATTTTAAATATTTAATATGGAATTTTTATATTTAGTTAACGATTTAATAATCGATTTCGATTTAATATCGAATATATTAAAATAACAGAATACGAAAATGGAATTAGTTGAATTCAAATTTTTAATTTGAATTGAAAACAGTTCAAATAATTAATATGAAAATTTATCGGTAATAATATTTAATTGATTTTCGAAGAATGAATTGTTTTAAAATTAATTTAAATCAATTTAAATTAATATCTTTCACAGATAATCGAATTTGACTTCGTGACTTATCCCATTGGGTTCAGAATGGTAGTATTACCCTAAGAATGACATTTATGGGGTTCAGTAAGGAGTTCAGAATAAAAGGGTATTTTAATTTTAAAAGATACCGGCTCAAAAACAAATCAAAGTAAAATAATTGGTGGCCTTCTTCCTTCCACCCTTCACCTATTAAAAACTAGTCGTGTTTCTCTTCCCCTCCACAAAGTAATAGGGCTCGCTGTTCAAAAGTAAACCACGCCATCCATTTATAAAACGATCGATGCCTGGTACTATTGAAAACACTGAAGTCCTCAATACCGAATTAAAAATGGCCGCAGCCCACCCCTCAAATCAAAATCAAAACGGAAACTGCTCATCACCATATTTGCCATCGCGAGATCCAAATTCAACGCAGTCGTGTTCGATTGGGAGGGTTTTGGTGAAGTCGATGGTCGGGGTCAGTCAACAGGCGACGCGAATTGGGGGAATGAAGGTAGATCTGGTGGTTGCGTTGGTGGAGTGCGAGCGTTCGATGATGGAACCGAGGAGTACTCCGTTGGTCGCAGGCAGAAACCGACTGTAGGGATCGACATCAGGAGGAGTTGCTCGCGAACGTTGGTTTGGAAATCACGACAGGTTGAAGATCGACATCGAGATAAGGGGGTTGCGGTAGTGGGCATACGCGATGGAGTTCAAAGTGGGTTTGGGCATGGGTTTTCTGGAGCAGGTTGAGAGGATTCTGACCCTAGGATTTGGTGCGACAGAGGATTTCAGTGGAGGCCTGGAGTTCGATCCTCTCTGTTTACTGTGTTCGACATTTTGGATGCTGGGAAAGTTGTTGTGAAGCTAAGTTGTTCGGTGAAATGCTTAAAGAAGGAAATTAATAAGGTAATTAAAATTTGTTGATTTTTATTTAAGTGAATGAAAATACATAGATGGTTAAATGTTTTTAAAGGGAGTAAATGGTGATGTTATTCTCTGATTTGTAAGGAAGAAGATGATAATTCCCTAGAGACACCATCGATTGTTTAACTCCTATAAACATATATAACCTTAAGTGTTTAGTAGGCAACTTAGTTGTATCATAGACATAATTACTTTCATATGAAATTAAGGTAAATAAATTTGTGGTAAATGATAATTAACCTAAAAATGTTATATATATATGTAATATATATATATATATATATATTTGATTCGAATTGTGAAATAACACCATTCGTTCACACGCTATCAGATTGGATCGTAGTGGCATTATCTACGCAATGGAATTCAATTCGGAATTTTAATTGGATATTCGACAAAGGAAATCAAGTGAGTTAATCTCACTCTGTTTTATTTAGAATTTATTTTTATCAGTTAAAAATAATTGTTTTGTTGATTGTTGGATGCTTTAAATATTTATTTATTGCTGTTAAAAATATATTAGTTATCTAGGATTGGTTGACTATTATATATATTGGGTTGATGATTGGTTGGATTCCTGCAGTTTCATTAGCGGATGCCCGCAGTTTCATAGCGGATGATTACCCTATACGCCCCACGCTATGATAGTGGATGACCTTCATACCGCGATATCCTGCCTCGAAGCAGGATGGGTATTACTATGTTGACTAACATCTGTGGATGCAGGAAAACAGGTTGGAGGAATCCAACTGGATTCCTCAAAAATATATTATTTGTTTGTTGTTTGTTTAATTTCATATATATTCCTATATGATGTGTTAAAAATCAAGTGATTGAAAATTGATTGATCTGATTGTTAAAAATATCACTGAGGCTTGAATATTGATTTATAAAAATATCGAAAAGAGTATTTGAGATTTAAAAAGTGAATTCTATTTTTATAAATAGAATTTGAATTTTAAATAAAACTATAGAAAATATTTAACTTGTTTTGAAGGTATATAAAACAAGTAATTGAATTTATAAACTTTGTTTATAAATGAAAGGATGAAATTTGAATTGAATTTATAAACTTTGTTTATAAATGAAAGGATGGGATTTGAATCGAATTTATAAACGTTGTTTATAAATGAAAAATGTGGGATTTGAATTGAATTTATAAACGTTGTTTATAAATGGAAAGGTGGGATTTGAATTGAAGTTATAAACGTTGTTTATAAATAATGCCGAGAAATTCAAATGGACTTTGAATATAAGGAATTGAAATATAGATTTGAATATAGAATTCAAATGGACTTTAAACTATATAGATTTGAATATAGAAATTCGAATAGACTTTAACTATTGATTTGAATATAGAAATTCGAATAGACTTTGACTATTGATTTGAATATAGAAATTCGAATAGACTTTAACTATTGATTTGAATATAGAAAATTCAAATGGACTTTAAACTATATAGATTTGAATATAGAAATTCAAATAGACTTTAACTATTGATTTGAATATAGAAATTCGAATAGACTTTAACTATTGATTTGAATATAGAAATTCGAATAGACTTTAACTATTGATTTGAATATAGAAATTCGAATAGACTTTAACTATTGATTTGAATATAGAAATTCGAATGGACTTTAACTATAGAATTTGAATATAGAAATTCAAATGGACTTTAACTATTGATTTGAATATAGAAATTCAAATGGACTTTAACTATTGATTTGAATATAGAAATTCAAATGGACTTTAAACTATTGATTTGAATATAGAAATTCAAATGGACTTTTAAACTATAGAATTTGGAAATAGAATTCAAATGAAGTTTAAATAAAGAGAATTCAAATAGAATTGAATTGGAATTTGAATAGAGAAGTCGATAAGGAAACGAGAGTATGGGTATAATAAGGTTTTGTTAATATACAAGTTAAAATATATTTGAACATGTCATGTTCAAATATGAAGGTGAAATAGACTGAAAAGTTAAGTAACAGATTTAATTAACAAATTGAGTTAAAACGATTGGTATAGTTAAAATAGATTGGACATGCATAAATATACAGGAGACAGGTATGGAATAAAGTATAGAAGTAAAATAAATAGAATGCCCGACAAAAAGGTACGTATTTAATTTCCATATGAGATTTTATGCGCCGTATCGGCTAGCCGCTTGGCTTTTTCTTTTTCTTTTTGAGATGAGAAGGACCGGGAAAGTTATTTGAAATTTCCCGATGCTCCCGGTACAAAGGAGGTTATGGCGAATTTTTCCGGGAATTTAAGGAGATAGAATATTTTTAAGATAATTTGATAGTTAGAAATCAACGTATCGATATATATAGAAGTCGATAAGAAAACGAACTTAGAAATAGAATAGTATAATTATAAAGGGAAGTATAAGAATAAAATCTCGTTGGAATAGAAAGAGAAAATGTATATGTGTTTAAAGGTGAATAATCAGTTGTATGGTATTGATTATTCGAGTAAGTAGTCTTGTCTGTTTTGACGTTAAATGTTATTCAGTCAAGGTCTGAGAGGTAATTATACCCCAACTTGGTTGATTTCATGATATACCGATAAGTAGCAAGATTCAGGCTCGAAGATCAATGTGGAATAAGAATTAGTTAAATACTGTATTTGAGTTGTCGTAACGATGTTTTGCACAACATCTGTTTTAACCCAAATATGTGCAAAGCTTGGAAATAGAATAATGAATATTTCCTAGTATAGAAAATAAAGGAAGGTGATATATGGAAATGTTTTCCAAAGAACGTATAAGGCCAATATGGTTATTGAAAATATTTGGTTAACAAATATTGATAAAGAAATAGAAAAGAGATTTAATTAATGGAATATTAATTAAAGGTTCAGTGATTGTTGGATGTTTGGATGAACACTTGTTTTATTCGATAGTTAAATCATCGACTATCGAAACACTTGTTTTTATTCGATAGTTAAATCACAGACTATCGAAGTTTTGACCATCGTTGTCAATATGGAGAGACCGGTTGGATTATTATCCGAAGAACCACTCCATATCGGCAGTAGCGTGCGAATCAGATTATATAAAGATAATCGAAGACGGAGTAGAGTGCAAGGACTTTTTCTATTAATAGAAATAGTGCCTTCAGTTCATCCTGTTCCTGGGTGACATGTATGGATGAATGTCTGACAGAGTATTTCCAGAAAGGTCACGTACATTGATTTCTTCAACCGTACCAAGAGTGGAAGCGGAGAAGGAAACTTCTTTTAGCTAACACGTAATGTACTGTTGAGGACGTCAATCGGTGATTTGATGGATTTGACGATGTGGCATTCGAAGTGAATCTGGTGTGATGATAAAGCGTAGCTTCTAGCCTCATCATCCGGTAAATGACAGAAATCGGGCAAGCAGTATGGCTATGTAGGTCGCACCTATTAGGGTGTATAATCACCTGATCTAGAGTTTCATTTACTTCTAAAAATCTATTGTCGATGCTGTCCCATTCGGGAAACGGTTGCTGATCCCAATCGTTGGTGATATACATTCGATACACTCAAGCGAAATGAGTGGTCGGTCATGTGTGGCTGAGTTGCAAGATGTTCTTGTTGAACTCGATGTATTCTCCTCTAGAGATATACCAGCGGAAGGTGATTCCATACCTTGTCATAGTTGGAAATCCATTACCCAATACGTGCTTGCGGTTTTGATTGTATATATATGTGGAACGTGAGATGCAAACGTTCCACTAGATTGTTATTTACTTGATTTAGACATTATTATAATATCAAAAGAGTTTTGATATAAAGATAAGTTAAGTGTTTGGATTCTCATAAGGGAAAAAACCCGTTCCGTTATACGGCGTGGTCTTATGAGATATCATTTAGTTTTCTGAAACTGTTTTAAACTGTTTACTCATACCAGTCCCATGACTAACCCAGAGTTTATTTTGTTTTGTTCTACCTAAACTCTTGGGTGCCTAAATTTGTACGGGCAGTCAAGTAGTGCAGGATTTTTCAGATATATCTAAAGGAGCTTGGAGCAGGAGGCTTCAGCGTTATCTAGTTATAGTTTGTTCCGCTATGTTGTAAGTGTTGTACTCTGATAAGTGTATGTTATACAGTTAAGGTTTTGTATTTCAAAGATGTGATATATTATATTTTGTTCCGCTGCGATGTGAGATTCTGTGTTGTTATTTCTGTTCTTCTTCTACCTCTTTCTTCTAAAAAAAAATGTCTCGTATTTTCGTGATATTTGGGTTGGACGTATGATGTATATAGTCAACTCTGATGTTATGGAAATTTGGGTCATTACAGTTGGTATCAGAGCTTAGGTTAAGCGAATACCTAGGCTGTGTGGAAATGTGCTCATTAGAGATAGGATCACTAGTATCCTAGAATGAGTTGAGTGTATATATATATACGAGAGAGCGTATTTGTTATTTGATATAAAAACTGTTTTATATTGTGTTGACTAGTCTGTTGAGTGGATTATAAAATTTGGTCGAATCGTGGGATGCCACGATGTCGATAGGAGTTTATAAACACTTGAACAGAAGATTGGACACGATATTGTTTTCAAATAGTTAAGTTGATTGTTAGGATTATAATCAAATTAGATTATAAAAACAGAAATAGTTATATATATAACCAATGGAATTTGTATATGAAATCAAATACAAATGAGATAAACTGAAATTGAATTCCAACCAGAATTCAGAATTTAAAATCCTGGGAGTTTGGAAAATATTTTTCTAAATGGAGTTTGAAAGAAATATAGCACTGGACTCATTCAGTAGCTGGGAAGTAATTCTGATGATGGTCGCAACATCATCAGTGTTCATTTTCGAGTTTCTAAGTGACGAATTGCTGCCTTAGAGAAATTTTGATGGAAATTTGTTGAAAAGAAAACAAGTTGTTTGAAAATTCAAATGTTTTGAATTTGAGATAGATATAAATATATGTATATATTTATATAACTTCAAAGGAATTTTGAAATGGGAATTGGAATATAGATTTCAAATAGAAGTAAAATAAAGGAATTTGAATATATATATATAATTCAAATAGAAGTGAAATAGAATTTGAATTCAAAGGAATTCAAATGGATTTGAATAAAGAAAGTCAAATAGAGATTTGAATATTAGAATTCAAATGGAATTTGGTTAAATAGAATTTCAAAGTGAATATAAAGTGGAGGTTGAATATTAGAATTCAAAGAAAATATAAAGTTTGAAATAGAAATTTTAAATATAGAGTTTGAAATAGAATTTAAATTCAAAGGATTTCAAATAGGAATTTGAATAAGGAATTTAAATAGAAATTGAACAAAGGATTTCAAATGGAATTTGAATAAGGAATTTAAATAGAAATTGAATAAAGGATTTCAAATGGAATTTGAATAAGGGATTTGAAATGGGTTTTGAATAAAGGATTTCAAATGGAATTTGAATAAGGAATTTAAATAGAAATTGAATAGAAGGAAATTCAAATATAGGGTTTGAATAAAGAAATTCAATGGAATTTGAATATTGTAAATATAGGATTTGAATAAAGAAGTGAAATAGATCGGGAATATTATGTGAAATGGATTTGATATATATTAAAAATATATCAGAATGGAGTTGAATTTATTATAAACAAAGTTAAAATGTTTATATTTGTAAATATAATTAAAACGAGCTCGTCGTAGCGCGGCAGTTCGAAAATTGGCGATTCAAACTTCAATCGAGTATACAGAACTCGATTGAAATCGGAATTCTTTGAAACAAGAATCATCGGGACCGGTTGAATAATAGTTTTCTAATGAAAGAGAAAAATCTGGATTTCGTCGTATAGATTTTGAGTTATGTCAAAATCAAATTTTTAGAAAAGCAGCGCCATAACCATTATAAAACCATAACGGTTTGTATATATATATAAGTAAAAGGATTTTTAGGAAATAAAATCCGAACTGGCATTAGAAAAATCTAGACTGGAGATATAAAATAAATATGAACCCCAGTGAAGTAAGTGGAATGATTTTTAAGACAAAAATCATATTCTAAATGGTTAAATAGAATTAACTAAATTGGAAAATAATTAGTTAAAGGAAATTTGAATCGAAATTGGGTTTTTGGATAAGTGAAAGGGATTGAGAATTTATATTCGAAATCGAATATATAACTCGAGTTGAAAATATAATTAGATTAGTTTATAATTAAGTTGACATATATTTGAACAAGTTATGTTCAAATAAAAAAGGTGAAATTGGCAAAACGGTTAATTAGCAACTAGCTAATGGGAATGTGAATGATTGAAATTAAATTTAACTTAAGTAAGTTAAATGGATCGAAATGAATAAATTGAGTAAAATCAATATGAATATGAATTGGGTGTGAATAAAGGAAATATATTTGTAAAACAAATACAAAGGAAGTTATGTGCAAACAAATAGAAGGGAATATTTGTAAAACATTTACAAGTAGATTAAATGGAAATATTTATTTATAGAAAATAAATAGAATGTTATAAATGAGATATTTATTTGTTAAATAAATAAAATTTAATCAAAGAAATATTTAGAAGATGAATAGAAAATGGAAATATGTTTTTAACAGATAAATAGAAAAGATTAATTTTTGAATAACGGTATAAATTAAATCAAGTATTTATCATTCGATAAATGGAATATATAAGTCTGAACTTATATAGAGAAGAGATATTGGTTTTTAACACCGATAGATTTAAATAGAAGGGGTACACAACACTTGTATAAGTAAAGTAACGTTATTAAAGAGAACACTTATAAAGTGAAGAACCGTTACTAAAAGTAAATCTTTATAAATGAATAAACGTTATCCAATAGGAGTTACTCGAATAAGAGAAGTCGATTAGAGTTAGAAATAATCGATTAGAGTTAGGATAAATCGATTAGAGTAAGAATTAACCAGTTAGGGTTAATCAGTTAGGGTTAATCTGTAGAGTTAATTGAATATTAGTTATTCAATTAGAATTTATCGAATATTTGTTATTCAAATTAAGAGCTAACCAGATAGAGTTAATTGAACATAGTTAATCGAATTAGGATTTAATTGAATTTTAGTTATTCAATTAAAGTTGATCGAATATAGTTATTGAGATAGAGTTAATCAAACATAGTTACTCAGGATAAGTTGCCATTTCGTACGACTGCTAGCGTAATTCGCAGGGCTGAAGATAGCCTAGGGCGGTCGGATGTTTCCTGAGGGAATCAGGCGTAACCATTGGGATCGCTGCGATCTAGTGTCAAGCGATGGAGTTAAAGGAGTTATCGAATATAGTTTATTCGAATAGAGTTAATCGAAAAGAGTTATCGATTAGTTTATTCGAAGTGAGTTATAAAATATTGGCTATTCGAAGGAGTTATCGAATTTAGTTATTAGATGGAGTTAATCGAAAAGAGTTAAATCCAATAGAGTTAATTAATAAGAGTAAATTGAATAGAGTAAATCGAATATAGTTGATTCAAAGAAAGGTTTTCGAATCCAGTTACTTGATAGAGAGATTATCGAATATGGTTATTCGAAGGGAGGAGTTATCGAATAGGGATCTATTCGAAAGAGAGTATGCAAGGAAGTTTGAAATGCTGAGTATCAACATAAATAAGATTTTGAAAGTAAATGGGTTTGTAGCACTTTTTCTACCTTAGCAATTTCGAGGACGAAATTATTTTAAGTGGGGAAGAATGTAATGACCCGGATTCTTATGGGTTAATTTTAAATATTTAATATGGAATTTTTATATTTAGTTAACGATTTAATAATCGATTTCGATTTAATATCGAATATATTAAAATAACAGAATACGAAAATGGAATTAGTTGAATTCAAATTTTTAATTTGAATTGAAAACAGTTCAAATAATTAATATGAAAATTTATCGGTAATAATATTTAATTGATTTTCGAAGAATGAATTGTTTTAAAATTTATTTAAATCAATTTAAATTAATATCTTTCACAGATAATCGAATTTGACTTCGTGACCTATCCCATTGGGTTTAGAATGGTAGTATTACCCTAAGAATGACATTTGTGGGGTTCAGTAAGGAGTTCAGAATAAAAGGGTATTTTAATTTTAAAAGATACCGGCTAAAAAACAAATCAAAGTAAAATAATTGGTGGCCTTCTTCCTTCCACCCTTCACCTATTAAAAACTAGTCGTGTTTCTCTTCCCCTCCACAAAGTAATAGGGCTCGCTGTTCAAAAGTAAACCACGCCATCCATTTATAAAACGATCGATGCCTGGTACTAATGAAAACACTGAAGTCCTCAATACCGAATTAAAAATGGCCGCAGCCCACCCCTCAAATCAAAATCAAAACGGAAACTGCTCATCACCATATTTGCCATCGCGAGATCCAAATTCAACGCAGTCGCGTTCGATTGGGAGGGTTTTGGTGAAGTCGATGGTCGGGGTCAGTCAACAGGCGACGCGAATTGGGGGAATGAAGGTAGATCTGGTGGTTGCGTTAGTGGAGTGCGAGCGTTCGATGATGGAACCGAGGAGTACTCCGTTGGTCGCAGGCAGAAACCGACTGTAGGGATCGACATCAGGAGGAGTTGCTCGCGAACGTTGGTTTGGAAATCACGACAGGTTGAAGATCGACATCGAGATAAGGGGGTTGCGGTAGTGGGCATACGCGATGGAGTTCAAAGTGGGTTTGGGCATGGGTTTTCTGGAGCAGGTTGAGAGGATTCCGACCCTAAGATTTGGTGCGACAGGGGATTTCAGTGGAGGCCTGGAGTTCGATCCTCTCTGTTTACTGTGTTCGACATTTTGGATGCTGAGAAAGTTGTTGTGAAGCTAAGTTGTTCGGTGAAATGCTTAAAGAAGGAAATTAATAAGGTAATTAAAATTTGTTAATTTTTATTTAAGTGAATGAAAATACATAGATGGTTAAATGTTTTTAAAGGGAGTAAATGGTGATGTTATTCTCTGATTTGTAAGGAAGAAGATGATAATTCCCTAGAGACACCATCGATTGTTTAACTCCTATAAACATATATAACCTTAAGTGTTTAGTAGGCAACTTAGTTGTATCATAGACATAATTACTTTCATATGAAATTAAGGTAAATAAATTTGTGGTAAATGATAATTAACCTAAAAATGTTATATATATATATGTAATATATATATATATATATATATATGATTTGAATTGTGAAATAACACCATTCGTTCACATGCTATCAGATTGGATCGTAGTGGCATTATCTACGCAATGGAATTCAATTCGGAATTTTAATTGGATATTCGACAAAGGAAATCAAGTGAGTAAATCTCACTCTGTTTTATTTAGAATTTATTTTTATCAGTTAAAAATAATTGTTTTGTTGATTGTTGGATGCTTTAAATATTTATTTATTGCTGTTAAAAATATATTAGTTATCTAGGATTGGTTGACTATTATATATATTGGGTTGATGATTGGTTGGATTCCCGCAGTTTCATTAGCGGATGCCCGCAGTTTCATAGCGGATGATTACCCTATACGCCCCACGCTATGATAGTGGATGACCTTCATACCGCGATATCCTGCCTCGAAGCAGGATGGGTATTACTATGTTGACTAACATCTGTGGATGCAGGAAAACAGGTTGGAGGAATCCAACTGGATTCCTCAAAAATATATTATCTGTTTGTTGTTTGTTTAATTTCATATATATTCCTATATGATGTGTTAAAAATCAAGTGATTGAAAATTGATTGATCTGATTGTTAAAAATATCACTGAGGCTTGAATATTGATTTATAAAAATATCGAAAAGAGTATTTGAGATTTAAAAAGTGAATTCTATTTTTATAAATAGAATTTGAATTTTAAATAAAACTATAGAAAATATTTAACTTGTTCTGAAGGTATATAAAACAAGTAATTGAATTTATAAACTTTGTTTATAAATGAAAGGATGAAATTTGAATTGAATTTATAAACTTTGTTTATAAATGAAAGGATGGGATTTGAATCGAATTTATAAACGTTGTTTATAAATGAAAAATGTGGGATTTGAATTGAATTTATAAACGTTGTTTATAAATGGAAAGGTGGGATTTGAATTGAAGTTATAAACGTTGTTTATAAATAATGCCGAGAAATTCAAATGGACTTTGAATATAAGGAATTGAAATATAGATTTGAATATAGAATTCAAATGGACTTTAAACTATATAGATTTGAATATAGAAATTCGAATAGACTTTAACTATTGATTTGAATATAGAAATTCGAATAGACTTTGACTATTGATTTGAATATAGAAATTCGAATAGACTTTAACTATTAATTTGAATATAGAAAATTCAAATGGACTTTAAACTATATAGATTTGAATATAGAAATTCAAATAGACTTTAACTATTGATTTGAATATAGAAATTCGAATAGACTTTAACTATTGATTTGAATATAGAAATTCGAATAGACTTTAACTATTGATTTGAATATAGAAATTCGAATAGACTTTAACTATTGATTTGAATATAGAAATTCGAATGGACTTTAACTATAGAATTTGAATATAGAAATTCAAATGGACTTTAACTATTGATTTGAATATAGAAATTCAAATGGACTTTAACTATTGATTTGAATATAGAAATTCAAATGGACTTTAAACTATTGATTTGAATATAGAAATTCAAATGGACTTTTAAACTATAGAATTTGGAAATAGAATTCAAATGAAGTTTAAATAAAGAGAATTCAAATAGAATTGAATTGGAATTTGAATAGAGAAGTCGATAAGGAAACGAGAGTATGGGTATAATAAGAATTTGTTAATATACAAGTTAAAATATATTTGAACATGTCATGTTCAAATATGAAGGTGAAATAGACTGAAAAGTTAAGTAATAGATTTAATTAACAAATTGAGTTAAAACGATTGGTATAGTTAAAATAGATTGGACAGGCATAAATATACAGGAGACAGGTATGGAATAAAGTATAGAAGTGAAATAAATAGAATGCCCGACAAAAAGGTACGTATTTAATTTCCATATGAGATTTTATGCACCGTATCGGCTAGCCGCTTGGCTTTTTCTTTTTCTTTTTGAGATGAGAAGGACCGGGAAAGCTATTTGAAATTTCCCGATGCTCCCGGTACAAAGGAGGTTATGGCGAATTTTTCCGGGAATTTAAGGAGATAGAATATTTTTAAGATAATTTGATAGTTAGAAATCAACGTATCGATATATATAGAAGTCGATAAGAAAACGAACTTAGAAATAGAATAGTATAATTATAAAGGGAAGTATAAGAATAAAATCTCGTTGGAATAGAAAGAGAAAATGTATATGTGTTTAAAGGTGAATAATCAGTTGTATGGTATTGATTATTCGAGTAAGTAGTCTTGTCTGTTTTGACGTTAAATGTTATTCAGTCAAGGTCTGAGAGGTAATTATACCCCAACTTGGTTGATTTCATGATATACCGATAAGTAGCAAGATTCAGGCTCGAAGATCAATGTGGAATAAGAATTAGTTAAATACTGTATTTGAGTTGTCGTAACGATGTTTTACACAACATCTGTTTTAACCCAAATATGTGCAAAGTTTGGAAATAGAATAATGAATATTTCCTAGTATAGAAAATAAAGGAAGGCGATATATGGAAATGTTTTCCAAAGAACGTATAAGGCCAATATGGTTATTGAAAATATTTGGTTAACAAATATTGATAAAGAAATAGAAAAGAGATTTAATTAATGGAATATTAATTAAAGGTTCAGTGATTGTTGGATGTTTGGATGAACACTTGTTTTATTCGATAGTTAAATCATCGACTATCGAAACACTTGTTTTTATTCGATAGTTAAATCACAGACTATCGAAGTTTTGACCATCGTTGTCAATATGGAGAGACCGGTTGGATTATTATCCGAAGAACCACTCCATATCGGCAGTAGTGTGCGAATCAGATTATATAAAGATAATCGAAGACGGAGTAGAGTGCAAGGACTTTTTCTATTAATAGAAATAGTGCCTTCAGTTCATTCTGTTCCTGAGTGACGTGTATGGATGAATGTCTGACAGAATATTTCCAGAAAGGTCACGTACATTGATTTCTTCAACCGTACAAAGAGTGGAAGCGGAGAAGGAAACTTCTTTTAGCTAACACGTAATGTACTGTTGAGGACGTCAATCGGTGATTTGATGGATTTGACGATGTGGCATTCGAAGTGAATCTGGTGTGATGATAAAGCGTAGCTTCTAGCCTCATCATCCGGTAAATGACAGAAATCGGGCAAGCAGCATGGCTATGTAGGTCGCACCTATTAGGGTGTATAATCACCTGATCTAGAGTTTCATTTACTTCTAAAAATCTATTGTCGATGCTGTCCCATTCGGGAAACGGTTGCTGATCCCAATCGTTGGTGATATACATTCGATACACTCAAGCGAAATGAGTGGTCGGTCATGTGTGGCTGAGTTGCAAGATGTTCTTGTTGAACTCGGTGTATTCTCCTCTAGAGATATACCAGCGGAAGGTGATTCCATACCTTGTCATAGTTGGAAATCCATTACCCAATACGTGCTTGCGGTTTTGATTGTATATATATGTGGAACGTGAGATGCAAACGTTCCACTAGATTGTTATTTACTTGATTTAGACATTATTATAATATCAAAAGAGTTTTGATATAAAGATAAATTAAGTGTTTGGATTCTCATAAGGGAAAAACCCGTTCCGTTATACGGCGTGGTCTTATGAGATATCATTTAGTTTTCTGAAACTGTTTTAAACTGTTTACTCATACCAGTCCCATGACTGACCCGGAGTTTAGTTTGTTTTGTTCTACCTAAACTCTTGGGTGCCTAAATTTGTACGGGCAGTCAAGTAGTGCAGGATTTTTCAGATATATCTAAAGGAGCTTGGAGCAGGAGGCTTCAGCGTTATCTAGTTATAGTTTGTTCCGCTATGTTGTAAGTGTTGTACTCTGATAAGTGTATGTTATACAGTTAAGGTTTTGTATTTCAAAGATGTGATATATTATATTTTGTTCCGCTGCGATGTGAGATTCTGTGTTGTTATTTCTGTTCTTCTTCTACCTCTTTCTTCTAAAAAAAAATGTCTCGTATTTTCGTGATATTTGGGTTGGACGTATGATGTATATAGTCAACTCTGATGTTATGGAAATTTGGGTCATTACACTCACCCATGACACGTCAGTTTTAGCAATTCAAGCTCGAACCCCTGTGCATGCCAATATGGATGCTTCTTCATGTAATAATGTTATAGTGCATAGTTCTTCTGTTAACTCAGTCCTAGCTACTTGACCAATACATGACACCTCAGTGTTAACTGCTCAAAATCGGTCCCTTGTGCTGTGCATGCTCATTTGGATGTGTCTTCGTTCATTCCTGGTACTACATATTTTGCATCTAATAACTCACTTCATGCTCCGTCTCCAGCTCAAGTTCCATTAGTAGAACAAGCGCCTTACCTCACCTAGCTATGACATATTAATTTAAACATGCAGCACAAAACTCACATTTCATGTTTAACTGGTAACATTGATAAAAATTATAACATTTGCAGGCGATGATCACAGAGGTTAAATGTTAACCATCATAATATTGGACCAAAGTTACATAAAATGACAATGCATGCAGTGCAGCAAATGAAGGATTATATCTTCACATAAACATGACCAAGAGTACAAGCATGGATTAAACACTCATGCAAGAACTTTTTTCATTCATAAATATAATCTTAATACAAAATTCGTCAACCAATGTAAAAACAATGATTTTGAATTCATTTACAAGTGAACTAAAAAGGGCAAGTAAACGGTTGGATTTTGAATTCATTTACAATGTCATCATCACTCTTTTCGTCATCGGCACTTCCATCTTCAACAACCTCTTGTTGTTCTACATTTGTATTTGCTTGTTGGCTTCACTATCATGATCACTATGTTCATCAGCTTCGGAGCTACCACCACCGACACTTTCACTCGAATTTTGATTCGATTCTTTGTGTGCCGATTCAACAACTTCAACTTCCTGTGCTTTTTGCTCTTGTAATTTTTTTCTCGTTGATTTTACTCCGATCTGGGCTAAATAAAGGCGATGAAAAATGATGGAGCTAAATAGTATCAAATATTGTAGGTAATAGTCGGTGAATGGAACAAAGCCGTAGCTTGAGTAAACGGAGACTATATGCATGTTGTGTTTTTTCTATTGCTTGTGTGAGAATGAATAGATGCATGTGTAATTTTGACGGACAAATCCATTACATAAGCATCCTATTCCTCATTTTATTATCCTGGGCAAACATATTCATATATTTTATTCATGCAATAACATGTACATGTCAATTTGTACATGCTGTAGCATGGTCAATGTAAGAAAAATGATGACACCTAGATTTCTAGATAACAATGACTAAAATATAACATTTTAAGCTTAATCAAAGCCATTGAAAAATAATATTGCTGCATCATTACAAAGGAAAAGAAAAAGAGCATCCAGAATATTGGTGCATCATATTTATGTGTTATCCGTACGTATTTGGTTTAAATTTTACAGAGGAAAAGGACGTACGTAGCCTAAATCTTACGGACATAATATTATATGCATAATAGTACGCAATGCCAGGTGCATTTTCAACAAAAAACGACAGAGCATCTACCCATTAAGACACATAAATACGACAATTCATTGCCGTTTTCAGGCAACCGTAAGCATCGCGTATAATTTGTGCAAAACGGAAACCACCTACCGACTCTATCGTAATACCATTTTTTCTTTCCCCAATTCAATCAACGATACCGATTTCATCGTTTTCTCCGATTCCACTAAACCCTAAAAATCACTAATTTGCTCGAAACCGGAAAAAGGGAAAAAATCGCACTGCATAAATTACCTGTTATCCTTGACGATGCTCTCTGGTAACTTCGCCGTCGTATGCGTAAATCTCACCATTTTGTACGATCCTCTAATTCAACGATTTCACTGTTGTTTCTTCACGATAGGATGATGCTGCAACGAATAGAAAATGAGATTAACCGCATGTAGAAAGTAGAAGGATTTTAACTTGAGTGGGGGTAATTTGGTAAATAAATAATTTAGAGTAGGCCGCCCCTTAATTAGTAATTTAAATTTAATGTTGAGTCCCCTTAAAATTTGTAACCCCTTAACCAATTTTGGAGTGCCAATAACAATACCCTTTTATAGTCAAAAAAAGAAGCTTTGTCATATAGATTATGTTACTGGTCTCTAGTTAAAAGCCCAAATGATAATTATATAAACAGAAAAAGAGAAAAAAATACATTGTAAAGCCATTGTTGATCTTCTTAAAAAGATAAAATCAATAAAAATGAAAATACCGTATATGGTTTATGTTCAATACATGAGAAGTATTGCATCTTGGAGAAAATATGAACGGATTCTAACTTTACCCCATCGGATGTTCGTGAGTCTGTGGCAAAGACATAATACACATCATCGGAATTATTTTCTAGTAACAAAGTGGGTTCTCCATTCATATATTTCTTTTTGTTGATTTTTTTTAAATCACTTCAATATTTCTATTTGAAAATACTAGTAATATATAGAAGTATTTTCAAATAGAAATGTTGAAGTGATTTAAAAAAAATCAATAAAAAGAAATATATGAATGGAGAGACTACTTTGTTCCTAAAACATTCGAAAACTTTAAATAGATGCATGCAAAATCTTAATATTATCTACAAAGACAACCAACAGCAGATGGCGATGTTAGGAAAAGTAGTCATGCTTGTTGTATTCTATAGGAAATGAGACGTGTTTTGCCTAATCTTTAGGAATGTACCTAGAATTTAGTAATTTAGTAAGTAGTTCTTTTCTTTTTTTATTTAAAAGCTCATTCGATGTAATTGGGTTTAGGTTGTCAAGCAACAACAATCTAGTCATTCAATTGTTTTACGTTAAATCTTTCTCATTCTTCTAACATGGTATCAGAGCGATGTTGTTAGAGAGAGGGAGAGAGCTGAGAAATAAACTCAACGAGAATTGATAAATATTACTCTTTACAATGAATTTATCTTCATTTCCAAAAAGCCGCTAAAATAAATTACGTTTTCCCAAATCGCGAATCCCTATTTTTAGCCATGACACAAAAGGCTAAAAAGAAATAAGCCATGAGGAAAACTGCTGCTGAAAAGACAAAGCAAAAAAGAAGTCTTTTGCCATTGAGAAGACTTTTGCTGGCAAGAAACCTAAAATCGAGAAAAGTCTTCCCATTGCGCAATCGGGAAATAGTCAAAATAAATACTAAAACATTCATTGCTAGCTCTGACGCTGACCGCTACGATAAAGAGGATAACCATGCTGCTACCGAAAATGAAAAAGAGGACACCTGGGGTCAGATCGCTCCGATTATAAGGCTCGAGGAAATCGCCATCACTACTAGCGAAGAAGACGAGGATGCTCTGCTTGACCTTAAAGCAAAGCCGTATAGGTTTGATAAAGAAGGAATCAATGGAAGGAGAGAGAAACTGGGAGCATTAAGCTATTAAAGCGTAAGGTGACTGGGAAAGTTAGAATGTTCATGAGGTAGGTAAAAAACACTTAAAATATGTGCGAATCACAACGTGTTTCCAGCTATAAAGGCGCAGGAGCATCTTGGGAATGAAAAGTCTTCTGTTTGGCATGCACCTGATTATTCGTATGAGGAGGTTAAGGAAGAGATGTTTTGTATACGTTTTGGCTCTCTGTTGAAAACAAAAAAAAAATTATGGAAGCAACTGAAAATGTAGTTGAATCATTGGGAAAATTTGAGGAAAAACGTAGCAATGAAGTAGCTTCTACATCTGAATTACTCGATAAATTGAGCGTTTCTGAAACTAAATCTAAGAAGGAGAGTTGTGCAGCTTTTAATGACATAGAAGAAGAAAAACCAAAGACTAAAACAAGAGATGAAAAAGTGCAAGCCTAATAATTATGCAGTTTTAGCTTTATATTATTTGAATTTCTTTGGAATGTCTAGTTATCTTTAGGTGAGTCCAGGTGACCTTGTTGACTCAAATGAGTGATTTCATGGTTGAACCGATTATCAATTTTGGTTTAAAGGAAGTTGTATGTATTGCTTGCTACTTGTATGCATAGTTGGGCTAAACTGCGAATTGAAGAATTCTGGAGAAGCTTAGGATGTAAAAGGTGATGGCTGAGGCTATGATGATGTAGTCTGGAATGGGAATTGATTTGCGTATTCTATAGAATGATTTTTGATGAGATAAGGAGAAAATGCTAGTTGTGGAAGGAGATGTGAACTGATGGCAAGTTGTATGGTGATGTATTGTTTGGATAAGGGAGGTTGGATAATGAATGAATGTGTGTGATCTGTGCCAACTTAAGGTAGGAGAATGACATGCATGGTTCAGGGGGTCTGTGTTGATGGAATTTGAATATGTTCGAATTCGTGTACGAAACGAGATGATATTAAGTGATAGCCGAAGTTCGGTGAAGCTCTGCATGATTAAGACTTAAGAGTTGTTGCATTTATTTGGTAAGCTAGCGGTGTCGGGTTGAGAGGAAATTTTTTTCCTGGTTGTAAATGGTTAGTTGCAAGTTATTGATGCATATGCTGGTTTGTAGGGAGATTTCGTCTAGTTGAGTTTGCTGATGAGGGTAAGTGGTTGTAAAAGCTGAAGTGAGGAGTGGTTCAAGTTGTATGTATGGTTTGGATTGGCATGTATGTTACCGAGCAAAGATTAGTTGTAGCAGCTTGTGCAAGAGGTTGGAGCAATTGTATATGGTATGGTATATTAGGTGAATGGGTGATTGATGGTGAGGTTGTGATTCCAGGCTACTGATAGCGAGGTGAGGAAGTGGCTTGAGTTGTTGATTACATATTGTTAGCTGTAGGGAATGTGCATGGGTAGGAGTGCTAAATGGTGAATGTTTTGGTTAAGTAATGACAAAGGTTTTGTAGCTGCAGTAAGCAGTTAAGTTTGGATATGGTGATTTCTTGTTATAGGCAATAGGTAGATGCATACTGATTTGTGTTAAGTGTAGAGCTATGGCATGGATGGTTGTTGCAATGATAGCGAGGGTGTTGCAGAAAGAAGAATGAGTAAGAAGCGTTAAAGCTGATTTTCAGAAGTATGTTGGTTATGCAGGACGAAAATGATGGAGTAGTTGAATGTTTGCGCAGTGCGCTAAAATGTGATGATGATACGAGAAGAAGATGATGTGTGATATATGGCAAGAGGATTTAGGCGATATAAAGAATGTGGAAACTGTTCACTACATATGAGGAAAATAAGTATGCACTACGAGTGCAGTAGGCAGTTTGTAGTGAAGGATGTGGTTTCATATTGTCCAACAAGTATGGAAGAAGAGCCGTAGTTCTCACTTGTTGAAGGAGATGACAATCATGAGATGGCTCGAGAGGAGGGGCCCAGTAAGTCCCAGAGAGAAATCATGAGAAAGAGTTGAACAGTTAAGCATGCCCAGTCAGATTAGAATCTGCAGTTCGTGAAAGTTAACATTGATATTTTATAAACTGAATGTTTAAGAAACATTCGGTTTAAGGGAGGGAATGTTAGGAAAAAGTAGTCATTCTTGTTCTATTCTAAGGAACTGTACCTAGAATTTAGGAAATAATTTTTTTCCCTTTCTTTACTTTAAAAACTTATTCTATGTAATCATATTTAGAGTGTCAAGCAATAATAATGCAGTTGTTCAATTGTTTTACGTTTAATCTCTCTCCTTCTGTGACATCCCGCCCCGTACCAGCCGACATTTCCGATGAAAGAGCGTTGTGTCAACGTCCAATCAGCATGGGACCGTCATCAAAGAAAGGAAAAAAAAGGGAATTTGAACTAACAAGGAACCTGTAGTATGTCCCACAGCGCATGGAATAAAATATAATAATAACATATTTAACATAAAACAGGTGAGACGGTGCATAAGCTGAAAACTAAACCATCATAGCAGCAGAAAATACAAAATACAGCTTATGTTCCATATCATCATTATTACAACTTTTAAAACTGTCTCCAAAGCAAAATAAGAAAGGTACACTACTAATGCCTAAAGTAGTAACCAACAGTGACACAAGGAGAATATCTATATATATCATACGTGGAAGCCTCGTGCTTGTCTCCAGTACAGCTACTCGTGCATAATTACCTGACCTGTCTCTAGTCTGCCCGTTTAAGAGCACCCAGAGTAATAAGAAGAGACATAAAACTCTGGATCAGACAAAAGTCTGGTATGAGCGATAAGCAGCAAAACAAAACAATAACAGATATACTAAACCATACCTGAACCTGGACCTGCAACCAAAGAGTTAGCACAACAAGATGCACAATACTCAAAGGTGACACTAACATATGGTGTAAAGATACGGGGGTGGAGGTGTGCATGTCATAGTGATATCAAACAATCAAGCATAACAACCATCCTCACATCTCTCACTCAGTGCGTAAAGCATACGATATCCACCGCTTTGATCACCCAAATCCTTGCTATGATCACTCTGCCCCATGGAGTCATAGCGACTCCACTGCACTGATCCACATCCACTAGTCCTTGTTATGTCCACTTTGCCCCATGAAGTCATGACGACTTCACTGCACTGTCTCATAGCCATGCTACAATCACTCTACCCCATGGAGTAAAAACTACCCCACTGCACTGATCTGTAGCCTAACATCCGTCTTGGTGGTGAATCAAAGTTATGGACATCGATAACCCCTTAGCACACGTCCCGCAGCCGAGTCCAATTCATGAAGTTAACCCCTTGGTTCCCATCTGGATCCTGAGTTCTACTTCCTATTTGAACTTCCTTTGCATCTCGGGCTTTGGTCTTCAATGGATCGGTTCAGAAATAAGCTTCCATTCTATTTAGTTCGGTCCTCCATTAGTCCAAGAGTAGCTCCAGTTCGTGGCCACCAAGTGGTTCGAGTCATGGTGCTTCACTGGGCTCGGTTCGTGATACCTCCTCCAGGCATCGGGTCGGTTCGTTCTCCTTCCACTGGATTGGGAAGCTTCTGGTTCGTGGTGCTCTTCCAAGTGGGGGGGGGGGGGGTTGTGATCTTCTCTCCGGATCGGGTCGTGGATACCCATTGGGTTCGGGTTGGTTTCCCCATCCAGGTCGGTTCGTGATAGTCCACTCCGGTTCGGGTCGAGCTCCTCAATTCGTGGCAGTCCACTTGTGGTGCATCGTTTCGTCGCGTGCTCTGGTTCATGATGCAACAGTTCTGGGAGGCGGTTCGTGAGAAGGGGGTTCCCCACGAGCGGGTCGGGTCGCCCTCCACCGATCCGATCCGGTTCCTGCTCCATTTCCTGCAACTTTTCCAATGACCGTTTTACACCATACGACGTCGTTTTCGACCATTCTAACTTTTCTAATCAAACACAAAGCATACCATACAGCCATAGCAACATGTATAATCATCCAAAAACACAAAAACAACAATATGTCAAGTTTAAATGGATCAAACATACCCAAAACCCATATTTTCCCCTTATTCATGTTTAAGCATACAATTAGCAAAACTTAACCAAATTAACCCAAAGTTCTAACAGAGGTCTAAATCGGCGTTTAAGAATTTCTAAACATTTTTCCAGAATTCAATTACGTATAATTTTGTTAATTAACATTAATCACCCCTAATTAGCCGTAATTAGTGTAGAAACAATGCTAATCACTCATCTTGGCCAAAAATAAATCTTAGATCTGAACTATCCTCTGATTTGGTTCGAATACCAAGACAACACAACATCTCTTCTTCCAATCTGATGTTATTTCTCCTTGATTTGGCGTAGGTTGGCTTAATCTTCAATTAGAAAGCGATTAGGAGCAACTTAGGATGAAATTAGAAGGTGGAGGCCATGGCTAAGGTTAGAGAAACGTTTTAGGCGGCTGAAAAATGAAATAAAAATCGTTTTCCTACTGTTCTCAGCCTCCCTATAACCCTAATCCCGAAATGGGGTATGGACCCTCTTGCTAATCACCCTAATTAGGCCCGGTTAAGCTGTTTTTCAACTTCTAAACCTTGTTTCAGCCATATCTCCCAAACGGTGAGTCAGTTTGGCTAATGTGACCACTCTACTGAAAGGTTAACCATCATCCGTATCCAATGAAAGTGGTTTCAGGTTAAAACTCCTTACCAATCAAAAGCTATGGCCGAAAAAAATCATCTAAGGGCAAAACGGTCATTCAGAAATCGGCAAAAATCATGAACATGGGAAATGACCCCAATAGTCGTCTCCTAAAGTTACACGGTGATACGACTTCGCACGAGAAAGAAATAAATATTCTACGATCCCCTGATGCATAGAATGCAGGTCGTTACATTCTCTCTCTCCCATCCCCCCCCCTCTTAAGAAATTTCCCCGCCGAAATTCCTTAACTAAGAAACAAGTAAAGGATCCCGCATGCCTACCAACCATTCATAACAATCAAACATACAAAACAACAAATAAGCCTATCCTAGCATGCGGAAAACTAAATTGCAATTAAAATCTTATCAGGTAAAGAGTTCTGGATACATCTTCCTAATGCTCCCTCTGTCTCCCAAGTACAGTCATTCTCATTCTCGCCCCACTGAATTTTGACTAGATCCACCATTTTCCTTCAAAGTTGCTTCGTATCGTGCTCGACAATACGAATCAGCTTGCGGTTCGCAACCGCCTTGGGTTCTACTTCGATATCATCCAACTGATCAGGTGAAATAGTCATATCAACTGGGAAACATGAAATATGTTATGAACTCCCACCGTCTTATCCGGCAACTCAACTTTATATGCCAAATTCCCAACTTGCTCGAGGATTGGGAATTGACCAATAAATCTTGGTGTTAACTTGCCTCTCCTACTAAATCGTATCGCGCTCTTTAATCGAGAAATCTTGACAAACACCAAGTCGCCAATGGAGAATTTTAAATTTCTTCTCCTCTTATCAGCATAACTCTTCTGCCTATCTTGGACAGCCTTCATTAGTTGTCAGATAACCTTGATCTTATCTGAGGTTTCTCTTATCACATCTGGCCAAAGCATAAATTTCTCACCGGTTTCTAACCAGCATGACAGTGAGTTGCACGATCTTTCGTACAAAGCTTCATATGGAGCCATACCAATACTGGACTGATAACTATTATTATATGCAAACTCCACTAGATGCAAATGGTCATCCCATGATCCACCAAAATCCAATATGCAAGCTCTCAAGAGATATTCTAATACTCGATTCACCCTCTCTGTCTGACCGTCGGTTTGAGGATGGTAGGCGGTACTGAGATATAATTCTGACCCTAGGGCCTCTTGTAAGCTCTTCCAAAACCCACTAATAAACAACGGGTCTTGGTCACTCACAATGCTTTAAGGTACTCCATGAAATCTCACTACCCACTTCATATATAGTTCCGCTAACTTAGCTGCCGTTCTATTCGGCTTGACGGGTACAAACCTTGTACTCTTAGTCAATCGGTCCACAATCACCTAAATGCTATCATGGCCCGATCTAGTTCTTTGTAACCCATCAATGAAATCCATTGAGACTTGTTCCCATTTCCATTCTGGAATTTCTAAAGGTTGCAACAAACCACTAGGCTTCTTTTGCTCAGCTTTAACTAGCTGCCAATTCATGCATTTGGATATAAACTTCCCAACGTCTCTTTTCATCCCTTCCCAGTAGTAGGTCTGCTTCATGTCTCGATACATTTTATTACCACTGGGATGTATTGTCAGTTTCAAGTGATGACATTCTCTAAGCACTTCATCTCTCAATCCATTGACATTGGGCACAACTAGTCTACCATTCTTTCTAAGCCATCCATCTCGATCAAGCCCATACTTGTTCGTCTCTTCGTCAATTCCCATCTCTAACTTTGAGATGATTTCCAATAGGTTAGGATTGTCCCTCTGACTGGAACCAATCCGCTCAATCAAAGTGTGTCTGATCGTCAAACTTGCTAATACTTCTAGATCCAATTTGCACTTTGGTCTGAAATCATACCCAGCGATGCACTCTAGTTGCTTCCATTCTAGAAACATAGCCCCTAAACTGGCATGTTTTCTACTCAATGCATCAGCTATCGGATTTCCCTTTCCTGGTGTATATGCGATATCGAAATCGTAGGAAGCCAAGAATTCTAACCATCTTTGATGTCGGAGATTTAGATCCTTCTGAGAGAAAAGATACTTTAACGGTTTATGATCGGCAAACAACTCGAATCTTTCTCCCAAGAGGTAAGTCTCCACATCTTCAATGCGATCACGATCGCTGCCAATTCCAAATCATAGGTAGGATATCTTTTCTCATGCGGTTTCAGTTGCCGACTAGCATAAGCTACAACCCTACCTCCTTGCATCAATACAACACCTAATCCGGTACCACAGGCATCTGTGTATATCGTCGTCTCTTCATTCCCTTTAGGAATGACTAACACTGGTGCACATGTCAACTTTTCCTTTAAACTCTTAAATGCATTCTCGTACTTTTCGTCCCAGATGAAAGCTTGATTTTTCTTGTTCAACTGAGTCAACGGTGCTGCTATCTTGGAGAACTCTTGAATAAACTTACAATAATATCCAGCTAACCCTAAGAAACTTCTTATGTCTATTGCATTCTTGGGCGTAGACCAATCTTGTACCGCAGCCACCTTCGTAGGGTCCATGGCAATACCATTCTCTGAAACAACATTGCCCAAGAATCTCACTTCCTTCTTCCATAAGTGACACTTAGAAAACTTTGCTTTCAATTGGTGTTTTCTCAACACCTCCATCACTATCCTCAGGTGTTCCTTGTGTTCTTCCTCTGTCGTCGAATAAACCAAGATATCATCTACGAACACAAGAACAAACTTATTCAATTGATCTCGGAACACTCTATTCATAAGATCCACAAAATATGTTGGTGCATTGGTCAAACCGAATGGCATGACCAACCATTCATAGAATCCAGGCGGCGTCTGAAAGGCCGTTTTAGTTATACTCTCAGCTTCCACCCTAAGCTGATGAAAACTTGTCACGAGATCCAACTGGGAGAACACTCTCGTGCCACTCAACTGATCAAACAAATCATCTATCCGCGGAAGAGGATACTTATTCTTCCTCATCACCTTATTCAACTCGTGGTAGTCCACACACAATTGAAGGGAACCATCTGCCTTGGTAGCAAACACAATTGGTGCTCCCCACTCAGAAACGCTTCTTATGATAAATCCCTTCTTTAAAAGATCGCTTACTTGCACCTCGAGCTCTCGCTGCTCCCTTGGTGCCATACGATGAAGTGGCATAACTATAGGTTTGGCTTCTTTCACTAAATCAATACGGAACTCAATCTCTCGGTGTGGTGGAAGTCCGGTCACTTCCTTGAAGACGTTCGGATACTGGCCAGCCACGGGCAAATCTGGCAACTCATCATGCGGGATGTCGAGGGAATTTAGAAAACTAGCCATTACCCCATCACTAGGTAAACCACCAAACACTACCCTCCGCCCATCATTCACTCTAACTGTCACCAAAAAACCGTCACAATCTACCACCACCCCGTACCTTTGGAGCCAATCGACTCCCAAAATAATGCCAAACCCAGTAAAGCCCAAAACAAAGCAATCACAAACAAACATACATCCATGACTCTATAAGATTATATTACAACAAATCATACAAAGGCTAGTTGAACCACCAATCGGGTTCTTCACTGCTAAAGGTCTATCGACTATCTCGGGTTCCAATCCCAACCTATCTACCAGGTCATTAGATATGAAGGAATGGGAAGCTCCGATATCAAACAATACTCGAACAAGAATATCATAAACAGAAAGCATACCTTGAATGACGACATTCTTTCCTTTCTCCGCCGCGGTTGGGGCATTCGACGAAGAAGGAACAACATTAAGAGCATACGCTTTCACAATCTGCTTCTCTTTAGGGGGTTGCGTACACTTATCCTTGTGATGTCCCACTTGGCCACAGTTGAAGCACTTCTTGTCCGCTGGCTTTGCTCGGCATTCTTTAGCATAATGGCCCTTCTTGCCACAGCTAAAGCATTTAACATATTTTTTATTCTTTTTCTTCTGGCCATCCTTGGGCTGATTCTGCTTTCTCTTATTCTGAGAACCATTCTTGCCTCCACCGCTTGCTTGCGGTTTTGGCTCCTTTGCAGATGCAACCTCAGTCTTCGACTTAGGGTATAGACTTTCTGATCTCAAAGCTTTCCCCACAATTGATTCAAACATCTCATCGATGTGGTTAATAAGCCTTTCCCCCAAGTATTCATCCAAACCAGTTATGAACTTCTCATTCTTCTTCTCGGGAGTGTCAATAAGAGATAATCCATACTTTGATAAAGTATCGAACTCGACAATATACTCCGAGACTGCCCTACCATTCTGCTTAAGCTCCAGAAATTTCCTAAACAATTCTGACTTCTGGGCAGCTGGGATGAACTTATCGTTAAAGTGGGTCTTAAACTGATCCCATGTAACTTGATCCTCTGGAGTAGCTTCCTTAATAGCATTCCACCAATCCATCGCCCGTCCTTGCAGCTGACGGGATGCTAGCTTTCTCTTCGTCGCATCCTCGATACCCAAGTCTTTGAAGATACGCTCACAGCTATCCAACCAATCATGAACTTCTGTAGCCGATTCCATTTCGTGGAACGGATTCCCACCAAGACTAGTGTAATCCTTGCGAAGACTGGCGAAATCGACTCTAGGTGCTTGCACCGCTGCACCACAACCAATTGTAGCATTAGGAACTGCTCCTTGCACATTTCTAAGCAACTCCCTCATGAAGTCAGTGAACATCGTCCTCATATTAGGAGCATTCCCATTATTAGCTCCTCTACCAGTACCCCTAGTATATTGTCTCATCGTTCAATCTGTAAGGAGAAAACGATTAACCATCTCTTCAGTGGTGCCAGTGCAATGCGACTTCATCCTTAAATATACTAATAGTATATATATAACTTTTGAAAACCAAAATATCACAAATACGCGCTCTCATTTACGTACTATCTCTCTCTGGTGTCTTCCCTAGGTTAACTACGCAACCTAGAGCTCTAATACCAAATGTGACGGCCCGCCCCGCACCAGCCGACATTTCCAATGAAAGTGCGCTGTGTCAATGTCCAACCAGCACGGGACGGTCGGCAAAGAAAGGAAAGAAGGGAATTTGAACTAACAAGGAACATGTAGAATGTCTCACAGCGCATGGAATAAAATATAATAATAACATATTTGACATAAAACAGGTGAGACAGTGCATAAGCTGAAAACTAAACCATCATAGCAGCGGAAAATCCAAAATACAGCTTATGTTACACATCATCATTATTACAACTTTTAAATCTGTCTCCAAAGAAAAATAAGAAAGGTACACTACAAATGCCTAACGTAGTGACCAGCAACGAGACAGGGAGAATATATATATATATATCATACGTAGAAGCCTCCTGCTCGTCTCCGGTACAACTACTCGTGCATAATTACCTGACTTATCTCTAGTCTTCCCGTTTAAGCGCACCAAGAGTAATAAGAAGAGACATAAAACTCTGGGTCAGACAAAAGTCTGGTATGAGCGATAAGCAGCAAAACAAAACAATAACAGGTATACTAAACCATACCTGAACCTAGACCTGCAACCAAAGAATTAGCACAACAAGATGCACAATACTCTTAGGTGACTCTAACATATGGTGTAAAGATACGGGAGTGGGGGTGTGCATGTCATAGTGATATCAAACAATCAAGCATAGCAACCATCCTCACATCTCTCACTCAGTGCGTAAAGCATACGTTATCCACTACTTTGATCACCCAAATCCTTGTTATGATCACTCTGCCCCCACGGAGTCATAGCGACTCCACTGCACTGATTCACAACCACTAGTCCTTGCTATGTCCACTCTGCCCCATGAAGTCATCACGACTTCACTGCACTAGCTCATAGCCATGCTACGATCACTCTGCCCCATGGAGTAATAACTACCCCACTGCACTGATCCGTAGCCTAACATTCGTCTTGGTGGTGAATCAAGTTATGGACGTCGATAACCCCTTAGCACACGTCCCGTAGCAAAGTCCAATTCATGAAGTTAACCAGTTGGTTCCCATCTAGATCATAAGTTCTACTTCCTATTTGGACTTCCTTTGCATCTCGGGTTTTGGTCTCCAACGGATCGGTTCAGAAATAAGCTTCCATTCTGTTCGGTTTGGTCCTCCATCAGTCCAAGAGTAGCTCCAGTTTGTGGCCACCAAGTGGTTCGAGTCATGGTGCTTCACTGGGCTCGGTTCGTGATACCTCCTCCAGGCATCGGGTCGGTTCGTTCTCCTTCCACTGGATCAGGAAGCTTCTGGTTCGTGGTGCTCTTCCAAGTGGGCGGGTCATGATCTTCTCTCCGGATCGGGTCGTGGATACCCATTGGGTTCGGGTCAGTTTCCCCATCCAGGTTGGTTCGTGACAGTCCACTCCAGGTCGGGTCGAGCTCCTCAATTCATGGCAGTCCACTTGTGGTGCATCGGTTCGGTCGCGTGCTCTAGTTCATGATGCAGTAGTTCTGGGAGGCGTTCGTGAGAAGGGGGTTTCCTATGAGCGGGTTGGGTCGCCCTTCACCAATCCGATCCGGTTCCTGCTCCATTTCCTGCAACTTTTCCATCGACTGTTTTACGCCATACGGCGGCGTTTTCGACCATTCTAACTTTTCTAATCAATCACAAAGCATACCATACAGTCATAGCAACATGTATAATAATCCACAAACACAAAAACACCAATATGTCAAGTTTAAATGGATCAAACATACTCAAAACCCATATTTTCCCCTTATTCATGTTTAAGCATACAATTAGCAAAACTTAACCAAATTAACCCAAAGTTCTAACAGAGGTCTAAATCGGCGTTTAAGAATTTCTAAACATTTTTCCAGAATTTAATTACGTATAATTTTGATAATTAACATTAATCACCCCTAATTAGCCGTAATTAGTGTAGAAACAATGCTAATCACTCACCTTGGCCACAAATAAATCTTAGATCTGAACTACCTGTGATTTGGTTCGAATACCAAGACAACACAGCAACTCTTCTTTCAGTGTGATGCTATTTCTCCTTGATTTGGCGTAGATTGACTTAATCTTCAATTAGAAAGCGATTAGGAGCGATTTGGGATGAAATTAGAAGGTGGAGGTCATGGCTAGGGTTAGAGAATCGTTTTACGCGGCTGAAAAATGAAATAAAAATCGTTTTCCTACTGTTCTCAGTCTCCCCATAACCCTAATCCCGAAATGGGTTATGGGCCCTCTTGCAAATCACCCTAATTAAGCCCGGTTAAGCTGTTTTTCACCTTATAAACCTTGTTTCAACCATATTTCCCAAATGGTGAGTCCATTTGGCTAATGTGACCACTCTACGGAAAGGTAAACCATCATCCGGATCCAATGGAAGTGGTTTCAGGTCAAAACTCCTTACCAATCAAAAGTTATGGCCGAAACAATATCAGCTAAGGACAAAACGGTCATTTAAAAATCAGCAAAAATCACGAACATGGAAAATGACCCCAATAGTCGTCTCCCAAAGTTACATGGTTATACGACTTCGCATGAGAAAGAAATAAATATTCTACGATCCCTTGATGCGTAGAATGCGGGTCGTTACACCTTCTCTCTGAATCAAATTCTAACAAGCGTAGCCTTCACCTTTATAGAGAATAAATATGTAAAATATGACGAAAGAAGACTTGTTCCATATGCATTTTATACCATTAAAAAATACATTCAAAAACCCAGTACAAAGGCTCCTCAACTATGTGAGCATTCCTAAGAAGTGGTTCGGGATGCAAGCATTCTCATCATGTCAAGGGCTTGAATTTGTTCACAAAAGAAACGTGTGTTCCTATTTTGTCTTAACAATAAAATCAAAGAAAAAATATGCATTGTATAATTTTAGAATAAAAATTTGAAATTGAAATATTTTTTGGATTCAAGTGTAAATGCATTCTCCACATCAAGGAATTTTTTTCATAAGATAGCAAGTCTCCATATAATTAATATATCTATGGAGAATCTGAACAAATTAAAGGAGGTTAAAGTTTAAACTTAGATTAGAATATGAAATAGCTCCAACCACATTAAGAATACACTTTTGTTACATGAGTTATAAAGTACCTCTGATGTCTCAGTGGGCCAAATGATCGTCAATATGATATAACATATACAAACACTATATTTAGCTAAATATACCCTCTCTAGAAACTATGCCTAAAATATTTGTTGCTCCAAGAATGATATTGAGCTCACTAGTTCATCTTTGGAGTCTCTTCCAAATTATGGTTAGCATTTATTCAAATAGCTAACTTGATGAACAATCAAGAGGTTTCTGACATTTATACCGGCTTATTAAAATATTATAGTATGCAAATTAAATTAAGTAAAATTCAGTGAAGCTGGACTAACAACCATGACATTTTTCAATAATGAAGCCATCGCTTTTTTAGACAGTGCCTGAATAAAAGAAGACATTGGCAATGGACAATACAAATGTATAGTGGAGCAGAGGCCGACGATGGAGAAGATAGGCTATCGACTGTAATGGCCCAATAATTCCCGCCTTTCGAATCGTTTGTAAACGGCACAAGTCCGATCCAAAACGGCAGAAACCCTCGATTCATTAACTGAGGGATATAACACATCAGATAAAAACAAATGACCTTCTCACTAACATCATTATAATGTTACATCAGAGTACAAAATATATCAGAATACCTCACAAATGTCAGAGTATAACAAATACAATACACAGTGGAAGACTATCAAATCCTCTAGACACAACTTTAAGCTTCAATCTAGAATCCTATAATATAAAATATGTGCAAACCAAAGCTACCCGGTAGCCCGTATAGAAAATGTTAGCACCCAAATTTGCAAGGGAAAAACAAACTATGGGTCAGTTATGTGATTGATATGAGAACTTAAGTCAGTTATAATACAATTTAAACTTAGGTAATTCAAAGGACCACGCCGTATAACACGAAACGCGTTTTCCCCATATGAATACCAATGCATCAAATTTGAAACAAAAGTGGTTTTATTTTCATATTTAGATTTATCAAATCTAATAAACTTTGGTGATAACTAAAAATCGAACAAGTTTTATCTTTACCTTTAGATTTATTGAATCTAAATTTATTTTCAAAGACAATTCATTTAAAAATAATCTCTTCGGAAATAGAACCCCCATTTCCTTTCAAATCATTTGAAATACTAGATATTTATTTCATATCAAATCTTACTTGACTTCGGTATTTTAAAACAAATCACTTCTGAAAATTCCAAATATCTACAATATGAGCATATTAAAACATATGCACCAAGTCGGGAGGTTTCTCCCAATAACAAGGAAACTGGGGCCAAGCCTTGCTATCTCGATAATCATTCTAGTGTATGTCCCTCAATATTGAGAGGAGTCCCATACAGTATGTCCCTCTGTAACTAGAGAGCCCCCATAGTCATGTACCTAGATTTTTAGTCACGGGTTACCTGAATCATAGGTGACAGATCAAATCATTTTTATCCAGAAGTGATAAATCATTTCATAATAATAATCACAAATACTTTCAAATCATAGTAGTTTTTCTTTCCAAATCATTTAAACATTGAGGTTTAAGCCGTCGAAATCCCCTTCGCTTATAAAACATCTTTTATAAACCATTTATCACTTCAAAATATTTATTTCCAAAATATTTTCTAGTTCCTCGAAGTCAAAATTTCATTTCATACTTATGAAATCATCTTTCACAATCATTTATTTAAATTTACGTTCACAATCTAAATGAATCCAATACTAACGCTAATCAATAAGCGTCACAAATAGCGTTGCTTAAATGACCCATTTTCCCAAAGTAGCTTTTTAACTTTCCAACCTTGGTATATTAAATCCAAATCCCTTTCAAATCATTTATTATTATTTATCATAATTTTTCCTTATTTTTAATAACTTAAAAATATCTCATTTTATTGAAATTCAATTTCGGGTCTTAAACTTCAAATTCAGGATTTTTCTGGGAAATTGATGTGGACATAATTCAAAATCTAACCATTGGATCATAACATCCCTAAATTCATGGTAGCTCTTTTCATTTCGGGCCCAACGATTTTTGTTTCAGGAAGATCCGATTGTCGGTCTCCTGGTACGTCGGTTTGAAGTCGATAGTCGAAATTCGCAAATTGTCGCTGCACAACTAGTTCTATTCTGACCAAAACTCGATTTTTATAATAATTTCGAATTGACTATGTTAGACCAAAAAATGGCACTAACACACAAATGACAAGATTTTGTAGATAACAATGTAGAAATATAAATAAAAAAGCAAAAAAAGCAATCAACAAACGAGATTTATAGTGGTTCGGAGTTAACAAGTCTACGTCCACTTTATACATCTTCAATTCAGTAGAGAATTACAAATACAAGGTTTTGAATCACTCAAATACTCAATTACAATCGATTTCTTTACGAAAATATGAAATTATACCTGAAAAGGAGGGTTTTTGGTACGGGTCGAACTGAAATGGTGGTAGAAGATGGGTGTTCAAGCTTTCAAGTAGCCAAAGGATCCTCTCTTCTATGGTGGTTTGGATATTTATAGGGGTCGGGTCCCTATTAACTAGGGAGAACGGTTATCTGGACACGTGTCATCATCCCCTGCTTTATAGTAAGCAGTGGATCGGGTCTGTAGGGATCGTAACAGGGTAGTAATGACCAGTTCGTGGCCATGTGACCACATCTCCGATCTTATAGGAAATGATTGTGTAAGTGGGGGGGGGGGGGGGTTACTTAGTATACTTCGATAATTGACCATGGGTCATGAGCTTCGACCCAGAGGTATTGACTTTAGCTCGAGTTGTGTACCATGTTCCCATTCGAATCGATGTCTGCTCTATCTTATTTGACCCGATACCATTCTAATATGTTCGACCCGATACTATGTTGTTGGATCAACTTGGTTCTTGGTGTCTTATGCACTCGATCGAGGTATTTGGACTTTGTGTGGCCTAGTCACAAGGTAGGCCAACAATTTCCCCCTACAAGAACGTCTTATCGTAGATGAGGCGTGCTTTGAACTTGTTAAACGATATGTTCTTGAATGGTCAGCAACCAGCATTCATGTTGTACAGTGAAGCGTGTCTAATGATTTTTGCGCATCGCATATAAATACTAGTTCTCATCAATATTTGTCTTTGTTATATTCAGCAATTCATGACTTCTACCCAGAACATAGACAAGTTTTCATGTAAATTCTTCGACTTTTGTCGAGTCAAAAGCTAAAGTTATCTAGTTGGGTTATGCTGCTGTGTCGATCCTCCTCTATGTGCAGACACGATCTCCAGCAATTGCTTTCTTCATTTTCCTGACTCTAGTTTACATGGCTTCACAATTAAATCATCGGATCGAAAATCACGAGGCGGGTTGGGTCAGTTCTGTTCGACCCATCGTTCTATTCGAACTGAATAGCTTGAAATTATATCTGGTATTTGTTCAGCAGATCAGGTCATTTAGAGGAATACAAACGACCTCTTAGCACAATATATAAATTAATGAATCCTTCCTCTCTTTTTTACTTCGTTTTTTATTGCTGAACCAAGGCCTACAAACCCTAATCCCTAAATCTTGCAAATTCGCTCCGAATCTCCAGATTTAATTCATAGGTAAGGTTATGAAATTGGTTAATCTATGTTTTAATATAAATTCTTGACTGGATTTACTATGAATTTTGCATTAATATCCATCTTTTACTGCTACGTTGTGGACACCGTAGATTCTGAGGCAATCAATGTTGCTGGTGATGCCAACTTCATCGAAGGCGATGGTCATGGTGACTCGTGTCCGGCGTCGAGGAGCTTAGCACATAAGTTTGCTTTCAATGTCGACGAATTGGATAATTTGGGGTGATGAGATTCAAAAGAAGAAGGGATAAAGCATGGAACTTGGAATCCATTCAGATGTTTACGGGTTGGACGGAGGGCATGGGCTTACAAGGGATAAAAGGCCATAAATTTCTTAGATGACTTAGGGATCGATCGAAGGGTCGAATGTTTCGACCCGATGTTAATTTAACCCGAAACCTTGTTCCGACTCGACAACTCCGACCCGAACACGTTAATCTATTCCTCGTACAAAGAACAAAACCTTTGCATATCTTTTCCTATCACCAAATTTTGCAAAACACACGGACTATTACCACTTGAATCCACCGTATATCTATGTGTATAACTCGAGTGAAGCCACTTACAACTTACGGTCTTGCGAACAGTTAGGATAGAGGCTTTTTAAAGTACAGACTCAAAAATTCATACCAAACTTACTTGTCAATTCTGGAACCCAGAACATAAACTCCTTTAACATTGTGATGAAAATTGAACACCTACATGTCTCTACCGCTTCTTTTATGCTTACTGTATTTGCACTGCACACACTGACACACACACTGGGGAGTACAGACCATTTTACTCTAATCATCTATCTTTCTTCGATAGTACAACTAGTGTGCCTCGAAGGTACCCAACTAGATACTCGGAGTCCGAGAAAGGCACAGCTCTGGAATAAACATTCAATCCCGATAGTTCTTTCTCGAGTCCTGAACCTTCCGAAAGCCCGGACTACAAATTTGAAATTGACCTCCACGAGGATATAAAATCTACTTAATCTGATACTTCTGTTGACGAAGAGGATGGAGGAGAGGGTGATAACCGAGCTCCCAATGAATTCAGCGGCGCGATTGTTTTACATGTACCCAAAGACTCTTTTGTTCGATAACCAATGAAGCCAGACTCAAACGGATATGTTTAAGACACGGTATATCTTGGGAGGAGGTCAGGGTTGCATCAAATGTTACATATAGGGCCCATAACCCGCCAAAAGGATATATGGTGATAAGCAGATTAATGTGTTTAGTCAGCGCTGTTCCTCTATTTCTTCCGTCCACCGTAGATTTTCTAAGACGGTTTAGGATAGATCCTATGCAACTTCAACTAACAGCCTATTCATTTTGTATACGCTATACATAGCATATACGAAGGTTCTAGGCGTAGAACCCACCTTTGAAGATGTAAACTTTTTCTGCCACTTCAAGCATCGTCAAAAAGATACTCCTTCTTTCGTTTCCCTTTGAATCTGTCCCAAAGAGAAAATTCATCAGCGACGGGTTTAGTAACGTAAGCGACATAAGACCCGAATGGTTTTATATTCGACAACAGCCTGAATGTGCTAGCAGGTGGTTGTAATCGCGTAAGTGTTAAAATTCTAGCTTTCTCATTTCAGTCACACTTGTCTCTTTACTAATCTCTCTTTCTTTCTTTAAGTTCCAAATCCGAAGAAGAAACAGGGAAAGGTCTATCAGAATCTCCTGACTGACTTACTGAATGGTAATATGAATTTTCTAAGCGTTAGAAAATGCATCGTTAGAGAATTTCTTCATCGGTACCATCTTCTTGACATGCGAAGAAGCACTGACAGTCCCTCTTACATATATGTGCCTCCGATCGAAGTGCCTTTTGGACCAACAGGGACTGAAATCATACTCCCAACTGTGGGACAAGTCATGACAATGATCAAAGTCGGTGAGGGTTCAATGAGAAAGATCTCACGGGCTCAAGCCATGATCCACAACCAGGAGAAAAAAGAGAAAATTCCCGAGAAAGAAAACATTGAGATTCCACCGATTCCTTCTCCAATAAAATTCATACCGAGGAGCATTTAGAAAGAACACCTAAGGATGAGCCACGGGTAGCTCCCCTGAAGATGTACCTAATCCTAAGGGAAACCTTCTCCAAAGACCCTGTCTCCAGTCAAGATTCCTATTCGTGACCTTCAGCAAGAGGACTCTATATTTGGAGGCTTGACTAAACTTCCCTTACCTAATGACATATACACTTCCCAAGACATTGGTTTTGGCTCTTTCTCCCTCCTTCTAAAGAAGAGATTACTCCCTAGGAAAACAACACCTTTAAGCCAAACTCTGGGCTTTGGTCTGTTGGGTGGGATCACTTAGGACACACACCACACTAGCACTGCATGTCACAGAGCTTGTGTGATACATCACCTCCTGATTCTGGCATTAGATTGTATTGACTTGTAGGCACAGTGTCTTATCAAAACTTCAATCCCAGGGACCTTCGTGGTAGTCTTCCTAGGTATGGCTTTGATACTGAAAACGATCGTACAGAGAGTCGCGGGAGAGATGATTAAATGCATTACCAATCACAACATCATCGGTCCTCTTACTCCAGCTTCCTAGCTTGTTCAAATTCCAACAAGTATAAGAGCCATCAAATCCACTGTGAGGAAGACAAGCAAATTCCCAAGGCTCCACCTCCTCCAAAGGGGTCATACTCATATGAAAAACCATCCAAGAAGCATTCTGATCCCAATGACAGGGTCCTAGATAAGGACAAAGACAAAGATAAGGGCAGCGCAACCAGCATTCCCAGCAAATGCAAATCCACTGACATCACTACAACCAAGCCTATGGTGCTCGACTGCTCCACTGAGTAGAGGATCAAGGTATTGAAGAAGCCGTTACCTGAATATCAATTTGGGAACATGCATTTAGTTCCTAATCTTAAGTCGGTCCCCGACAACTGGTCTGATCCCATTAAGGCTCGAATTGACTTTGTGGACACTCAGTACAAGGAGACTTGCAAGTTTGCTCAAAAGTTGTCCAAGATTATCAGGGTGCTTCAGCACTTATATGTGAACAGGATGCATCTGGCAGGGCCGTTGCCATTAAAGAATGTGAGGATGCTCAGGCTCAGCTTGATCTTGCACAATGTGAAGCCGAGAACTACAACAAACTACACAGCTAGTCACAACAACACTTCCACCCCAAGCTTGATAATCACAGTAGAAAGCATACATCTCTTAAGAAGCAAGTCGAGGATGTCACCTCCGAGAACTCTAAACTGAAGCTGTCGCATACTCGCTTCGTATCGGAGAAAATTGAGCTCGAGAAACAGGTTGCCAATTTGAAGTCCAAATTTAGCGGAACCTGAAGAGAGAGCTATACTAGCTGAGGAAAATGCCAGCCTTGCACTCGAATCTACTACAACTTCCAAGACACATCTTGTCGAAGGCCAAGAGGAGTTTGATGATTTTGGTCGTCTCCTTATATCTTTCTTTACTTAGGTTTTTCGGACCCGAGACATATCTTAGATAAAGGATTACGAGACAACTTTAGTCGATGTGTGGGATGAGCTTGTCAACAATGATAAGTGTCGATTGAAAGTTGATAACATTGATAAGGAGGAGTTAATGAAGACATATCTGAGGGGTGAGGAACAGAGCGTTTAGCAGAAGGGAGGAGACGACTGAATGTGGTTATGAAAGCTGTTAAACGTCAAGCTAAGGGCAAGGATTTTGTCGAGGGTGGCTCTTGTTCTTTCTCCGCGATGCCTAAAAATATACAGGTAGAGAAGTATGATCCTAATCGTTCAGAGATCACCAAAAGCATTCTCTTGTCTCCTATTGTTGAGGTTGCAACTCCGGACACTCCCGAGGACGAATCAGTCGAAGGTATCTCCACCTTTTCTCCATAGTTTGCCAAAGATGTTCTAGCCTATTGTCGCATTGTAGAGAAGACAATCGGAAGTCCCATTCTATCTCCAAAGCTAATAACTACTGCTCTTCCTTGTTCAGGTACGAAGCCTGTTGAGGAGAGAGAAGAAAAGCAAGCAGAGTCGACCGACAATTCCATAGTGCCCTCCAACGCCGATGCACCGAAGGAAGGAGAAACGATCGACGCCTTAAAAACATCGATAGCATAGAGGGTGAAGAGGAGGAAAACATTGTAATCACCGAAGCTTGTGACGAGACCAAGGATCTAACCCTTGCATAGATGAAGGCAAGAAATGAGCAACTCTTGAAGGCCAAGGCTAAAAATGTAGAAGTGCCTCTTTCGATCAAGCCTATATGATACCTCCTACTAGCACCAAGGTTTCCACCAAGCTTTCTAAATCAATCATAGGAGGTGCAACTTCCCAATATATTGTTGATCCAGCAGATCCCTCACCGGGAAAAATCAAGGGGAAGAAGCGCCTACTTACAGAAGTTGAGAAAGAGGAGAAGCGTAAGCTGAAAGAGTCTAAGAAATCCAAAACTACTCCCTAGTCGAAGTGAAGCCCTATTTGATTTCCTTTTTTATTTATCACTGGCCTGCTATGGTTGTTGCGAGTGCAGCCCTCGCGTTTTTGTCTTGTTTGAACCTGCACTATGTAAATAAAGCTATGTTCCTACAATGTCGCATATCTGCAAGTTTGTTATTGCCTTCAATGTAATGCATTCATAATCAAAATATTATTAAATTATGTAATAAACACTCAAACACATCACAATTAGCTAAGGATTTTGATTCAAAAATCCCCGCAATTAAAGAATTACTAAATTAAGTAATGGAAAGCAGGTCATGTCACAACAATCTGAGTGGTGTGATGTGTACATATATTCCTCCAATCAATGTTGAACAGAGTGCCTGGCCAGGGCCTATTCGGGATTGATGAGTAACGGTGTACTGCTTCCCCTAGTATCAATGGGGACTTTAGGCTTGCCTCATATTCATGCCTCCAGACCTTCTATGGGGTAAGAATCGAGTTATTTGAGCACTTAGTACGAGTGTTTTTATACTCTCCTATCGTAAATCCAGGTTAGAGTTTGGGTTAAAGCGGTCTCTATTCGTGGTGCACCATTTCACGCTTTATCCTTTTATACTCACTCTCAAATCAAGAGAGTTTGAGTTAATCCGGCGAGTAGTCTTGTCATTCACCTTAGCATTCCAACAACACTCCAGTGTTTAGACTGGGAATTTGCCGAATCGAGTGTCGATATTGAACCCAGATTCAATTCATATTCCATTCCACGCTATGGTAGGTGGAGTTAGTTAGCTGAGTGGTCTAGTCACACTAACCCTAGTACTATTCTCTCTTGCCCCCATACTAGGGGAAAAGGTTGCTTTCAAGGAAGGTTAAACTGCATCCTGGTTGTCCATACCCATTCCATCAATTCATGAGCAAGAGTTTCAAACATACGTAATATTTTCAAAACACAAGTCACAGAGAAATAAATGTAGCAAATAATCAGGGACACACAATATAATTATAGTGGTTCGGCCAAGTCTCAGCCTACGTCTACTTTATAATCTCTTATTTTATTTCAATCAAATAGTTTTGGGAAAGTCATGCCACATTCAAAAACAAAAGAAAAGAAATACAGGATCAAGTCAAGTAGTGTCTTAAATGATTAACATTCCATGCTTTTGGGAGATGATTGCCATCAACGATCGTTAGCCTGAAAGCTCCGTTATCAGGCCTCCGACGAATGACGTACGGTCCATCCCATTTTGTATCCAAGAAAGTCGGGGTCAGGAAGACATGCTTTGATACCAGGTTTCCTGATTCGAAAGTCCTGGGTCGAACCTTTTGATTGTAAAATCGGGCAACCTGTTATATGTGTTCCAAGGCATGCAAGTCCGTCTCATCTCTCTTCTCGTCAATCATGTCCAAGGATTCAAGGAGAAGAGCTTTATTTGTCATAGGATTATAATATGTTGTTCGACGAGAGGGGACTTTGAGCTCCGCTGGAATGACTACTTCCGAGCCATATGACAATGAGAATGGAGTGTGGCCTGTTGTTGTCTTGTGGTATTTTGGTATGCTTGCAAAGCCAACGGTATTTCATCTACCCACATGGCCTTCGCTTTCTCCAATCATTTTTTCAATAATGGTCTTAATAATCTTATTCACAACTTTTACTTGCCTATTTGATTGCGGATGTGCCACAGTAGTATATCTCTTATCAATGCAGTACCGTTGACAGAAATCACTGAACTTTGCACTATCGAATTGTGTCCTGCTGTCAGTGATGATAGCCCTCGGAATTCCAAAATGACATATAATATTTTTGACGATGAAATTGGTTGCTCTCTTTGTCATGATTGTGGTTAATTGTTCGGCCATGGCCCATTTCTTGAAGTAATCCACAACCACGATTGCGTACTTGGCACCACCTTTAGCTTTTAGGAGGCTTCCAATGATGTTGATTCCCCATATGGGAAACAACCACGGACTCACCATCGAGATAGTTAACTAGGTGGAGCTCTAGGAATCCATGCAAATTTTTGGCACTTATCACAGCATCGTGAATAATCAACTGCGTCTTTATTTATGATTGGCCAGAAGTATCCATATTGTAGTATTTTCTTTGCCAAAGTCCGTCCTCCAGTGTGATCACTGCAGTCGCCTTCATGTACTTCCTTCAATACACACTTGACGTCGTCACGGGCTATACACCGGAGTAGCGGAATAGAGAACCCCCTTCTGTAAAGCTCGCCATGTTGAATATTGTATCTAGATTCTTTGCGGACAATAGCACGTCTTTTGTTCTTTCTCCACAAAAGGATTTTGTGCTGTAAGAAATTCTTTATGGGTTTATCCAGGACTTTTTTCAGGTTCACTATAACTATCCGCATTTTTAGTTAAATAATAAAATAAAATTTGAAAAGCTTCCAGAATTTGGTCATAGAATTAGCGCCCTAGCGTTTGTGGCGATTTTCCGATCAATTTAGACCTATGGATTGCAGAAAACATATTTAAGATCTAAGACATATCTTTAAATGAAATATTACAACAAACATGAAAAAAGGTAAAGAGAAGAACAATGACCACCATTGTTTTTAGTCTTGTTAACAAAATCCTATGTAGTCCAGTTGGTAAGAGCATGTGACTTCCAAAAGAGTGATGCAAGTTCGATTCTCATAGGCGCCATATTTTTATTTTAGAGGAATGGCTAAAATAATACATGTTCTAAGAGGAAAATATGTATAAATGCACATATAAAGAAAATTATACATAAAGAAAGTACAAAAATAAATGTATACATGCATATGTATGTGCAAAAATATGTATATACAAAAGAGAAATTCTAAATGAACCTGCAATCAATGAAAATAGTTAAGAATTAAATGATGGCATAACGCAGTTTGAATTTTGAAAATGAAATAAAAGTTGTGTGTACATATATACGTGTAAATTCAAACGTTGAGATAAAATGGGCATTAGAAGTTTGTATACATATAAGGGGCTTATATATGAATATAATATATAAATATTTCAAATCAATTCAAACTAAAGACAACTCATGGAAAGGACCGATGGGAGGACCGAACTAGGGCATTGGTCGACCCAAGCAAGGGTCTGGTCAACCCATGGGTTGAATTAAGTGGTAGGTGGGTCGACCCATGGGGTAGATGTGTCGACCCACCCCTGATCTGTACAGATTCGTTAGGCGAATCTGGACAGTTTTTCAGACCATATTCATTGCTAACTCAGCACTTTATGTATGATTAAAATCAAAACTTTCTTGTATACCTATAAATATACTAGTAGGGCCTAGCCTAAATCTCATATCTTCTGAGAGGCTGTCTAGGCTCTTCCATTCTTCTTCCACCTCAAATCTCTTCAGAAAATAGAATAATTAGTCATAGGAAACTTTGATTCAAGATTTGAAGGAAAAGAATATATGTCTACAACTGGGTGTTCAAAATTCTAATTAGCGTGAGGTAAGTCCTTGGATCTGGTTTAGGTAGGTTTTCTTTCTCTTTTCCCTCTTCTTTAGTATCAGGTTTGTAAATCCATGGTTATTTGAATTATAGATTCAGTTAGGAAGGTCAAGGAATAACAGATCTGGTCAGATTCAGGGATTGGAAAGCGGTTAGGTGAGTGGATCTAAATTATACCATTTTAAATAACGTTTTATTTATCGTTTGTATTTCCCGTTTTAATTAATCTTCTAAATAGTTGATAATTGTGGAAATTAGGTATAAAAATTGTTTAGGACATGTTAAAAAGATTATTGATGTATATAGAACCATCCTAAGAACCTGTTAATTGGACATTGTAAATCAAGTTACAATGAAATTGCGAATAATTGTGGTAATGTGGTTAATTCTGCTGGGAACATTTATGTCACATAGGCTTGTTTCCATTTAAACATTCGTCCGAATTGGAAATTATTGTAAATGTTGTAATTATGGAATTTATGATAAACCTGAACATTTTATTAAGAATATTATTATGCCAATCGTGTAAACATAATTATAGTAAAATTTGGAAGAATAGTTATGCCCAATTGGATAGAAAATTTATAGTAATTAAGAAACTGTAACTGCACTGATACACGAGGTTAAATTCAATTTGTGGTAGAAGTCTTCCAGGAACCATCCGGCAAATCCAGCATCCACAAATGGTCAATTTAATGTGAGGGGCCTAGTGCATAAACATACATACGATGGTAAATAACAGTACCGAGACACGAGGTTAAGTTCAACTTCTGGTAGAAGTCTGCTCGGAACCGCCCAACAAATCCAGCATCCACAAATAGTCAACTTATTGTAAGAGGTATGGTGCTTATATATATAATATGTATATATATATATATGAATATATGTGTGTCGGGAAATAAGCAAATGACGCAAATTGTAATGGATGGATGTTGTAACAGTATAAGAATTGGAATGAACGGGGAATTAAAATAACCTATTATAATTAATCACATTATTGTGAATTTATATAATAGGTAGGCTTGTCCTATGGACAAGTGGGAATTATAACAAAGGTTATAATAAATGGAAAGAAACACATTGATAAACCTTAGTTAAGAGAACTAGTAAATAAGTAAAGAACAACAAGAAGTTGTAATAAACCAAGTCATGGTTAATAAAAAGGAATGGAGTAGGCTTATTATTGGTAGACTTATATAAAAAAAAGAATTATGAAATCTAATAAAGGAAATTAATAATAAGCGGAAACCCGCTCAGGAGGCATAAGACTAAATGAAGTAAGAAGACTTATGGAATGAAATAAGTTATTCTTAATTGTAAATTAAGTAAATTTTAAATCGAAACCTGCTAATTGTAATAAAATTTACTTAATGATGCATTAAGTAGAACATGTTACTGTAACCTAAAATTAGGCGATGAATGATAGGGTAATAATGCAAGAAGATTGTAGATTACAGACCTTGAATTACAATCTAGAGAACAACATGTTATGGGCTTATTAGTGGACTTAAATGCTTTAAGTTATATAACTGAAATTAATAAGCGAGAGGGGTCCATTCCTTGAGATATAAGGGGCTCGAAGATAACTTGGTAACTTGAATAAAAAGTTAATACGATTGGAAATAACCAAGTTAACTGGAAATCTGATGAGGTAGAACAAGTGCGTACGTAAACATTTAGACATAAGGTGTAACGACCCGGGGAAAAGAACGACAATCGGGTTCTCGACAACAATACATAAACCCGTATCACTTGCCAAAAACCCAAGTATCGAACCCCCAGATTGTCATGAGAAAGAATTTAGAGGGTGAGGATAGAAAGAAAGAAGTATTAGAATAGAAGAAAGAAGAGGAGCACATCATAATCTCACAGCGGAACAGATAAAATATAATATCAAATCTCTTTATACAAAGAACTATATAAAACATACCAATCATCAGAGTACACATACATTAGTCCCAACGGAATAATAACTTTGAATAACTAGCGGTGAAGCCGCCTGCTTCCAGCTCCTGAAACTCCAAGCGAAACCTAACCTGGAACATACTCGGTCTGACCCGAGCACATTTGATTTAAAACAAAATACACCGGGTCAGTCTGGAATACTATCAGTGATAAATTCACAGCACACACACTTGTTTAACTTTGGAAAATCCTTTCGAAATCAAAGGATAATAGTAAGACCAATCCACACATAAACACGGATGGTTTTTACCTTACTATAACCAAACCATTTTTGAAATCATAGCTTGCTCTGATATTATCATAATGTCTAAATACAAGTAAATAATAATCTAGAGGAACGCTTGCATCTCACGCTCCCCATATATATAGTATACAATCGAAAACCGTGGGCGCTTATTGGATATTGGATTCCAACTTGACAAGGTATGGGTCCACCTTCCGCACGTGTATCTCTAGAGGCGAATACACTGGGTTCAACAAGAACGTCTTGCAACCCGGCCCACACATGACCGACCACTCATTTCGCTTGAGTGTATCGAATGTATATCACCGACGGTTGGGATCAGCAACCGCCACCCGAATAGGGTCAGCATCGAATATAGATTAAAGAAGCAATAGGAATTTCTCTAGATAGGTGATCATACACCCTAATGGGAGCGACCCACATAGCCATGCTGCCTGCCCGATTTTTGTCATTTACCGGTTGATGAGGCTTGAGGCTAGAACTTTATCTCTAGAACATCTGGTCATCATTCACTTTGAATGCCACATCGTCAGATCCGCCAGATCACACTTGATTGACGTCCACAAACATACTCTAGCTATTTGGCTAGAGAATAACCATTTCTCCGCCGTCAACTATCGTACGTTTGGAGAAATCAACGCATGTAATTCCTTTGGGAATACTCTGTCAGACATCCGTCCATACAAGTCATCCAGGAACAGGATGAACCGAAGGTACTCTCCTACTGCATCTCATATAGGAATCACCCCATGGATCAGTAGCGAGAAGTCCTTGCAACCCGTGGATTTCAACCACGACAGAAACACGAATCAAAATAACTCTGGCTGCAGGCCAGAGAAATTCAACAAGCAGTCCTTCCGCTTATGAAGATCCACGGTCTTCATTTGCTCCGTCTTCAATCGACGTCTTCACGTATTTGATGGTCGGAATGGTTTTCGAATATAATTCAATCCCGGACTTTCCGAACCAACAATCGTATTGGTCTGGTTTGATAGTCGGTGTTTTAACTATCAAATAACAATAGTGTGAACACAATGAGTTTTCTGATTCAGTACTTGGCACAACTCGACCTCTTTTAAAATATATTTAACCAAATTCCCTAACTTTAACTGATTTACTATGATTGATTAACTCTAACTTGACTAACTGGACTTATTTAACTCGACAAACTTGACTTGATTACTCCTATTAACTAATACGCGACTTAACTCCATTCGCTCGACTCTAGATCGCAGCGATCACAATGGTTACGCCTGATTCCCTCAGGAAACATCCGACCGCCGTAGGCTATCTGCAGCCCTGCGAATTACGCTAGCAGTCGTACGCAATGGAACTTTTTCCTAGATAACTTTGTTTGACTAACTCTAACTATATTCGATCAACTCTAATTGAATAACAATATTTAAAATAAATTTTAAAGCACTTATTCTTATTTCCTTTGGAACCATCATTGCAATATTATTTAATTCCCAAAATCTTGCATTAGAGTTCGATGTACCTCGTATAGGGTAAAACAATTTCAATAACTTCACTTACTTCAAACTAATACTGTTCCTCGATAATAGCGAGGCCAACCGAGTTGGGGTATTTTAGTTACCTCTCAGACCTTGGTCAACCCGTTCTTATCTCGGAATAACATCAGTCTATCACTTAACCATTTTCCCAAATCTTATTTACCTTATCGATTTCAAATCGATCCCATAAATTGTTTCTTACATTTGAAATCTTCTTTTAAAGTCTTTTACTTAATTCCCTTATCTAAATTAATATCCATTAAAACATCACTTTAACTTCAAATATTCTTCCACTTAAAACCTTTCGATTTATAATATAAATCCCTCGTCACATAAATTGATTTCATCTACTTGGACATTTTATAATAAACCTTTATCGCCTCTTTGGCTAAACTCCCTCGTCGGTCGACCACTTGTTAATTTAAATCCCCTTTTATCAAATCTTGTTCGAACTTGTGTTTACAAGTCCATTTAATAAAATCCTTGTTTGACATTAAATTAAATTCACTACTTTAAATCATTTTAAATTAAAGGATAGTTTGCTTTGATCTCTACTATAAAAAAATATAGTTAACATTAATCTTAACCCAAAATAGCATTATTATCATGTTTACGTGCTTACTCGATAATAATCCAGGTTATTAACAATAACCAATTCAACTATCTCTTTAGACTATAGTTAATCGAAGATTAACTAATATCCAACACTATTTGATAACTTTAATAAATATTTAACCAACATTTATTTCCTTTGACCATTCTACTTGCAATGGTGGATTTACCAACCATACTCATCAGTTAACTATTAACTGAAATTCCAATTGTCATCTCCCCTTTCTTAAATTAATTAATTAACTTAATTAATCTAAGTCACATTTTAATTGTTTGAAACAATAAATTTCCCTTTTTACCCATTCGTGGAAAATTCTTGATTTCTGCTTCGCAACGGATGTAAACATTCTACTAAATTTTTTTAATAACTTGATATAGTCTATTTAATTTAAGTTTCCAATTTAAATACTCGCAATAATTAAATAACTTTAATTCGGTTACAATAAATTATAACCTTGAAACCCCATCAATTTCTCTGACGGTAGAATAACGTTAAAACCCTACGACTGGACCATTACTGCCCATCTACTCAGTCAACACAAACAATTGACTTTAACCACAACAACGATGGTTGTATATTCAACTATCAACATTCAATAGTTTTGGTGTCAGATGATGTGAACAATCAATATATATGCACAACAAAAACAAATACAGTAAATTTTGAGGAATCCTGTCGGATCCTCCAACCTGTCCTTCTCTGCATCACAGATGTCAGTTGATAACAATATGCGAATTAAACAATTTGCAGCATATAAATAACTGCAACCATCAACCAACAACAAACAACTTGCATCCATCGCATCCAATCAGCCAATTTAAACTGTTACTTAAAAATATATTTTACTGTTAATGTACCACATCACAGTATTTCAGAAGGTGTGAGAATTAACTCACCAGTTTTGTTTCAGACTATGTTGCGTTCTTTTTTACATAGTTTGAAACTGGGCGTTTAAAACTATGTAAAATTCCGCGGTCTCAGAATCACTCCATTCCAGCTCCTATGCGTCGGTACCGTCGATACGAACCCAATGGCTTTTGTTTCGTCCAATTCTGCTGACGAACAAAAAAGTTATGCGTATTATACTTATTTAAATTAAATCTTGAATTTATAACTACCTTAACCATAGTCATTAAATTTCTTTAATACCTGGTCAACGTTGACCGTGTTAATCCCTTGCTTAAACTAATTAACCCCGTCCATTTCTTCTTCCAGGCCATCGATATTCCCTTCCAGACTTCACCCCCTTCAAACCGTCAATCCCTTCACCATTTTCCATCTACCGACCGTCCTACCTCCTCCAAGTGGCACGGCTCAGACCATCCTCCCCACTTACGCCAGCCTTGCTCCGTCCGATGCTCCCAGTTTGACCAAAAATTCACAAAACCGCACCTCAGATCTGAAAATAACCCACCAAAACTCCTCCGTTTAATCGTCCACCGCCGGCTGACCCCACAACCGGACCATCTCAGACTGCCCCTGCTACGACCGCCTCCGACCCAGCTATCACCTCAGACCAGCCTCGTTCCTCTCGGTGCACCACAGCTCCGTCACGACCCCTATAACCGAATTCAACTCAAAAAGGAAACCACACAGCACTTCCTCGTTCAACACCCAACTCGTGAAAACCCTTTTCCGCCCCTCGATCCGTTAGCTACAGTGAGGCAAGGCCGATCCCCACTGTTGAGTTCATTTTAGTGTTGGAAGTTCTTGGCTTTGAAGTGTGGATTCATTTTATTTTCAAAACTTTCTGTATATATGTAAATGTCGGTTTGTTGGAAGGAAGAAACGAAGTGCTTATATAGGAGAAAATGACTTGGAGACCACGGTGTCTTAGAGTATAGGCATGCAGAAAATGTAGGATAGCTGTTGTGTGGGGAATTCTCGAAATTTTCCTTGGTCGTCACGGTTTAAAGTTTTGCAGACAAAACGAGAAAGTGTGGCATGCAAGAAATACACAGTGGAGGATTTTACTAGTTTGTTTATTTATTTTCTTTCATTTCGTTTTCTTCTAGATCATAGGGATAGTAATAGCTGTACAAGAAAGTTGGTGATTGGAAATAAAAAGCAGTGTATGTGCTTGTCTCGTGAGTCTTGTACGTGCAGTAGTCTATATGTTTAGTCTAATCCATGGTAGGTTTACAGTCGAAAATAGACAATACGGTTTGGTGTTTAGGTTGGATGCAATAGGGTTTCTTGTTGTACTTAAAGTAACAGGATAGGCTACATATATTGGTTGGTGTTGAGATGGCTGTGCATACTTAAAATGGTAAGGAACGAGGTACTCTACTTTATTTGTTCAAGGGGTAAGCTTTCATATATTTTATATAGTTTGATTTCTATGGTTCCGTTACGTAAAATTTCGTCCATCTATAAAAGACAATAGACAGAAATAAAAATATCGTTGTGATCAGCAACGTCCCATGATCCCAAAAATATAATAATATCGGTAGGTTAACTCATATTTTGAAACCCCAAAATCCTGATATAGGGTGTAAAATACTCCAAATAAAAAGTTGCATATTTAATTAATTAAAAATTTCAGTAAAATTCTAAAAATTAAATTAACACTACGTCTCAAAGGAACCTTGTTTAAATTCGAATCCAGTATGCAGTTATTTCAAATAAACTGTTACGGTCGATGAACGATTCTATAGCGACTATTTGAAATTTTGATTTGGACATAAAACAAAATCTACACGATGAAAACTGGATTTTTCTCCGCCATTAGAAAGATATCGTCAAACCGGTCCGGACGTTTCTTGTTTCGATGAAATCCGACTTATTTTGAACCCGATACGACCAATTGAAGTTCAAAACGCCAAATCGCGAACTACCGCGCCGCTGCAGCTCGTTATTTAATTAAATTATAAACTATATATATTCGTCTTCGTTTTCAAAACGAATTGTCACTAAAATTTCAGTATAAACAATATTTGACCACTTTAAACTGTCGGATCACAGTATATTTCAATTTCGACAATTTCCCATATTTTGGAAATTAAAATAATATTTATTATTTATATAATATATTCACAATAAAATCGTTAAATTCGATTATCCAACCTCAAACCAATATTTTAAATTATTAAAATATTTAAAATAATCCAATTAAATTGGCAGAAAAATACGGGTCGTTACATAAGGTCTAATAACACATTAGTGTGATGCGCTTGGACCGGTCCGCACGTCTGAAGGTGAAGAACCCAACGGGGTAGATCATCATGGTGTCTAGAAGCACGAGAGGAGCATGTCCATCTGATTACTTTGTTGATATTATGTTTGTTAGCTCTACGGGACTGGAAGGAAGATGTAATAACCAGGAAAATCTGAGCCAGTTTAAAATTTTTATTTTGGCAATTTTAGTGAAATTTTGAATATTTAAAATGATTATTTCAAAGATTAACGACGAGAAATTTATTTTGAATAGAATTAGAACGTATATATATAGATCGTCGTTAGAATATAAATATTTTATTTTAATTATAAAAGGAATTGAAAATGGCGCGGTAGTTCGAAATTTTGATTTCGAATTTCAAATGAATGTACAAGATTCAAAATAAACCGGATTTTAGCGAAACCAAAAATATTTGAATCTAATTGAGAATATCTTTCCAAAGAATTCGAAAAATCGAAATTTCATAGCAGGAATCAAAAGATACGTCCAGTTGAAAATTCAAAATAGTCTTTATGGAATTTTGGCCTTTAAAAATGGAAATTTTGCAAATGACCTCTGTTTTCGACGAAACCACTTTTTTTGGATCCGTGATGTCGATTTATTTCTAGATTCCAAAATTCATAATTTTTCGAATTAATATGTGAGCGTGGCAAAGGAAAACGCATTTGACCAGTTTTAGTCAATTTCGATCGACCTGAAATTGGCCATTTTTCAAACGGTCTCAGAATTCGATGAAATTAGTTTTGTTAGGACCGTGTCGTCAATATGAAGCTAGAAAATATTTTTTGGGAATTTTTAGAGTCCGTATGTGGCCCCAGTAAATTGAAATGTGCGTTCAAATTCAATATATAGAGTTATATTTTGATTTTGACAAAAACTGGTCGAAACGATCGAATCAGCTTACGATACATATCCCATTTTGTTCGGAATGGGGGTAATTAGCTATGGACGACAGTCGGTGGGTTCGATTTCGAGTTCAAAATAAAAAGTTACTTTTTGGACTTTAAAATTTAAAATTAAATAAATAAAAATAAAATAACCCCCCTTTAATCTCCTTACTCGGTCAACACCCCTCCTTCACTTTCCCATTCAATTTCAGAAATAAAGGGAAAAAAACTGAACGACCGTCGCTTCCTCCGATTTGACCTCCGCCCACCGCCGATCGAGACCCCCTCCCCGCGTCGTTCCCCTCTCCCTCCTCCTCTTCTCCTTCCCGCTTCCCTCCTTCTGCTCGGCGTGAACCCCAAACACCCCCCTTTCCGAAAACCTAGCTGCCGGAGTGCCATGGCGCCACCATCCGCCACCCACACGACCCCCGCCGACCCCCTCCGACCTCAGGCGACGGTGAACCCCCCTTCAAAACAAAGGTAAAATTTGTTTATTTCAGTTTATGTATTTCAGTTCTTCAAGTATTTCCTTATATAAAACTGAAGAAAATTAAATGATGATCTTTATAGTAAAAAAAATATGATTTTTATATTATAGGAATAATAAAAATATGATTATATATATATGAAGTGGAAATAGAAATATTTTTTTATTATGAAGTTAGCGTGATAAAAATATGATCTTTATTATATGAACACCGTTATAAAAACAGAATTTTTATCTATATAGTAGCGGTATAAAAATAGAATTTTTATCTATATAGTAGCGGTATAAAAATAGAATTTTTATCTATATAGTAGCGATATGAAAATGTGATTTTTATCCATATAGAGTGATTATAAAAATGTGATTTTTATATACATAGCAATAATATAAAAATGTGATTTTTATATATGTAGTGGCTACGGACAATGAAATAGACAAAAGGCGAGCACGGCGAAGATTTCTACATAAGAAGAGTCGTGGCGTTTGTTTCAGCTAGTTGATGAGAACTTCTCACTTTTAATTTATTTTTCTAGTTAAAATATATACTAGGATGCAGACGGTGCTTAGCAGCACCCGACACCCGTCGTCCGCAGACCATGGACGGCTTGTTTGTTTGATTGGCTTTGTTGTGAAAATGGAAATTGAATGTGTGTTGTGGAATGAAATAAAATATTTATATAGTTAAAAATAATTTATAGTTAAAAATAGAATTTTTAACGTGTATTTAAATTGAAATAAATATTTATAAACAAATTGATTTGTTTATGTACACATTTGACTGATATTGATTGGGATGAAAAATTTTACACGTCTCCCAACTGCACAAATAATATTCAGTGTTTGTGGATTGAAACCCCACACAGGTGTTGGGATGATATTTGACGTACACTAATCCCAATTGTTTAGTTGTATGTCGATCGATGGGTCGACAGACTGTGTAAGTGTTAATTATTTATATTTAATGCTTATGCAGTTGTGTGGTGCACTTTGGATGATGGTTGATTATTTATCGTTGCTATTATATACATGTGTTGTATGGAATCCGTATAATTAACATTATATAGTAATTGATTAGGCCTCATTCCAATTGGGAAAATAAAGAATATTATAAAATAAAGATTCATGTGTTGAATAGAATAAATAGTCATGTGTTGACGATGCTCATGTGTTGAGAATATTCATGTGTTGAAACTTATCATGTGTTGAACGAAATATTTTAACAATAAAATTACATCTTTATCATATATAAAATTAGAAACTAACTAGAAAATAGATAAGATGAGTGGTCTCCTGGGTATTGATCTGATGTTGGTTTCGGCCTTCGGGGTTAATACTTAGGGCATCGTTCTCTTACTAATTTACAGTTGGAGTCTGACTAAGAATTAAACGATAGAAATCAAAATTTTATAAAATATATTAAATAACAAAAATAGTCATGTGTTGACAGTTCTCATGTGTTGAGAATAGTCATGTGTTGAAAGAAATATAGATTCATGTGTTGAATAGAATAAATGTTCATTTGTTGAATAGAATAACGAAGTTATTGAAAAATATAAAGTCGTGTTGATTAGAGATGCGCTATTTTGACGCGAACGATATTTATATCAATTATATTCGTTTTTATAACGATTATAGAAAAGGAAGCGATTTCAAAATAAAACATTTTGAAAATATTGTCATTTGTATATCGATGATGTAGGATATTCAATTTTCATTAAAAATTGAATATGAAGTTGAAATCGTTTTGAAAACGAATTTAAAACGATTTATAAAATACGTTTTAAATGGAAACTGATGAAATATATAATATATGTATATATTATATATAAAATCGCCTGAATAGAACGCGCCAGGTCGCGGCAGTTCGTGAATTTCGACCATTGACTTCGAATGGACATTACGGGAGATCCGACCGTCAGATTCTCCTAAAACTGGAACCGTTAGGTTCGTATTGAAAAGAGCTTTCCAATGAATATTATAAATCTGAAATCTAACGGTTGGATTTGGAATTATGTCCAAATCAAATTTTGAAAAGGTCGTTGTAAGTGCAGTTCGACGGCCATTGATGGAAATCGACTGTACGGGCCTTGATAAAATTATTAAAAATATTAATAATTTGTGTAAAATCATAATATATGAATTGGAAAGAACTGGGATGAAAAACTCCACATTTGAAAGGATAAAAATAGATTTTATCGAAATGAACTAGTTTTGAACTAGAATTAAAATCCAATTATTTTTAAATAAATAATAAAGTGGATTTGAAGTGGTTTTGAAAATAATCAGAATTTCCAATATACGAATTGGAATGGATTTGAATCGAAATTATCTTCGGAATATTTCGATGTTGGATTTCGTGATTATACAGATATGGTTGTGGAAATTTGAAAGATATATTTATATCATTATTTCCAATACGATATTTGTTGGTCGTAGAATTTGATATTGAATATAAGCCGATATATTTTCTACTCAAAGCCTTGTATTTAATATCAAATGTGATTTGGGTTTGTCGTGAATGGTGTCTTCATTAACACTGTTCTTGAACCCAGTTGAGAAAAGATTAAACCTTTCTATTTAAATTTAATGAAATGTACCAATTAAATAATATTTAATTCGATTTGAATTTGAAAGTAATTTTGGGTTTATCGTGAATCGTGTATTAGGTGACATTGGTTCTTTAACCCAGTTAAAGACAGGATATTGGTTTTTGAGATGATTATAAAACTAAGGGGAGTTTTAATGAATCTGTAATTAGATTGAAATGTGAATTGATAATTTAAATTATCAAGTTTGGAAATTGATCAAGAATGGAGTATCACTAGTTTTGCTCCAAAGCGATTATTAAATCTTTAATTAGATTTGAACGTGAAATGGTAATTAATTTTACCGATAACACCATGGTGTTAGATATGGAGTATTACCAGTTTTGCTTCATGGGATAAATAGGTTGGAATTGGGAAATAAAATAAATAATTACTTCGGTGTGGTTTGCTAATCTCGACTAGTTTGGAAAACCTTAACATGATTTGAAATGATATCTAAAGGAAGATTAAAGAATAAACTTAGAAGAATTTATCTTTGATAAAATTAATGGGAACCTTTCCTTAAGAATGTGAAAATTTGAATAAAAGAATATTCTGAATTGGAATGAGGCGTATGCTGTGTTTGTGTAACATTTGTTTATTATATACGCGGGTTATTCGGATAGGCCGGGTTTATACCCATTCTGAATTACCGATTCGACGATATGTCGAAGAGGAAGACGGTGGTTGAAGACCGGAGGTCTTCACATCGTTTGGGTAATTACTGATGATCTTGATTGGGCTGTACACCCAAGATGAGGGAATCAGTTTGTGATCGTCCAGACGTACAGAGATCGATGGATATGCGAGGAAAGTGCCTCCGGTTTCGTTCAGACCCAGAATGAACTTGTAAATGGACTGTGTGTCTGACATTGGATTTTATTCTGTGTTGATTGATCTCTATTAAATATACATCTGTTTGGCGACGAAGAATTTATTCTCTTGCTTAACGCCCTTCTCTGATACGTACGAGCTCAAAGGTTGTATATCGATGGACATCAGTCGCATGGAGTGAATTGCCTGCGCGGCATGCCTAAGTGGTAGATGATCAAGGCTTCTGTTGAAAAGCAAAGTCCTGTGGTTGATGATCAAAGCACGACCTGTGTGGCGCAGCTTTGTGTATAGCGTGAATTCGCGAGCCTCGCACCTCGGTATGAGTCAAAAACGGGATAGTGACTGCGGGGAGAGCACAACGTTTCTTTCTAGCTAGTTGTGGTGTCAGTGCTTATACTGGTTGACATTTGTATTATTTTTACCTATGTGGTTATTGGAATGCGAGGCACCTCGATTTTAGGTCTGTTAGGACCGGGAAACGTGTGTTCAGGAATAGTAAATCCTCAAACGTAAGAGAGGACCGGCCCTGAAGATCCAAGGGTTACCCAGAGTGTGTAATCCTGAGGCATTTGCTAGAGTGTCTCGAAGCGGAGAGGAGCTTGCCCCTTGCCTCGACTCATGACGGAAATCCAATTTCCAATACGAAATATTTCGGTTTTATTTGTAGAACCTAGTATGACGACATAGTGGAATGGGTCATTAATGTCGTCTATGATTGATATTTATGATTGAAATTGTTTTGACACTATACACTTATAATAGTATCAAATGATTTGTTTTAAACGTACCAAGCATGTTTGGATATTATAAGGGAAAACCCTATCCTCCGGCTTGCATTGCATTGTGTGATGGGACCTGGGTCTTATAATAGCTTCAATTTTCGAAAAAGCATTGCGTTGTTTATTCTATGCACTGGTATTCTTGGGAGGAAACCCGCTCCGTGTTATACGGTGTGGTCCCTGGAATTATTCTCTTTTAAAGTAAAGTTTTAACTAACTGTTTTAGTTCTCACACCAGTCACATGACTGACCTGGAGTTTATTGTTTTAACCTAAACTCTGGGTGCCCTTATTTTCGACACGGGCAGCTAGTAGTTTTGGTTTTGCAGATTTATGTTCATAGGATCCTGATTTACAACTGGAACAATGCTCGGAAAGCTCTGTATCCGTGTATTATTTTCAGTTGTGTTTTGTAATATTTTTCCGCTGCTATGTATTTAAATCTCTGATATTTTCTGTGTAATATTTATTCATACTCTGTATATTCTTGTATTCTGATGGAATTGTTGTAATAAACAATGAAATGTTCTTCTATTTGCATTCCAATGTGTGTTGTTCTCAACGCCATCTGTGCTTTCCTTCACTGGGAAGTTCGGGTCGTGTCAGTTTGGTATCAGAGCTTTGGTTCAGAGCTCGAGAACAAGACACATTAGAACCGAACGAAAGAATCCATCTGAGACTGGATTAGTAATATCCAATTAGAATAACTCGTTAGAGATGGGATCAGTAGTGTCCTAGAATGAGTGTGAAGAGTATATTTCTCAAATGAAAACAAATATTGTTTTGGAAATTTAAACCCGTTTATACGTATTTTATTATTTTATTTATATTGATTTGGACAATCGTGTATATAAAGATTTTGCATATACGCGTCATGAACGTATATTCAAAGGTTTAATATACTGGATAGATATAGAATCACATTCTAGACACCCGGGGATAATTTTGATGATGTGGCCACATCATCAGTGTTTATGGTCGTGTTTCGAAGGTGTGATATCTGTATATTTCCATTAGACCGGTGTGAGAACCAAAACTAGATAGAATATATTGTTGTGATTTGGCACCAAAAACATGATTTTCTGTATATATATCAAAGTAATGAATTTGAAACGATAATCCACTAATTGATTGATGGTTGTGTTGTTTGTTTATTAGCTTGATAATTTTGAACCATTATGCCAAATTGAACCAAATAGTGAACTGTATTGAAAATTATTTGCAAATGCATGCATGGACATATATGGACATATATATGTGTGAATAGGTCATAGCAAGGAGGCTAGAGAAGAGGAATAAAATTGTTTGCCCGACAAATAGGTACATGTTTATTGTATTTCTTTGGGTTTGGATGATTTTATGAGCCGCTTGGCTTTTTCTTTTTCTTTTGGATTGAAGAAGGCCATGGGAGGCTATATGAAATATCCTGAAGTCCCCGGTGCAGGGGAGGTTATGGCGAAATTTTCCGAAAATTTAGGGTGTTAGCCAAATTTTTGAAAAATTTGAAAGGCTCTTAGAAACTGAAAAGTTGAAGAACTTAAGCCGTAAAGAAAATAATGGAAGTTGAGTTGATTAGTTAAACAACTTTCAGCTTCGTTCCTTTTGGGATGAAAATTTTTAAGTGGGAGAGATTGTAATAACCCGGAAAATCTGAGCCAGTTTAAAATTTTTATTTTGGCAATTTTAGTGAAATTTTGAGTATTTAAAATGATTATTTTAAGTAATAACGACGAGAAATTTATTTTGAATAGAATTAGAACGTATATATTTATGTAGATCGTTGTTAGAATATAAATATTTTATTTTAATTATAAAAGGAATTGAAAATGGCGCGGTAGTTCGAAATTTCGATTTCGAATTTCAAATGAATGTACAAGATTCAAAATAAACCGGATTTTAGTGAAACCAAAAATATTTGAATCTAATTGAGAATATCTTTCCAACGAATCCGAAAAATCGAAATTTCATAGCGGGAATCAAAAGATACGTCCAGTTGAAAATTCAGAATAGTCGCTATGGAATTCTGGCCCTTAAAAATGGAAATTTTGCAAACGACCTCTGTTTTCGACGAAACCACTTTTGTTGGATCCGTGATGTCGATTTATTGCAAGATTCCAAAATACGAAGTTTACCAATCAATATGTGAGCGTGGCAAAGGAAAATGCATTTGACCAGTTTTAGCAATTTCGATCGACCTGAAATTGGCCATTTTTCAAACGGTCTCAGAATTCTATGAAATGAGTTTGTTAGGACCGTATCGTCAATACATAGCTAGAAAATATTTTTCGGGAATTTTTAGAGTCCGTATGTGGCCCCGGTAAATTGAAATGCGCGTTCAAATTCAATATATAGAGTTATATTTTGATTTTGACAAAAACTGGTCGAAATGATCGAATCAGCTTACGATACACATCCCATTGTGTTCGGAATGGGAGTAATTAACTATGGACGATAGTCGATTGGTTCGATTTCGAGTTCAAAATAAAAAGTTACTTTTTGGACTTTAAAATTTAAAATTAAATAATTAAAAATAAAATAAACCCCCCTTTAATCTCCCTACTCGGTCAACCTCTCCCCCCTCCTTCACTTTCCCGTTCGATTTCAGAAATAAAGGAAAAAAAAACTGAACGACCGTCGCTCCCTCCGATCTGACCTCCGCCCACCGCCGATCGAGACACCCTCCCCGCATCGCTCCCCTCTCCCTCCTCCTCTTCTCCTTCCCGCTTCCGTCCTATTCAGCGTGAACCCCAAACACCCCCTTTCCGAAACCCTAACTGCCGAAGCGCCATGGCGCCACCATCCGCAACCCACACGACCCCCGCCGACCTCAGGCGACGGTGAACCCCCTCCCCTTCAAAACAAAGGTAAAAATTGTTTATTTCAGTTTATGTATTTCAATTCTTCAAGTATTTCGTTATATAAAACTAAAGAAAATTAAATGATGATCTATATAGTAAAAAAATATGATTTTTATATTATAGGAATAATAAAAATATGATTTTCATATATATATGAAGTGGAAATAGAAATATAATTTTTATTATGAAGTTAGCGTGATAAAAATATGATCTTTATTATATGAACACCATTATAAAAATAGAATTTTTATCTATATAGTAGCGGTATGAAAATGTGATTTTTATCCATATAGAGTGATTATAAAAATGTGATTTTTATATGCATAGCAATAATATTAAAATGTGATTTTAATATGTAGTGGCTACGGACAATGAAATAGACAAAAGGCGAGCACGGCGAAGATTTCTACATAAGAAGAGTCGTGACGTTTGGTTTAGCTAGTCGGTGAGAACTTCTCACTTTTAATTTAATTTTCTAGTTAAAATATATACTAGGATGCAGACGGTGCTTAGCAGCACCCGACACCCGTCGTCCACAGACCATGGACAGTTTGTTTGATTGATTGGCTTTGTTGTGAAAATTGAAATTTAATGTGTGTTGTGGAATGAAATAAAATATTTATATAGTTAAAAAAAATTTATAGTTAAAATTAGAATTTTTAACATGTATTTAAATTGAAATAAATAATTATAAACAAATCAAACGATTTGTTTATGTACACATTTGACTGATATTGATTGGGATGATAAATTTTACATGTCGCCCAACTGCACAAATAATATTCAGTGTTTGTGGATTGAAACCCCACACGGGTGTTGGGATGATATTTGACGTACACTAATCCCAATTGTTTAGTTGTATGTCGATCGATGGGTCGATAGATTGTGTAAGCGTTAATTATTTATATTTAGTGCTTATGCAGTTGTATGGTGCACTTTGGATGATGGTTGATTATTTATCGTTACTATTATATACATGTGTTGTATAGAATCCATATAATTAATATTATATGGTAATTGATTGGGCCTCATTCCAATTGGGAAAATAAAGAATATTATAAAATAAAGATTCATGTGTTGAATAGAATAAATAGTCATGTGCTGACGATGCTCATGCGTTGAGAATATTCATGTGTTGAAACTTATCATGTGTTGAACGAAATATTTTAACAAAAAAATTACATCTTTATCATATATAAAATTAGAAACTAACTGAAAAATAGATAAGATGTGTGGTCTCTTGGGGTATTGATCTGATGTTGGTTTCGGCCATCGGGGTTAATACTTAGGGAATCGTTCTCTTACTAATTTACGGTTGGAGTCTGATTAAGAATTAAACGATAAAAATCAAAATTTTATAAAATATATTAAATAACAAAAATAGTCATGTGTTGACAATACTCATGTATTGAGAATAGTCATGTGTTGAAAGAAATATAGATTCATGTGTTGAATAGAATAAATATTCATTTGTTGAATAGAATAACGAAATTATTGAAAAATATAAAGCCGTGTTGATTAAAGATGCGCTATTTTGACGCGAACGATATTTATATCGATTATATTCGTTTTTGTAATGATTATAGAAAAGGAAGTGATTTCAAAATATAACGTTTTGAAAATATTGTCATTTGTATATCGATGATGTGGGATATTCAATTTTGATTAGAAATTGAATATGAAGTTGAAATCGTTTCGAAAACGAATTTAAAACGATTTATAAATACGTTTTAAATGGAAATTGACGAAATATAATATATATATATATTATACATAAAATGGCCTGAATAGAACACGCAGCGCCGCGGTAGTTCGTGAATTTCGACCATTGACTTCGAATGGACATTAAGGGAGATCCGACCATCGGACTCTCCTGAAACCAGAACCGTTGGGTTCGTATCGAAAAGAGTTTTCCAATTAATTTTATAAGTATGAAATCTAACGGTTGGATTTGGAATTATGTCCAAATCAAATTTGGAAAAGGTCGCTGTAAGTGCAGTTCGACGTCCGTTAATGAAAATCGACTGTACGGGCCTTGATAAAATTATTAAAAATATTAATAATTTGTGTAAAATCATAATATATGAATTGGAAAGAACTGGGATGAAAAATTTCACATTTGAAAGGATAAAAATAGATTTTATCGAAATGAACTAGTTTTGAACTAGAATTAAAATCTAATTATTTTTAAATAAATAAATAAAGTGGATTTGAAGTGGTTTTGAAAATAATCAGAATTTCCAATATACGAATTGGAATGGATTTGAATCGAAATTATCTTCGGAATATTTCGATGTTGGATTTCGTGATTATATAGATATGGTTGTGGAAATTTGAAAGATATATTTATATCGTTATTTCCAATACGATATTTGTTGGTCATAGAATTTGATACTGAATATAAGCTGATATATTTTCTCTTCAGAGCCTTGTATTTAATACCAAATGTGATTTGGGTTTGTCGTGAATGGTGTCTTCATTAACACTGTTCTTGAACCCAGTTGAGAAAAGATTAAATCTTTCTATTTATATTTAATGAAGTGTACCAATTAAATAATATTTAATTGGAATTGAATTTGAAAGTGATTTTGGGTTTATCCTGAATCATGTATTAGGTGACATTGGTTCTTTAACCCAGTTAAAGACAGGATATTAATTTTTGAGAAGATTAAAACTAAGGGGAGTTTTAATGAATCTGTAATTAGATTGAAATGTGAATTGATAATTTAAATTTTCAAATTTGGAAAGTGATCGAGAATGGAGTATAACCAGTTTTGCTCCAAAGCGATAGTTAAATCTTTAATTAGATTTGAACGTGAAATGGTAACTAATGTTACCGATAACACCGTGGTGTTAGATATGGAGTATTACCAGTTTTGCTTCATGGGATGAATAGGTTGGGATTGGGAAATAAAATAAATAATTACTTCGGTGTGGTTCGCTAATCCCGACTAGTTTGGAAAACCTTAACATGGTTTGAAATGATATCCAAAGGAAGATTAAAGAATAAATTTAGAAGAATTTATCTTTGATAAAATTAATGGGAACCTTTCCCTAAGAATGTGAAAATTTGTATAAAAGAATATTCTGAATTGGAATGAGGCGTATGTTGTGTTTGCGTAACATTGGTTTATTATATATGCGGGTTATTCGGAAAGGCCGGGTAAATACCCATTCTGAATAACCGATTCGACGATATGTCAAAAAGGAAGACGGTGGTTGAAGACCGTAAGTCTTCACATCGTTTGGGTGATTACTGATGATCTTGATTGGGCTGTACACCCAAGATGAGGGAATCAGTTGGTGATCGTCCAGACGTACTTGGAGATCGATGGATATGCGAGGAAAGTGCTTCTGGTTTCGTTCAGACCCAGAACGAACTTGTAAATGGAATGTGTGTCTGACATTGGATTTTATTCAGTGTTGATTGATCTCTATTAAATATACATTTGTTTGGCGATGGAGAATTTATTCTCTTGCTTAACGCCCTTCTCTGAGACGTACGAGCTCAGAGGTTGTATATCGATGGACATCAGTCGCATGGAGTGAATTTCCTGTGAGGCATGCCTAAGTGGCAGATGACCAAGGCTTCTGTTAAAAAGCAATGTCTTGTGGTTGATGATCAAAGCACGGCCTGTGTGGCGCAGCTTTGTGTATAGCATGAATTCGCGAGTCTAACACCTCGGTATGAGTCAAAAACGGGATAGTGACTGCAGGGAGAGCACGACGTTTCTTTCTAGCTAGTGGCGGTGTCAGTGCTTAAACTGACTGACAATTATATTATTTTTACCTATGTGGTTGTTGGAATGCGAGGCGCCTCGATTTTAGGTCTGTTAAGACCGGGAAACGTGTGTTCAGGAATAATTAATCCTCTAACGTAAGAGAGGACCGGCCCTGAAGATCCAAGGGTTACCCAGAGTGTGTAGTCCTGAGGCATTTGCTAGAGTGTCTCAAAGCGGAGCGGAGCTTACTCCTTGCCTCGACTCATGGCGGAAATCCAATATCCAATACGAGATATTTCGGTTTTATTTGTAGAACCTAGTATGGCGACATAGTGGTATGGGTCATTAGTGTCGTCTATGATTGATATTTATGATTGAAATTATTTTGACACTATACACTTATAATAGTATCAAATGATTTGTTTTAAACGTACCAAGCATGTTTGGCTGTTATAAGGGAAAACCCTATCCTTCGGCTTGTGTTGCATTGTGTGATGGGACTTGGGTCTTATAATAGCTTCATTTTTCGAAAAAGCATTGCGTTGTTTATTCTATGCACTAGTATTCTTGGGAGGAAACCCGTTCCATGTTATACGGCGTGGTCCCTGGAATTACTCTCTTTTAAAGTAAAGTTTTAACTAACTGTTTTAGTTCTCACACCAGTCACATAACAGACCTGGAGTTTATTGTTTTAACCTAAACTTTGGGTGCCCTTATTTTCGACACGGGCAGCTAGTAGTTTTGGTTTGGCAGATATATGTTCACAGGATCCTGATTTACAACTGGAACGATGCTCGGAAAGCTCTGTATCCATGTATTATTTTCAGTTGTGTTTTGTAATATTTTTCCGCCGCTATGTAATTTAAATCTCTGATATTTTCTGTGTAATATTTATTCATACTCTATATATTCTTGTATTCTGATGGAATTGTTGTAATAAACAATGAAATGTTCTTCTGTTTGCATTCCGATGTGTGTTGCTCTCAACGCCATCCGTGCTTTCCTTCACGGGGAAGTTCGGGTCGTGTCAGAAGCATACGACTTCCGAAGGACTTAGTAGGGTATTCCGTTGTGGTCCTCTGTTGCGGTGTATGCTCAGGCTGTACTCATACAGGTTGGGTCTAAACGTTGCTACCCGGTGAGTAGACCTTCATTGCAATAGTAGTTTGGCAGTCAAAAGGCTATGGCGGGATGGCATTGGGGTGATTCGATGATTTTCCTACAGAGAGGTTGGTCAGGACCAAATAAAGATAGTAATCGTTGGGTACCTATCATCGGCAGTCAATTTGACGCAGAAAGACTAGAACTAAACCTACAGACCACCGATCTTTCACTATCGAGACTTTGGTTGCGGGACACACCAATTTGGATGTATATTGTTTGCTAGGGGCAAGTCACTTAGCTCTTGATGTAGTCTTTCACTAGTTGAGGAAGGTGTCGAGATGGGACCATAGCCACCATCGAAATGCAAACCAAAGTTTAGATATCTGTACTTTAGGCCTCTTTAGCAGACCTATACAGATATGGAAAAAGGCTCCCGACCAAGTTCCGTGCTTTCAGATGTAGCCTATTACAGAACTCGAGGTATAATAGACAGTACGTACATATGAGGATCTAGATATATGCATGCCGCACCGGGTGGTGTATCGTATACGCTAGGGCATTACTCCATGATTGACCAATTAGTTTGGATATGGAGATCCGTACATCGCTCCGGCATGGGACGGGAGTTATATATGTGGCATAGTTTTATATAGATCCGTACGTCGCTTTGGCGTAGGATGACAGTTGTATATGCTTCTGTGGCATGACGACATATACCGAGCGAGAAGGGTACAATGGGAGGTACCTTGATATTGTGGGTAACTACATATATGTTATATTAATTTAATCAACTGGGAGGTAGATAGGTATGACGTGAGCATAAATCCTTGAGTGCTATTACCCAACAACATAATAAATAAGTAACATAACTGAACGCTATATGTAGGGTTATTTTAGATTGTGTAATTTCGTCCAGTCACCAGAACTTATGTTCTGACCCCTCCTCATAACACCCTCATGGGTTAGGTTCATGGCAGAGATATGATAGCTTTGGATACTGGTTAGGCAGTATTATTACTACAGTAAGGCTATATTTGGTTATAGTATATTTTATCCATTCCACTATGAGATATTTTCTGAGCTATGATATATTTTATATCTTGTCTTTTCTGTAGGATACCAAACAAGCCAACTCGATTTCCAATAGATTGTGATCTAAAAAAAATCAGTCTGTCGGAATTCGGGTTGTTACATTTACTCTCTAAGACTTGGTCGATTTCCAATTGATCAATACTCGGAGTATCCAATGTTTCAACCGGGACCATTTCTATGCCATCAGGATTGCCAAAATTTGTTAGCATGGCCAGTTTCATCCTTTTGATTTTCTGCTCATGGGATATGGGAAAAGATATAATGCTCTAATCCATCCAATAACACCTCGACCCGTTCTAAGTAGGCTACTAACCGTGGTCCCTTCGTCTGAAACTCTTTATGAACCTAAAACATAAAAATCTAAGAGTCACAGTAAATTTCCAGTGTATTTACTCCCAATTCCCTCGCAAGTTTCAACCCGGCAATCAGGGCTTCGTACTCGAAGTCATTGTTAGTAGAAGGAAATTTCAATCGTAAGGCATAGTAAATCGACCGTCCTTCAGGAGGTACCAGTACAACTCCAGCGCTAGACCATCGATCATTGCGAGCACTGTCTATATACAGATTACGAGTGCTCGATTCCACTTCAGATTCCGAGGGGCCAGCTTCTTCATCCAACGCACCATCTTCCGGGATTGTGAATTCTTCTATAAATTCTATTAGAGCTTACCCCCAGATAGATTTCCTCGGCAGGAATGGAAAGTAAAATTGGCTTAATTCAATATTCCATTTGAGCAATCTTCAAGACATCTCAGGTCGTTGAAGGACCTGTCGTAGCGGTTGGTCGGTATATATCATGATTGGGTGAGCCTGGAAGTAATGTCACTGCTTAATTGAGGTGATCAAAAGGCAATAAGCAAGCTTCTCGATCTTCAGTAATCACCTTCCGCTCTATCTAACTTCTTACTCACATAGTACACTCGTCTTTGAATCTTATCTTCCTCGCGAACAAGTGCTGAGGTGATTGGATGTGATGATACTACCAAGTATATGAATAGGTCTTCATGATCTACCGGTTTGGACAATATCGATGGTCTCTCTAGATGGTCTAGCAAATTCTGGAAGGCTTCAATCCAATCCGAGGTCCATTTGAAGTTACACTTCTCTCGCTTTATCAAGTCGAAGAAAGGTATGCACTTGTGGTGGCCTGGAATATGAACCTGATTAGCGCTGCAACTTTCCCTCCTAAACTTTGTACATCCTTAATTCTTCTTGGTTCGTGAGTGTTACTTATCGCTGCAATCTAGTCCGAATTGATCTCAATTCCAGGGGGCTAACGATGAAACCCAAAAACCTTCCTGACGCAATGCCAAAGAGAATTTCAAAGGGTTCAATTTCATCCCATAACATCAGAGGATATCGAGCATTTCTACCAAATCTAAGACGTGGTTAGCTGATTGCTTGGACTTCACGAGCATATCATACACAAATACTTCCATGGTCTTCCCAATCTTATTATGAAATATACAATTCACGAGTCGTTGTTATGTTACACTAGCATTCTTCAATTTGAAAGGCATCGCTATATAACAATAAAACCAGGATATGTGATAAATCAATATGCTGTTGGTCCGGCACATGCATTGGGATTTGGTTGTATCCTGAATATGTGTCCATAAATGATAAAAGTTCGTGTCCCCTTGTCAAATCCACTAGTTGCTCGATCCTTGGAAGTGGAGAGCTATCTTTCACGCATGCCTTATTCAAATCTGAAAAGTCGATACATGTCTGCCATTTCCCATTGGCCTTCTTAACAAATACTGCGTTCGATATCCAGTCAGGATATGTCGAATCTTGAATGAAGCCATTGCTTTTCATCTTTTCCACTTCTTCCTTTAAGGCTGCGGACCTCTCAGGGACAAGTATATACCTCTTTTATTTGACTGGGACACTTTTTGGATTGATGTTTAGTGAATGACTCATAACAGACGGAGAAATCTCACACATGTCAGCATGAGTCCACGAAAATACGTCCAAAATAGCTCATAGGAAATTCATCAATTCCCTCTTTCGGAGGGGATCTAATTGTGATCTGATCTTCAAGACCTTGGTCAAGTCATCATCGTCAATTGGAATATCCACAGTTATTTCATTAGGGCTCGCCTTTCTACATCCCGGTTCCTCGTCCTCACTGGGATCAATATCCTCGGACCGATAATATGGCGACTTTGGCTGAGATGTGTCCTTCATTTGCTACGCCAAAGCCTCTCGAGCAAGGGAGGAGGTTTTCTTAGGCTATGCAATGTCTCCTTGGCGGAGTGCCTTCCATTCAACTAAGTAGCAGGCTCTCCCTGTCACCTGGTCTCTGTGGACCATTCTTATTCTCGATTCAATTGGGAATTTCAACAGTAGACATCATGGCGCGATGCAGGCTCTGAATTTTGTAAGAGCCGGTCGTCCCAAAATGTGTTATAAGGGGATTCAATGTTCGTCATAAGAAACTGGAGAATCCATACCCTCCTGCAATCTTCTTTGCTAAGTTCCACTGGCAAGTCAACGACTCCCATTAGGCAGTTCCCGAACCGTTAAAGCCATGTATCCAGCCTGTACGGTTAAGTCTCCAGCTTCCAACTTCATATGGTCGAAAGCTTTCTTAAAAACGATGTTGACTGAACTTCCGCAATCAAATAGATTTTTCGTACTGTTGTCGGCCCAATCGCAGCTGATATCACCAAAGAGTCTATGCTTGGAGTCTCCACTCCGATTCTCTCCTAATTACAGAATACCATATCATCGGTTATTGTTTTCTGCTATTTAACCGATGTAGAATCCTCGAGAACACTACACTCCCCTACATCAAGAAGCATTGTTGCGTTAACGTATTGCTCCACGGTTATGGTGCTGAAACCTGCTGGGTGAGGCCCTTCAGCGATAGTACTTATAACAATGCATTTTCTTTTCTGCTGGGCCATAGCTCTAGGAGTTTCCTGCCTCTGATTCATAGCAGAACCCCTTGCCCCTGTCCCTCAAGGCAACTTTATATTCATCCAGCTTTCCTTCTCGAAATAATCCTTTCACTATGTCTCTCATATGTCAGCATTCATTTTTGTTATGGCCATTGAAACAGGCAAAACTTTCCAGTTTCCCGCCCTTTTTCTGTCTAGTCTCTAGGCGGGGGTTTCTTATGTTGCATTACTTTCCAAGTATCTAGGTAAATGTTTTCCAGGGAATCGTTCAATGGTGTGAGTTTCCAAAGACCGGAATTGAGGTCTCTTCTTGGAATCACCCCTCCTATTTTTGTTCCTTTTGTTACCATTCTTGCTCTAAGAAACATTTCCTTCATTACGATTGCCGATATTGACTTCAACCTTTCCAGAACTATCGCCAGATTGCTTAGCAGTGATGTTACTCTGGATATCCTCTCTTACAACTTCACTGGACCTTCTTTTCCTGTTCGAATATACTTCTTCCTACTGCAATCGTATATTCACTTTCTTATGAAACAGTTCAATGGTCGTAGGGGGTTTTCTGGCCAAGTATCTTCTGAATTTTGTGTCCTTGTCCACCCTATCTATCATTGCCATTTATCTCGAGATTTGGATTACTCACTTCCATGATAGTTGTATGGAAATGATCCAAATATCCTCTCAAGGTCTCCGCAGGAGCTTACTTAATCACTGAAACTTTATAACATGCTTGGATTTCTTCGCCTGCAATCGGAACTGGTTCAGAAACTTTTCACTTAGGTCCTTGAAGTTGGGAACTGACCGAGGTGGGTGTCTAGTGAACCACATCAAAGCGACATACTCAAGATATATTGGAAAGGCCTTACACATAATGGCATCAGGAGCTACCGCAACATTCATTTTCCATGAGTATCGCATCAAGTGTTGGCACGGATCAATTCTGTCCGAATAACGATTCATAGTGGGCCCATTAAACCTTAACGGGAAATGTACTTCTAAGGTATCATAAGTGAAAGGTGTATGACTACGATCTATACCCCAGTATTCATTGGTATAATCCCTACCGTCTTTCATTATCTAACGAACCATTGCTTCTACCTTGGCGTTAGTCAGCATATGCTCTGGTTCAATGATCTCAACTCTCCTAGGCACTTCTTCCCTTGTCTCAGGCAACGTTGCTTAAGTTGTTGTCTAAGCAGAATATCTTTGCCTCATGCGGTCCTGGTCAGACACCGGACGAGTGGGCTGAAGAAGTTGTCCTTGAGTGGGGTGTGTATGGTTTGGGTGTCCAGGAAGAACATGAGATCCGCACATTGGTAGCAACCGCTAGGCTGGGATCATTACGACCCAGACGAAGTGTCGCATCTTCTCGAGAACCTAGTGAGTCAAATCATGCTTGTTTCATATTCTCATGTCTTTCAAGAGCTCTCCTTTGTCGTCAATGGCGTTCATTTTCCTCAGAGGAAGATGAGTCTCCTACTTCTTGGTGATAAGTAGGTAATGGCATTCTCTGTCTTCTAAGATCATCCATCTGCTTTACCATTGCGCTCATATCATTACAGATCACAGTGTTAACCCATCTCTGAGCTTCTAGTGCAACATTGTTTTCCTCCAACTTGGAGAGCAAGCGTGCAAAGTCATTCTAAGAAAGAGGTGTTGAAGTAGCAGGTTGGTTAACTGGGTTTCACCAGCACCAGGTATATCTTCACCAGGTCAGATCGGTGAATTAACATCGGGTTGGATCGATGCACTGTCTCCGGGTCGGGTCGAATTCGACTTGGGCTCACTCGACCTGAGCTGATTTGACCCGTGTGCCTAGCTACTACTACGATTTGTTGATCGTCTTGTCGCTCTTCACTGGCATCATTTCTTTGAGAAGCTTGTTGGTTCTGATCCTTTCTTGAAGCCATGTTAACCAAACTTGTTGAAGTTGATGAAAACTTCGAATGTGATGAAAATAGGGGTTATCTCTTTGGACTTGGTGATCCAAACAGAAGAATAATAAACTAGAAAGCTGAGAATTAAGTTTCTTAGTGAAAGCACCATAATGTTCAACAGAAAAATGGCAGTAACACCCAATTGACAAAATTTTGTAGAGAACAATGAAGAAATATAAATAAAAAGCAATCAATACATGAGATTTATAGCGGTTCGGCGTTAACAAGCCTATGTCCACTTTATACTTCTTCAATTCAACAGAGAATTAAAAATATAAGGTTTTGAATCACTCAAATACTCAATTACAATTGATTTCCTTATAATTATATGAAATTATATCTGAAAAGGAGGAGTTTTGGTACGTATCGAACTGAAATGGTGGTAAAAGATGGGTGTTCAAGCGTTCAAGTTGCTAAAAGATCCTCTCTTTTATGTCGGTTTGGATATTTATAGGGGTCGGGTAACTATAAACTAGGGAGAGCGGTTATCTAGACATGTTTCATCATCCTCTACTTTTGTAGCTAAGTAGTGGATCGGGTCTGTAGGGATCATAATGGGATAGTGGTGACCAATTCATGGCTATGTGGACACATCTTCGGTCATATAGGAGTTGATGGTGTAAGTGGGGAGTTATTCAGTATACTTTGATAATTGAAGGTCGAATAGATTTGACTCGATGAGCTTCGACCCAGAGGTGTTTACTATAACTCGAGCTATGTATCATGCTCCCATTCGAACCGAAGCCCACTCTATCTTATTCGACCCGAAGCTATGATTTTATTCGACCCGATATCCTTGTGATCTGTTTGACATGATACTATGTTATTGTATCAACTTGGTTTTTGGTCTCTTGTACACTCGATCATGGTATCTGGACTTTGTGTGGCATATCCACAAGGTAGGCCAACAGGCTATATTTCCAAATTGTTTGTTTACTACGTATCACCAATGGACAACCAATCCACATATCGTTGTATATACCATATAAGCCTTAAACCATTAGTGCTTATATGGGTTTGTCAATCAACAAATTAACCGCAATATCAATTGTTAACAATTATATGCATTCAACAGAATCATATCATTCAATACCCAATGGTGTTCATACCCAAATCCAATAACCAATAACTAGTTAATTTTCCTAATCAATAACCATTTAAGGTTCAAGTCAATTTCCAAGTCAACACTATTAGTTCTAAGTGTCACATACCCAAGTAACTACATATATACCACTTAAAAATCATATTTTTATCATGTTAACCATCACTAAACCTAATCATAAACCCAAGTCATCAAACATAAGTAGATATATAATAAGTCGAGTGCATAAACATTTATCAATAGCTAACTAGTCCTTATAGTCATTTAAGGGTTCTCACCTAGGTTCCACTCCATTAATCTTTAATCGGATGATATCCCTATGTTCCCGGAAGATTTTGGAAGCCTCCTGTGTCACTGGAGAGTTATAAAAACAAATTTGGCATAGTTTCGATGCATTGGGGTTTCTAAACTTTTTGACGAAGAAATGGAGATATAGATGGGTTTTAGGAGCAAACGGGGTAGGTTTCTGGACTGTGGAGGTTCGACCAGGGAAAAAGAAGGCATGGCCTTGGAGAGGAGGGGGAGAGGCCTTAGACATGTAGTAAAAGGGGGAAAGGTGGTATAATGGTGGTGTTTTAGTGTAGGAGGAGGAGGAAAAGAAGGGGAAAAGGAGAAAAGGAGGAAGGAGGAAACCATTATCCAAGAGATTAAGGAAGAGAAGAAATAAATGAGAAAGGTGTGAGTGAAATGGCGTGTTGTGGGTGACCTTATATAGGCTTGTGAAAAGGGAGTTTGGATAATTATCTAAAGCTTCCCTTGGAAGCCATCCAAATAGGGTTCACATCCATATCTATTAACCAATAATTAGTTAATTATTTTCTAATGACCATTTAAAATTGACTAAAAATCAATTAAAAATTCATATTTTACTTCACTGCTAACTAGGGTCATTACATCAATAGTAGATTTAAGGCATTAAACATTGAATAACTAATGTCATGAGCATCAGAATTTTCCATGACTTGAGAGTTCTTAATGGAATAAAGTTGAAAGAAGAATGCATTATTGGTTTCAGAAAGAAGAAGGAGCTGGAACATGGTATATAATGATAGATAGGAGCAGAAATATGATGATCAGAGAATGGTTGTGGGAAGCAGATGATCATAGATGATTTTAGAGTGAATTAAAAGGGTTCAGAAGATCAGAAAGATAACAAATGAAATGTAGAGATACAACAGAAGTTGAGAAGAAGTAAAGTTGAGTTATTTCATTAATTTTCTCACATGCAGTTACATCGCAACTTATATGTTGGTGCTTACAATGACTACTTAGCCAAACACATAAAGTATTAAAGAAAACCAGAACTAACATTAGGGTTTCATAATTTTAAAATAAATAAGTGTGCACGTGCTCACTGATATACACATGCACACGCTCATGCCTTGTTATCTTCCACTTCGGCCCCTGTCTTTGACCTATCCCCACCTGTTGCCATGTCAGGTGGCCTCTACGATGCTCTGGTCATCGGCTTCTGGTGAATTGGTGCTTCCTATCGAATTCCAATTTCTTATGCAGGCTTATCATGGTGGAGTTGTTACGTCTCTCTCCCTCTTCAAAAATGGACCTTGTCTCAAGGTCTAATGTAGGGAATCTTTTGATCATCGGTCATTAGTCCTTCTAAATAGCTTTATCTTTAATTTTGCCTCTCCGTTTAATTAATATTTGCACAATTGCCTGGCCATTTCTTGGGATCATTCTCCTATCTAAAATATTTTCTGGTTGCAGAACTTCTTCTTCATAGCTACGGATATCATATTGAATTCTTATTTGGGTCCCTACCCTTTTCTTTAAATGAGATACATGAAAAACAGGATGAATTTTAACATGGTTTGGTAGTTGTAACTTGTATGCTACTGGCCCTATTCGTTCATTAATCTAATAAGGCCCATAGTACTTAGGGGATAACTTATGTCTTATGATTCCTTGCATTTATTTGTTTGTAAGGTCGGAGCTTTAGATACACCCAAACATTCACTTGAAATTCTCTTTCAAATTTTCTTAAATCAACATGAATTTTCATTCTGTCCTGAGATAATTTTAAACTATCTTTTAAAAAATTCTAATGTGATGTATCTACTGAAAAACATTTCTTCAACTTGCTCTACTTTAGCTGTATTGGGTACATAAGTTAATAAACTAATAAACTAGGTAGCTCTACTCCATATATTGCCTTGAAAGGAGTTATGTCAGTTGATGACTTCCATGTTGTATTATACCAAAATTTAGCTAATGTAAGCCAAGCACTCCATTCATGCGTCCTATGACACACACAACAGCTTAAATATCCTTATAGTATTTTGTTTACAATCTCGGCTTGTCTATCACTTTGCAGATGATATGCTAAGCTTAACTTAAATTTCCAGTCTTATAGTTTGAAAATATCTTGCCAAAAATTACTGGAAAACATAGCATCCCTATCACTTACTATGAATTTTGGCAAACCATGTAATTTAAGTATGTAATTAAAAAATACTTTGGAAACTTAATTTGCTGTATCGGGAAAATCTCGAAAACTCGGTTTCAGTCATTTGAAAATTTGCTAGTTTCAGAAATTTCGGAAGTTTCAGCTTTGATCTTTGCATCGAATTTCTGTATTTTTAATGAAAAAATAATGGTAAACATATGTATATATGAATATAGTCTACAAAAATTATAATAACGTAATATACACACAATTTGTACTAAATGACATGTTTCATTTATATTATTACTAAGGTACTTCCAGAATTTGCAAGCTTAGGGTCAGGTGACACGTTAAGTTTAATTGAGAACTGTAGATGAAAGAACTTGTCAACCTGGATTACACTACAAATTAATATTTGCAACCTCATATCAGCCTAAAGTCCATGCATGAATGAAACCCCTACTTATGCCCTTCGTCGATTCTGTAATGACTCGGGTTTTTGCTATCATGAGTAATCGACATAAACACAATGTCGACTATCCAAGCATCAGAAATACCAGATAGTTAATGAAAGAAAATAGAGGGTGAGAATAGATAAGATAGAAAATTAGAATAGAAGAAGAAGATCACATCAACAAAATCAGAGTAACACGAATCTCACAGCGGAACGAATAAAATATAACATAACTTTGAAATAAAACTAGTATATGTATACAATAACATTATTATAGTACAACGCTTACAACACAACGGAAATAAACAACAGCTATAAAATCCTGAAGCCTCCTGCTCCAAGCTCTCCAAATATATCTGTAACATCTTGACTACTTGACTGCCCGTACAAATTTGGGTACCCAAGAGTTTAGGGAAAAAAAAAAAAACTCTGGGTCAGTCATGGGATTGGTGTGAGTAAAACAATTTGGAACAGTTGAGAAAATACATGATGTCTCATAAGACCACGCCGTATAACACAGAACGGGTTTTTCCCTTTATGAGAATCCAAAATACTTGATTCAACTTTCAAAATCCTTTTGAAAGAAACGATAATCTTTATATCAAAATTCGTTTGATATTATAATAATGTCTATCAACCACAATATAATAATCATCTAGCAGAATACTTTCATCTCACGTTCTACATATATAATATGTAATCAAAAACCGTGGGCGCTTATTGGTTAATGAATTCCAACTGGCAAGGTATGGGACCACCTTCCGATAGTGTATCTCTTGAGAGGAATACACCGGGTTCAACAAGAACATCTTGCAACCCTGGCTAAACATGACCAGTCACTCGTTTCGCTTAAGTATACCGAATGTATTATAATCAACGGTAGGGATCAGCAACCGTTTCCCGAAAGGGACAACATCGAAATAGATTATACAAGTAAATGGATTTTCTCTAGATATGGTGACAATACACCTTAATTGGCGGCTAACCACCTAGCCATGGGACCAACCCGATTTTATACAATTTCTCGGTTGTGAGGCCAAAGGCCACGCTTATATCTAAAAGATCACACATTTATTCACTTTGAATGTCACATCGTCATACCCACCAAATCACAAATTGATTTCTCCAAAAATACCATGGGTATACAGCTAAGAGAAACGAATTCCTCCGCCACCAATGTAAATACGTTTGAAACAATCAACTTACGCGATTTGTTAAATATACTCTATCAGACATTCTGTAAATCCCTCTTAGGAAATTTCTACTTAGGATTTATTGAACGGGCCTTGCATAACTCCCTCTTCAATTATCTTCATTATATTTGATTCGCAATGCTGATGCCATACGGAATGGTTTTCAGATAATATATCTGATCCCGGTCTCTCCGTATTGACGACGGAAATGGTCAAAATATTTGATTATCGGTGATTTAACTATTAAAGGAAAACATGTGTACAAACAACGGTCGTATTCCCAAATGGAAATCTTACCGATCAATCATCATTTCATTTCCCAATTTCCCCTTTATCATTTCCATATATCCATAAATTCATTTTTTTCTAAAATTAGAAAATATACATTATTAACTTTGGAAAACGTTTCCATTTCTGATTCACGCATCAATATCTTTCCACCTCAATCGGTCTCTAACTGTAAACAAGAAAGAGAACAACTTCCCAAGTATAAACCCCGAAGGCCGAAACCAACATTAGATCGATACCCAAAAAGCCATTCAACTTAACTAATTTCCAGTAAGCTTCTGATTTCAGTAATTCCATTTAAATTCCTAAGTCAAACCCCAAATTCCTTTATAATATTTTATTTGCAAAATGTTTACTTTAATCTAATTTTTCACATAGAATATGAATAATATTTCTTTATCTAATCAAAACAGTTTGATTTTGTATCTAAAAACAATATCTCAAACCCAAATTATATTTTTATTTTTATTTGTAGAATTTTTCATACAAATTTCCTTTTTATTTCTAACACTTGTATCTCATTTATAATTCCCTTTATATAATTTTATTCATTTTATATGAATCCTTTTATATAATTCTATTCAGTTTATATAAATCCTTTTATATAATTCTATTCATTTTATATAAATCCTTTTATATAATTCTATTCATTTTATATAAATATATTTCATTTTCAATATTCACTTTGAAATTTTCCTTTTTACATTCCAGTATTTCATATGGTATTTAAAATACCAAATAACATGACCAGTGTCATCATAATCAATCACAGATTATATATCACAATATATGAAAACAAACAGTATTATAATATTGAGGAATCTAGTTGGATCCCTCCAACCTATTTCCCTGCATCACAGATGTTAAACAATATAAATAACATCAATTTCATTTCAATATGAAATATTCTAATAAATAGAATCAATATTTGATTAACAATATATATATATATATCATTATCTATAATTTCAACCAATAAATCATCACAATCAACACACAACAATCAATCATCATTTATCAATATTAGATTATAATTATAAAACATAAACTGTACAGAGTTAGTAAGATTTACTCACATTGGACGGTTATCGTTAAATAACGATAATTGTCGGTTGATTCAGATAGACAATTTATTTCACTATAAATTTTAACGAGCTCTAATTCACTCCCAGTCAGTTCCATTGTGTAGCCTCCGTCCATACGATCCCAACGGATCCAACCGTTCCCAATTCTGATATTGCATGACCCAAATATTATAAATAATTTAATACAATATTTAATTTAAAACAAAACTCAATTTAAATTTGAATTTGGGCCTTACTCCTTCCAATCGGCCCACTACCCTCTAAAACCCAAACCTGCGCGTGACCTTTCTTCCCGGTAAAACTCTAACTGCCGTGCTCCAGGAAAACAATCCCACCATTGCGCCACCTTCCATCTGATCCCTCTCCTACTTTACTTCGTGAATCTTCAAATTCATAACACTATTGAAATCCTCTTCAAAATCTCAACACCTCCACACAAACTACCTCAAACTCGGTTGCTCCAACATAATTCCATTCTCCAGCCCTATTCGCACAAACCAGCACGTTGCACGACGTCTTTTTGCATCGAATTCATCAAAACTCCTCACGCAGCTGTTAAATCACTCAATAAAACCAAATACAACATCAAAAATCCCCATCGATGCTCACACGACTCGAAATCTTCAACCCTAAACCCAATGTACATTTTCCGCTCCTCAAAAAAACTGATCGCATAACAAATCAAGGACATCAGTGGAAAACTCTTGCTTCCACGAGCTCAAAACAATTGATTTCAACATTTTAGGATTTTTGTTTGATTTCTTATGATTTTATGAATTTGCAAATCTCTCATGTTTTGTTTTCTGGGTTGCGGCTACTTTGCTTTGACCAGAGAAAAGAAAAGGAATTAGGTTTAGAAGGGTAAGGGTATTATATAGGATATATTTGGCTTGCTTAAGAAGCTTCGTGCATTTTTATATTAATTTATATGGTCACCGCTACTTATATTTATCTTCTAAAAATCCGTATGATTACATACGATAACCCAAAATCATGAAATTGGGCATACAGCCACAGTTTGACATTACGGACCCAACGAAACTGGTTTCGTCGAATTCCGATTTCGTTTGCTCACACAACGTAGTTTAAATTCAAATTATTGACTATTTTTCAAATTAAAATCCCGTATGACAACATATTGACTCCAAAAATCATGAAAATTGAAATCTAACAATAATTTAATATTCCAGATCCAACAAAATTAGTTTCGTCGAAAACGGAGGTCGTTTACAAAAATAGCTATTTTTAAAGCTCTAAATAAACCCATTTAAATATATATATATTTAAAAATAATTAAATTTAACACTAATAAATTAATATTATCGTATATATTCACATAGAATATAATATTCCTCCAAAATATTCCCATCTGAATTTATAACTTAACATTTCAAATTCGGGTTAAATCGATATTCCATTTATATTGAAAATCCATTTATAATATAAATAAATTGCTTATAAATTATAAAGGAATTCCATAGCGACTTTTCGAAAATTTGATTTGGACCCAACTCACAATCTACACGACGAAATCCCGATTTTTCTCTTCTGTTATAAATATTTACCTCACCAGCTCTGGGCGTTTCTTGTTTCACAGAAATCCGGCTTAAAAAAGATTTTGTATATTCAATTGAAGTTCGAATTGCCAAATTACGAGCTGCCGCGCCATCTGGAGCGCGATTATAATTATAATATAATTTATACGTCCAATTGTCATTTATAAATAAATTCGTTAATATAATCAAATTCTAAACTGAATTAAATTAGTTAAATCATTTGATTCACACAACATTGTGAATTCTACTATTTCCGACTATTTCAGAAATTAAATACATTATTATATTATTTATATTAATTAAATATTCAATATTATTTAATTAAACAACTATTTTATATTATCAAACCATTATTTAATAATTAAATAAATTAATTATTTACTTGTTAAAAATACGGGACATTACATTCTTCCCCCCTTAAAATAATTTCGTCCTCGAAATTGCTAAGGTAGAAATCAAACCCTATTGACAGGTTAAAAATTATTTGTTTACTTCTGAAGCCCAGTTTCACTGAACCAATTTATTTTAACTAAATTATTAATTCATTCTTATTAACGAAAAATTTCAAAAATTTCTGAAAATTTTCTAACATCCTAAATTTTCGGAAATTTCGCCAGCACCTCCTTTGTACGGCTCAATCTATACAACTACAGCTCACCTCTCTAGGCCTTCTCCAATCCAATAGAAAATAGCCAAGCGGCTTGGCAATTTGGTTCATAAATCACCAAACTCATGTAAAATATAAAATTGTACCTTTTTGTTGGGCATATCATTATATCATTTCCATCTGTTACCAATTCAGCATATACCAATATCATCCCAATCAAACTCAAATCACTTTTATCTCCAATACAACCATTTGTTGATCAAAGCCAAATTCCATTATCAATCTCAAGTACCATTCTTGATTTTCAATTTAGTTTCACAAATTTCCATCTAATTTGTTTTAATTCAAACAATCCATTTCTGGGAGTTTCTAAACAACTTTGCTTTTCAAAAATCAAATATTCATTTCAGAATATCAAAACAACTCTTTTTCCGAAAATAATTCAAAAATAATCTCTTTGGTAGTAATTCGTCACTTAGCAACTCGAAAATGACATTGATGTTGTGGCCATCATCATCAGGGTTATTTTCCAGCTATCGAAGTGGGTTAAATACTATAACAATTTCAAAACCATATTTAAACACCTTCATTTTGAAATCACTTTCAAAATATCCTTCACAATGCTTGTAAACAATTTAAAATCTCCCAGGATTTTAAAATTCTCATATATTTAATCCAATTTCATTTACAAACACTTTTCATGTTTTTTTCGGAATTTTAATTTCAATTCTGATTTAAATTCATATTTAAGTCATCTAATTTCATATATTACACTTATATGAATTCTAATTGATCATTTATATAACCATTTCAATTTATAATCTCATTCGATTAGAATAACAACCAACACATACTATATATTATAATAATTTAAATATATAGATTCCTTTTATAAAAAAATATATTTTGGGTAAAATTATTTCAATAACCCCTTTTCAAAACATATTGTGTCGGTTCATCGTATTCAAGTGTTTATAAACCCTACTGATACAGTGGATCAAACTGATCGACCCGTACTCATAAACAACTCAACCTATAAATCTCCACAATATAAAACCATTTTATATCAAATCAACAATACGTTCATTTGTATATATACACTCAACTCAATTTAGGGCATTAATAACCCCATCTCTACTGAGTCATGCCACAGAGCCAAGGTAATTACTTAACCTCCAGCTCTGATACCACTGTAACGACCCGGGTTTTCGCGATCCTGAGTAATCGACATAAACTCAATGTCGACTATCCAAGCATTGGAAATACCGGATAGTTAATGAAAGAAAATAGAGGGTGAGAATAGATAAGATCAAAAATTAGAATAGAAGAAGAAGAAGATCACAACAACAGAATCAGAGTAACACGAATCTCACAGCAGAACGAATAAAATATAACATAACTTTGAAATAAAACCAAAATATGTATACAATAACATTATCAGAGCACAACACTTACAACAAAGTGGAAATAAACAATAGCTATAAAATCCTGAAGCCTCCTGCTCCAAGCTCTCCAATTATATCTGTAACATCCTGACTACTTGACTGCCTGTACGAATTTGGGATCCCAAGAGTTTAGGGAAAACAAAACAAAACAAACTTTGGGTCAGTCATAGGACTGGTGTGAGTAAAACAATTTGGAACAGTTGAGAAAATACACGATGTCTCATAAGACCATGCCGTATAACACGGAACGGGTTTTTCCCTTATGAGAATCCAAAACACTTGATTCAACTTTCAAAATCTTTTTGAAAGAAATGATAATCTTTATATCAAAATTCTTTTGATACTATAATAATGTCTATCAACCACAATATAATAATCATCTAGCAGAACGCTTTCATCTCACGTTCTACATATATTGTAATAACAATGAAATGTTCTTCCGTATGCGTTCTATTTTGTCCTGTTCTCAAAAGTATTCGTGCTTTCCTTCACGGGGAAGTTATGGGTCCTTACATATATAATATGTAATCAAAAACCGTGGGCGCTTATTGGTTAATGAATTCCAACTGGCAAGGTATGGACCACCTTCCGATAGTGTATCTCTAGAGAGGAATACACCGGGTTCAACAAGAACATCTTGCAACCCAGGCTAAACATGACCAGTCACTCATTTCGCTTGAGTGTACCGAATGTATTATAATCAACGGTTGGGATCAGCAACCGTTTCTCGAAAGCGACAACATCGAAATAGATTGTAGAAGTAAATGGATTTTCTCTAGATAAGGTGACAATACACATTAATTGGCGGCTAACCACTTAACCATGTGACCAACCCGATTTTATACCATTTCTCGGTTGTGAGGCAAGAGGGCACGCTTATATCTGAAAGATCACACATTTATTCACTTTGAATGTCACATCGTCATACCCACCAAATCACAAATTGATTTCTCCAAAAATACCATGGGTATACAGCTAAGAGAAACGAATTCCTCCGCCACCAACATAAATACGTTTGAAACAATCTACTTACGCGATCTGTTAAATATACTATGTCAGACATTCTTCCATATAGGTCGTCCTGGGACTGGACAAACCCAAGGCATTATTCTATAAATCCACCTTAGGCAATTTCTACGTAGGATTTACTGAATAGCCCTTTCATAACTCCGTGTTCAATTATCTTCATCATATTTGATTCGCAACGCTGATGCCATATGGAGTGGTTTTCATATAATATATCTGATCCCGGTCTCTCTGTATTGACGATGGAAATGGTCAAAATCTTTGATAGTCAGTGATTTAATTATCAAAGGAGAACATGTGTACAAAAAACGGTCGTATTCCCAAATGGAAATCTTACTGATCAATCATCATTTCATTTCCCAATTTCCTATTTATCGTTTCCATATATTCATAAATTCCTTATTTTCTAAAATTAGAAAATATACGTTATTAACTTTGGAAAATGTTTCCATTCCTGATTCACGCATCAATATCTTCCCACCTCTATCAGTCTCTAATGTAAACTAGAAAGAGAACAACTTCCCAAGTATAAACCCCGAAGGCCGAAACCAACAACATATCGATACCCAGAAAGCCATTCAACTTAACTAATTTCCATTTAGCTTCTACTTTCAGTAATTCAATTTAAATTCCTAATTCAAACCCCAAATTCCTTTGCAATATTTTATTTACAAAATATTTACTTTAATCTACTTTTTCACATAGAATGTGAATAATATTTCTTTATCTAATCAAAACAGTTTGATTTTGTATCTAAAAACAATATCTCAAACCCAAATTATATTTTTATGTTTATTTGTAGAATTTTTCAAACAAATATCCTTTTTATTTCTAACACTTATATCTCATTTATAATTCCCTTTATATAATTTTATTCATTTTATATGAATACTTTTATATAATTCTATTCGGTTTATATAAATCCTTTTATATAATTCTATTCATTCTACATAAATCCTTTTATATAATTCTATTCATTTTATATAAATATATTTCATTTTCAATATTCACTTTGAAAATTTCCTTTTTACATTCCAGTATTTCATATGGTATTCAAAATACCAAATAACATGACCAGTGTCATCATAATCAATCACAAATTATATATCACATCATATATCACAATATATGAAAACAAACAGTGTTATAATATTAAGGAATCCTGTTGGATCCCTCCAACTTGTTTCCCTGCATCACAGATGTTGAACAATATAAATAACATCAATTTCATTTCAATATGAAATATTATATAAACAGAATCAATATTTGATTAACGATTTATATATATATATATCGTTATCTATAATTTCAACCAATAAATCAGCAATTCAACCAAACAATCAACACATAGCAATCAATCATCATTTACCAATACTAGATTATATTTATAAAATATAAACTATACAGAGTTAGTGAGATTTACTCACATTGGATGGTTATCGTTAAATAGCGATAACTATCGGTTGATTCAGACAGACAATTTATTTCGCTTTAAATTGTAATGAGCTCCAATTCACTCCCAGTCAGTTCCATTGTGTAGCCGCCATCCATACGATCCCAACGGATCCAACCGTTTAAAATTCTGATATTGTATGACATAGACATTATAAATATAAGTTAATACAATATTTAATTTAAAACAAAACTCAATTTTAATTTTAATTTGGGCCTTACTCCTTCCAATCGGCCCACTACCCTCTAAAACCCAAACCCGCACGTGACCTTTCTTCCCTATAAAACTATAACCGCCGTGCTCCAGGAAAACAATCCCACCATTGCGCCACCTTCCATCTGATCCCTCTCCTACTATACTTCGTGAATCAAAAAACTCATAACACCATTGTACTCCTCTTCAAAATCTCAACACCTGCACACAAACTTCCTCAAACTTGGTTGCTCCAACATAATTCCATTCTCCAGCCATATTCGCACAAACCAGCACAACGTACGACGTCTTTTTGCATCGAATTCCTCAAAACTCCTCACGTAGCTGTTAAATCACTCAATGAAACCAAATACAACATCGAAAATCCCCATCGATGCTCACACGACCCGAAATCTTTAACCTTAAACCCATTGTACATTTCCGCCCCTCAGAAAAACTGATCGCATACCAAACTAAGAACATCAGTGGAAAACTCTTGCTTCTACGAGCTCAAAACAATTGATTTCAACATTTTAGGGTTTTTGTTTGATTTCTTATGATTTTATGAAGTTGCAAATCTCTCATGTTTTGATTTCTGGGTTGCGACTACTTTGCTTTGATTAGAGAAAAGAAATGGAATTAGGTTTAGAAGGGTAAAGGTATTATATAGGATATATTTGGCTTGCTTAAGAAGCTTCATGCATTTTTATATTGATTTATATGGTCACCGCTACTTATATTTGTCTTCTAAAAATCCGTATGATCACATACAATATCCAAAAATCATGAAAATGGGCATGCAGCTACAGTTTGACATTACGGACCCAGCGAAACTTGTTTCGTCGAATTCCGACTTCGTTTGCTCACACGGCGTATTTTCAAAGTCAAGTTATTGACTATTTTTTAGATTAAAATCCCAAACGGCCACATACTGACTCCAAAAATCATGAAATTTGAAATCTAACAATAATTTTATATTCCGGATCCAACAAAATTAGTTTCATCGAAAACGGAGGTCATTTGCAAAAATGGCTATTTTTAAAGCTCTAAATAAACCCATTTAAATATATATATATTTAAAAATAATTAAATTTAATATTAATAAATTAATATTATCGTATATATTCACATAGAATATAATACAGCTCCAAAATATTCCTATCTGAATTTATAACTCAACATTTCAAATCCGGGTTTTTATATTGAAAATCCATTTATAATATAAATAAATCATTTATAAATTATAAAGGAATTCCGTAACGACTTTTTGAAAATTTGATTTGGACGAAACTCACAAGCTACATGGAGAAATCCCGAATTTTCTCTTCCATTAGAAAAATATACCTCACTAGCTCTGGACCTTTCTTGTTTTTCAGAAATCCGGCTTAAAACGGATTCTGTATATTCAATTGAAGTTTGAATCGCCAAATTACGAACTACCGCACCATCTCAAGCTCGATTATAATTATAATATAATTTATATATTCAACAGTCATTTATAAACAAATTCGTTAATATAATTCAAATTCTAAACTGAATTAAATTAGTTAAATCATCTAATTCACACAACATTGTGAATTCTACTATTTCCGACTATTTCGGAAATTAATATATTATGTATATTAATTAAATATTCAATATTATTTGATTAAACAACTATTTTATATTACCAAACCATTATTTAATAAATAAATAAATAAATTATTTATTTGTTAAAAATACGGGACATTACAATCCTTTCCTAAATAAAACAACATGCCAAAACGAAAAAAGAGAAATTAAAATAGAAAGGCGAGAAGGGTGAAAAAATTTCACCTGCGTTGAAATTTAAGATCATGATGATGTCGATGCTTTGGTATGGTCTCGAATTCCGTCGACCTCTTCTCTATAGCTCGTTGAAGTTGCCAACTTTGCTCTACCTTGGAACGATCAATGCTAGAATGGAAACAATTGAAGAAAAATTGTAGCAAGATAAGTTTTGGGTTGATGTATTTATTGAAAAAAATGTGTTCTCTTTTTGCAGTTGATTCTAAGGTTATTTTTTTTTGTTTGCTTTTCATATAATTGATTATGCGTGTTTTTTGCTTCTGCTATCTAGCTCTTCTACCGATTATGCCATTTTCTCTCTTTAAATTTTGCTGCCTTTTCAAATGGGTGGGATTTTGCACTAATCCTATCCCACCTCCGACCGAAACCGGTACGAGTTGGTCGAAATATCATGGTTCCAACCGAAATGTAACACCCTGTATTTTATGTAGATAATAAATAAGAAGACATTACTGAACGATATGCATATAGGATTATTTCAGAATGTATAATTTAACCAGCACAGAAACTTTGTGTTCTGAACCCCCTCCTCATAACACACCCGCATGTTACGTTAGTGGCAGAGATATGATAGCTTTGGATACTGGTTAGGCAGTATTATTACCTCGGTAAGGGTATATTGGCTTTATTATGTTTTATCCATTGCGTTGTGAGATGTTTACAGGGATCTGATATATTTATTATCATTGTCTTTTCTACAAGATACCAGACAAACTGACTCAAGTTTCGATAATTGTAATTTTTAACAAAAAATTGGTTTGTCAAAATCGGGTTGTTACATCTGGTATCAGAGCTTAGGTTTATGATTCCTGTATAGATAGTGTGTGAACGTGTTTGTATTTTTAAGTATGAATATTATAAATAAATATAAATATATATATATATATATAGACACCTAGATCCATAAAGGAACCCACTAAATAGGAAAACCAGCATATGGAAAGGGTTGGGATATTAGTTATGTACATTAAAGAAACGGTTGTGAAAAATTGAGAATAAGAGTCCCTTAGGTAGTTTGGGTGAAAAGTGTACAATTTGTTTTGTAATGGAAAAAGATGTATCCCATATGTTATTATATGAAATGTTAGTATTTTAGATTAGTGGGTTTGGCAGTAGAGCCTTATAAATTGGAAAAGGAAGAAAAGAAATGGATTAGCAATATATATAGTGTGCTGCTATTCACACCCCAGTTTACTCTTCTGGCCACCACACAAAATTTAATAAACTTGATTATATTTTTTACACTTCTGGCCACCACATCATTTTTCTTCATTCGACCATAATCAACTGAATTAATAATATAAATTCGGCAGGAAGCAACCGTATGGCTACTACCAACCGAAATATGATTGTAAATTCGACAGGAAGAAACCGAAGCTTTCGTTCCGTAGTGGGGTGCCTGTTCATATTAATATTTTTAACGTACGGTAGCTGAAAGAAGAAAATGATATTCTTTATGGTGGCCTTTAGTTTTGGTGGCCAGAAGAGGAAATTGGGGTGTGAATAGCAGCACACTATATATATATATATGACTTTGGGGGAATATCTAGAGAGGTCTAAATAAGTAAGAAACCCACTTTGAGTTTAGCTCCATTGTTAATTTTTAAGAACTTGAAATTTTAAAAGCTTTTGGGTGATAGTTTATGGTGTTTTTCAAGTTTTGATCTTAAAAGTTTACAATTTTAAAACATGTACTAGAAAAATTGTATAGAAACAATTTTTGGAATGAAAAGAGGTATTTTTAACAGTTGAAAAAAATTTAAGTAACATATTTGAAAAGTACATATTGGATTTTGGGGAAAATGGGGTATACTTTCAAAACCGTGATTTCTTATGAAATTTTTGTCTAAAATGAATTCTTTCAGAAAAATGTGTATATTATAGAGCATGTATAGCTCAATATCTTTTAAGTTATAAAGTATGAGAGAATTAAATTACAAAACATAGAAAAGATTGCATTTTGTCAAAAACTAATTTTTTTTGCTAAGGACAATTTTGAAAACCTCTATTCTTTTGACAATGATTTTTGATAATTGTTTTGACATAAACTTTGGAAGGTGGACAAAATAAGTTGGCTGTTTTTAGAATAAAGCAGATATTTGGGATAAGTTTAGAAATTAACACCTTGTTGTAAGCAATTGAACTGGCATAGTAAAAATGAACGCTTGTGAAATTAATTGAGAAATAGTTGTCCTTGTCTACTCCAGTTTTTATGATTTGAAAAAAGAAGAGGTTTTGTGTTTTTTTTATAAGATGTCATATTTTTATGGTTTGGCAAAAATGAGTTTTAATGCAGAAAAGTAAAGTTTTAGAGCTTTTAAATTTGAAAAGAAAAGTGATAAAGCCAAACCAAGTTTTTAAATCATGGAGCATGTAAGGATTAGCACCTAGAAAAGATGGGGAATATTTTGAGCCTATATAGTGGATATCAAGAATTGTTTTGGAATGGCAGTAAATTCCCATAGAGTGCATAAGCACTACAGAGTCTAGGTTGTTGCTTGGAAAAGACTGTTAGTACACAGCAAGGACCAGTTATGACCAGTAGATGGTAGTGGGCAAGCGAGTTATTTAGATCCTGTGGTTTGGACTCTTTCTTGGGAGTAGGGACATGATCCTACGATTCTTGGCCCTTGGTAATAGCGGTGTAGTGTGCTTATTTCCCTATTTTAGTTTTGAAAGAACTTAAAGACTTATTTAGAAATTAAGCTTAGATCAGTGGATTAAGTTAAATAAATTAAGAAAAGTGTGATGACATAACTAAAAGAAAACAAACAATGATGACAACCGCAAAAATAAAGCAACAAATATGACAAATGAATATAAGTGGAAAATTATGATAAATAGATAAAAATGGATTTTTCCAAAGTAAGTTGGAAAAGAAGATTCATAATAAAGAAATTTTTCTTACATAAATTGTGCTTGGATAGGAAGATAGGAAATCTTTATATAGTAGTTGCATAAAACCCAAGTACAGATATAAAAGGTGCATAAAAGAATAACGGAAGATGTGAAATTTTCCGTTTTCCACCTTTTTGTAACATAAGAAATCGAATTCAAAAAATTAGACTTTTTTGTAATTCGAAAATTTAAAGTTGGTTGGTAGGATTTGGATGCAAAAACTGGATGAACTATATTCTTATTTTGTAAAAGTGTGGGAAAATTTGGATGAAAAAGGTATTTTTATATTCAAAATGTTGCATTCATATAGGAATCGCCTATATATTTATGATGTGTGTGTCATATTTTCTAAAAGATTTTCAAGAAAATTTGCATTCATATAGGAGGTACCGCTTAGGCATTCATTACATTCATATATTACTATGTATGTTACACTCTGCACAAGTGCATAGATGGTTGAAAATTTGGATGTACACATAACGGTTGCAATTTATATGTGGAAGAACATCACTCCGTCCTTATCAAATTTCGAGGACGCAATTTCCTAAGGAGGGGAGGATGTAACACCCTGTATTATATATAGATAGTAAATAAGTAAACATACTAAACTATGTATATAGGGTTATTTCAGAATGTATAATTTTTCCAGTCACTGGAACTTTGTGTTATGACCCACTCCTCATAACACACTCGCAGTTAGGTTAATGGAAGAGAAATGATAGCCTTGGATACTTGTTAGATAGTATTATTACCTCGACAAGGCTATATTTGGTTTTATTATACTTTATCCCTTCCACTGTTAGATGTTTATTGAGCTCTTATATGTTTATTATCTCTGTCTTTTCTGCAAGATACCAGACAATTCGACTCGAGTTTCGATAAATTGAGATTTTTGAAAAGAAAACTAGTCTGTCGAAATTTAGGTTGTTATACAAAACATCAAACTATGGTATAGGATTGATAGAGGAAAGAAGTGGGAATATTTACTCAGTTTGTTAACCACTACATAGATTACTATATATTTGTGGCTTTTAGGGAGGTAAGAGATAAAATCCATTGATATGTCCTTCCAATTTTTCTCAGGAATGGGTAGTCGGTTTTGTAATCTAGGTAGAAGCACATTTTCCTCTTCATTTCTTTGACACACATTGCAAGTCTTAACATAAAATTCTTCACTTCTTTTCATGTTCTTACAATAAAATGTGTGTCTTAGTTTCTTTAAGATACCTTTAATACCACAGTGACCTTCAATGGTGATGAATGATGTTCATCAACTAATGCTTGCAGTAAGGCTATCAAGTGGTAGTTTGTTAGTAATTTCCCTTTATCAAATAATAGATCGCCGACTAACTTGTACTTGCCTTCACATAATTTCCCTTGTTGATATTTTGTTATAAGTTTCTGATACCATGTACAGGATAATTAGGTATTTTTCATTTCTTGTAGCCAGGGTGTTTTCATAGTGGATATAGCATAGGCTTGTACTTCTTCATGAACAGTCTCTTCTTTTCTTGATAAAGCATCTACCATAATATTTTCTTTGCCACTTTTATACGACACCTTATAGTCAAGTCCATGTAGCTTTGCTAGCCATTTTTGTTGCAACTAGTATGCATTTTTTGAGACAGCAAATACTTGAGGCTTTGATGGTCAATTTTAATAATAAACTGTCTTCCTATTAGATATTGAGACCGTTTTCTTGTGGCAATAATTATTGCCAGTAGCTCTTTTTGATATGTGGATAGAGAAAGATTTCTTCCTTACAATGCCTTACTAAGATGTGCAGGGGACTTTCCATCTTATAGGAATACTGCACCAATGCCTTGACCACTTGGATCACATTCCTAAACAAAAGGCTTAGTAAAGTGTGGAATTACTAGTACAAAGAGGTTAACCAGTCACTGTTTTAATGCCTCAAATGCTTGTCTAGCTTCTTCGAACCTTACAAAAGAGTCCTTCTTGAGCATGTCAGTTAGGGGTTTAGTAATTAATTCATATCTCCTAATAAACTTTCTGTAATATCCTATTAGTCTAAGAAATCCCCTGGGTGCCTTCAAATTTTTGGGAAGTGGTTATTTTATCATAGCTAGTATTTTGCTTGGATCCACTAATATGCCTTGTATTAAGAGATTATTCCCCAAATACTCGAGTGATTCATCTGTCTTGAGTTTAAGTTTATGTACCAACTTTTCATCTATAAAGATGTGTGTAGGTCCAGAGTGTATTATAATTTTAACTGGTTTCCCCTTTACAGTACCTTGTACCTTAATAGTGGATAATGCAGGAATTTGACACATAGGTTATAGGGTTACTGAGTGTGTTTTTTCTGTCTTATTTTCACAGCTGTCATCACTGTGCATCTCCAGAGATTCTTTAGAAATTTCATCACATTCTTCAAAGGACATCATTCCTTCTAAAATATGTACTTGAGGACTTTTACATTTGTGGTCCTTGTGTCACTTTTCTTTACACCCACATCATATGTTTTGTCTTCTCGTTTCGATTAGTTGTTACGGTGTCAGACCTTTGCTTTTTCTATCCTTTCTAAGTTGGTGGTACCCCAATCTGTGTCGTTTGACTGGGTATTTTTGGGTATGTGAAGGCTTGGTTAGGATTACCCTTTGAAGAAGGAAGAGTACATGTAGATTTATTTATTTTTGGTCTGGTTCGATACTCTCTCGTATATTTTTTTTCCAAAGAAACAACTTCCTTAAAATCCATAGGTGTAGAAGTTAGGACAACATACCTAATTTTCTTGAGCCCGCCTATGAATTCATCTAATAAAAATTTAGGGTGGTAGAGTTTCAATAGTGGCTTGTAGACCTTCAAACTTGGAGAGGAAAGAGGATATTGTAGTTAATTGTTTCAGCTTGGTTAATGTCTCGTACAGTCTCTCCATTTCTTTAAGATTAAACCTTACTAAAATCTCTTCCATGAACATAGGCCATGACTCGTAATTTAAAAATTTTGTGTATACCAGTTGTACCACTTGAGAGCATCCTTCTTAAGGTGAAATGAAGAAATTTCTACCTAGAAATGCTCTTTAGTTGAGTGGAATTTGAAGAATTTTTCCACTTGGTTAAGCCATTTGTAAACCATGTCATCTCCAATGTATACATGGAAATCAATTTTAAAGATTGGAAATGGTGAATTCTTGTTCCAAGAAGTGGTTTCTTAGCTGATTGGAGTCTAGTTGATTGAAAAGGTAGGGTGTAACTGAGGGTTCGTGGCTGTGTAGCATATGAATTTACATTATTCCGAGGATTGGTGGTATGGCCTCTTAAACTTTATAGAGGAATGGGTGGGTTAGTGGATGAATTGATGGGTCTAGTTTGTGGATTTCGAGCAAGAACTCCTTGCATGTTGGTTGTTGAGGAGGAAGGTTGGTTGCTGGCAGTTTGAATCTTGATCTGTTGAATGTCTTATGCCAGTGCATTCAACACATTATAAGTCCCTTTAAATTTTGTATTTATTTCATTTGTAGTGTGATCGGGTTTGCTCTCCATATTTTGTGTTATTGTTTCCACCTTTTTTCAAAGTGTAAGAAGTTTTGTTGATGATCTCCTCTTTCCTTTTCCATGCATCTTCTTGGTTTTGGAGGAAGGTGACAAAGACAAGTTCATTAGTTGATGTTTGGGATCGGAATTATGCCTAGATTACAGCTTTGGTACCACTTTTTCATGAGCATCAGAATTTTCCATGACTTGAGAGTTCTTGAAAGAAGAAAGTTGAAGGAAGAATGCAGTGTTAGCTTCAGGAAGAAGAAGCTGGAACAGGGTTTAGAATGATGGATAGGAATTTAGATTGGAGCAGAAATAAGATGATTAAAGAATGGTGAAGGAAGCAGATGATCAGAGATGATTTTAGAGTGAATTAAAAGGGTTCAGAAGATAAAATAGATAAGAAACAGAATGTAGAGATGCAGCAGATTTTGAGAAGATGTAAAGTTGAGTTATTTCATGTAGTTACATGTAGTGTTGCACTTTATATACTGGTGCTTACAACGACTACTAGCCAAATACCTCAAGAATTAAACAAAACCCGATCTAACACTAGGGTTTCAGAAATTTTAAAATAAAATCACTATGCACGTGCACACTGATACAGACATGCTCATGACTTGTTGTCTCCACCTCCAGCCTCTATCTTCAACCTATCCCTACCTATTTCCATGTCAAGTGGCCTCTCCGGTACTCTGGTCATTGGTTTATAGTGAACTAGTGCTTCTCTATCTAATTCTAGTTTCATGCACAAGATTATCATTGTGGAGTTGTTACAACCGACTATTGATGGAAGAAAGACAGGTTGATATTGGATCTGAGACAATCATCATTGGGTGATCGATCATTGATGATGAAGGAAATTCTGACGTTTGATTTAGATAGGATATTTTAAAAGGAAGAAACAGGGTTTTATTTAGGGCTTTTTCAAGTAAAGAGTTTTTTTATTTTCTTGCTGTGGTAACAAAGTTAAGGTGTGGATTGTTAAAAATTAGCATTGATTTTTAATATCTCAACCGTTCATGTGATAAATAAACTAGGGTGAGAACTGCTAAATTTTAATGGCATCATAGGGGGATAGATAAATTTTTATGCCTCTGTGATTCCCAAAGAATTTAAAAAATAAATTGCATGTGATGCCATTACTGCGTTACTAACATCTTTGGAATCGCAAATGCATAGATAGATGTCAATGCATTTGCGATGCCGACTCAAAAATATTGCAGTATTCATTGTGTCACTAAAACGTAGTTTATTGGTAATGCTCTTTCATCGCCTTAGTGACGTTTTATAGATGAAATTAAACTTAGCGACATCACGCTAATGCTGAGTCGTTGTAGCATCATTAATGTGACGACCGCCCTACACCACCAATGCTTGTATAATCTAATAATGTGTTGTACAAGCACCAGATCAACGAAAACTGATCGTCAAGAGAAGGGAATAAAATAAGACAAAGGAGAAAGAAAAGAAAAAAATAGAAGAGAACATAACATAACATAATCATGTTCATAAAGCCTATCGTATATCTCACAGTGCATCAGAAAACATATAATATCAACAATCACAGATATAAAATAGGTGGGATAGTAATATCCGTATGAACCACAGAATCAAAGTATATATGTTCATGCAGTTATTTTGAACATTAATAGAGTTTATACAAGTGATACATAAACTCAAGCTAATAAACCATATCTAAAAGAAAACGTAATACTGTTAGGGGTCCACAGTGTCGCATGGCGGAATAAACAATAAGGATACAAGTACAAATATGTAAAATGTCGCCTCCTGCTAATCCATCTGCGCAGGTTCAAATAATACTCATACATGTCACCTACTCTACTATCGGTATCGTCGAGGAGCACCCAAGTTAGATGGAAATAAAACATTGGATCAGACAATAGTCTGGTGTGAGTGATAAACAAATTTCCAAGTACTGTAAAAGAAGTAATAGTATACAACACGAAGGGTATGGAGAATCGTACCAATTATGCCCCAACATCCATAGAGGCAACACGTAATAATAGATATATGTTACTTTATACTAAACATCAAGTAGAGAAGGCGTGATAGATGTCTAAGTACCAAGTGGTGGTAAACAAGCATAGCATCCACCAACCAACATAACATTGACTCACTCGGTTCATAAAGCATATGATATTCAGTACGCCGATCACCTAATCCTTCGAGGCAATTCCAGACCCCACTGCATGACCTCCACCAAACTATTGCTATGTCACACTACATAGATTAAACTGATAACCCTACCCACTCCAAACTGCATAGGCTTTAGGTCCAAGCAGATTAGTCCTTACTGCATAGGCTCTGATCATTTCTTGTGCCACTCTCTCAAATGCGTACCGAAGTAATGAATACTAATAAATCATATGCATACGTTCTCCACAGCATAATCCATCTTCCGATCGTCCATAAGACTCCACTTTGAAGTCGATCAACAAGCAGCCTATCCTTAACAAAAATTGCTTCCATGAAATCTCATCGACTAATCTCCAAGTCGTGACAACTGCATGTCATACAATCCTCATATGACAATCAAGTTTTACTCTTTTATGCATTATTGCATGCTATTTTGAAACTACTGCTAGAATTAGGCTATTTTGACACTTACTTCATTTTGACTGCTCTAGATAGGTTCTACTTATTTTATTAATACCTCAGCATGGCCCAATGTCTCCTTTTTGCATCTCGGAGGAAAACCACCCATCGCATAAGCCTTGATTCCTATCCTGGAATCACTTTATTGAATGACGAATCACGGCGTAGAAGCACTTCATCCTCGTCTCATTTCGAAGTCACTGATCGAAGAGCCGTCATGTCCTACTCCTCGAAATCCCACCACTGTCTATGTCAAATTAACCAGATAGCCAATACCAATAGTAGTCGATATCGACCACTCCATAGTATTCGATAGCGACTACTCGGAGGATATATTTAACCACAACTTGTTAAATACACATCCAGGGAAAACAACCGACATTCATTGCGAAATCATGTTCGTTGCCAAGTTTATCCTCTGTCTTTAGATCATCCAAAAGATACAGAGATTATGCTAAATTATCCCTCTTAGAATCAACCGACTCAAACCCACCTGGTTTTAGATCGGCCTATCGATCCGGGTTCGAATTAGTTCGGCATGCATCGATCTAGATTTGGATCAACACAACGATCTGGTTTGCTCTACCGAACTGAATCCCGCTTCATCTCCAAATACGTTGTCTATCTTCAATACCGCTTCATTGTCAAATCCATCCATGTTCTCTGAAGCTCCTTCGAGAATTTATCTTATCCATTTTAGTGTATTATCCTAAGTGCTCAATCAATATGCACCAGCATTTGTGTTGATGATAAGCGCCAGACTCTTACGAATGAGATTTTCCTAATATTGGATCGCCTACAAACGGCGTTTCAAGCTAAAGTACACAAACAATTCAACTCAACCAACATCCATACAAATTCTTATACTAGCATATGAGAATCTAATAGGATGAGTATGACATATCTATAATAATCAAAATGGTCTAAGTGTCCAAATGTCCTAAATCTAGTGACGGGGTCAAGACGCCGTGTAATAGCGCATGTTACCATGCAAATGGGTAAACGTAATGTCCATGTCAAAGCTAATTAAAACACTATTTATTTATTTTTATTAACTAATCACTAGGTTCAGCTATCCTAGAAATTTCATTTTATAATCAGAAATAAGATGTAAACGTAAATAGTTTATTATACTATAACAACAGTATGGTATAATAAAAAATATCACTTATCTCAACCAAAATCATCTAAACTAGTTCCAAAGCATAGAGCTCATCATTAGGAGTTCAACGGTAGAAACGGCGCCCAAAACGGACCTCGTATGAAAGATATACAAGTGTTACAACATTTACACAGATTGAAATAAATTTCATAATTAACAATGTAATTAACTCACGCTCATTAACTCGCGCTCATTAACTCCTTTAATCACCCCAAAATCACGTCTGCACTGAACTCGACTTCACCACTACCATTAATCACCCTTTGTCACGCCCATAGGCCACAAGATCATGCAGCGACCCCACCATTGCCTTCGCGCCTCCAAAAGGCCCTACCAACACCGACCCCCGAAGCCACCTACATTCGTTAGAAATCGAGGATGAACGAAAATAGTTCGTTTCATAATTTCTCCGCCTACACGTCATGCTAGTACCTCCGACCACCAAAGATAGGAAGATCTCTCTCTCGTGCACAATTCTCCTTCAGGCACCTCTGGCCAATCGCGATGTTGTGTGAGCAAAGAGCAAAAACATGAAACGTTCCTGGGCTCGATTAGTGTGATTTTCGGCTAAATCCGATGTCAATCAACGAATAGATAACACCGATAAGTTCGTGTCGTCGATACAGATAACTTTCATGTTAGGTCTTTTGTTAAAAGTGGACGAATCATATTGAGAAATTTTGGCCATAGACAAGGAAGATAGAGGCTTGGATTGCAAATGGGGAGATGAGATCTAAGCATATTCTCCACCCAAAACACTATTCACCAAGACAAAAATTTCCTGTACCCCAAACATGTCGAGCCTTATACTCAAAAATTCTGAAAGCCATTTCGAGCTTATTGGAAAAGCTTTCAGGACTTAATTCCATCACATACAAATGTTAGCTTTTTGGATCTATTCAAGAATCGATCCCAGGCTTCGAGCCAAAAATCCAACTATCAAAACATACCGATGTTTACACTTTAAAAGTTCTGTTATGACCCATATTTTACATACTTAAGGATCATAAAATAATTATATTTAATTCCCTTGTGGTTGGATCATTCTCACATTTTAATATGTTGTTTATGGGGATGCGAGACACGTCCATGATTTCTACCAAATCGACATGTGACCATTTTGCCCTTGTAAATATTGTTTTAGCTATAAATTTTGATAGGGTTCGAATCAAGTGCAAAAATCTATCTCACTGGATCGGAATAGCAGTTGGCAATTCTGTAGAGTGGTTACATTAAATATTTGGCATAGTGGTTTAAGAGAAATCATTGTTTTAAGTTTCAGTTTCTGTTAGGAAGACTAACTAACCGCTAATGGACTGATATAGTGAAGCCTATTAGGCTAATGAACGACAGCTATAAATTGAGGAGTTTGGGGAGAGAATTAAGGTTTCTCTCTTCGTTCAAACATTTAGGCTCGTGTCATTGATTCTCCGGATTCAACATAAACCTTATTTCTCCATTCTATTCATTTTATTTCATCATAAATCACACCTAAAGGCGGGAATATCATCAGTGAAGATTATATCATATCAAATTACATCAATTTTGGGGAACTTCGTCGCTGTTCAGATCTAATTTTATTGAATTTGCATTGGTGAGCGATAAATATCTCTCACATGGAAACTATGGATTATATGGGTTAAATTAGGATTGATTCACATCATACATGTTAAACTCACCTTAGATGATCATATATGTTAAATTCAGATTTAGACGTTCTAGGTTAATTTAATTACATAAATCGACAAGAAGTTATGTTTATTATGTTTTTAAGTATTTTTTGATCCAAATCATGTTATCAATTGTTTTATGAGAAGTTTAATGTTTGTACATGTTTTTTTGATCAAGATTTGATGAATCGCTATTTGTTTTTATTGAATTTAATGCATTGATTAAATTATTTGTCGTATATCTTTGGATTAAAGAACAAAGCAAATTAGAGGTCCATATGATCAGATTCAGAAGAAACTTAGCGGGTCTGGAAGGTATCGAGAGGATGCTCGAAAAATTTCGCCGAGAAATAAAACACTACAACCAGCATATACATTAGACAGTCAACAATATAAGTAGCATATACATGGGCCGAGAAAAGTGGCAGCAGTATGAACAACAACTCAAGTGAAATAGCATATCACATATGCAACAGCATGGCATGGAATGAAATGCTCAAGACACTTCAAATCTATGAAGAAAACAAATACATGTAAAAGTGTACAACAAATAAAGAGCTCAAGGCTCAAGCAACAAAACTGGACTTACAATCAGCATATGCATGGAACACTATGGCTAGAAAGGATACCACTCCACACAAATAGGTGCAGCAATTGGATACAACTCTACACAACTAGGTCAAGACAAACCATAAGACTGCATATGCTCTGATCAAATATAGACACAAGTTTTGATCAAAATATCATATGGCAACAGTAGGAAAAACTGAGTTTCAAATCAGCAAAGACCTTAAATTACATGAATTAATGAAGCATTGGCCAGAAATATATTACAACAAATCATGGCATCAATTCAAGCAATATTAGATTCGAATTCATGGACCACAAATACATGGAAATCAACTCATTCAAGGCCAAATAATACCAATTTCCTAGCAAACAAATTTGGCAAAGAATCAAATCAAAATCCAACGTTTTATAGGATTTTTATCCTATATAATACCCAATTCATCACAGGTAATACACGAATTCAAGCAAAGCAAAATTATGGGTTTGATGGTTGCGGATTAGGAGAAGTGATCAGTGGCTAGATATAGGAAATTATGGGTGGTGCGGATTGACAAGGAAAGCAAATTATGAGACCTTCAACATCACGCATGAAACTGATGTAAATGATGCATAGAAACATCACACAGTAAGATTTTTGGGTACTATCCATCTAAGCAATAATACATAATTTTACCATAAAACATAATTAATAAATATTAACTATAATTTACTAATTATTAATCATTTACAATAATACATTTAACAAGTGATGTAATAGAAAACAACTATATTAATAAGTGATGTAATAGCCAAGATTTTTGGTATGGTCTTAGTTCAATTTTTAAAAGTATATTTAAGTCCTCGGTCGTTCAATAAATCAATGTCTGAGAAACCAACAACATCGCTTTAAAAATTATCGATATTAAAAAACGTTTTGACATCAGCTGAATTTACGATCGATGTTAAAACCGTGATGTCTACTCTACTTTTTCTTGTAATGTGTCTCTTTTATGAAGGAGTATAGAGAAAAATAAACTTGAAATTCTTGCTTGCCTAATACGAAAGGATCATATTTATAGTAGTGTGAGGTGTGCTTTATTTCTATAAGATTATGATCTTTATGCACATTGATTCCAAACTAGGAACATTGTTGAACCGATTGCACCTGAATTAAAAAAACTTTTATTATATGTTGTGTATAATATATCGATACAATAATCTATGTTAAGACGTCGAAAATTTCTTTTATATGCTCATCTAGATCATCACAACTTTTAACAAGTACAATGTAACAACTCGGATTTTTAGAAACATTTTGAAATTTTTATTTTAGATATTTTAATAGATTTTGAATATGTGAATGGTTTATTTTAAATAATAATGAAAAATTTTATTTAAATCAAAGTTAGAACGAATAAATTTATTTTAATTATAAAACGAGCCTGAAATGGCGCGGTAGTTTGAAAATTCGATTTTAAATTTCAATTAAATGTATAGAATTCAAAATAAATCGGATTTCAGTAAAACCAGAAACATTTGAATCTATTTAACTATATCTTTCTAACGAATGTGAAAAATCTAGATTTCATAATACAAAATTGAAAGTTATGTCCAGTTTAAAATTCAAAATAGTCGCTATGGAATTTACATATATTTTAATATAATATATAGCCCTTAAAAATAGCCATTTTTCAAACAACCTCTGTTTTTGATGAACCCACTTTTGTTGGATCCGGAATATCAAATTGTTGCTAGATTCTAATTTTCATAATTTTTAGAATTGATATGTGAGCGTGGTGAGTTTAAACGCGTTTGGTAATTTCAGTTTGAATTTAATTGATGGAAAATGGCCATTTTTCCAACGGCCTCCAAATTCTACGAAATAAGTTTTGTTAGTACTGTATCATTAAAACACAGCTAGATTTATTTTTTTGGTGATTTTTGGAGTCAGTATGTGGCCCTAGTAAATTATAATGTGCGTTCAAATTCAATATACATTGATTTATATTTTAATTTAAATGAAAACTGATCAAAACAGTCGAATTGTCTTGCGAGACATATCCTATTGTGTTCAGTACGGGGGTAATTAGCTAGGGACGATAGTTGGTGGGTTCGATTTGGAGTTCGAATGGAAAAGTTATATATAGATTTTCTAACCCTAGATTTTCATAAAATAAAAAAAAGGGAAAACCCCAAATCTCCCGTCGTTCCCAACCCACTACCTCATTTACTACAGCCGCCTCCATCCCCCATCACCGAACCACCACGCCTCCGACCAGCAAGCCGCCGCCCCCCTCAGGTCCTCCCTCCTCTCTCTCTCCTCGACTTCAAGAAAACCCCAAAATCCCCATCCCTCAAATCGAGCCGCCACCGGCCACCATGGCCCACACCCCGACCACCACATCTCCCCCTAGCCCCAGAACCCTAAGTCGCACCTCCCCGCTACCCACCTCTGGCCGTGGGCCCCTCCATCTTCAAAAACCTAATTTTTCAATAATTTTCAGTTTTGCAATTAACACCCTGACCAGTTTTAGCCCATATCTTCCAAACCGAGCCTCTATGGCCAAGACTCCACAATATCAAAATCGAAGAGCATGATTTTCTCTTCGATTTGAGTATATAAAAATCGTATTTTGGACTGCGTAGTCGCCCGGAAAATGCGTCCAAAGTCTGCTGTCCAATTTATGTCATTTCGCAAATTCTGGTGAATTGGAGCATTTTCGGAAGAAAGGCCCCTAAGCGAAAGTTGTCCAGAATAGCGCGTTTAGGCTACAAAAAAAGACCGTGTGAAGATTGGAGTTCGTTTGCAAATTCTAGAACCAGAACAGCAATTCAGAACGCCAGAAAATAACGGCGGAGTGAATCCCAATGTGAGAACACCTTCTTACTCAAATTAATTTACAGTTAAATATATACTAGGTTGCAGACGGGGCTTAGTAGCCCTGACACTATTTTTATTGTACAAACCATGAGTGTATGGTTGTATGGATTGAATTTTGGTTGCAAATTGGATTGTGTTGAGAAATGATTGGATTGTGGTCTTGTTGATTGTGGTTAATTATTGTGTATGGCGCGAGCCAGTATCAGGAGAGGGGTAATGCTAGACATTACTCCGGTTCTAATATCGCGCCATAATAATGCCGAAATTTTCTGAAATAAAATGTATACAATAACAATATCATTTTTATTGACTGTATGAACTAGTATAAAATTGTCAAGTGTTGAAATAAATATTTTATCATTAAAAATATAATTTTTAGCATATATATGAATGGCATAAAATTCTCCTGAAAGGAAAATAAAATTAATTTACAAATCGGACGATTTGTTTATGTACACCTATTTAACTGATATTGATTGGGACGATAAGTTTTACACATTGCCCAATTGCACAAATAATATTCAGTATTTATTGGTTGGAATCCCACACGTGTATTGGGATGATATTTGGCATACACTAATCCCAATTGTTTAGTTGTATGTCAATCGATTGGTTGACAAACGGTTGTAAGCGTTAATTATTTATATTTAATGCTTATGCAGTTGTGTAATGCACTCTGGATGATGGTTGACCGTGTATAATTATTGTTGTTTACATGTGTGTATGAAATCCATATAAATAACATTATAGGTAATTGATTGGGTCTGATTCCAATTCAGAAATAACGATTATTTGAAAAAAACGAATATTTTAAAATAATATTCAGTAAAGGGTTAAAATGTGAATTTAATGTCCGATTTTGGATGGACACGAAATATTGAAATGTGTGAAGCCGTATTGATTAGACATGCGCTATTTTGATGTGAACGATATTTTTATCGATTTTATTCGTTTATATAATGAATATCGAAAAGGAAATGATTTCAAAATCTGATATCTTGAAAATATAATCATTTAGATATTATAATGATAAGGAGTATTCAATTTTGACTTAAAATTGAAATGAAATTGAGAATCGTTTTTAAAATGAAATTATAAAATATGTTTTGAACGAAATATATATTATATATATTAATGGCTTGAATAGAACGCGTCGCGCCGCGACCATTCGTGAATTTCGACCATTGACTTCGAACTCACATTACGGGAGATCCCAACTGTCGGATTCTCCTAAAGTCGGAGCTGTTGAGCTCGTATCGAAAAGAGGTTTCTAATGAATTTAAGAGATTTAAATTCAAACGGTTGGATTTGGAATTATGTCCAAATCAAATTTGGAAAAGGTCGCTATGGATTCAGTTCGGTAGCCGTTATTGGAAACCGACTGTACGGGGATTGATAAAATTATTAAAAATATTAATAATTTGTATAAAATCAAAATAAATGATTTGGAAAGAATTTGGATGAAAAATTCCATATTTGAAAAGATAAAAATATATTTTTATCGAAATGAACTAGTTAATAACTTGAATGATAATCCAATTATTTTAAATAAATAAAGAAATTGGATTTGAGAATGGTTTTAATCTAACTAGAATTTTTCTAATGTATAAATTGGAATGGATTTGAATAGAAATCATCTTCGGGATATTTCGATATGGGATTCCGTGATTATACGGATATTGCGGAGGAAGACTGTTAATATATATGGAATTTAAAAGGCTTTGTCGTTACAGAAATTGATATCGATTATATATTGATCTGTTTTCCGTGAAGATACCATAGTTAATGGAATGTGATTTTGGGTTTATCGTGAACTGTGTTTTAAATAACACTCGTTCTTTATCCCGATTAACAGTGAAATGTGATTTGGAATTTATAAATCTTTTAATTAGGATTTAGTGGAAAATTTTCCAAAGTAAAGTTTTCCCAATTTAATAAATTAAATCGGAATTGAATGGAATTCGATATGGTAATAATCGAAGTGAGCTTCTGTGGAGGAAGACTATTGATATATATCGAATTTGAAAGGCTTTTCGTTATTCCATTTATATTATTAGCCGGAAACAAAAGTTTATATCAATTGTATATTGATCTGTTTTCTGTGAAGATTCCAAGGTTAATTGAGACGACCCGAAATCCCGTTCTCACGGAAACAAGGTTATCTTTGGAATATAACACAGAAACAGATAATAGCAGAACAGAATTAAATAAATACACCCGATAATGAACAACGAAATATACTGGATAAAGCAATCATCAGAGTTACACAGTATACAGGATCTTACTTAGTACAAATACAGTTCATCTATACATAAATGTCTACAGCGGAAATAAACAAAATATGTACAATAGGAGCTGAACAGCATAAAAAGAAATAAATGATAGAATCCATCTTCAGCTCCAGCTATCCAGAAAGAACCAGCTAAACCTGAATACAAGGCTGCCCGTGGAGAAAAAGGGGCACCCGAGTTTGAAAGTGAAACAAACTACGAGTCAGTCATGGGACTGGTATGAGAAATCCACTCAACACATATATAATTGGCTAATCACAGGACCACGCCACTTTCGTGGAACAGGTTTACTCCATTGGATCGCCAGTGCTTTAAAACAAATCTTTCTTTTAAACATCGCTATGCTTTTATAAAAGTGAAGCCATTATAAGACTCAGTTCCCATCACACAATGCAACGCAAACCGGAGGATAGAGTTTTACCTTATAATGGCCAAAATATGATTGATACGAATAAAACAAAGGCATTTGATATTATTGCTAGTGTTTATATGTTTTGAAACCAATTTCAAATCATAACTATCAATCATAGACGGCATGGGTACCATATATCATGTCGCCATATATATATACAATCAAAACCGCACGATGTCGTATTTGGAAATTGGATTTCCATCATGAACCAAGGCAAAAGATAGTCCTTACCGAACTCGAGACGCTCTAGCCCGCCCCTCAGGAACAGCCGCAACTGCCCCTTGGATCGCCAGGGCCGGTCCACCGATGTGGATTATTATGCCTGAACACTACGTCTCCCCGCTCTTTGGGGCGTAAACGAGCCAACGAATGACTCCATCGGACCCGGATCGTCCGATCAAACCGAGGCGCCTCGCAACAGCAACAACCACATAGGTGAAAAGTATATAAATGTCAGGGCTGGTAGGTCACTGACACCACCCTAGCTAGAAAGAAACGCAGGCCCTCCCTGATGTCCTCTCCCGTTTTAGGTTCATACCGGGGTGTGAGGCTCGCGAATTCACGTTATACACAAAGCTACGCCACACAGGCGGTGCTTTGATCATCACCACAAGACTTTGCTTTTCAACAGAAGTCCTGATCACTGCATCTTAGCATGCCACACAGGCAATTCATGCCATGCGACTGATGTCCATCGATATACAACCTCTGAGCTCGTGCGTCTCAGAGAAGGGCGTTAAGCAAAAGAATAAATTCTCCGCCGCCAAACAGATGTATATTTAACAGAAATCAATCAACACAGAATAAACTCCAATGTCAGACACACAGTCCATTTACAAGTCCGTTCTGGGTCTGAACGAAACCGGAGGCACTAAATACCTCGCAAACCCATCGATCAACACGTACGTCTGAATGATCACCACTCATTATCCATATTTTGGGATGCCTCCCAATCAGGACCTCGGTTACCATCCAAACGAGGTGAAGATCTCCGGTCTTCGACCGTCGTCTTCATCTTCGACTTTCAATCGTCGGTCAATTATTCGAAATGAGAATTAACTCGGCCTTTTCAAATAATTCACGTATATTTAGAATTTCAAATCGATTCATTTCAATGGTTAAATTATTCGACAACACCAATATTGTTCTTTAATGTAATTTTCACACCAAACACATTCAACCATCAAATACAACCTAAATCGAGCAAATTCAGTTTATTTCCATTCCATATCGCTTATGATATTTTTTAACTATTTATCGCTATTTTTATTTATTTTAAAATAGCTAATTTATTCAAAACGACGCTTCGGGCCATAAGGCGGCCGTGGCGCTGTTTTTCTTCAGATTTGATTTACACATATCTGAAAATCTAACCGTTGGATCTTCACAAAATTTATATCATTAGAAAGGTCTTTTCAAAACGAATCCAACGGTTCCAGTTTCGGGAAATTCCGACGGTCGGATCTCCCGGTACAATCGTTTGAAGTTTCGATTTCAAAATACGAACTGCAGCGTCGTTATTCGATTAAATATATAATTATATTTATATATATATAAATATAATCGCTTCTGGCGCTGTTTTTCTTCAGATTTGAATTAAACATTCCAGACAATCCAACCGTTGGATTTTTACAAGGTTGGTGTCGTTGGAAAGATTATTCCAAGGCGAACCCGGCGGTTGAGGTTTCGGGAAAATCCAATGGTCGGATTCCCCGTACTAGTTGTTTGAAATCACGGTTTCAAAATTCGAACTGCACGGCTTCGTTTCGTTTTAATTTCATTTATATTTATATATTTATATAAATATAGTTCATTCAATGCTTTCTATATCGTTTTCACTTCAAATATTTTTCTAACGCCTTAAATTTTGGAAAAATTTCGCCATAACCTCCCATGCACCGGGAGCATCGGGAAATCGCAAATAGCGTTCCCGGTCCTTCTAATCTCAAAAAGAAAAAGAAAAGGCTAAGCGGCTAGCCAACAGGCTCATAAAATCATCACCCAAACAAAGCAGTAAACGTGTACCTATTTGTCGGGCACAAAATTTTATTCCTCTTCTCTAGCCCCTTTGCTATAACCTGTTCAATGAATATGCATGTACATATATATACAGTTCTTATCATTTATCATTTTCTATTCAACTTCATATTTGATTTCTATTTGGTTTAAAAACACCATTCATTCTAATGTCACATAAATAGGTGCAAATCATTTCATTAGCTAATTAATGAATATTTCAACTGATATATGTTTATTTTGAACAAGTGGCTATTTTTAACATTTCACATTTCAACGATTTATGCATTCAATAAAAATGTGATTTTTATTGTAAAACAATTCATTTCTAAACACTATTTTTCTATATAGTTCAAGTTGGTGATGAAATAGGATTTTTATCATCAAACAATTTATTTCAAAATATGAATACCATTCAACACATGAATTTCTAAACAACGAATGAATATCAATTCAACAAATGAATGTTTTCTATAGTTTCTATATATAGATAAAAATGTGATTTTTATTATCGAACAATTTATTTCAAAATATGAATACCATTCAACACATGAATTTCTAAACAACGAATGAATATCAATTCAACACATGAATGTTTTCTATAGTTTCTATATATAGATAAAAATGTGATTTTTATTATCGAACAATTTATTTCAAAATATGAATACCATTCAACACATGAATTTCTAAACAACGAATGAATATCAATTCAACACATGAATGTTTTCTATAGTTTTTATATCTAGATAAAAATGTGATTTTTATTATCAAACAATTTATTTCAAAATATGAATACCATTCAACACATGAATTTCTAATCAACGAATGAATATCAATTCAACACATGAATGTTTTCTATAGTTTTTATATCTAGATAAAAATGTGATTTTTATTATCAAACAATTTATTTCAAAATATGAATACCATTCAACACATGAATTTCTAATCAACGAATAAATATCAATTCAACACATGAATGTTTTCTATTCAATGAATAAATATAGTTTAAGCATATGAAAATAATTCAAACACACGAATATTATTCAAAATTTCGGCAGCATAACGGCAGGGTAGTTAAAACCGGCACCGTCCCTAGTACGGCTCCTCGCTCTACCTTAAAACCTCGCGGTTTTTGACAATGGGGATCATGCATCTAGTTCGCACGCAGGCGGCATGTATATATTTATTTCATTTCCACAACTAATCCTATGTGGTTTCAACCAAATATTTCTCAACCACAAATGGGTATTTTTCAACCACAATCAACCAATATCAATCACAAACAATCCCAAACAATCAATCGCTATCAATCAATTTCCACAACAATTTCAACCAATAAATATCGTCCATGGTTTGTGGACGAGGGGCGTATATATATATATTTATTTATTTATATATAGCAATTCACTTTCATTTTCACACATATATAATATTTTTAGATCAGAAATCTCACCAATAGCTATCCAATACCACGACTCTTCCTTTATAGAAATCCTTGTCAATTTCGTCTTCTTGTCGCTTTCACCCGTATTCTCTACATATGTAAAAATCGAATTTTTACTATGTTATTCAATATATAAACATCGAATTTTGACTTCGCTATTCAATATATAAAGATTATATTTTTAATATTCCTATGATGTAAAAATTATATTTTTATTGCTTTAAAAATATAAATTTTCATATGTTACTTCTTCTACTTAATAAAAATTCCGCCTTTTCTATTTTGAAAATATGATCTTTATTTTTTCCAAGTTCAAATCTTTTTTCTTTAAAAAGATTAAACCTTTTACTATCTAAAGTTTAAACCTTTTCTACCCTAAAGTTTAAATCTTTTTCCCTTTAAAATCTAAATCAGTTTTTAAACCTATTTAAAAATAAATCAGTTTTTAAATCATTTAAAAATATCAGTTTTTAAAATGCTTTTAAAAGAAAAACAGTTTTAAACCTAATTAAAATTCAGTTTTAAATTCTGTTTTTATAAAATAAAAATAAAATAATAAAATAAAAAGAAATACTTACAGAGAGGGGGGGTTTCTGCAGTTCGTCGGAGGCTTCTCGAAGGTGGCGCTCGGGGTTTCGAACGGTGGTGGCTGCGTGGAGGTGGGTGGTCTCGAACGGGGGTGGCGATGTCTGCTGTGTATCGCGTTTCATAAGAAAGGGGGGGTCGCTGGAGGAAACGAGCGTCGGAGGAGGGGGGGGATCGTGGAAGGGCGGTTGGCGATCTGAGGGGAGGCGGCGGCGTGGGGCAGGCGGCGACCGTCGAGCGATTTAGGTTTAGGGTTCTCTTTTTTTTTTTTTTTTATCTGCGAAGTGAAGAGAGAGAAGAGGGGAAAAGGGGGGGGTTTATATAAAATATATATATATATTTAATTATTTAATTTTTCAAAAAGTTGACTTTTATATACGACCTCTAAACGAGGCCCACCGCCTGTCGTCTATAGCGTTTTACCCCCATTCCGAACACAATGGGATATGTATCGCAAACTGATTTGATCGCTACAATCAGTTTCCTTTTGAATTTTCATTTAAATCATTATATTGAATTTTAAACGCACATTTCAAATTACCGGGGTCACATACTAACTAGAAAAATTCCAGAAAAATATTTTCTAGCTTCGTATTGACGATACGGTCCTAACAAAACTAGTTTCGTCGAATTCTGAGACCGTTTGAAAAATGGCCAATTTCCAGTCGATTAAAATCAACTGAAATCGGTCAAACGCGTTTTCCTTTGCCACGCTCACATATTGATTCGAAAAATTATGAAATTTGGAATCTAGCAATTACTTGACACTGCGGATCCAACAAAAGTGGTTTCGTTGAAATCAGAGGTCGTTTGCAAAATGTCCATTTTTAAGGGCTTGAATTCCATAGCGACTATTCAGAATTTTCAACTGGACATATCTTTTGATTCCCGCTATCAAATTTCGATTGGTCGGATTCGTTAGAAAGACATCATCAATTAGATCCTAATGTTTTTGGTTTCGCTAAAATCCGGATTGTTTTGCACCCGGTACAGTCTGACAAAGTTTGAATTCAATTTTTGAAACTGCCACGCCATTTCAGGCCTTGTTTATAATTATAATTAATTATATTCGTTTTCAAATGTCGATTCAAACTCTGTTTTCATCGCCATTATTTAAAATATTTATTTTAAATATTTAAAATCCATTATTTTAGCCAATTTAAAAATTTTAAATTGGTTCAGATTTTCTGGGTCGTTACAATCTCCCCCACTTAAAACTTTTCGTCCCCGAAAAGGAATAAAGTCGAAAGTGGTTTGATAAATCTATAATCACACAACACAACAACCAATCCAATTGTTTTTAACCTTTAAAAATATACTAATCTATTTTCATACTCCTTAAAAATCATTCAGACCATATAATTAAAAGTGCACATCTATGAAAAGAAAATAACAATAGAGTAGAGAACTGAATGGTAATGCAAAGTATGGTAAATGTACCTTAAACCAGAGTCAATCAGAGATATCTACTCGGCATCTAGGATAAGCTTTCTGAATGCTCTCCTCAATTTCCCAAGTACAATCTCGCGAATCTCCACTCCATTGCACTTTGACTAAGTGAACCTTCCTGTTCCTCAGCTCTTTGGTTTCTTTGCCGATGATCTTTAGCGGCTCTCGCCTCACAGCTAATTCTGGAGTAATTTCAATATCCTGCTGAGCTGCTTCTTCCACGATCAAGTCTGGATCATGAACGTGCTTTCGAAGTTGAGATATATGAAATACATCATGCACTCCAGGCAACCAGTCAGGCAGTTTAACTTTATATGCGAGAGTTCCAATCCGTTCCAGAATAGGAAACGGACCAATGAATTTGGTGCTAACTTTCCAGTTTTACCGAACCGGATAACTCCTCTCATCGGTGATACTTTCAAATATACATAGTCGCCAACTTCAAAGGATATATCTCTTCTTCTTCTATCGGCATAGCTCTTTTGTCGGCTTTGAGCGGCGAGTAATCGCTTCTTAATAAAATCGACTTTGTCGGCAGCTTCTCGAATCATATCAGGACCCAACACAAGTCTATTTCCAGGTTCGACCCAACAAGCAGGAGATCGGCAAGGTCTACCATATAATGCTTCGAATGGCGACATTGTCAGACTCGCCTGGTAGCTGTTGTTATAAGAGAATTCAGCCAAATGCAGATGGTCTTCCCATGATCCACCGAAATCTATAACACAAGCCCGCAATAGATCTTCTAAAATGCGATTCACCCTCTCAGTCTGACCGTCTGTCTGAGGATGATTAGCGGTGCTCAAGTTTAACTTCGTTCCCAGCTCGACTTGAAATGCTTCCCAGAATTTGCTAGTGAAGATTGTATCTCTATCACTCACTATGCTGAGCGGCACTCCATGTAGTTTAACTATTTCCCTGAAGTATATCTGCGCCAGACTCTGAGCGGTTCTATTTGATTTGACAGGTATAAAATGGGCGGTCTTCGTGAAGCGATCTACGATCACCCAAATACTGTCATTTCCTTTTCTGGTTCTAGGCAGACCATCAATGAAATCCATAGAAATATGCTCCCACTTCCAACCAGGAACTTCCAGCGGTTGTAATAATCCAGCCAATTTCTGTTGGTCGCTCTTGACTAGCTGGCAAGTAGGGCATCGGCTAACATATAAGGAAATGTCCCTTTTCATCGACTTCCACCAGAAAGTGCGTTTGATGTCATTATACATTTTGCTTACTCCCGGATGGATACTGAGTTTTGACTTGTGGCATTCATCCAACACTTCCTTTCGAAGTTCAGGAATGTTAGGAACGCATATTCGACCTTTGAGCCTTAAAATCCCATCATTGTCTACTTGAAAACTCGAGGGTTCGCCTTGTTGAATTATCCCTCTGATCTTCTGAATGAAGTGATCATCCTCCTGAAGAGCAGATATCTTATCTAGCAATGAAGTCGTGATAATAAAACTGGCGATCATTACATTCTTTCGGCTTAATGTATCAGCCACGACATTGGCTTTTCCTGGAGTATATATAATTTCAAAGTCGTATGCTGCAAGGAACTCCAGCCAACGTTGCTGCCTCAAGTTCAAGTCCTTCTGAGTGAACAAATACTTTAACGACTGGTGATCTGTAAACAGTTCAAACCTCTCGCCCAGAAGATAGTGTCTCCAGATTTTCAAAGAGAATATGATAGCCAATAACTCAAGATCATGAGTTACGTAGTTTTTCTCGTGCGGCTTCAGTTGACGGCTAGCATAAGCAATCACTTGACCTCTTTGCATTAACACTGCGCCAAGGCCTTCTCTAGAAGCATCAGTCCATACTTTTAAATCCTGGTTGCCATCGATGATGGTTAGCACTGGAGCAGTTGTTAATCTTAACTTTAGCTCTTCGAAAGCCTCCTCACTTTCTTGAGTCCATTTGAACTTAGAATGTTTCTTTGTAAGCTTCGTTAAGTGGCCAGATATCTTCGAAAAGTCTTTAACGAACTTCCGGTAATAGCTAGCCAATCCAAGAAAACTGCGGACTTCAGTGGGAGTACTGGGCTGTTTCCAATTCTGAATAGCTGTGATTTTACTTGGATCCACAGCAATTCCTTCTTTCGATACGACGTGGCCCAGAAATTTCACTTCATCTTGCCAGAATATACATTTGGAAAACTTGGCTTTTAATACATTCCGTCTGAGAATTTCTAACACTTGTTCCAGATGCTTTTCATGTTCGGCCTTTGATTTAGAGAAGATTAGAATATCGTCTATGAAAACCAGAACAAATTTATTCAATACTCCTCTGAACACTCTGTTCATCAGATCGACGAAGTAAGCTGGAGCGTTACATAAGCCGAACGGCATTACTAACCACTCGTAGAATAAGTCGGGCCCTCTGAACGCTGTCATTGGAACACACTCTTCGGCGATACGAAGTTGATGGAAACCTGTAGCTAGGTCCATTCTTGAAAATACTTGTGCTCCATTTAATCAATCCAACAAATCATCAATCCGCGGCAACGGATATTTATTCTTTATTGTCTGCTTGTTCAGATCATGATAATCCACGCATAGTCGTAGAGTACCGTCAGATTTTGGGACAAACACCACTGCTGCACCCCAGTTAGAGAAACTAGGCCTGATCAGTCCTTTCCATACTAGCTGTCGTGTTTGATTGTCTAACTCCTCTTTCTCTTTCAAGGACATTCTTCGAATAGCGTGGACTACCGGCCTTGCATTCGGAATTAAAGCAATTTTGAAATCTATTTCTCTCTGCGGAGGTAAGCGAACGACTTCCTCAAACACATCCGCATAATTCTTGACGACAGGAATGTCTTTGATGAGGTCAGGAATATTCTCTATGGCTTCTGGGGTAATTTCTACTTAAGCTGGAGAAACATCGAGAGCTGACCAGAAATCTTTTCTATTAGAAGTCGGGCCTTCACATGGTATGGTTATATAATTTCCCAATTGTGCTTTTGCCTTTACAACTCTCTCGGCGCATTTAACTTCCGCCTCATATTTGGTTAGCCAATCTAATCCCAGAATAAGATCGAATTCATTAAAATTCATGACGATAGAGATAATAGGGAATTTATAGCAAGAAAAAGAGACAGGTACTGCACAAATCCAACTGAGATTGATAGAACCCCCGACCGGATTCTGGACAGTCATTGGTTCCTTGAGCTTCCTCAAGTTCAAATCTAGCTTCTTAGCGGCACTCTTTGAAATAAAGCTTCGCGACGCGCCTGTGTCAAACAATACTTTAACTGGAATGTTTTTGACAGTAAGCGTGCCTTCTAAAACATCAGATCTTCCCGGATTATCTGAGGGTGCTGAGGTTTCTGCTACTTCATTTATTTGAGCCTCCTTGGTTGCCTTTAACAGCCGGCAATCCTGTCTTACATGGCCAAACCGATGGCAAATGCTACATTCTCTAGTCTCTTGAAACTTCTTCTTTGACTTCGGTTCACTCTTCTTTAGTTTCTTTAAAGATCTGCATTTTCCTTGCAAATGCCCTTGCTTATGGCAATTATTGCATATGGCGGTCGTTACTAGTTCTTTTTCGGATCTGGCCCTCTTCCGGTCTGCCTCGGGCTTCTTACTGACCTCAGACATTGTACTTGCCTCAGGAATATCAGTTTCTGACTCTGTTTTGTCACTAGAATAGACTTCATCTTCGTCGCGCAACATTTCTTTCTTATAGAGATCTTCATACTGATAGGCCATATATATCATTTCAGAAAAAGGAAGCTTCACATGTCCCAATACCTTATTCTGGTATTTCCTTTGAAGTCCGTGAATAAATCTCATATTTTTCCTCTTCGGATTTTGAATTAGATGTGGGGCAAAGTGAGAAAGTTCATTGAATTTCTTATGATATTCTGGGATGGTCATATCGCCTTGAATTAGATAGGAAAATTCATCACATAATCTCTCGGTTGCTTCGGGAGGAGTAAATCTTTCTAAGAAAATCACTTTGAATCTATCCCAGGTGATATCACCTTCTGGATTATCTTTAATAACAGAATCCCACCAAAACAAAGCTTCTTCTTTGAGTGCCCAAGACGCTAGTAATCTTTTCTGATCGTCTCTCAACTTTAAACCCTCAAATATTTTCTCTGCAGAACGAATCCAAGCTTGTGTTTCCATAATGGGCTCCTTGCATAAGAATGGCGATCCACCCAGATTTCGAAATCTCTTGAATAGAACTTCTATATCGGATTCTGGCTGTGGGAGCACAACTGTTTCATTAGCTGGTCGAGCCATACGATTATTTCTTCTGATCCTGTCACTCATTTTCTAGTACGTCTGCAATTAGCAGATCAAGTGTCAGGTCAACAGGAAAGATATTTCAAAATATAGAGACAAATACTTGAATGTAAATGTGTCTATCGAGGTGTAATCATCCTGCTTTACTCATACTAGGATATTACTGATCCTATCTGTATGGAGTTACCCGTCCTAGAACACTACTGGTTCTATTTCTGACGAGTTCGTTCAAATGTTATATTCCAGGACTAAGCTTAACCAAAGCTCTGATACCACGATGAGACGACCCGAAATCCCGTTCTCACGGAAACAAGGTTATCTTTGGAATATAACACAGAAACAGATAATAGCATAACAGAATTAAATAAATACACCCGATAATGAACAACGAAATATACTGGATAAAGCAATCATCAGAGTTACACAGTATACAGGATCTTACTTAGTACAAATACAGTTCAGCTATACATAAATGTCTACAGCGGAAATAAACAAAATATGTACAATAGGAGCTGAACAGCATAAAAAGAAATAAATGATAGAATCCATCTTCAGCTCCAGCTATCCAGAAAGAACCAGCTAAACCTGAATACAAGGCTGCCCGTGGAGAAAAAGGGGCATCCGAGTTTGAAAGTGAAACAAACTATGAGTCAGTCATGGGACTGGTATGAGAAATCCACTCAACACATATATAATTGGCTAATCACAGGACCACGCCACTTTCGTGGAACGGGTTTACTCCATTGGATCACCAGTGCTTTAAAACAAATCTTTCTTTTAAACATCGCTATGCTTTTATAAAAATGAAGCCATTATAAGACTCAGTTCCCATCACACAATGCAACGCAAACCGGAGGATAGAGTTTTACCTTATAATGGCCAAAATATGATTGATACGAATAAAACAAAGGCATTTGATATTATTGATAGTGTTTATATGTTTTGAAACCAATTTCAAATCATAACTATCAATCATAGACGGCATGGGTACCATATATCATGTCGCCATATATATATACAATCAAAACCGCACGATGTTGTATTTGGAAATTGGATTTCCATCATGAACCAAGGCAAAAGATAGTCCTTACCGAACTCGAGACGCTCTAGCCCGCCCCTCAGGAACAGCCGCAACTGCCCCTTGGATCGTCAGGGCCGGTCCACCGATGTGGATTATTATGCCTGAACACTACGTCTCCCCGCCCTTTGGGGCGTAAACGAGCCAACGAATGACTCCATCGGACCCGGATCGTCCGATCAAACCGAGGCGCCTCGCAACAGCAACAACCACATAGGTGAAAAGTATATAAATGTCAGGGCTGGTAGGTCACTGACACCACCCTAGCTAGAAAGAAACGCAGGCCCTCCCTGATGTCCTCTCCCGTTTTAGGTTCATACCGGGGTGTGAGGCTCGCGAATTCACGTTATACACAAAGCTACGCCACACAGGCGGTGCTTTGATCATCACCACAAGACTTTGCTTTTCAACAGAAGTCCTGATCACTGCATCTTAGCATGCCACACAGGCAATTCATGCCATGCGACTGATGTCCATCGATATACAACCTCTGAGCTCGTGCGTCTCAGAGAAGGGCGTTAAGCAAAAGAATAAATTCTCCGCCGCCAAACAGATGTATATTTAACAGAAATCAATCAACACAGAATAAACTCCAATGTCAGACACACAGTCCATTTACAAGTCCGTTCTGGGTCTGAACGAAACCGGAGGCACTAAATACCTCGCAAACCCATCGATCAACACGTACGTCTGAATGATCACCACTCATTATCCATATTTCGGGATGCCTCCCAATCAGGACCTCGGTTACCATCCAAACGAGGTGAAGATCTCCGGTCTTCGACCGTCGTCTTCATCTTCGACTTTCAATCGTCGGTCAATTATTCGAAATGAGAATTAACTCGGCCTTTTCAAATAATTAACGTATATTTAGAATTTCAAATCGATTCATTTCAATGGTTAAATTATTCGACAACACCAATATTGTTCTTTAATGTAATTTTCACACAAAACACATTCAACCATCAAATACAACCTAAATCGAGCAAATTCAGTTTATTTCCATTCCATATCGCTTATGATATTTTTTAACTATTTATCGCTATTTTTATTTATTTTAAAATAGCTAATTTATTCAAAACGACGCTTCGGGCCATAAGGCGGCCGTGGCGCTGTTTTTCTTCAGATTTGATTTACACATATCCGAAAATCTAACCGTTGGATCTTCACAAAATTTATATCATTAGAAAGGTCTTTTCAAAACGAATCTAACGGTTCCAGTTTCGGGAAATTCCGACGGTCGGATCTCCCGGTACAATCGTTTGAAGTTTCGATTTCAAAATACGAACTGCAGCGTCGTTATTCGATTAAATATATAATTATATTTATATATATATAAATATAATCGCTTCTGGCGCTGTTTTTCTTCAGATTTGAATTAAACATTCCAGACAATCCAACCGTTGGATTTTTACAAGGTTGGTGTCGTTGGAAAGATTATTCCAAGGCGAACCCGACGGTTGAGGTTTCGGGAAAATCCAATGGTCGGATTCCCCGTACTAGTTGTTTGAAATCACGGTTTCAAAATACGAACTGCACGGCTTCGTTTCGTTTTAATTTCATTTATATTTATATATTTATATAAATATAGTTCATTCAATGCTTTCTATATCGTTTTCACTTCAAATATTTTTCTAACGCCTTAAATTTTGGAAAAATTTCGCCATAACCTCCCCTGCACCGGGAGCATCGGGAAATCGCAAATAGCGTTCCCGGTCCTTCTAATCTCAAAAAGAAAAAGCCAAGCGGCTAGCCAACAGGCTCATAAAATCATCACCCAAACAAAGCAGTAAACGTGTACCTATTTGTCGGGCACAAAATTTTATTCCTCTTCTCTAGCCCCTTTGCTATAACCTGTTCAATGAATATGCATGTACATATATATACAGTTCTTATCATTTATCATTTTCTATTCAACTTCATATTTGATTTTTATTTGGTTTAAAAACACCATTCATTCTAATGTCACATAAATAGGTGCAAATCATTTCATTAGCTAATTAATGAATATTTCAACTGATATATGTTTATTTTGAACAAGTGGCTATTTTTAACATTTCACATTTCAACGATTTATGCATTCAATAAAAATGTGATTTTTATTGTAAAACAATTCATTTCTAAACACTATTTTTCTATATAGTTCAAGTTGGTGATGAAATAGGATTTTTATCATCAAACAATTTATTTCAAAATATGAATACCATTCAACACATGAATTTCTAAACAACGAATGAATATCAATTCAACACATGAATGTTTTCTATAGTTTCTATATATAGATAAAAATGTGATTTTTATTATCGAACAATTTATTTCAAAATATGAATACCATTCAACACATGAATTTCTAAACAACGAATGAATATCAATTCAACACATGAATGTTTTCTATAGTTTCTATATATAGATAAAAATGTGATTTTTATTATCGAACAATTTATTTCAAAATATGAATACCATTCAACACATGAATTTCTAAACAACGAATGAATATCAATTCAACACATGAATGTTTTCTATAGTTTTTATATCTAGATAAAAATGTGATTTTTATTATCAAACAATTTATTTCAAAATATGAATACCATTCAACACATGAATTTCTAATCAACGAATGAATATCAATTCAACACATGAATGTTTTCTATAGTTTTTATATCTAGATAAAAATGTGATTTTTATTATCAAACAATTTATTTCAAAATATGAATACCATTCAACACATGAATTTCTAATCAACGAATGAATATCAATTCAACACATGAATGTTTTCTATTCAATGAATAAATATAGTTTAAGCATATGAAAATAATTCAAACACATGAATATTATTCAAAATTTCGGCAGCATAACGGCATGGTAGTTAAAACCGGCACCGTCCCTAGTACGACTCCTCGCTCTACCTTAAAACCTCGCGGTTTTTGACAATGGGGATCATGCATCTAGTTCGCACGCAGGCGGCATGTATATATTTATTTCATTTCCACAACTAATCCTATGTGGTTTCAACCAAATATTTCTCAACCACAAATGGGTATTTTTCAACCACAATCAACCAATATCAATCACAAACAATCCCAAACAATCAATCGCTATCAATCCATTTCCACAACAATTTCAACCAATAAATATCGTCCATGGTTTGTGGACGAGGGGCGTATATATATATATATATATATATATATATATATATATATATAGCAATTCACTTTCATTTTCACACATATATAATATTTTTAGATCAGAAATCTCACCAATAGCTATCCAATACCACGACTCTTCCTTTATAGAAATCCTTGTCAATTTCGTCTTCTTGTCGCTTTCACCCGTATTCTCTACATATGTAAAAATCGAATTTTTACTATGTTATTCAATATATAAACATCGAATTTTGACTTCGCTATTCAATATATAAAGATTATATTTTTAATATTCCTATGATGTAAAAATTATATTTTTATTGCTTTAAAAATATAAATTTTCATATGTTACTTCTTCTACTTAATAAAAATTCCGCCTTTTCTATTTTGAAAATATGATCTTTATTTTTTCCAAGTTCAAATCTTTTTTCTTTAAAAAGATTAAACCTTTTACTATCTAAAGTTTAAACCTTTTCTACCCTAAAGTTTAAATCTTTTTCCCTTTAAAATCTAAATCAGTTTTTAAACCTATTTAAAAATAAATCAGTTTTTAAATCATTTAAAAATATCAGTTTTTAAAATGCTTTTAAAAGAAAAACAGTTTTAAACCTAATTAAAATTCAGTTTTAAATTCTGTTTTTATAAGATAAAAATAAAATAATAAAATAAAAAGAAATACTTACAGAGAGGGGGGGTTTCTGCAGTTCGTCGGAGGCTTCTCGAAGGTGGCGCTCGGGGTTTCGAACGGTGGTGGCTGCGTGGAGGTGGGTGGTCTCGAACGGGGGTGGCGATGTCTGCTGTGTATCGCGTTTCAGAAGAAAGGGGGGGTCGCTGGAGGAAACGAGCGTCGGAGGACGGGGGGATCGTGGAAGGGCAGTTGGCGATCTGAGGGGAGGCGGCGGCGTGGGGCAGGCGGCGACCGTCGAGCGATTTAGGTTTAGGGTTCTCTTTTTTTTTTTAATTGCGAAGTGAAGAGAGAGAAGAGGGAAAAAGGGGGGGTTTATATAAAATATATATATATATATAATTATTTAATTTTTCAAAAAGTTGACTTTTATATACGACCTCTAAACGAGGCCCACCGCCTGTCGTCTATAGCGTTTTACCCCCATTCCGAACACAATGGGATATGTATCGCAAACTGATTTGATCGTTACAATCAGTTTCCTTTTGAATTTTCATTTAAATCATTATATTGAACTTTAAACGCACATTTCAAATTACCGGGGTCACATACTAACTAGAAAAATTCCAGAAAAATATTTTCTAGCTTCGTATTGACGATACGGTCCTAACAAAACTAGTTTCGTCGAATTCTGAGACCGTTTGAAAAATGGCCAATTTCCAGTCGATTAAAATCAACTGAAATCGGTCAAACGCGTTTTCCTTTGCCACGCTCACATATTGATTCGAAAAATTATGAAATTTGGAATCTAGCAATTACTTGACACTGCGGATCCAACAAAAGTGGTTTCGTCGAAATCAGAGGTCGTTTGCAAAATGTCCATTTTTAAGGGCCTGAATTCCATAGCGACTATTCAGAATTTTCAACTGGACATATCTTTTGATTCCCGCTATCAAATTTCGATTGGTCGGATTCGTTAGAAAGACATCATCAATTAGATCCTAATGTTTTTGGTTTCACTAAAATCCGGATTGTTTTGCACCCGGTACAGTCTGACAAAGTTTGAATTCAATTTTTGAAACTGCCACGCCATTTCAGGCCTTGTTTATAATTATAATTAATTATATTCGTTTTCAAATGTCGATTCAAACTCTGTTTTCATCGCCATTATTTAAAATATTTATTTTAAATATTTAAAATCCATTATTTTAGCCAATTTAAAATTTTTAAATTGGTTCAGATTTTCTGGGTCGTTACATTAATGGAATGTGATTTTGGGTTTATCGTGAACTGTGTTTTAAATGACATTAGTTCTTTAACCCAGTTAAAGACAAGATTACATGTCGATCATTGTATTTCGAACTGTATTATTGACCTCTACTAAATATATATCTGTTTGGTGGCGGAGAATTTATTCTCTTGCTTAACACCCTTCTCTGAGACGTATGAGCTTAGAGGTTATATATTGGCAGAAATCAGTGGCACGGTGTAGATTGTCGATGTGGCATGTTTGTGTTTCCAAAGTTAAATAATAATTGTTGAAAGATTAAAACTAAGTGGAGTTTTAATGAATCTTTAATTAGATTGAAATGTGAATGTGATAATTTAAATTATCAAATTTGGAAAAATGATCGAGAATGGGGTACCACCAGTTTTACTCCAGGCGGTAGTTAAATCTTTAATTAGATTTGAACGAGAAATGGTAATAAATTTTACTGATAACACCATGGTGTTAGATATGGAGTACTACCAGTTTTGCTCCATAGGATGAATAGGTTGGGAATTGGAAATAAAATAAATGATTTCTTCGGTAAGGTTTGCTAATCCTGACTAGTTTGGAAAACCTTAATTTGGTTTAAATTGTGAAGAGAATATTTGAATAAAATAATATACATAATTCTAATAAGGCGTATGTTGTGTTTTTATAGAACTTGTTTATGAGATACGCGAGTTATTCGAAAAGTCGGGATTTATATCTTATTATGAATAATTGATTCGAAGATAATTCAACGATGAAGTCGGTGGTTGAAGAACGGAATTCTTCACATCGTTTGGATGATTACTGATGTCTTGATTGGGCTTTACACCAAATACAAGGTAATAAGTGTTGATCGTCCGGACGTACTTGGAGATCGACCGGATATGTGAGGACCTCTCTCCTGTATTGGACATATGGGACGAGGAATAAGGTGCCTCCGGTTTCGTTCAGACCCAGAACGAACTAGTAAATGGATGTTTGTCCGACATTAGATTTCATTATTTGTTGATTGATTTCTATTATATATCTATTTGGCAGCTGAGAATTTATTCTCTTGCTTAACGCCCTTCTCTGAGACGTATGAGCTTAGAGGTTATATATTGATGGAATCAGTTGCATGGCATGAATTGTCAGTATAGCATGCAGAGAAGCAGTGATCAAGGCTTCTGCTGAAAAGCAGAGTCTTGTGGTTGATGATCAAAGTGCAGCTTTAAATAACATATCTTTGTATGTAGCGTTAATTCGCGAGCCTCACACCTCGGTATGAGTCAAAAACATGATCGAACTACAGGGAATGTAAGGCGTTTCTTTCTAGCTATGGGTGGTTTTATGGTATGGAGCCCAGACATTTATATTTTTTTTACCTATGTGGGTGATGAATTGCGAGGTGCCTCGGATATATTGGTCACTACAGGGCCGATGGATAGATCCGATAGGACCGGGAAACGTGTGTTCAGGAATAACCAATACTCAAACGTAAGGGAGGACCGGCCCTGAAGCATCCTAGGATTCACTGCAGGGGATCCTGAGGCATTTGCTAGAGTGTCTCGAATCGGTGAGGAGTCATCCCTTGCCTCGACTCATAGATGGAATCCAATTTCAAATACGCGACTTTTCGGTTTTAATTGCAGAACTAGTATGGCGACATAGTAGGATGGGGTACTATGCCGTATACGATTGATACATTTATATTTGAAGTTGATTTTGACACTATACACTTATAATAGTATCAAATGATTTTTGTTTTAAACGTGTCAAGCATGTTTGGCTAATATAAGGTAAAACTCTATCCACCGGCTTGCATTACATTATGTGATGGGACCTGAGTCTTATAATAGCTTCATTTTTCTAGAAAGCATTGCGCTGTTTGTTTTATGCACTGGTATTCTTAGCAGGAAACCCGTTCCGTGTTATACGGCGTGGTCCCCTTGGTTTACTCTATTTTAAAGTAAAGTTTTAAATAACTGTTTTAGTTCTCACACCAGTCCCATGACTGACTCGGAGTTTATTGTTTCTACCTAAACTCTGGGTGCTCATAGTTTCCACTCGGGCAGTCGGTAGTTTTGGTTTTGTAGATATTATTTTCCCAGGATCTTGGATCTACAGCTGGAGCTATATTCGGAAAGCTTTGTATCCGTGTATCTCTTTCAGTTGTGTTATGTATTATTTTTCTGCTACAATGTAATGTATTTTATTCTTTGATATTTTTCTGATGTATATTATTTATTAATACTCCGTTATATTCTTGTACTCTGATGCAATTGTTGAAATAGCAATGAAATGTTCTTCTGTTTGTGTTCTGATTTGTCTTGGTCTCGAAGCAGTTCGCCTTCTTGTTCGGTTTAGGCCGACTGAGAAGTTCGGGTCGCTACATTTGTGGTATCAGAGCTTTGGTTTATAGAGCTTGAGAACAAGACACATTAGAACCAAACAAAAGAATTCATTAGAGATTGGATTAGTAATATACAATAAGTATGACTCGTTAGAGATAGGATTAGTAGTATCCTAGAACGAGTGTGAAGAGTGTTACTTTTAGAATAAAAATGAAACCAAATTTTGTTTTGAAAATTTAAGCCTATATAATACGTATTTGAATATTTATTTTATAATGAATTTGGACAATCAAGTGTACGAAGATTTTGAATATACACGTAATTAACATGTATTCGAAGTCTCAAATATACTGGATAGATATAGAATCACACTTTAGTCGCCCGGAGATGATTCTGATGATGATCATGACATCATCAGCATTTTTGCCCGAGTTTCGAAAGTGGGATGTATATATATTTCCAATTGACTGGTGTGAGAACCAAAACTAGATAGGGTTTATTATTGTGATTTGACACTAAAAATGTGATTTTTTGGATATGTATAAAGTTATGTATTTGAAAAGCTAATCAACTAATTGATTGATGGTTGTGTTGTATGATAATTAGTGTGACTAAATAAAAATATTAGACTAATAAAAACCAATAAGAAAATGTAAGACAAATTTAGCCAAATCAAGCAAATATTGAAATGAGTTGAAAATTTGTTAGAATTGCATATATGTACATATATACAATTGAATAGGTCATAGCATGAAAGCTAAGAAGAGGAATAAAATTGTATGCCCGACAAATAGATACATATTTACTGTATTTCTTGGGTTTTGATGATTTTATGAGCCGATTGGCTTTTTCTTTTTCTTTTGGATTGATGAGGGCCCTGTGAGGCAAGTTGTGGTTTTAAAGGTCTCCACGTACAAAGGAGGTTATGGAGAAATCTTTCGAAAATTTAGGGTGTTAGTCAAATTTTTGAGAAATTTATAAATTGTTAGAAACTGAAAAGTTGAAGAATGAAAGCCAGAATGAAAGTTGAGTTTATTGGTTAAACAACTTTCAGCTCCGTTCCTTTTCGAGGACGGAAAGATTTTAAGTAGGGGAGATTGTAACAACCTGGATTTTTAGAACCAATTTAAAATTTTTATTTTACATATTTTAATGGATTTTGAATATTTAAAATGATTTATTTTAAATAATAACGACCAGAAATTTATTTAAATCGAAGTTAGAACGAGTAAATTTATACGAATAAATTTATTTCAATTATAAAACGAGCATGAGATGGCGCGGTAGTTTGAAAATACGATTTTAAATTTCAATTAAATGTATAGAATTCAAAATAAATCGGATTTCAGTAAAACCAAAAACATTTGAATTTGTTTAATTATATCTTTCTAACGAATGTGAAAAATAAAGATTTCATAGTATAAATTGAAAGTTATGTTCAGTTTAAAATTCAAAATAGTCGCTATGGAATTATATATATTTTAATATAATATGTAGCCGTCAAAAATAGCCATTTTGCAAACGACCTCCATTTTCGACGAAACCGCTTTTGTTGGATCCGGAATGTAAAATTATTGCTAGGTTCTAATTTTCATAATTTTTGGAATTGATATATGAGCGTGTTGAATTTAAACGTGTTTAGTAATTTTAGTTTAAATTTAATCGACTGGAAAATGGACATTTTTCAGAAGGCCTCCAAATTCGACGAAATTAGTTTTGTTTGGACCGTATCATCAAAACATAGCTAGATTAATTTTTCGGTGATTTTTGGAGTCAGTATGTGGCCCCCGTAAATTAAAATGTGCATTCAAATTAAATATACATTGATTTATATTTTAATCTAAATGAAAACTGATTGAAACAGTCGAGTTGGCTTGCGGGACATATCCCATTGTGTCCAGAATGGGGGTAATTAGCTAAGGATGATGGTCGGTGGGTTCGATTTGGAGTTTGAATGGAAAAGTTATATATAGCTTTTCAAACCTTAGATTTTCATAAAATAAAAAAAATAAAGAAAGGGGAAAACCCCAAATCCCCGGTCGTTCCCAAACCACTCCCCCATTTCCCGTCGTCGTCTCCATCCCCCATCACCGGACCACCTCGCCTCCGACCAGCAAGCCGTCGCCCCCCTCGCGTCCTCCCTCCTCTTCTCCTTCCTCCTCTTTCTCTCCTCCTCCACTTCAAGAAAACCCAAAACCCCCATCCCTCAAATCAAGCCGTCGCCGGCCACCATGGCTCACACCCCGACCACCGCACCTCCCCCTTAGCCCTAGTTCCCCGCGCCGCACCCCCCCCCCCCCGCCACCCACCTCTTTCCATGGGCCCCTCCATCTTCAAAAAACCAATTTTCAATAATTTTCAGTTTTGCAATTAACACCCTGACTTGTTTTTGCCTATATCTTCCAAACCGAGTCCCTATGGCCAAGACTCCATATATAAAAATTGAAGAGCACGATTTTCACTTTGATTTGAGTATATGGAAGTCGTATTTTGGATTGCGTAGTCACCCGGAAAACGCGTCCAAAGTCTTTTGTCCAATTTATGTCATTTCGTAAATTCTAGCGAATTAGAGCATTTTCGGCAGAAAGGCCCCTAGGCAAAAGTTGTCCAGAATAGCGCGTTTAGGCTAGAAAATAAAACCATGTGAAGATTGGAGTTCATTTGCAAATTCTGGAACCAGAATAGCAATTCAGAACGCCAGAAAACAATGGCGGAGTGGATCCCAATGTGAGAACACCTTCTCACTCAAATTAATTTACAGTTAAATATATACTAGGTTGCAGACGGGGCTTAGTATCCCCTGACACTATTTTTATTGTCCAAACCATGATTGTTTGGTTGTATGGATTGAATTGTTGTAAATTGGATTGTGTTGAGAAATTACTGGATTATGGTTTTGCTGATTGTGGTTGATTATTGTATATGGCGCCAGCCAGTATCAGGAGAGGGGTAATGCTAGACATTACTCCGGTTCTAATATCACACCGTAATAATGCCGTAATTTTCTGAAATAAAATGTATACAATAAAAATACCATTTTTATTGACTGTATGAACTAGTATGAAATAGTCAAGTGCTGAAATTAATATTTTGTCGTTAAAAATATAATTTTTAACGTATATATGAATGGCATAAAATTCTCCTGAAATGAAAATAAATATTCATTTATAAATCGGACGATTTGTTTATGTACATTCATTTAACTGATATTGATTGGGATGATAAGTTTTACACATCACCCAACTTCACAAATAATATTCAGTATTTGTTGCTTGAAACCCCACACGGGTATTAGGATGATATTTGGCGTACACTAATCTAAATTGTTCAGTTGTATGTCAATCGATTGGTTGATAGACCGTTGTAAGTGTTAACTATTTATATTTAATGCTTATGCAGTTGTGTAATGCACTCTGGATGATGGCTGACTGTGTATAATTATTGTTGTGTACATGTGTGTATGAAATCCATATAAATAACATTATATGGTAATTGATTGAGTCTGATTCCAATTCAGAAATAACGAATATTTTAAAATAACGAATATTTTATATAATGTTCAGTAAAGGTCTAAAATGTGAATTTGATGTCCAATTTTGGATGGACATGAAATATTGAAATGTGTGAAGCTGTATTGATTAGATATGCGCTATTTTGACACGAACGATTTTTATATCGATTTTATTCATTTTTATAATGAATATCGAAAAGGAAATGGTTTCAAAATATGATATTTTGAAAATATTATCATTTAAATATCATAATGATAAGGAGTAGTCAATTTTGACTTAAAGTTGAAATGAAAGTGGGAATCATTTTTAAAATGAAATTATAAAATACGTTTTAAGCGAAATATATATTATATATATATGGGGCCGGCTATTTGGACACAAAATTAAACACAAAGAGAGAGACACAAAATCTTCACCATTGGATTTGTTTGTCTATTTGTGGAGAGTGGAATTCATGGGAGGATCTAGTGGTTGAGATTTATTGCGTGCAATTTTGTGTCCCCATTTTGTGTCTAAATAGAGTTTCCCTATATATATATATATATATATATATATATATATATATATATTAATGGCTTGAATAGAACGTGCCGTGACCGTTCGCGAATTTCGACCACTGACTTCAAATTGACATCACGGGAGATCCGACCGTCGGATTCTCCTATAACCGGAACCCAGGGTTCGTATCGAAAAGTGCTTTCCAATGAATATAAGAGATTTAAATTTGAACGGTTGGATTTGGAATTATGTCCAAATCAAATTTGGAAAAGATCCGTGGATGCAGTTCGGTGGCTGTTATTGGAAACTGAGTGATAAAAATATTAATAATTTGTATAAAATCATAATAAATGATTTGGAAAGAATTTGGATGAAAAATGTAACGTCCCGTACTTTTGGCAATAAAATATTTAATTTAATTTATTATTTTAAATATTGTATTTGAAATATTAATGGGTTTTAATATTTAAATCGTTATTAAAAACGAAGTCTGGCTAATTTAAATTTTTGAATAATCGCTGTAGAACTGTTTTAAATTTATAACGTTTTATTTATATATATATATATATATATATATATATATAAGTTTGACAAATCGCATGAAGAGTTTGTACAAACTGTTGTGGAACATACCCTTACTGATCTCAGTATCTCATGTACCCTCTTTAGGATGATTTATGATTCAGACTATTCATGAAATCATTATAGTTTGAATTAGAATATTATAAGAAGATGAGTTCAAATATTATATAACTTGTTTATGACTTATGGAACTAAGTAAAATTAGTTCGACAAACATATGGGACCAAATACAGTCACGCCATAATCGTTCAACAATAATAATAATAGTTAACGCTCCATGAACATAAGAACACAAAAGCTGAAAACATGCGCAACATGATATTTGAAATGGTAATACAAACATATATTATTGTTGTACAAAGGAAAATACAATAGCAAGACAAAACGTTCATACATGAATGTAAATACAAAGGGTAAACAAGATAATCATGTACATTACTGTGGTTGAATGCAAATTATATAAAAAAAAATCTCTGTTCAATACAAAGCCAAATAGACACCAACGTTCAGCCTAATTTGCTCCTGAATGTCTTGCTCTTGCCTCATTCCTTCCTGAAACAGTAAGAAATTCCAATCAAAAAAAAAACTAACTAGGTACATAAAAGGACAGCTAAGAAAAAGTAAAATTTAACAGCTAAGGGAGACAAGAAAATACATAGCTAAAGAAAGCCTATACATTTTTGTTCAATGCAAAACAGAAGATGAGACAATTCATCCTAACCTTTACTCTCTGCCAAGCAAATCGAAAAGAAAAGAAACAAAAAAAGAGAGATTAAAAGTAGGAAAAGAAGTATGACAATTCATTTTTGAAGTAGGCCGTATGACCTACTTGTTTTACTTTAGTACTATCAGCTGATATGCCATGGGCTTCTATATTAGCATGTGTCATGGGACTTATCCCTTGAAATAGATGCAAAAGGTTGTGGTTGTTCAACAGTGCTAGATGTACTTGGCATATCCCTGTTTTGTTTGGGAACCTATTTTGGCACAATAGTAAATTCATAAATTTTATAACTGAAAACTATAGTTGTCACTATTGTTTTGTGTATTATGATTTGACAGTGTTTGTATGAATCACCTATAACCATCTCAGAATAGTGATTAAAATGCTATAGTTAGGACCTATTAATAACGATTTTGAACCATTGGGAGAGCAAGTATGCAATAAATCATAAGGAAGCACAAAACTTTGAAAATTTGAAGAGAGAGTTTGAATTTGAAAGTATGTTTATAATTCAAGTTAGCTGCTAAAGAAAAAGAAGAAAAAAAAGACTTTTCATCAAGTCTGTAAAAAGAAAAAAGAAAAAAAAGAAAAATAAACAGTTCATTTTAAAAACATTGATGCATGACTTGTTTCATCAATGAAACAGTAAATTGAAATTTTTCCAAGCATAGACCATGAATAATTAAATAGGTAGAAGCATTTATACATCAAACTTTCAAAATCATGAACAGCTAGAAGATCGACAATACATAGATCAACAGCTATATATATAGCTAATCAGCTTTAAAAAAACTTGGATAAATAAAGATATGAAGATATATGTTAACACATATTCCAGGGTACTGTAAACAACTAATAAGAATCAAATCTATATAAATATTTGGGCCATCAAGTCTCCAAAAAAAAAATTTATATACAGCTCATACAAGGCTGCAATTTTCATTTCAAAATGTGAATACAAGATCCATGTCACGATTTCAAATCTGTGTCAAATGGACCAGTCATGAACTCAATCTACAAAATCTATTTAAGTCTTTTTGAACAAGATACGTATTGGAAATCTAGCTTAATCCAGCAAATCTATGACAGACTATTTCGCAACCATTACATTTCCTATCAACAGTACATAAGATCTGAAAGGGGAACCAATGGCCTAAGGATTTATAGCTAGAGCTATCTAAGATAGGACATTGATCTTATCTGATAATCTAACACTATAAATACACGTTCGCATAAGGATGTTTCCCCATTCCAGAACAGTTCGAATATTATAGTAAACAGAAGGAAAACTGTTCAAAATACTATCGAAATCAAAACAAATCATACAGCAATTAAAAATCACTTATCTTATACGTGGATTTCTTCTTCTCGGTATGCTTGCGGTGCCAAGGTCACAAGGGAAGCTTCGGAAGCTTGTAATAGATTTTTGGTAGGGATTAGCTTCAGTTCTGGAAGCGTGTGGTGTTCGACGACGCTAGGAGGGTGCTCGGGGTTGCTGGATGAACGGAGTAGGGGTCTGGCGAATCGTCGGAGGAAGGAATCGAGGTCCAATCGAAGAAATTGTGGAGTGGTAGGGTGGCGATGCAACTGAGCTTGATTTGTGATTGAAGGACAAAAAGGGAAGAAGGGATTGGAGTGCGGCCATGGATGAATTTCGTGGAGGCGGCGGAGCTTTGTTTTTCTTCTGAGGATTTGGGGAGATAGTATGGAGGCGGTGGAATTTCTGAAGGGGTAACCAATGTTTAGGGTTTTAATGTTGGTAATGGGCTGGAGTGGTTAGATGGGCCGCACGGGCAAGGTAATTGGGTCGTTTTTTTAAATAAAATGAAAGTTAAACAATTAAATTAGTTAATTAGCTTATTTTTACCATATCTCAAACACACATCAACAGATTTGAGCACCGTCAGTTTCGTTGAGACCCTTGAGACGAGAATATCGTGATGGAGCAGGATCGGGCAGGACTGGATGCAAGAATAATTTTTAATTAAATTAAACGATGTTTAATTTAATTGAAAAATCAGTGTTTAACGACCGAACTGAGCTAAGGTGAGTTTAACTCACTCAGTAATCCCATTTATAATTTTCATAAATTGGGTTTATCATTTGTATGCCATGTTTTGCTAAGTATTGACTGATTTGATGATTGGTTGGATGTCGATACACATTGTTATATCATATATTTAAATTAAACATGGTTTAATTTAAATAAAATAATATCGTTATTTTTAACGATGATTTCCAATAAAGGAAATTTACCTTGTTGATTGCATAACCGTATTCAAATTAGATTGGACGATTGAATCGTTATTGGTTGACCACTATAAGTGGTATTGGGTTTTGTTTATTTTCATATGATTGTTGTATGAGCTGTTGAATCATGATGATTAGATTATTGAGTTATTTGTCGATTGTTGAATCTAAATTCAAGGGTTGTTTGTTATTAACCAATAGACTGTATTGGTTAAGAAACTGTCAGTGGATGGCCTGAATATACGTTTTCTTATAAAAGGCAGAATTACCGAAAATCTTTAGAAATTAAGATGTGAAATATATTATTTATTTAATTGGGTTTATAAAAAGAAAAATAGACCAACCATACCTATATCGATATTTTAATCATTTTTGGTACAAAATATATCTGTGTATAAAGCACGTATTTTGACCTTATGAAATTGGTAAGGAAGTGAGTGGACATTTAATAACCAAGGATGATTGATTTTAAGAAGCAATTTAAGATGGGATTTATATTATTACTCATAATCAATGGAATTATTTAAATTAATTTAATTTGAAATTAATTTAAGACGAGCTGGGATTTGATTAATGTGTTAATCATGTGTAGAGTTGACTGTGTTATTCGAAATTGAAATAGAATGGATAATTAAACCATTTTAAATGTTGGTATTTGTTGAATGATAATAAAAGTGGCATTTTGGATTTAAAAGTTGTAAACAAAGGGTTGTAAAGTTTTAAACCATTGTTTATAGTAAGGTGAGGGTTTAAACAAGTTATGTAAACGGCGACGAGTTAAGTTTAATTTGAAGTTTAAAATTTTATCCTTACTGAGGTCTTATTTCCATGTTAGATGGAGTTATAAAGATGAAATAGATTTTCCATATATAAAAAAAATGATGTTTCGTCAAATATAAGTAAAAGAGGTTTTGTTTGGATATTGGGAATGAATATCGGGTTTTATTACAACTGATATCATCTTAAGGTAAGAACGTTGTTGATCAAGGTCTGAGAGGTAATTTAAATTCCCCAACTTGAACGGCTTCAGGAATACCAAAGGATGATATTGGTCATAACAGTGGAGAGGTTAAAACAAATTACTTTGGAAAATAATAATGTAGCGTTATTTGAGGATTTTGGAAATATACATATACTTTGGGATTTTCAAAATAAGAAGGGGATTTAAAAAGGGGGCTTGAGAATTTAAATGCTATTTCCATGGCAAAAGGAATATAAAAGGAGATCGGTGGAAAATGACGATATTTCCAAAAGTAAGGAGTCAAGATTTGGAAATAGAAATGGTAATTATGGTTTCCCAAACGAAAATGAAAAGGAGGGTTCGAAATGATGATTTTACGAAGAATGAATTTAATCGATTTACAATTGATAAATAATGAGTACCAAAGGTTTTAAATGATAGTTAAAGGAAGGATTTGATATGGTTTCCAGATATATTATAAAATGATTTGAGAATAAATATATTAAAATAAAGATGTTATTTTAAATGGCCAAGTGATGTTGTCTAGCCAACCAATGGATTTATTCCTTTATTTTATACTTGTTTATTTTGATAGTTAAATCATCGACTATCAAATCTGCCCAATACGATTGTTGGTATGGAAAGGCCGGGATCGAATTTATATTCGAAAACCATTCCGACCAACAAATACGTGAAGAGATCAGAAGATGGTCGAGATGGAGCACTGAAGACCGTGGATCTTCATAAGCGAAAGGATTACTTATAATCTCTGGCTTAGCGGCCCGAGATACACTGTGATTCTGTCGTGGTTGAAATCTGCAGGTTGCAAGGACTTCTCGCTACTGATCCATGGGGTGATTCCATATTGGATGCAGTAGGAGAGTACCTTCGGTTCATCCTGTTCCTGGATGACTTGTATGGACGAATGCCTGACAGAGTATTTCCAAAGGGATCGCGTACGTTGATTTTTACAAACATATTTCTGTTAATGGCGGAGAAGGGCACTTCTCTTAGCTTAACTTTCAGAGTATTTTTGTGGACGTCAATTAGTGATATCTAGCGGATCTGACAATGTGGCATTCAAAGTGAATGGCGATCAGATGTTCAAAGAAAATTCTGGCTTTAAGCCTCACCACTAGTGAATGACAGAAATCGGGCAGGCTGCATGGCTATGTGGGTCGCTCCCATTAGGGTGTATGATCACCTATCTAGAGAAATTCCTTTTGCTTCTTTTATCTATTGATGGTGTCCCTTTTCGGGAAGACGGTGGCTCGCACCCAACCGTTGGTGATATACATTCGATACACTCAAGCGAAATGAGTGGTCGGTCATGTGAGGGCCGGGTTGCAAGACGTTCTTGTTGAACCCAGTGTATTCGCCTCAAGAGATACACGATCGGCAGGTGGTCCCATACCTTGTCATAGTTGGAAGTCCAACCTCCAATAAGCGCCCGCGGTTTTGTTTGTATACTATATATGTAGAGCGTGAGATGCAAGCGTTCTACTAGATTGCTATTTACTTGTATTTAGACATTATTATAGTATCAGACAAGATATTGGTTTCAAAAATGTTTTTGGTCATCGTAAAGGAAAAACCGTCCGTGTTTATGTGTGGATTTGGTCTTACGATTATCCTTCCCTTTGAAAGATTTTGACTTTAAAAATCAGGTTGTGTGATACCCTTAAACTGTGCGAGTTTTTCTCAATCTGGTTCACCAGACTGACCCGGTGTTTTGTAAATGCTTGGGTTAGCCCGGGGTGTACAGGTTCAGGTTATCGAAAGCTATGAAGAGACGAGCTGGAAGAGTCCAGATGTATGATACTATTCTGCTGTGTGTTGTATATGGGACAGATTTTTATAACTGTCCAGAGATGTTGATGTACTCTGATATTGTAAGTATTTTAAAGCTCTCAATAAAATTATTTTTGTATTATATTTTGTTCCGCTGCGATGTGAGACTTTGTCTTGTTTCTTCTTCTTCTTCTATTCTAATATTTCTTTCTCTCTTATCTCACCCTATAATTTCTTTCTAATAAATATCCAGTGTTTTCGATGGTTGGGAAGTCGGCATGAGTTACGATAAAGGTATTTATGTCGATTTTCGAGGCCGAAAATTCTCGGGTCGTTACAAAAAATTCCATATTTGAAAAGATAAAAATATATTTGTATCAAAATGAACTAGTTAATAACTAGAATAATAATCCAATGATTTTAAATAAATAAATTGGATTTGAGAATGGTTTTAATCTAACCAGAACTTCTCCAATGTATAAATTGGAATGGATTTGAATAGAAATCATCTTCGAGATATTTCAATATGGGATTCCGTGAGTATATGGATATTTTGGAGGAAGACGGTTAATATATATATATATATATGGAATTAAAAAGGCTTTGTCGTTATTCCATTTATATTATTGGATGGATACGGAAATTGATATCGATTATATATTGATCTGTTTTCTATGAAGATTCCATAGTTAATGGAATGTGATTTTGGGTGTATCGTGAACTGTGTTTTAAATAACACTCGTTCTTTAACCCGATTAACAGTGAAATGTGATTTTGAATTTACAAATCTTTTAATTAAGATTTAGTGGAAAATTTTCCAATGTAAAAGTTTTCCAATTTAATAAATTAAATTGGAATTGAATGGAATTCGATTTGGTAATAATCGAAGTGAGATTCTATGGAGGAAGACTATTAATATATATGGAATTTAACAGGCTTTGTAGTTATTAAATTTATATTATTTGTCGGATACGGAAGATTAATCGATTATATATATTGATCTGTTTTCTGTGAAGATTCCATGGTTAATGGAATGTGATTTTGGGTTTATTGTGAACTGTGTTTTAAATGACTTGGTTTTTTTACCCAGTTGAAGACAGGATTACATGTCGATCATTGTATTTCGAACTGTATTGTTAACCTCTGCTAAATATATATATCTATTTGGTAGTGGAGAATTTATTTTCTTGCTTAACACCCTTCTCTGACACGTATGAGCTTAGATGTTATATATTTGCATAAATCCGTGGCATGGTGTAGATTGTCGATGTGGCATGTTTGTGTTTCCAAAGTTAAATAATGATTGTTGAAAGATTAAAACTAAGTGGAGTTTTAATGAATCTTTAATTAGATTGAAATGTGAATGTGATAATTTAAATTATCAAATTTGGGAAATGATCGAGAAGGGAGTACCACCAGTTTTACTCCAGGCGATAGTTAAATCTTTAATCAGATTTGAACGAGAAATGGTAATAAATTTACCGATAACATCGTGGTGTTAGATATAGAGTACTACCTGTTTTCCTTCATGGGATGAATAAGTTGGGATTGGGAAATAAAATAAATGATTTTTTCAGTAAGGTTTGCTATTCCCGACTAGTTTGGAAAACCTTAATTTGGTTTAAATTGTGAAAAGAATATTTGAATAAAAGAATATTCAGAATTGGAATGAGGCGTATGTTGTGTTTCTATAGCACTTGTTTATGAGATACGCGAGTTATTCGGAAAGTCCGGGTTTATACCCATTCTGAATAATTGATTCGACAATAAGTCGACGATGAAGACTGTGGTTGAAGACCGGAGTTCTTCACATCGTTTGGATGATTACTGATGTCTTGATTGGGCTGTACACCCAAGAAAAGGTAATAAGTGGCGATCGTCCAAACGTACTTGGAGATTGACCGGATATGCGAGGACCTCTCTCCTGTATCGGACATATGGGACGAGGAATAAGGTGCCTTCAGTTTCGTTTAGACCTAGAATGAACTTGTAAATAGATGTGTGTCGGGCAATGGATTTCATTCTGTGTTGATTGATTTCTATTAAATATATATATATGTTTGGCAATGGATAATTTATTATCTTGCTTAATGCCCTTCTCTTAGACATATGAGCTTAGAGGTTATATATTAATGGATATCAGTCGCATGTAATGAATTGTCAGTGTGGTATATAGAGATGCGGTGATCAAGGCTTCTGTTGAAAAACAGAGTCTTGTGGTTGATGATCAAAGCACGACTTTAAATAGCATAGCTTTGTGTATAGCGTTAATTCGCGAGCCTCACACCTCGGTATGAGTCAAAAACGGGATCGAACTATAGGGAGTGCATGACGTTTTTTTCTAGCTATGGGTGGTGTCATGGTATGGAGCCCAGATACTTATATTTTTTACCTATGTAGATGATGGATTGCAAGGCACCTCGGATATATCGGTCACTACGGGGCCGATGGATAGGTCCGATAGGACCGGGAAACGTGTGTTCAAGAATAACTAATCCTCAAACGTAAGGGAGGACCGGCCCTAAAGCATCCAAGGGTTCATTAAGGAGGTTCCTGAGGCATTTGCTAGAGTGTCTTGAATCAGTGAGAAGCCATCCCTTGCCTCGACTCATAGATGGAATCCAATTTCCAAAACGCGACTTTTCGGTTTTAATTGCAGAACTAGTATGGCAACATAGTAGGATAGGGTACTATGCCGTCTATGATTGTTACATCTATATTTGAAGTTGATTTTGGCACTATACACTTATAATAGTATCAAATGATTTTTGTTTTAAACGTGCCAAGCATGTTTGGCTAATATAAGGTAAAACTCTATCCTCTGGTTTGCGTTGCATTGTGTGATGGGACCTGAGTCTTATAATAGCTTCATTTTTTCAGAAAGCATTGCGTTATTTGTTTTATGCACTGGTATTCTTGGGAGGAAACTCGTTCTGTGTTATATGGCATGGTCCCTTTATTTACTCTATTTTAAAGTAAAGTTTTAAATAATTTTTTTAGTTCTCACACCAGTCCTATGACTGACTCGGAGTTTATTGTTTCTATCTAAACTCTAGGTGCCCATATTTTCCACATAGGCGGTCAGTAGTTTTGGTTTTGCAGATATTATTTTCCCACGATCCTGGATCTACAACTGGAGCTATATTCGGAAAGCTTTGTATCCGTGTATCTCTTTCAGTTGTGTTATGTATTATTATTTCGCTGCTATGTAATGTATTTTGATTTTTGATATTTTTCTGATGTATATTATTTGTTCATACTCTGTTATATTCTTGTACTCTGATGCAATTGTTGAAACAACAACGAAATGTTCTTCTGTTTGTGTTCTGATTTGTCTTGTTCTCAAAGCAGTCCTCCTTCTTGTTCGGTTTAGGCCGGTCGGGAAGTTCGGGTCGCTACATACACTATATTATATGTTAATTTTTCAGTATTATGGTCTTTGGTATTAAATATAAATTCATTGATGAAGAATATAAATTCTCCAATGAAACAGTTTTTTGGTTTTAAACCTATCTCAAAAACCATTTAACAAAATCTTTATTGAGATCGCCAAATGGATGATGTTATCCGTAAATATTATTAATACATATGAATTTGTTAACACAAAAAATAATATAAGTATAATTAAAATAAATATGAAATTATTATTACCTAACAAATGGTTCAAGTTTAGCACAATTTATAAGAACATATATGCGTGCTACATGATGATCTCTTTCGTCTAACCATATTTTCATACATTTTCCAACATATAAGCCATGTTGCCTAAAAGTAGGTAACATTGTTTGACAAAAAAAATTGGCATAGTCGTCCGGTTTTTAAAGTGATCCGTAATGTTTTTATTATATAAAATAATTTACAATTGGTGATAGACTGAGTGTCCATCAATTACAAAGACCAATTTGAAGTGCCAGTACACTATGAATGAACAATAGGAGTGATACAGAGTGCTTCAGCTATTAAAAGAATCACATTTAATCCCCCACAAAGGAGAGACAACTGGAGTCATCACTAGACCCAATAACAATGATATACTTAGAAAAAGTACATCATGGTTAGGAACAAAGCATGGGTTAGGATAACGAAATTCATTATCCTAATCCCATGTAGTATCAAAGAATATCACTTTATTCAACTCACCAAGCTCACCCTCCTCAATGAGCTCAAATACCTCACCCACAACCTGATAAAAAATCCCTCCTAATATCATCATTATTATCACATATCTGAAATATAAGTCATCAGATGGATCATATCTCATACCAGAACATTCATGGACCCAGGAATGATTCTGCGGATACCAATTGATTCCATTACTGTACGAAACCTCATCAGAAAGAGCACTATCATCTTTGAATTGTTCTTCTTCACTAGAGACATCATTCACCTTCTCAAAGAATGATAAATTCACTTGTACAAAAAAAAAATTCAATGGCTACAGCATTACGAGGTCTACTTACAAATGATAAATTCACTTATACACTGAAGTAATGAGAAAAATGAATGAAGCTTCTTCTTCAAGATACGTTTGCAAAATGAACCTTCAACTCGTGCTTTTGGTCTAACTCTTTTCTTCAGATGATTCAAAAACCTATTACAAAATTAATTCAATTTAAATGCACTTACGTAAATCTGAATTTTAAACTAACATAAATTTAATGATATTTAATATTACATCTCAAAAGGATACATCCATCAATACCGCACTGTACCTTGAGGAATTGCTTCGGATAGAAAATGAACATGTAAATGCTCCGTTATAGAAAAGAAACTTGGCAGAAATATTTTTTCTAGTTTGCGAAGCAGTATTGGGATTTCTACTTCAACTTTACATCGATGTTCGATTTTTACCATTTTCGAACAAAGTTGTTTATAAAACAGACTTAATCGTGTTATAACACTCCACACTTTTATGAGCAATAGTTCTTTAAACACTATTGATAATAAATATTTCATCACGATATAACAATCATGCCTTTTCATCCCATTCAATTTATGATTTTTAAAGTCAATGCGTCACAGAGATTAGAAGAAATCCCATCAACACATTTTAATCATTCAATTTATTTTAACATGAGTTTTATTTATTTGTTGTCTAGTTCATAACATATTTTGATTTTTTTGTCATTGGGTTTCATATGAAGTTCAGGACATTTATAAAAGTGTGTTATGTCTGGGCTTGAATTCAAATCGTCCTTTGTTTTCCCCTTAACATTTAAAGTTATATTAAACACTTTTTTTCCATTGCGAATAATGTCAATATTGTTGAAGTAAGAGATATTTCCAATAAGATGGCTTTCAAAATAACTCTGTGTGCACTAATTATGAATGTTACATTTACTTGGAATTTCAGTCTGCACTCTAGTTTCACGTAGCTTGAGATAGTCCTTTATAATTTCATATATCTCTTCGCTTGACCAAATCTTTAATGCTTACATAACTATGTTAGCTTTGAAGTTTTTTACCTTTTCTAAGTATATGATTAGGATGGATAAAACACCTACGACAATCAAATCATGAAATTTTCCTCATATACCGTAAATAAAATGTTTGTGTTTCTTCCATGCAATGAGGACAAGCTAGATGACCGACCATACTCCAACCTGAAGCATGTCATATAAAAGAAAATCACTAATAATCCATTAAAAAAAAAGCAAACATACGAAAATTCTTTTCTTCTAAATGTTGTATGTTTCAACTCCTTCAACCCATGGTATTTTCAAGAGTTTGATTATGGTTATAGATAAATATTGATTTCTTGTGCCGGATTATCAAAGCCAGGAACGAAAATAATCAGAAATATATATGGAGTATTCATATATATTCACGAAGGTATAGTAACGATAATAGGTCAAGACTAAAATTTACTGCCAAAATGGGAGAATGGTGAAAACTCATCAGTACATAAACCAATTGTAACTTTAGGTCTATTGACAGAAAATGTGGGAAACGTCCTGTCAAAATATTTTAGTGCTTCTTTATCCGATAGATATGTCAAAGTTATATCTTATTGTATTATCACATCGTGTCATCGCATATGACATATCGTGACTAAAGATGCATATTACCTTTATAGTCTAGGAGTGATGGATAAATAATGTGTTCTCTTGTATTCAAGTTCCTTTTCTAGGTATGTATCTTTTCTATTTACATATTTATAGTTCCTAAGATTAATATCATCCTTCTAATTCAACATGTAACCTTTTATACAAGTATTTATTTTTTGGTACGGCATAAGGAAAGCCGACATTAGTATTTTCACTTTATAATGACTATCACACATCAAACTATTGGGTGGCAAACGTCTTTCAGCAATTTGCACAACTGTTGTAAATTTGAGTTTTGTAAAGCTGAATTTTAATTTCATAGAGATGTATTGCAACGACCTGTATTTTACATATCGGAGAATCTAAAAATAATTCTATTGTTGCTAATGATTGTATCATCCTCATATTTTATTATATAGTTCATAAGGATGTGAGAGATATCCATGATTATTACCGAATTGTTTTGTGATCATTTTGCACCCATGTATTATTGTTTTATCTATAACTTTTGCTAAGGACCAAACTAGGTGCTCTAATTGGTCTCATTAGAATGGAATAATGGTTGGCCATTCCGTAGAATGGTCACATTGAAGATTTGGCTCAGCAATTTAGAAGAAATCGTTATTTTAAGTTTTTTTGTAGGGTAGATTAGTTAGTAATTAATGGGTGGATTATTGAGCCCATTAAGATAATGACATGTACTTATATTGGGGTTTTAGGAAAGAATTATAGTTTTTCTCCTCATTTTGAACATTAGGCTATGTGTTTGTGAATCTCCGATTCAACCTAATCCCTAAACTTTGATCTCTTCCTTCTTCATACCATTCTAATCATATACAGAGGCAAGATCTACACCAAAGGGGATTAGATCTCGTCAAAAAACATCGAATTGGAGAATTTCTTCACTGTCCAAATTTGGTTTCTTCTTATTTGCATCAAATTTAGTTTTTGGTGAGTGATAAAGTTCTCTCACATAGTTACTACATATTATAGGTGTTAATTAGATTTATCAAACACCTCACATGCTAATTCAACCCTAAAATTTGATCATATAAGTGTATTCAAGATCTAGACATCCTAGGATAAATTAATTTTAACAAGTGCAATGTAATTTGTTAGATCCATTATGTTTTACCTTTGTTTAGATTCAAAGTATGCTAGATCTATGGTTTTATGATATAATTCACATGTATTTGTATTTATATGATTGAATTTGGATGAATAATTGTTTGTGTGATTGAATTCGATGTTATGCTTGATTTGTTCATTTATAATTGCATGTTTTAGGAACTTAGAATCGAAGAACAAATCAAATCATATATTCAGATGATCAGATTCAAACGAACTTTAGCAGAGGAGCTCTGGAGGATGCTAGTAGACGACATGAAAAATTTCATGTTGAAATCATTTAAGTAGATGGACCAGTACCGATCCATTGCATATGGACCGGTATCGGTCCATCAGGGTTGATCAGAGGGAGTCGAAACCTTGTGCTTGGCTTTGTGGAGTCCTAGGCCAATCATGTGCAAAGTTTAAAGTGAGTTGGATGGGTCGAAGCATAATCGCTTGAGTGCATGAGCATGGACCAACATGTGAAGCTTCTTGGAGGCAATTTGAGATGCAGATGGACAAAATAGAAGTATTCAGGGAAAGGAATTCAGTGGTCTAACGCTTATCCAAAAAATGGTTGAGTGTATGGATCAGTATCGATCCATATCGATGGACCGGTACTCATCCATCAAACGAAGGAGTTGGGGCTGGGGGGGGCCTTAGCTATGGTTCACAATAGTCTTCAGGAGGTTATTGGATATCTTAGTTCATTAATAGCATCTATGTAGTGGAAGTTATCGTCAAACTGATGTTGATTCTTCGATTGTAAACTCATGTGGGAATGGTAGAAGGCGAAAGTGATAAACAACTCAAGGTGAAATGAGGTTGCAAGATAATGGATTGACTCAAATGGGACTCGAGCTGAAAGTTGGAGGGATGGATCTTCTAATCAAAAGTGCTAAGTAACTTTTGATAGTTCGAAGGATTCTAGTGGACTCAAAGTAGGGGTATCGTACGAACGTTTATTAGGATCTGATTAATCGTGTACCTTGGATCGATTGGTAAATGATCTAGTTGTCTTAGGAAGACAAACGCATGTGGGATGTATGGAAGACTGACTAGAGTTAAGGTTCTCTATTAACCCACGACAGATAGCAGCGGCCAGTCATTCGATATCAACATATTCAAGTCTTTAGTTGGTGATGGTTGGGTTACTGTTTGGTATGGATGTTTTGGTTGCTTGTGTGTACTCTTCTATTTCTTTGGGTAAGCTATCACCGTTTGACACCGAAGAGAAGCAAGGATTGTAAATTTTGTTCTTCCAAGTGTCTAATTATATGTTGTTTTGAGTAGCATATTTTATGTGATTATTATGTTCTAATTCTTTGGTTGCAGGGACAAGTTAGGTGAGACTTGAACTGTCTAGTATCAAATTTTCTATATGCTATCAATAGTTATTTATCAATCGTAGCAGACTATTGTCTAAATCAAGGTTTAGTGCCTCCTCTTTTTATCTTGGGGCGCTCATCAACAATGTTTTTGAGTAGACTGAGTAGTAGGTAACAAGTTTGGTGGCGATTTTACTGCTCGATGACGAGCTGGAGGCTGGCGTGTTAATATTTTTTATTATATGCTATTTGGATGATTTCCACAGTTCTGATTATTGTAAACTCTGATGAGGTATGTACTGAGGCTTGATGTATACATATATTTAGATATTGAGATGTATCGTACCTGATTTCTGAGATTTTATGGAGATGGGATTTCCTTCTTTACTATGACTCACTACTATATCCTATTGTATATTTTATTATTATATATTATCCATGCATTGTGAGTTATACGGAAGGTTCTATTTCGATTTACTTTCTTGATGATCATCCCATATCGGCCTGGCATATCATGCAGTGCACTTTTTCTATAGTTTCGCATAGAAGGTATGGGGTGGTCATTATATTTGGTATCAGAGATTTAATTAATCGATTTTACCGAAAGTTCAAGAGCGTAAAAGCGCATGAGAGACATACTTGTAATATCATTTTGATTATAACTATATTATATGATATATAGTATAATAGAGTAGTAAGCACTTGATCATCATTGTGGCCTTTCTTTGATAAGGATGTATCATTCTTGTTTCAAATAAAGAATGAGTCATCGAAATATGAGGAACACTGCTAGGGATGAGTCTGCTTCTGAAGTGTTAGAAGGAGAGGGTAGATCCCGAGCTGGTAAACCCAGTTACCCAGCTATGTTCAAGGCCATGATGGCATCTATCATGAGAAGGATACCCACTCCACCAGTGATAGTAGATAGTGGTGCTCCTGTTATGGCTATTGATTTCACCAAGCTATGCAAGGATTATATTTCTCTGGGTGGAAAGCCTTTTGTTGAGATAAACTCTTCAATTGAAATCTAGAATTGGTTAGATACTTGTGCTCACATCTTTGGAGACTTGGGGATCTAGGACGCAATGAAGGGGAAGCTTGCATCAAGGCAGCTTTAGGATCAAGCTATGGATTCGTGGACCTCCATTACTCTTGAGACTCCGGAGGACCAGATTACTAAGGAATAGTTTTGGACTAAGTTTGAGGAGAAATTTATTTCTACGGTCCAGAAGTTGATTCTACTTAAGAGATTTGTTAAGCTGAAGAAGAATGGTATACCTATGGCTAAGTATGTAGTAGAATTAGAGGCTTTGTGTACGTCAGACTGTTCTTTTATTGAGATTCCATATTATAAGAATGAGAAGCTTGTCACGGGGTTGGATGAGTATCTTGGATAGAAACTCGTAAATCATACCGAGGATCTATTTGAGAATTTGGTCGAGAAGGCCTTGAAGCATAAGAGTTTGTTCCCGAGGAAGGAGGAAGTTGTTGTTGAGAGTAAGGAGGAGTCAAAGCCACAACAAGGTGGAAGGAATAATAGAAAGTGGAATGAGAATAGGAAACAACAACAGCAAGGGAAGAATGGTCAGAAGAAACCTAAGAGTGAGGTTACCTACTTCAATTGTCATGAGAAGGGCCATTATTCTAAGGATTGTATGGCTTCTAGGCGGACAAAATGTATTTCAACTATGATAAATCACGACAATTTAAGAAAAAAATCCCCAGAAAGGACAAAAGATAAGCAGGTTGTGAAGGCATATGCATTAGATGATGTGTTGTCTTCTTCAAGAGCTCTAATTGCAGCAGAGAAGGGGAGAGTGTTTTTGTATAAGGATGCGTTCTATTAGAGGTGTTCCTGTTCGAATTTTGTTTGATACTAGAGCATCGCATTATTTTATCTGTAATGAGTTTGTATGCAAGTTAGGTTTTAGAACCCGAGATTGTTGATCGATCGTCGGTTGTGACTATCATAGTAAGATGATCATCCAGTCTTTATATGTTTTGTCATGGTCAAGTTTTATCGAGTCATGGTCGCTCTTTTGTCTTTGATTTCTTTGTTTTAATTTTTGATGGGTTTGGGATTATTCTGGGTTTGGACTAGATCAAAAAGTATGCTCCTATAGTGGATTTCAAGAAGCTCGAGGTGACAGTCGGAAATGTTAAAGAGCGAACAGCTGTGATACGTTGTTTATCAGGAGACGTGTAACACCCTTTTTGAAAAACTAACACAAAAAACTTTTAGCATAGTGGTTAGTGTGTGGTGTTGTTATCCAGGAGGTAGGGGGTTTGAGTTCCGCAGTTGTCACAATTGAGTATAAGTGCTAATACCCAGCCGGAATTATACGTGTGATGCTACGGATTTCAATCAGTGTTGTAATGATGTGGATTTCATGCACAACGCCTAGATGGTGAGTGACATGAGCCAACGAGGACGTTGGGCTCTTTAAGGGGGTAGTTTGTAACACCCATTTCTAAAAGATGACACAAAGGATCTTTTAGCACAATGGTTAGTGCGTAGTGTTGCTTTCCGGAGGTTGGGGGTTCAAGTCCCACGGTTGTCACAGGATGGGATCCTTGTCATCTTTTTATATTCGCTTTCGATTCCATGGGATGGGATGTCATCCATGCCAATCATTAGTGAGTTTTCTGGTGTTATTGACGAGGTCAAAATACTATGGCTATAAAGGGGAATTGAGTTTCTTATTGATCTTGTGGATGGAGCTAGACATATTGTTATGCCTCTTAGGAGGATGGCGCCTAGGGAACAATGAGAGTTAGAGGTGCAAGTGAACGATCTTTTGAGTAAATAATTCATTTGGGGACGCGCATCCGAGTGTTGTGCACTAATTGTTTGTGTGACCAAGAACGATGGATCATTGAGGTTGTATGTGGATTATCATGAGCTAAATAAGGTGACCAAGAAGAACAATATCCATAACTGAGGATCAATGACTTGCTTGATCAGCTTCACGAAGCTAAGGTGTTTTCCCAAATGGATTGGCAATGAGATTTCATCAACTGAGAGTGCTAGGATAGTGTGTCGAAGACTGCTTTTTTTAGGATACCATCCGAACTCTATGGGTGGCTGGTTATTCCGTTTGGATTGAATAACTCGTCAACATATTTTGTGGGTCTTATTAATAGATTTTTCAAAGATCAGTTGAATAAGTTCGTACTTGCGTTCGTGGATGATATATTGGTTTACTCCTTGACTTGGGAAGAACACAAGACGCTTTTGAGGATTGTTTTAGAAATCTTGCAAAAGCATTATATGGGAGCCAAGTTTTTGAAATGTCACTTCTAGAAGGAAGAAGTGAGATTCTTAGGTCACGTCATATCAGGATAGGGAATAGCGGTGGATCCCGCAAAGTTGGCAGTAATCCAAAATTGGATTCAACCTGTGAATGTTATGAATGTTGGGAGTTTCCTTGGTTTAGATGGATATTATAAATGGTTTATCAATGACTTTTCAAAAATAGTTGCACCATTGATTGGATTGACGAAGAAGAACCAGGTCTTCGCATCGAAAGTGAAGTCTAAGCATGCTTTTGTGATATCAAAAGTATGATAGACGAGTGCTCCCGTACTGCATATTCCGAGTGGAAATGAAGAGATGGTTGTGTATACTGATACATGTGGATCTAGACTGTGAGTAGTGCTAATGTAGAAGGAGAAAGTTTTAGCTTATGCAAGTCGACAACTGAGGCCGCACGAAAGGAATTACCCAACTCATGATTTAGAGTTAGCTACGATAGTGTTTTCTCGGAAGATATGGAGGCATTATCTGTTGGGAGTTAGATTCGAGTTGTTTACGGATCATAAGTCATTGAAGTATCTTTTCTCCTAAAATGGTTTGAATCTCCGGAAGAAACGGTGGTTAAATTTTCTCACTTCTTATGATTTTGGTATTGCCTATACTCAAGGAAAAAGAAAACATAGCAGCCGATGTGCTGGGTAGGAGACATGCGAGTTTAGGAGCTATATTTACTGATTGGAGACACCTTGAGTATTTGGCTGGGTTTGATTTCGGGCCTCAATGTGAGTTAGAGCTTGAGATGTTGGCGAGTTTATCTATTAGACCTACTCTCGTTGAATGGATTGGCAAAATCCAAAAGCAAGATGCCAAGCTTGTTGAGATCATTTAAAGGTTGGAAATGAGAGTCGATTCCGAGGAAATGAAAATTTACGAAGTTGATTGAGATGGTTGGCTTCGTAAGGATGGAAGATTGGTTATTCCTTATGTAAGTGGATTGACAAATGAAGTTCTGAGAGAATGTCATCACTCTAGATTGATTATTCATCCTGATGGTAATAAGATGTATCTTCATATGAAAAGAGTTTACTACTGGGAAGATATAGAAGGAGATGTTGGAAGATTCATCTCAGACTATAAGAATTTTTAGTTGGTCAAAGCTGAGTAGAAGAAGCCATGGACTATTACAGCCATTAGAGTTCCCTACTTGGTAGTGGGAACAAGTATCGATGGATTTTTTGATGGATAGCCAAGGAATAAGGCATGAAATATTGTTATATGGGTTCTAGTGGATCGCTTGATCAAAAATGCAAGATTTATTCCTGTCAAATCTACCAGAATGACATTCAAGTCGGTTGACTTATATGCTAAGTGGATAGTTCTATTTAATGGAATACCTAAGGGTAAAGTAAGTGATCGAGATCCTTTGTTTACCAATGGATTCTTGAAGAGTTTCTAGAGATGCTAGGAACCTAGCTGCGTACGAGTATGGTTTTCATCCTCAAACTGATGGTCAGACGGAGAGAGTCAACCGAGTATTAGAAGGTCTTCTACGGGCTTGTGTATTGGATTTTGGAGGATCACGGGAAGACCATATTTATCTAGTGGAGTATGCTTACAACAATAGTCATCATTCGATGGTATCTAATGTATGAGGCATTGTACGGTAGACTATGTAATTCACCCTTATGTTGGTTAAAGACTGGAGAAAAGTTGGTGCTTGACCCGAAAATGATAAGGGAAATGACAGACAGGATTAAGATCGTTCGACAACAAATGAAGACAGTCGAGGATCACCAAAAAAGTTATGCCAATAAAAGGAGAAAGGACTTGGAATTCTCGGTGGGTAATTTTGTATTTGCGAAGGTTTCACCTCTGAGGAATGTTGTTCGATTTGGAAGGAAAGTTAAGCTGGCATCGAGATTTGTTGGGTCGTTTCCGATTATTGAGCGTATTGGGAAGCTTGCTTACAGAGTAGATTTACTGAGAAAATAACGGGCATGCGCAACGTGTTTCATGTCTCATATCTATGGAAGTTTTATGTATGACTTGAGTGTGATAGTATCTCTATATCAGATAGAAGATTTAGATGTAGACCTGGAAGTTTCTAAACCTCATAGGTCGCTTCGTGTTGTTGGAAATGACAAGAAACAACTTAAAAGGAAGGTTGTTAAGCTAGTCAAGGTACAAAGGAGCAAAAATAATGATGATTGCACATGGGAAATAGAAGAGTGCATGAATTTGACTCATCCAGAACTATTTGAGTCGTACGTCTCATATATTGTATCTCACTTGTGCCATTATGTCTTGTACTATTGGAGTTTCACATGGTAATGTAAGATTTTGGTTGCATGGATGGTTGAATGCTAGATTGGCTACTTGTGGAGGATAGGCATATGGGATACTATGTTTGCTTGTGTTTACTTGGGATTTCGGGGGCCAAATTCCTAGAGTTAGGAAGTGTAACGATCCGAATTTTATGTATCGAAGGATCGTAAAATAGTTCTATTTAATTTCATGGTGGTTTATCATTCTCATATTTTAATATGTTGTTCATAGGGGTGTGAGACATGTCCATGATCTTTACCAAATCATTTTATGACCATTTTACCTTTATGATTTGCCGTTTTAGCTAAATTTTTGCTAAGGGACCACATTAGGTGTTTTATATGGTCTCATTGGAACAAGATGATGGTTGGTCATTCCGTAGAGTGGTCACACTAAAGATTTTGCTCAGTGATTTATGGGAAATCATTGCTTTAAGTTTTCTTTTCTAGATGGCAGGTTAACTAACAGCTAATAGGCAGATTAGTGAGCCCATTAAGCTAATGATATACAACTATATATAGGGGGTTTGAGGAGAGAATTGGAGCTTTTCTCCTCATTCTAAACATTAGTTCAACCTAACCTCTAAACCCTAATCTCTTCCTTCTTTATATCATTCTAAATTACATCTAGATGCACAATTTACATCAAAGGGGATTGGATCTCATCAAAAGCATCGATTTGGAGAATTTGTTCAATGTCCATATTTGATTTCTTCTCATTTTCATGATCTAGGTTTTGGTGAGTGATAAAGATCTCTCACATAGTTAATACAGATTATAGGTGTTAATTAGGTTAATCAAACACCTCACGTGCTAATTCAACCCTAAAATTTGATCATAAATGTGTATTTCAGATCTAGACATCTTAGGATAACCTAATTTTAACAAATGCCATGTAATTTGTTAGATCCATCATGTTTTTACCTTGTTTAGATTCAAACTATGCTAGATCTATGGTTTTTATGATATGATTCATATATATTTGTGCTTATATGATTGTATATCATTAAATTTGGATGAATTATTTTTTGTATGATTGAACTCGATTTTATGATTGATTTGTTCGTTTAGAATTGCATGCTTTAGGAACTTAGAATCGAAGAACAGAGGAAATCAAAGGTTCAGATGATTGGATTCAGACGAAACTTAGTGGAGGAGCTATGAATGACGCCGGAATACAACTCGAAAAAATTTATGTCGAAATTAACTAAGTATATGGGCCAATATCGATCCATAGTCTATGGACCAGTATTGACCCATCAGGGTTGATCATGGAGAGTCAAAACTTTGGCGTGACTTTGTGGGGTCCTGGGTGGATCATGTGCAAAGTTTGAAGTGAATTAGATGGGTCAAAGCCTAATCGCTCAAGTGCACGAGCATGTGAAGCTTCGGGGAGACAATTTCAGATGCGGATGGAGCAAAGTTAAGTATATAGGGGAAGAAATTCTCTGGTCCAACACTTAGCCAAAAATTGGCTAAGTGCATAGGCCGATACCAACCCATAGGGATGGACCGGACCGGCCATCAAATGAGGGAGTTGGGCTGGGAGTCTTGGCCATGGTTCGCAGTGGTCTTCAGGAGGTTGTTGGAGGTCTTGGTTCGTTGATAATGTTTATGGGGTGAAATTTATCATCAAAGTGATGTTGATTCTTCGATCGTGAACTAAAGCACAAGCGGTTAAAGGCGAAAGTGATAGGGAGCTCAAGGTGGAATGAGGCTGCAGGATAATGGACTAACTCGAGTGGGACTTGAGCTGAAAGACGGAGTTTTGGATGACTAATGTAATCGAAAGTTCCAAGGAGTCGTTGATAGTTCAAAGGGTTCCAGCAAACTCAAAGCAAGGGTATCACGAAGATGCCTATTAGGATATGAGAAATCATGTACCTTGGATCTCATATTATTTCGGAGATGAGATTTCCTGCTTTAATATGCTTAACTGCTATATCCTATTGTATATTTTATTATTATATATTATCCATTTGTTGTGAGTTATTGTAATGACCCGAAAATCCGGTCCAATTTGAGCTGACCAAAAACACAAGTCCAACCCCAAATTAAACTAGAAATCAGGAAATTAATAGAAAGAAAACAGAGGGTGAGGATAGATAAGATAGAAACTTAGAATAGAAGAAGAAGAAGATCACAACATCAGAGTAACACGAATCTCACAGCAGCGGAACAAATAAATATATTTCATAACATAACTTTGAAATACAAATCTGTACTTGAATACACATATTATTATCAAAGTACAGCACTTACAACACAGTGGAAATAACTATAGTTATATAGTCCTGAAGCCTCCTGCTCAAAGCGCTTCCAGTATATCTGTAAATCCCGACTACTTGACTGCCCGTACAAATTTAGGCACCCAAGAGTTTAGGGAAACAAACAAATAAACTCCGGGTCAGTCATGGGACTGGTATGAGTAAAACAATTTAAGACAGTTTAAAACAAGTAATCAATATCTCATAAGACCACGCCGTATAACGGAACGGGTTTTCCCTTATGAGAATCCAAATATCTTTATATCAAAAACCTTTTGATATTATAATAATGTCTATCAACCACAATATAATAATCATCTAGCAGAAACGCTTTCATCTCACGTTCTACATATATAGTATAACATCACAACCGCAAGCACGTATTGGGTAATGGATTTCCAACTATGACAAGGTATGGAACCACCTTTCGCTAGTGTACCTCTAGAGAGGAATACACTGGGTTCAACAAGAACATCTTGCAACCCGGCCACATATGACCGACCACTTATTTCGCTTGAGTGTATCAAATGTATATCACCAACGGTTGGGATCAGCAACCGTTTCCCGAATGGGACATCATCAACAATAGATTTTTAGAATTAAATGAAACTCTAGATCAGGTGATTATACACCCTACTTCGGTGCGACCGACTTAGCCATGCTGCCTGCCCGATTTCTGTCATTTACCAGATGTGAGGCTAGAAGCTACGCTTTATCATCACACCAGATTCACCTTGAATGCCACATCGTCAAATCCATCAAATCACCAATTGACGTCCTCAACCATACATTATGTGTTAGCTAAAAGAATTATCCTTCTCCGCTTCCACTCTTGGTACGGTTGGAGAAATCAATATACGTGATCGTCTGGAAATACTCTGTCAGACATCCGTCCATACAAGTCATCAAGGAACCAGATGAACCGAAGACACTATTCTGTAAACAGGATAGCCCTTGCATGACTCCGTCTTCAATTTCCTTTGGCATATATGATTCGCAATGCTTATGCCAATACAGAGTGGTTCTTTGGATAATAATCCAACCGTCTCTCCATATTAACAACGTTAAAATGGTCAAAACTTCGATAGTCTGTGATTTAACTATCGAAGAAAAACAGGTGTGCAAACAACGATATTATTTCCAAATGGAAATTTGTATCGATCAAACATCATTCAACATTTATCTCTTTATTTCATTAATTTACTTATCTCCTATTTCCATATATTCAATATTTCTTATTTTCTAAATTTGGAAAATATACGTTATTAACAATGGAAAACATTTCCATTTCTTGTTTTCTTTATTAGAAAACATTTCTGGTTTCTTATTTGGAAATCATTTCCAAAACTCCTTCATTGGGCTTAGACAGATGTTTGACAAACCATCGCGATGCCAACTCAAACCACTATACGTATTTACTAAATTCACTTAACCACTTTCACTCTCGAACCTTAACCATTCCTTAGTTAAAAATGGAGTCAATCAAGTTGGGGTAATACTACCTCTCAGACCTTAACTGAACAACGTTTCTAACCTTGAAATAGACAAAGTTCACCCTTTTAATTCTTTTACAACTTCCTTACGTAACTCTCCTTCGAATTATCTCTTATTCGATAATTCTTTCCTTCAAATAAGGTATATTCGATAACTCTATTCAATTTACTCTATTCGATTAACCCTTATCAATTAAATCTATTGGACTGACGCTATTGGATTAACTCTATTGGACTAATACTATGGGATTAACTCTATTGGACTAACGCTATTGATTTACTCATTTCACTTAACTCCTTTCGAATAAACTATATTCGATAACTCCTTTAACTCTATTTGAATAATCTATATTCGATTGACTCCTTTTGATTCTATTCGAATAAACTATATTCGATTAACTCCTTTTACTTTCTATTCGAATAAACTATATTCGATTAACTCATTTGCTTTAACTCTAATCGATTAAATCTGTTTGATTAACTCTGTTTGATTTACTCTAATAGATTTAACTCTTTTCACTTAACTCCTTTCGAATAAACTATATTCGATAACCCTTTAACTCTACTCGAATAAACCATACTCGATTTACCCCTTTAATTCTATTCGAATAAACTATATTCGATGACTCCTTTGCTTTAACTCTAATCGATTAACTCCATCGAATAACTAAATTCGATAACTCCTTCCCTTTAACTCTATTCGAATAAACTATATTCGATTGACTCATTTTAAATAACTCTAGTTCGATATTCAATAAATTCTAGTTCGATACAACTCTATCGATTTACTTTAACTGATTAACACTAACTGTTTAACTTTAACTGGTTTACCCTAATGGTTTTACCCTAACTGGTTTAACCTAATTCGAATAACTAATATTGGATTAACTCTATTCAACTAACTCAACTCGACTAACCCCTTTCGAATAACTAATTCGATTTACTAACTTTCGAATACCATATTCGATTTAACTCCTTTCGAATACCATATTCGATTTAACTCCTTTATTCGCTTTATAAAGATTTCCCTTTTAACAACGTTTATTCATTTTTAAAGATTTACTTTTAGTAATGGTTCTCCACTTTAAAATGATTTCCTTCTTATAACAGTTTCCTTTTTATAACGTTTTTTTCCTTTTTCTAAATATCTCCTATTTATAAATATTCTAATTTATAAATATTTCTTATTTATAAATATTCCATTTATAAATATTTTATTTTCAAATATCACTTTGAAAATATTCCCTTATCAACATTTCGGTATGTTATGGTATTCAACATATCAAATCACGATGATCAGTATCGTCCAAACACATATAATCGACAACGGATTATATATCACATCATATATCACAATATATGAAAAACAGTAAAATAAATGTCGAGGAACCCAGTTGGGTTCCTCCAACCTGTTTCCCTGCATCACAGATGTTATACAATATAAAATCAACATCACTTTCAGTTCCATATGATATATTATGTTAAACAGACTCAAATATAGAAATTCAACTAACTGACTAGCAGTTCAATCAATCAAATCAACACACAACAATCAACCGATGATTAACAGTTCTAAAAATACAACATGAAATTATAACTGTTCAGAGTTGGTGAGTTTTACTCACATTGGACGATCATCGTTAATAACGATAACCATCACTTGATTCAGACAGACAATTTATTTTGCTATAAATTGTGACGAACTCCAATTGACTCGTGGTTAGTTCCATTATGTAGTGTCCGTCCATTCGATCCCAACGGATCTTGTTTCGCTAAATTCTGATCACGTATGGAGAAGATATACAAGTTACAGATTAACACTCTTATTTAAATATTAAATAAACTTGAACAAAATTCAAATTGGGCTTTAACCTTTCATTCTTCTTCGGCCCAAACCATTCAAGTCCACCAAACCAAAACAAAGCCCGCTCTAAAGCTTACATGCCAACCCGAGATGAATAGTCATTCATCTTCCATACCCAAAACTTCTGCAACCTAGTACTACAAATTCCAACGCAAGCTGCTTTATGTGAACCCCCCCCCCATAACCAAACATTTTCACCCCTTTGTTACCCCCTTGCACCCATTTTCCTTACCTAGATTCCATCCAATCAAATACCTCCTCGCGCACAGTACCACCTTCCCATGTTTCCATCTCCACCATCCCTCATTCACTATACTGTCAACGCAACAACATCCTTCTTTCAAACATAATACATTCCAGTTAACTAAACCGTCATCTTTTTCCGTCAGATAAAACATAGTATTAACGCAACTGAAACCAAAACCGTGAATATATATATATATATAATAAAACACAGTCCGTTTCCGAACCAATAGTAGCACCTTCCATCACTTTTTACCTGTTCGCCACTTCATGAAAATGGAAACCCAACTCCACTCCTTCAATAGCTGCTCCATTCACGCCAGTCTCCAACTTCACACCAAAGCATACACACTTCACTATTCACACTACTCTTTAGTCCATGTATTCACAGATCCTCCGCATCTATCCTAACTCGCCCAGGTCCAAGCCGAAGTAGTATTGAAACCAGCGGACTACAAATGGTGATCGACCCCTTTCCGCCTTCGCCAGTTTTTTCTCCGATCCCTAGATTCGCTGCTGAAACTTTCCTTCGGAATTACCCCCGTCGAGTACGATGAAACCTATGCGAGAATGAAACGAATGATCTCAGTAATACAATATATCACTCTCGAGATTTATGAATTTTCTTTTGATTTTTCTTTTAATTTCAAAGGAGGATATCTTCACGTTTTGCTTTCCTGAAGTGGCGGCTTGTTTTGATTTCTTCAGAAGCAAAAATTTTAGGTCTTAAGGATCGGTGAAAAGGGTATTTATATAGAAGAGGCTGAGAACAAAGGCAACGTGGTGTGTTTATAAAGATTAGTTTCCTTTGGGGTGAAGTAACGAATTACTTGGCTATTAAAAGAACACGTCATATAAGAACACATGGCTATTATAAGAACTCACAGGCTATTATACTTCTAGGATATACTTCATTACTTAAAATTTAGTATACCTCATTACTTAAAATACCACTTACGTACGGACTGAAATAAAAATACCGTTGTGTTGAGCTCGGTGCCACGATCCCAAAAATATAATAATACCGGTAAATTAACTCATATTTTGAAACCCCACAATTACTGATTAAGAGTGCAAAATACTCCAAATAAAAAGTTGCTTATTTAATTAATTATAAATTTAAGTAAAATTCTAAAAATTAAATTATCGCTACGTCTCAAAAGAACCTTGTCTAAATTCAAATCCGATATGCAGTTATATCCAATAAACCGTTACGGTTGATGGGCGACTCTATAACGACTATTTGAAAATTTAATTTGGACATAAATCAAAATCTACATGACGAAATCTCGATCTTTCTCTTCCACTAGAAAAATATACTCCACCAGCTCCACGCATTTCTTGTTTCACAGAAATTCGGCTTAAAACGAATCATGTACATTCAGTTGAAGTTCAAATCGCCAATTTACGAACTGCAGCGCCATTTCAAGCTCGATTTTAATTATAATATAATTATACGTTCAAACTGTCGTTTATATAATATATTTGTTATTCAAATTAAATTCCAATCTGAATTAAATATCATAGATGATCCAGTTCACACCATATTGCCATTTCGGCCAATTCTGATTATTTCAAAATTAAATATATTATTTAATTTATTATTTAAATTAAATATTCACCGTTATTTAATTAAACCACCATTTAATTCACTATTTATATAATTAAATAAATTAATTATTATACCGCTAAAGATGCGGGTCATTACATTCTTCCCCACTTAAAATAATTTCGTCCTCGAAATTTCTAAAACTAGAAGTCGAACTTATCTACTGGTTAGAACTTATTTGTTCACTTCTTAACTCCAGTTTCAACTGAACCAATTTAATTTCAATTAAATTATTAATTAATTCTTATCAACGAAAATTTTCAAAAATCCTGAAAATTTTCTAACGCCTTAACTCTTCGAAAATTTTCGCCAGCACCTCCTTTGTACTGGTCAATACGTCAAACTCCAACTTGCCTCTCTGGGCCATCTCTATCCCAAAAGAAAATCAAACAGCCAATTCGGCTAATAAATCTTATATCCAATAGAAATATAAACTTGTACCTTTTGTCGGCATATCATTATATATTTTCCACCTGTTATCAATTCAGCGGATACAAGGGTCATCCCAATCAAATTCCAATCTGCTTTTATCCACAACACAACCATTCGCTTATATCCGAACCAAATATCATTTCAACTTGAGTTTCTTCTCGATTCCTAACTTTTAACTTGATTGTCACATTACTCTTCAAATTTGAATCTCACAATCCAACTTGTCTTGAGATCATTCTAATTCAATCTCAGTTACCACTTTACTGGCTTTACTTTAATTCAATTTTGCTTTCACAAATTTCTGTTAAATTTGTTTTTAATTCAAACGGTCTTTCGCTATGAGTTTTTAAACAGTTTACTCTTTTCAAAAATCAAATTTTCCTTTTGAACATGTCACTGAGCCCTTAATTAATATTCCATTAGTTAAATCACTTCTCAATTTCTTTATCAATATTTATTAACCAAATATTTTCAATAACCATATTGGCCTTTTATGTTATTTGGAAAACATTTCCAAATATCGCCTTCCTTTATTTTATAAACTTTAGAAAATATATGCTATTTATAATTGGAAAATATTCCAATTACTTATCTCTTTTCCGATCTCGTTTATTTCTATACTTAGGAAATATCCTTTATTATATTTCCAAGCTTACACTTATTTGGGTTAAAACGGATGTTGTGTAAAACATCGTTACGACAACCCAAATACTATATTCAACTAACTCTTATTCAACATTGATCTTCGAGTCTGAAATCTTACTATTTATTTGTTAATAATGAAATCAATCAAGTTGGGGTATAACTACCTCTCAGACCTTGACTGAATAACATTTATAACGTCAAAACAGATAAGACTACTTACTCGAATAATCAATACCGTACAACTACTTATTCACTTTTAAACACGTATACGCTTCCTCTTTCTATTCTTACTAGATTTTATTCTTAGTCTTCCTTTTTGATTTTACTATTCTATTTCTAAGTTTGTTTCCTTATCGACTTTTATATATATATATATCGATACGTTGATTTCTAACTATCAAATTGTCTTAAAAATATTCTAACCCCTTAAATCCCCGGAAAAATTCGCCATAACCTCCTTCGTACCAGGAGCATCGGGATATTTCAAATAGCCTCCCATGGCCCTCACCAATCCAAAAGAAAAAGAAAAAACCAAGCGGCTAGCCGATACGGCGCATAAAATCTCGTATATGAAATAAATACATACCTTTTCATCGAGCATTCTATTTATATACCTTCATACCTTATCCATACCTATCTCATGTATATTTATACCTGCCCAATCTATTTTAACTATACCTGATCGTTTTAACTCAATTCGTTAATTAATTTATTAATTAACTCTTTAGTCTATTTCACTTTTATATTTGAACATGACATGTTCAAATATATTTTAACTTGCTCATTAACTAATTTGAATCCAAATTTCAAATTTAAGTTCTATATTCTCTTTCGAATATCCATTAACAAATCCAATTCACCTTTCAAAATTCAACTTTAAATTCAAAACTCGATTAACTAATTCCTCTTCGACTTAGTTAATTCTATTCAATTTCTATTCAAATTTTGTATCACTTCTATATATTCAAATCTATATCTCAAATTCTATTATTCAAATTCTATATATCAAATTCTATAGTTTAAATTCCATTTGAATTCTATATTCAAATTCCATATATTCAAATCTTATATTTTAATTCCATTTGAATTCTATATTCAAATTCTATATATCAAATCCTATTCAAAATCTATATATCAAATTCTATTATTCAAATTCTATATATCAAATTCTATAGTTTAAATTCCATTTGAATTCTATATTCAAATTCCATTTGAATTTCTATATTCAAACTCTATTTCAATTCCATTGAATTTCATATATTCAAACTCCCTTTGAATTTCTATATTCAATTTCTATTTCAATTCCATTGAGTTTCATATATTCAAACTCTATTTCAATTCTATATTATAAATCCCATTTTAAAATTCAACACAACTTGTCTTTCCCAAAACAAATTCAAAACAGTATTTCTGGTAGTAATTCGTCACTTACAACTCGAAAATGAATACTGATGATGCATCAGTCATCATCAGAATCTATTTTCCAGCGATCGAAGTGAGTTCAATACTATAAAACCATTTCTAAACATTTCCACTTTGAAATTCATTTCAAAATATAATTCATACTGCTTGTAAAACAATTTAAAATCTCCCAGGATCTTAAATTGTCCTTATTTTTAATCCAGATCCATTTACAAACACTTATCCAATTCTCCAGAGTTTTAAATTCAATTTCTGGTTAAAATTTCAGATGCAACTCATCTGATTTCACGTATTTCACTTATATGAATTCTGATTGGTTATTTATATAACCATTTAATTTATAATCTTACTCGATTACAATAAAAACCAATATATCTCCTTTATATCAAAATATACGTTGGGTAAAAATTATTTTCATTTACCCTCTTTTTCAAAACATATCGTGTCGACCCATCGTATTAGAGTGTTTATAAACTCCTACCGATACAGTGGATCAAACTGATCGACCAGAACTCATAAACAACTCAACCAATAAATCACCACAATATAAAATTATTTTTATATCATCTACAAATACGTTCACTCGTATATATACACTCAACTCAATCTAGGGTATTACTAACCCATCTCTACTGAGTCACGCCACAGAGCCAAGGTAATTCTTAACTTAAGCTCTGATACCAACTGTAATGACCCGAAAATCCAGTCCAATTTGAGCTGACCAAAAACAAAAGTCCAACCCCAAATTAAACTAGAAATCAGGAAGTTAATAGAAAGAAAACAGAGAGTGAGGATAGATAAGATAGAAACTTAGAATAGAAGAAGAAGAAGATCACAACATCAGAGTAACACGAATCCCATAGCAGCGGAACGAATAAATATATTTCATAACATAACTTTGAAATACAAATCTGTACTTGAATACACATATTATTATCAAAGTACAGCATTTACAACACAACGGAAATAACTACAGTTATATAATCCTGAAGCCTCCTGCTCCAAGCTCTTCCAGTATATCTGTAAATCCCGACTACTTGACTGCCCATACAAATTTAGGCACCCAAGAGTTTAGGGAAACAAACAAATAAACTCCGGGTCAGTCATGGGACTGGTATGAGTAAAACAGTTTAAGACAGTTTAAAACAAGTTATCAATATCTCATAAGACCACGCCGTATAACGGAACGGATTTTCTCTTATGAGAATCCAAATATCTTTATATCAAAAACCTTTTGATATTATAATAATGTCTATCAACCACAATATAATAATCATCTAGCAGAAATGCTTTCATCTCACGTTCTACATATATAGTATAACATCAAAACCGCAAGCACGTATTGGGTAATGGATTTCCAACTATGACAAGGTATGGAACCACCTTTTGCTAGTGTACCTCTAGAGAGGAATACACTGGGTTCAACAAGAACATCGTGCAACCCGGCCACATATGACCGACCACTCATTTCGCCTGAGTGTATCGAATGTATATCACCAACGGTTGGGATCAGCAACCGTTTCCCGAATGGGACAGCATCAAAAATAGATTTTTAGAAGTAAATGAAATTCTAGATCAGGTGATTATACACCCTACTTCGGTGCGACCGACTTAGCCATGTTGCCTGCCCGATTTCTGTCATTTACCGGATGTGAGGCTAGAAGCTACGCTTTATCATCACACCAGATTCACCTTGAATGCCACATCGTCAAATCCATCAAATCACTAATTGACATCCTCAACCATACATTATGTGTTAGCTAAAAGAAGTTTCCTTCTCCGTTTCCACTCTTGGTACGGTTGGAGAAATCAATATACGTGATCGTCTGGAAATACTCTGTCAGACATCCGTCCATACAAGTCATCCAGGAACAGGATGAACCGAAGGCACTATTCTGTAAACAGGATAGCCCTTACATAACTCCGTCTTCAATTTCCTTTGGCATATATGATTTGCAACGCTTATGCCAATACAGAGTGGTTCTTTGGATAATAATCCAACCGGTCTCTCCATATTAACAACGTTAAAATGGTCAAAACTTCGATAGTCTGTGATTTAACTATCGAAGAAAAACAGGTGTGCAAACAATGATATTATTTCCAAATGGAAATTTATATCGATCAAACATCATTCAACATTTATCTCTTTATTTCATTAATTTACTTATCTCCTATTTCCATATATTCAATATTTCTTATTTTCTAAATTTGGAAAATATACGTTATTAACAATGGAAAACATTTCCATTTCTTGTTATCTTTATTAGAAAACATTTCTGGTTTCTTATTTGGAAAACATTTCCAAAACTCCTTCATTGGGCTTAGACAGATGTTTAACAAACCATCGCGATGCCAACTCAAACCACTATATGTATTTACTAAATTCACTTAACCACTTTCACTCTCGAACCTTAACCATTCCTTAGTTAAAAATGGAGTCAATCAAGTTGGGGTAATACTACCTCTCAGACCTTAACTGAACACCGTTTCTAACCTTGAAATAGACAAAGTTCACCCTTTTAATTCTTTTACAACTTCCTTACGTAACTCTCCTTCGAATTATCTCTTATTCGATAATTCTTTCCTTCAAATAAGGTATATTCGATAACTCTATTCAATTTACTATATTCGATTAACCCTTATCAATTAACTCTATTGGACTGACGCTATTGGATTAACTCTATTGGACTAACGCTATGGGATTAGCTCTATTGGACTGACGCTATTGATTTACTCATTTCACTTAACTCCTTTCGAATAAACTATATTCGATAAATCCTTAAACTCTATTTGAATAAACTATATTCGATTGACTCCTTTTGATTTTATTCGAATAAACTATATTCGATTAACTCCTTTTACTTTCTATTCGAATAAACTATATTCGATTAACTCATTTGCTTTAACTCTAATCGATTAACTCTGTTTAATTAACTCTGTTTGATTTACTCTAATCGATTTAACTCTTTTCACTTAACTCCTTTCGAATAAACTATATTCGGTAACCCTTTTAACTCTACTCGAATAAACCATATTCGATTTACCCCTTTAATTCTATTCGAATAAACTATATTCGATAACTCCTTTGCATTAACTCTAATCGATTAACTCCATTGAATAACTAAATTCGATAACTCCTTCCCTTTAACTCTATTCGAATAAAATATATTCGATTGACTCCTTTTAAATAACTCTAGTTTGATTAACCCTTATCAATTAACTCTATTCAATAAATTCTAGTTCGATATAACTCTATCGATTTACTTTATCTGATTAACACTAACTGTTTTACTCTAACTGGTTTACCCTAATGGTTTTACCCTAACTGGTTTAACCTAATTCGAATAACTAATATTCTATTAACTCTATTCGACTAACTCGACTCGACTAACCCCTTTCGAATAACTAATTCGATTTACTAACTTTCCAATACCATATTTGATTTAACTCCTTTCGAATACCATATTCGATTTGACTCCTTTATTCGTGTAATAACCCGGAAAATGAGAACCAATTAAAAAAATTTAGAATTGGTTATTACCAAAGAATTTGAATAATTGAAATAGCATATTTCAATAAAATAAAGAATTGGGGCTAGTATTGCAGTTTGAAATTTTGAATACAAACTTTGTCTAACTGTACCGGGTGGAAAATATAACGGATTTTAGCGAAACTGAAAATATTTAAATCTATTTATGAATACCTTTCAAACGAATCTGAAAAATTGAAGTTTCATAACGGGAATCAAAAGTTATGGCCAAATGAATTTTCAGAAAGGTCGCTATATAACATATATAGCCCTTGAAAACTGATATTTTGCATACGACCTCGGAATTCGACGAAACCACTTTTGTTGGGTCGGGGATGTCAAACTATTGCTAGGTTTCAAATTTCATAATTTTTGAAGCTAGTATGTGATTGGGGCAAAAAAAAATGTGATTGGTCAATTTCTGTTAAAATGGATCGACCTGAAAATGGACATTTTGCATATGAGCTCAGAATTCGACGAAACTGGTTTTGTTGGGACCGTATCGTCAAAACAAAGCTAGATTTATTTTTCTGGAATTTTTCGATTCAGTTTGTGGCCCTGGCAAATTGAAATGTACGTTCAAATTAAATATTGAATGTTTTATATTTTAATTTGAAAAATAACTGACTGTAACAGTCGAATTGGCCAACGAAACATATCCCATTGTGTCTGGAATGGGGTTATTTAGCTAGGGGCGATAGTCGTTGGGTTTGATTTCGAGTTCGTTTGTAAAAACACTATTTAAAATTTTTCTATAAATCCTCGGCCAATAGGATTTTTCCTTTCAAAAAAATAAAAATCACGGAAACCCTAGCCGCCTTTTTTTCTCGACGATTCACGTTGCTCCGACCTTCCCTCCCTTTTTCCGGCCGCCACCGCCACCTACAGCCGACTCCACCACCCGCACTCGACTCGCCTTCGCCCCCTCTTCACATCCGACCCCGACATGACCTCCACCATCACCTCCTCCACCTAAATCGAAGCCAGGAAGTCATTGACTTCCCAGCGCCGCTCCGGTCTGCCACCGCATCCCCTCAAACCACCAGCGCCGTGAAGCCCTCGCCATCCCCTTCCACGTCAGCATCCCCAATCGTCCCCACGTGCCACCGTTTTCGCGAAAATCCCAAACCTAGTTCTGAACGAAATATAAAGGTTCGACCTTTATTATTCTGAAATGAAAATAACACTTTTAAGTGTTGCAAAACTTTGAAAAATAATATCTTTTTCGTTTGTTAACGAAATTTGATGAAACAGGAGACACCGTGACCGCAAGGAGGCTCTCTACCATCTAGCAGAAGCCGCGGATTTTTCTGATCTTCCTACGATTTTTAGCACTGCAAAAACCAATGTGAGGAATCTAAACTAAATTGTGTGAATGGAATCGCGTTGTATAAATTATATAAGCGAAGTGTAAATTATATACGCATTGTATACCTTATGTACATGTGTTGTATAAGTTATATTAGCGATGTATAAGTTATACAAGCGTTGAATGAAACATATATGCTTTGAATTTTGATGAAATGCAAGTGAATTATAGAAATAATATATATATATATATATATACTCCCCTCGTCCACAGACCATGGATGATATTTATTGCTTGTGATTGACGTGATATTATATGGTATGACGAATGGTTGGAAATAATTGTTTGTGGTTGATATTGTGGTTGAAAAATACCTTTGTGGTTGTATAATACCTTTGTGGTTGTAAAAAACCTTTGTGGTTGAAAAATACCCTCTTGTGGTTGAAACAAATTAGAATAGGATTGTGGAACTGAAAATAAAACATGCCGCCTGCGTGCGAACTAGATGCATGATCCCCATTGTCAAAAACCGCGAGGTTTTAGGGTAGAGCGAGGAGCCGTACTAGGGACGGTCCCGGTTTTAACTACCCTGCCGTTATGCTGCCGAAATTTTCTGAAATATTCATGTGTTAGAATAATTTTCATTCATTGAAATAAATTGCATATGTTGAAACCAATATTCATGTGTTGAGTTGAAATTCATTCGTTGAATCGAAATTCATGTGTTGAATATTATTTGAATTTAAACAAATAGCTTTAGCGATAAAAATCACATTTTTATATATATACAAACTATAGAGAATATTCATGTGTTGAGTTGAAATTCATTCGTTGAATCGAAATTCATGTGTTGGATATTATTTGAATTTAAACAAATAGCTTTAGCGATAAAAATCACATTTTTATATATATACAAACTGTAGAGAATATTCATGTGTTGAGTTTAAATTCATTCGTTGAATCGAAATTCATGTGTTGAATATTATTTGAATTTAAACAAATAGCTTTAGCGATAAAAATCCATTTATATATATATACAAACTATAGAGAATATTCATGTGTTGAGTTGAAATTCATTCGTTGAATCGAAATTCATGTGTTGAATATTATTTGAATTTAAACAAATAGCTTTAGCGATAAAAATCACATTTTTATATATATACAAACTATAGAGAATATTCATGTGTTGAGTTGAAATTCATTCGTTGAATCGAAATTCATGTGTTGAATATTATTTGAATTTAAACAAATAGCTTTAGCGATAAAAATCACATTTTTATATATATACAAACTATAGAGAATATTCATGTGTTGAGTTGAAATTCATTCGTTGAATCGAAATTCATGTGTTGAATATTATTTGAATTTAAACAAATAGCTTTAGCGATAAAAATCACATTTTTATATATATATTCAAACTATAGAAAATATCCATGTGTTGAATTGAAATTCATTAGTTGAATTGAAATTCATGTGTTGGATGTTATCGTATTTTAAAATAAAATGAATAGACAATAAAAACTACATTTTTATTGTGAATATGAAGTGTTAAAAACATTCACGTGTTGAATAAATATTTTTGATGATAAAAATATTTCTTTTTATCATGTATACGCTTTGATAAAAATACACACGTGTTGAAATAAATAATAGTTTGCTAGAAATATTATTATTAGCTTTGTTCTGCATATATATACATGTGTTGAACAGGGAAAATGGATTAGCTGTAGAGTAAAGAAATTACTTGTGTGCCCAACAAATAGGTAAGCCTTGATGAGTTGGCTGCGCAATTTTATTTTTATATCAACTCCTGTGAATGCCATTGGATGCGGAGTGCTGGTTATTCTGTGTGAAATAATAAACATCGCCATAGGATAGTAACAATTAATTTTGAACTACACTACATGGCATATTTCTTAACGATTGGCATACTTCATCATATTCCACATAAGCAATTGGAGCTTGTGTGACGAGGTGGAAGATTTACCATACGAGCGAGAGGCTTGTATGGCGATGACTATATACCACAGGTTGAACTGATGACTGATATGGACTATATAAAATATAACGATAATTTGCCAGATTAATAAAAAAAACCACACGGGTCTGGAGTTGACAATAATCACGTCTCTCTAGTTATTAGATACGGAACATGGAATATTTATTTCCACATGGAACGGGGTGACGAGAATTTATTCTCTGGAGTTATTATCTATACACACTCCCCCGTAAACACCAGAATATATCACTATAAATATGTGGATGCTTTTTAGGATTTATTGGGTACCTAACACGGCCCAATAAATTTCCAAACCCCTCCCCGTACAAAGGAGGTTATGGCGAAATTTTTCGAAATATTAAGGCGTTAGTGAAATATTTGAAGTGAAAACGAAGTTGAAATTAATGAATAAACTATATTTGAAATTATAGAATGAACTATATTTATATATATAAATATAAATATAATTAAAAGGAATCGAAGCCGTGTACTTCGTGTTTCGGAATCGTAATTTGAAACGATTAGTACGAGAAATCCGACCATCGGATTTTCCCGAAACCGCAGCCGCTGGGTTCGCCTTGGAAATATCTTTCCAACGGCACCAACCTTGTAAATATCCAACGGTTGGATTTTTCGGAATGTTAAATTCAAATCTGAAGAAAAACAGCGCCAGAATCTTTTATATTTATATATAAATATAATTAAATTAAATCAAATAACGACGTTGTAGTTTGAATTTTGAAACCGTAACTTCAAACGACTAGTGTGGAAGATCCGACCGTCGGATTTTCACGAAACTGGAACCGTTGGGTTCGCTTTGGTAATACCATCCCACTGATATAGACTTCGTAGAAATCCAACGGTTAGATTTTCCGATATGTGTAAAACAAATTAGAGGAAAAACAGCGCAAGTGCCACGGCACGACCTGAAACGTCGTTTAATTAAATATGGCCATTTTTAAATAAATAAAAATGGCGAAAAATCGTTATAAAATATTATAAGCAACATAGATTGGAAATAAACTAATTTGGCTTGATCTGTTTGATATTTGATGGTTGTATGCGTTTGACACGAAAATAACACTAAAGAACTGAAATATGGATGTCGAATAATATAACCATAGAAAGAACTGATTTGAATTCTAATTACGTGAATTATTTGAAAAAGTCGAGCTAACCCTCATTTCAAATAATTGATCGAGCGATTCGAATTGGGAAATGCAAAGACGATTCAAGACCGACGATCTTCGTATCAGTTGGATGGGCGCTGCTGAGGTTCCTGACTGGAGTAGCTACCATGAAGGAACGGAAGTAGTAGCCGTCTGAACGTATGTGTTGATTGGACGGATATACGAGGAATTTGACGCCTCCGGTTTCGTTCAGACCCAGAACGGACTTGTGAATGGACTGTGTGTCTGACATTGGATTTTGTTCTATACTGATTGATCTCTGTTAAATATATATCTGTTTGGCGGCGGAGAATTTATTCTTTTGCTTAACGCCCTTCTCTGAGACGTACAAGCTCAGAGGTTATATATCGATAGAAATCAGTCGTATGGAGTGGATTGCCTATGTGGCATGCTAAGATGCTGTGATCAAGGCTTCTGTTGCAAAGCAAAGTCTTGTGGTTGATGATCAAAGCACGGACTACATAGCCTGGCTTTGTGTATAGCGTGGATTCGCGAGCCTCACACCTCTGGGTGAGTCAAAAATGGGATAAGGACCCAAGGAGTGCATGACGTTTCTTTCTAGCTATGGTGATGTCAGTGACCTACCAGTCATGACATATTTATCTATTTTTCACCTATGTGGTTGTTGGAATGCGAGGCGCCTCGATTATAGGTCTGTAAGGACCGGGAAACGTGTGTTCAGGAATAACTAATCCTCAAACGTAAGAGAGGACCGGCCTTGGAGGATCCAGGGGTTACCCAGAGTGTGTAATCCTGAGGCATTTGCTAGAGTGTCTCGAAGCGGAGAGGAGCTTTCCCCTTGCCTTGACTTATGACGGAAATCCAATTTCCAATACGAAATAACGGATTCGATTGTAGAACTAGTATGGCGACATAGTATATGGTAGCTATGCCGTCTATAATTGATATTTATGATGTTATTCTCTTTTGAAACATATATGCACTAGTAATAATATCAAATGATTTTGCTTTACACGTATTAAGCATATTTGGCCATTATAAGGTAAAACTCTATCCTCTGGCTTGCGTTGCATTGTATGATGGGACTTGAGTCTTATAATGGCTTCATTCTTTTTAAAAGAGCATTGCGTTGTTTTAAAGAATTTACTTTGTTTTAAATGCACCAGCAATCACTGGAGTGAACCCGTTCCGCGAAAGTGGCGTGGTCCTATGATTTGCTTATTACCGTTGTTTAAACTGTTAAATAGATTCCTCATACCAGTCCCCATGACTGACTCGTTGTTTGTTTCACTTTGCAAACGTGGGTGCCCTTATTTTCACACGGGCAGCCTAGTTCACAGGTGACAGGTTGTTTTTGGCTCTGCACTGTTGCACAGAGTGCATTTTGGCTCATGGCGAGGCTGACTTCACAGAGATGACTTTGACATTCTCCGCCATTATTGTACTTATATTATGATTCCGCCACAGGCGATGCAGACTGCTTTACTTTCAGTATTTATTATCGTATGTATATGTACCGCCTTCGACGATGTAGACTGATACCCTTATTATGTCTCACTTCATGTATGTATTCCGCCTCTGGCGATGATGACTGATCACTTCCCTTTTATTTACTAAGTTATTTCCTACGCTGTGCTACTCTGATGTTGTTACATGTTGTGATTCCGCTGTCATACCCATGTAAAATTATTCTATTTATTGTTTTGTTATTATCTGTACTCTTCTATGATGATTGATGTGTTATATTCCAATGATTATCCTTAATACTGCCCCTCGGATTTTGGGATCGTCACAGTTGGTATCAGAGCTTTGGTTAACCTTAGTTCCGGGATCTAACACATTAAACACCTCGTCAGAATAGAATCAGTAATGTTCTAAGGCGAGTAGCTCATTAGAGATAGGATTAGCAATGTCCCAGAATGAGTTAAGCAGATTAGAAAAACAATTTGATCAATACATCATTACCTTTCCTTATGTTCCCCTGCTTTATCATATATGAAAATTATCAAATCTGTGAGCTTGACTCTTTTCTTGCTTATACAGTACTCTCTCTGATGGCTACACGAGCAGCAACAGCTAGAGGAGGCCGTGGAGCCCGAGCAGGAGTAGCAGGAGGACGGGGGAATATCCCCGTAGTTGAGGAAGGCCCTATTATTCAGCCACCAGCACCCCAGGACTTTGAGCTAGACAGAGTAGCGAAGAGGTATAGGAACCTGGGGGGAAAACCCTTTTCTGGCCTTGGTACAGTGACAGAGGCTATAGCTTGGTTGAAGACCTGTGAAAAGATCTTTGAAGGCATGGGTTTGGGGACCAACAACAAAGCACGACTAGGTATTTGGCTCCTACAGGAGGAAGCAGAGTTGTGGTGGGATGCCATCACCTCAGAGGATGCAGCAGGCACTGTCAGGACCTGGGAGCAATTCAAGACCATGTTCAACGAGAAGTTTGTACCTGAGCAAGCCTTAGAGAGGATGCGAGAGCAGTTTGCTAATCTCCAGCAGAGAGATCTCTCTATCCAGGATTACCTCAATAAATTCACTCAGTTGTCGCGCTATGCTCCAGAGCTTATTATGACTAACAAAGCTAAGAACAAGAGGTTTATATTTGGGCTAAAGCGCAAGTACCATGACAGAGCCATGAGCAACATCAAACTCTCCTTCTCAGAATTGGTAGAAATGGCTTGCAATTATGAAGATATGGTTGAAAGACACGCCAACCAAGACCGCGCCAAAAGCCAAGCTAGAAATAAGCGCAAGGCTTCAGCAGATCAGCCAGAGTCTAGCATTACAGCGGCCGCTACTCAGAAACCTGGAAAGATACCGAAGGGGAATTGCTACAACTGCGGGAAGCCAGGACATTTTTCTAATGTATGCAAAGCCCCGAAGAAGCAAAAGGAAAATCCAGACCACAGCTCAGCTGAATGCTACAACTGCCATAAGAAGGGGCACTATAGCAGGAATTGTCCTCTGAAGCAGAATGCACAAGTGGCTCATGTGTATGACGGAGAGACCCCGCCAGCTATCACCGATGGATCAGGTAAACCCGACGTCTTGGGAGGTACCCTTACCATTAAAAATATTCCTGTTTCTGTACTTTTTGATACTGGTGCATCACGTAGCTTCATTTCTAGTAATATTTTTCACAAGTTAAAATTGAACCCAAGGAAGCTTAAAGAACCAATTAAAGTTCAAAACCCGATAGGAGGTTCTGTTAGTCTCATTTCGTACTGCAGAGTGCCTATCTCCTATTCTTTCTACAAATTTACCCATAGGTTGATCGTCATGAATTTATTAGAATTCGATGTTATTCTCGGTTTGGAATGGTTAACAAAATATAAGGCCGAAGTTAGATGTGCTGAGAGAATTGTGAAAGTTAAAACAAAATTTTGGCATATCACTATACCATGTCTCGGTTCAGAAATTAATAGAACAGAATTTTGGTCTTCTTTAGAAGTTACTCCCCCTTCATTAGAAAAGATACCGGTCGTTAAAAACTACGCGGATGTGTTTGAAGAAGTAGAAAACTTACCGCCGCAAAGAGAAATTGAATTTAGAATAGATCTAATTCCTAACGCCCAACCAGTAGTACACCCAATTAGAAGAATGGCCCCGAAAGAAAAAGAAGAGTTAGGTAGTCAAACCCGAGAATTGCTTTGGAAAGGTCTGATCAGACCGAGCTATTCAGCTTGGGGAGCAGCAGTAGTATTTGTCCCGAAATCAGACGGTACTCTAAGACTATGTATTGATTACCGAGATCTCAATAAACAGACACTGAAGAACAAATATCCCTTGCCACGTATAGATGATCTGTTAGATCAATTAAATGGAGCGACGGTATTCTCCAGAATGGACCTAGCTACAGGTTTCCACCAATTACGTATAGCAGAAGACTGTGTTCCTTTGACAGCCTTCAGGGGTCCCGATTTATTCTACGAATGGTTAGTAATGCCGTTCGGCTTGTGTAACGCTCCGGCATACTTCGTCGATCTTATGAATAGAGTGTTCCGTGGTCTATTGAATAAATTTGTTCTAGTCTTCATCGATGACATTTTAATCTACTCAAAGTCGGAAGACGAACATGCAAGGCATTTAGAACAAGTGTTGAAAATTTTAAGAAGAAATGTCTTGAAAGCTAAATTTTCTAAGTGTGTCTTCTGGCAGGATGAAGTTAAGTTCCTAGGCCATGTCGTATCAAAAGAAGGGATTGCTGTAGATCCAAGAAAAATTACAGCGATTCAGAGCTGGAAACAACCTACTACCCCCACAGAAGTTCGAAGTTTCCTTGGATTGGCTAGTTACTATCGGAAATTCATTCAGGATTTTTCAAAGATATCTGGTGTATTGACAAAGCTTACAAAGAAGCATGAGAAATTCAAATGGACTCCCGAATGTGAAGAAGCTTTCTAGGAGCTGAAACTGAAGTTGACGACCGCTCCAGTATTGACAATTATAGAAGGCAACCAAGACTTGACTGTATGGACAGATGCTTCTATTAGAGGGCTAGGCGCAGTATTAATGCAAAAAGGCCAAGTGGTCGCTTATGCCAGCCGTCAGCTGAAGCCGCATGAAAGAAACTATGCAACTCATGATCTTGAGTTATTAGCTATCGTGTTTGCTTTAAGAATCTGGAGGCATTATTTATTGGGCGAGAAGTTCGAACTATTTACCGATCATCAGTCATTGAAATATCTATTCACTCAGAAAGATCTAAACTTGAGACAACAGCGTTGGTTAGAATTCCTTGCAGCATACGATTTTGAAATCCTATACACTCCAGGGAAAGCCAATGTTGTAGCAGATGCGCTCAGCAGAAAGAATGAAATCATCGCCAGTTTTGTCATCACGTCTTCATTAATTGACAGGATCTCGACCCTTCAGAAAGACGATGAATTTATTCAAAGAATCAGTCAGAGAGTCAAGGAGGGTGAATCCACAAGTTTCCGACTCGATGACAATGGAGTTCTTAGGTTAAAGGGCAGAGTTTGCATCACAAATCTTCCAGAGCTCCGAAGAGAAATACTTGACGAGTGTCATAAGTCCAAACTCAGTATCCATCCCGGTGTGAGCAAAATGTACAATGACATCAAGCGCACATTCTGGTGGAGGTCAATGAAAAGGGATATTTCATTATATGTTAGTAGATGCTCCACTTGTCAGCTAGTTAAAAGCGATCAGCAGAAATTGGCTGGATTATTACAACCCTTAGAAATCCCAGAATGGAAGTGGGAGCAAATTTCGATGGACTTCATTGATGGCTTGCCTCGAACTAAGAAAGGAAACGACAGTATATGGGTAATCGTAGATCGCTTCACGAAGACTGCCCATTTTATACCTGTCCGATCCAACAGAACGGCTCAAAGTTTAGCACATATTTACTTCAAAGAAATAGTTAAACTACATGGAGTGCCACTTAATATAGTCAGTGATAGAGATCCCCTATTTACTAGCAAATTCTGGGAAGCATTCCAGACAGAATTGGGATCCAAATTGAATCTAAGCACCGCTTATCACCCTCAGACAGACGGCCAAACTGAGCGGGTGAATAGAATTCTAGAAGATTTACTACGGGCTTGCGTTATTGATTTTGGAGGCTCATGGGAAGATCACTTACATTTAGCTGAATTCTCTTATAACAATAGCTATCAAGCAAGTTTGGGAATGTCTCCATTTGAAGCATTATACGGTAGACCATGCAGATCTTCCGCATGTTGGGTAGAACCTGGCAACAGACTTGTGTTAGGGCCCGATATGATTCGAGAAGCATCGGATAAAGTTGATTTCATTAATAAGCGATTGAAAACCGCACAAAGCCGACAGAAAAGTTATGCTGATACGAGAAGAAGAGATTTATCATTTGCCGTTGGCGATTATGTTTATTTAAGAGTTTCCCCAATGTGGGGAGTAATCAGGTTTGGAAAAACTGGGAAGTTGGCGCCGAGATTTATTGGTCCCTTTCCTATACTTGAACGGATTGGAACTCTTGCATATAGGGTTTCATTACCTGATTGATTGCCTGGTGTACATGATGTGTTCCACGTGTCTCAACTCAGAAAACATGTTCATGATCCAGATCTTGTTGTGGAAGAAGCAGCGCAACAATATATAGACATAACTCCAGAATTAGCGCTCAGAAGAGAGCCAATAAAAATTGTTGCCAAGGAAACTAGAGAGCTAAGGAGCGAAAAGATTCATTTAGTCAAAGTGCAGTGGAGTAGTGATCCTAGAGACTGTACTTGGGAGACTGAGGAAAGCATTAAACAAGCCTACCCCAAATGCAGAGTGGACATCTCTGACTAACTCCGGTGCAAGGTACCTTTACAATACTTTGCATTTACATTTTATTTCCTACTTTGCTGCTGTTTCCTTTTCGAGGATGAAAAGTTTTAAGTGGGGGAGATTGTAATAACCCGGAAAATGTGAACCAATTTAAAATTGGTTATTACCAAAGAATTTGAATAATTGAAATAGCATATTTCAATAAAATAAAGAATTGGGGCTAGTATTGCAGTTTGAAATTTTGAATACAAACTTTTTCTGACTGTACCGGGTGGAAAATATAACGGATTTTAGCGAAACTGAAAATATTTAAATCTGTTTATGAATACCTTTCTAACGAATCTGAAAAATCGAAGTTTCATAACGGGAATAAAAAGTTATGGCCAAATGAATTTTCAGAAAGGTCGCTATATAACATATATAGCCCTTGAAAACTGATATTTTGCATACGACCTCGGAATTCGACGAAACCACTTTTGTTGGGTCCGGGATGTCAAACTATTGCTAGGTTTCAAATTTCATAATTTTTGAAGCTAGTATGTGAGCGGGGCAAAAGAAAATGTGATTGGTCAATTTCTGTTAAAATGGATCGACCTGAAAATGGACATTTTGCGTATGAGCTCAGAATTCGACGAAACTGGTTTTGTTGGGACCGTATCGTCAAAACAAAGCTAGATTTATTTTTCTGGAATTTTTCGATTCAGTTTGTGGCCCTAGCAAATTGAAATGTACGTTCAAATTAAATATTGAATGTTTTATATTTTAATTTGAAAAATAACTGACTGTAACAGTCGAATTGGCCAACGAAACATATCCCATTGTGTCCGGAATGGGGGTATTTAGCTAGGGGCGATAGTCGTTGGGTTTGATTTCGAGTTCGTTTGTAAAAACACTATTTAAAAATTTTCTATAAATCCTCGGCCAATAGGAATTTTCCTTTCAAAAAAATAAAAAATAAAAATCATGGAAACCCTAGCCGCCTTTCGTTCTCAACGATTCACGTTGCTCCGAACTTCCCTCCCTTTTTCTGGCTGCCACCGCCACCTACAGCCGACGCTACCACCACCACTCGACTCGCCTTCGCCCCCTCTTCACATCCGACCCCGACACGACCTCCACCATCACCTCCTCCGCCTAAATCGAAGCCAGGAAGTCATCGACTTCCCAGCGCCGCCGCCGCTCCGATCTGCCACCGCATCCCCTCAAACCACCAGCGCCGTGAAGCCCTCGCCGTCCCCTTCCACGTCAGCATCCCCGATCGTCCCCACGTGCCACCGTTTTCGCGAAAATCCCAAACCTAGTTCTGAACGAAATATAAAGGTTCGACCTTTATTATTCTGAAATGAAAATAACACTTTTAAGTGTTGCAAAACTTTGAAAAATAATATCTTTTTCGTTCGTTAACGAAATTTGATGAAACAGGAGACACCGTGACCGCAAGGAGGCTCTCTACCATCTAGCAGAAGCCGCAGATTTTTCTGATCTTCCTATGATTTTTAGCAATGCAAAAACCAATGTGAGGAATCTAAACTAAATTGTGTGAATGGAATCGCGTTGTATAAATTATATAAGCGAAGTGTAAATTATATACGCATTGTATACCTCATGTACATGTGTTGTATAAGTTATATTAGCGATGTATAAGTTATACAAGCGTTGAATGAAACATATATGCTTTGAATTGTGATGAAATGCAAGTGAATTATAGAAATAATATATATATATATACTCCCCTCGTCCACAGACCATGGACGATATTTATTGCTTGTGATTGACGTGATATTATATGGTATGACGAATGGTTGGAAATAATTGTTTGTGGTTGATATTGTGGTTGAAAAATACCTTTGTGGTTGAAAAATACCTTTGTGGTTGAAAAATACCCTCTTGTGGTTGAAACAAATTAGAATAGGATTGTGGAATTGAAAATAAAACATGTCGCCTGCGTGTGAACTGGATGCATGATCCCCATTGTCAAAAACCGCGAGGTTTTAAGGTAGAGCGAGGAGTCGTACTAGGGACGGTCCCGGTTTTAACTACCCTGCCGTTATGCTGCCGAAATTTTCTGAAATATTCATGTGTTAGAATAATTTTCATTCGTTGAAATAAATTGCATATGTTGAAATCAATATTCATGTGTTGAGTTGAAATTCATTCGTTGAATCGAAATTCATGTGTTGAATATTATTTGAATTTAAACAAATAGCTTTAGCGATAAAAATCACATTTTTATATATATACAAACTATAGAGAATATTCATGTGTTGAGTTGAAATTCATTCGTTGAATCTAAATTCATGTGTTGAATATTATTTGAATTTAAACAAATAGCTTTAGCGATAAAAATCACATTTTTATATATATACAAACTATAGAGAATATTCATGTGTTGAGTTGAAATTCATTAGTTGAATCGAAATTCATGTGTTGAATATTATTTGAATTTAAACAAATAGCTTTAGCGATAAAAATCACATTTATATATATATATATACAAACTATAGAGAATATTCATGTGTTGAGTTGAAATTCATTCGTTGAATCGAAATTCATGTGTTGAATATTATTTGAATTTAAACAAATAGCTTTAGCGATAAAAATCACATTTTTATATATATACAAACTATAGAGAATATTCATGTGTTGAGTTGAAATTCATTCGTTGAATCGAAATTCATGTGTTGAATATTATTTGAATTTAAACAAATAGCTTTAGCGATAAAAATCACATTTTTATATATATACAAACTATAGAGAATATTCATGTGTTGAGTTGAAATTCATTCGTTGAATCGAAATTCATGTGTTGAATATTATTTGAATTTAAACAAATAGCTTTAGCAATAAAAATCACATTTTCATATATATATTCAAACTATAGAAAATATCCATGTGTTGAATTGAAATTCATTAGTTGAATTGAAATTCATGTGTTGGATGTTATCGTATTTTAAAATAAAATGAATAGACAATAAAAACTACATTTTATTATGAATATGAAGTGTTAAAAACATTCACGTGTTGAATAAATATTTTTGATGATAAAAATATTTCGTTTTATCATGTATACGCTTTGATAAAAATACACACGTGTCGAAATAAATAATAGTTTGCTAGAAATATTGTTATTAGCTTTGTTCTGCATATATATACATGTGTTGAACAGGGAAAATGGATTAGCTGTAGAGTAAAGAAATTACTTGCGTGTCCGACAAATAGTTAAGTCTTGATGAGTTGGCTGCGCAATTTTATTTTTATATCAACTCCTGTGAATGCCATTGGATGCGGAGTGCTGGTTATTCTGTGTGAAATCATAAACATCGCCATAGGATAGTAATAATTAATTTTGAACTACACTACATGGCATACTTCTTAACGATAGGCATACTTCATCATATTCCACATAAGCAATTGGAGCTTGTGTGACGAGGTGGAAGATTTACCATACGAGCGAGAGGCTTGTATGGCGATGACTATATACCACAGGTTGAACTGATGACTGATATGGACTATATAAAATATAACGATAAATTGCCAGATTAATAAAAAAAAACCACACGGGTCTGGAGTTGACAATAATCATGTCTCTCTAGTTATTAGATACGGCACATGGACTATTTATTTCCACACGGAACGGGGTGACGAGAATTTATTCTCTGTAGTTATTATCTATACACGCTCCCCCGTAAACACCAGAATATATCACTATAAATATGTGGATGCTTTTTAGGATTTATTGGGTACCTAACACGACCCAATAAATTTCCAAACCCCTCCCTGTACAAAGGAGGTTATGGCGAAATTTTCCGAAATATTAAGGTGTTAGTGAAATATTTGAAGTGAAAACGAAGTTGAAATTAATGAATAAACTATATATGAAATTATAGAATGAACTATATATATATAATTAAAAGGAATCGAAGACGTGCAGTTCGTGTTTTGGAATCGTAATTTGAAACGATTAGTATGAGAAATCTGACCATCGGATTTTCCCGAAACCGCAACCGCTGGGTTCGCCTTGGAAATATCTTTCCAACGGCACCAACCTTGTAAAAATCCAACGGTTGGATAGTCCGGAATGTTAAATTCAAATCTAAAGAAAAACAACGCCAAAATCGTTTATATTTATATATAAGTATAAATATAATTAAATTAAATCAAATAACGACGCTGCAGTTCGAATTTTGAAACCGTAACTTCAAACGACTAGTGTGGAAGATCCGACCGTCGGATTTTCACGAAACTGGAACCGTTGGGTTCGCTTTGGGAATACCTTCCCACTGATATAGACTTCGTATAAATCCAACGGTTAGATTTTCCGATATGTGTAAAACAAATTAGAGGAAAAACAGCGCCAGTGCCACGGCACGACCTGAAACGTCGTTTAATTAAATATGGCCATTTTTATAAAATATTATAAGCAACATAAATCGGAAATAAACTAATTTGGCTTGATCTGTTTGATATTTGATGGTTGTATGTGTTTGACACGAAAATAACACTAAAGAACTGAAATATGGATGTCGAATAATATAACCATAGAAAGAACTGATTTGAATTCTAATTACGTGAATTATTTGAAAAGGCGGAGCTAACCCTCATTTCAAATAATTGATCGAGCGATTCGAATTGGGAAATGCAAAGACGATTCAAGACCGATGATCTTCGTATCGGTTGGATGGGCGCTGCTGAGCTTCCTGACTGGAGTAGCTACCATGAAGGAACGGAAGTAGTAGCCGTCTGAACGTATGTGTTGATTGGACGGATATACGAGGAATTTGACGCCTCCGGTTTCGTTCAGACCCAGAACGGACTTGTAAATGGACTGTGTGTCTGACGTTGGATTTTGTTCTATACTGATTGATCTCTGTTAAATATATATCTATTTGGCGGCGGAGAATTTATTCTTTTGCTTAACGCCCTTCTCTGAGACGTACGAGCTCAGAGGTTATATATCGATAGAAATCAGTCGTATGGAGTGGATTGCCTATGTGGCATGCCAAGATGTTGTGATCAAGGCTTCTGTTGCTAAGCAAAGTCTTGTGGTTAATGATCAAAGCACGGCCTACATAGCCTGGCTTTGTGTATAGCGTGGATTCGCGAGCCTCACACCTCGGGATGAGTCAAAAACGGGATAAGGACCCAAGGAGTGCATGACGTTTCTTTCTAGCTATGGTGATGTCAGTAACCTACCAGCCCTGACATATTTATCTATTTTTCACCTATGTGGTTGTTGGAATGCGAGGCGCCTCGATTATAGGTCTGTAAGGACCGGGAAACGTGTGTTCAGGAATAACTAATCCTCAAACGTAAGAAAGGACCGGCCTTGGAGGATACAGGGGTTACCCAGAGTGTGTAGTCCTGAGGCATTTGCTAGAGTGTCTCGAAGCGGAGAGGAGCTTGCCCCTTGCCTCGACTCATGACGGAAATCCAATTTCCAATACGAAATAACGGATTCGATTGTAGAACTAGTATGGCGACATAGTATATGGTAGCTATGCCGTCTATGATTGATATTTATGATGCTATTCGCTTTTGAAACATACATGCACTAGTAATAATATCAAATGATTTTGCTTTACACGTATTAAGCATATTTGGCCATTATAAGGTAAAACTCTATCCTCCGGCTTGCGTTGCATTGTATGATGGGACTTGAGTCTTATAATGGCTTCATTCTTTTTAAAAGAGCATTGCGTTGTTTTAAAGAATTTACTTTGTTTTAAATGCACCAGCAATCACTGGAGTAAACCCGTTCCGCGAAAGTGGCGTGGTCCTATTATTTGCTTATTACCGTTGTTTAAACTGTTAAATAGATTCCTCATACCAGTCCCCATGACTGACTCGTTGTTTGTTTCACTTTGCAAATGCGGGTGCCCTTTCACACGGGCAGCCTAGTTCACAGGTGACAGGTTGTTTTTGGCTCTGCACTGTTGCACAGAGTGCATTTTGGCTCATGGCGAGGCTGACTTCACAGAGATGACTTTGACATTCTCCGCCATTATTGTACTTATATTATGATTCCGCCACAGGCGATGCAGACTGCTTTACTTTCAGTATTTATTATCGTATGTATATGTACCGCCTTCGGCGATGTAGACTGATACCCTTATTATGTCTCACTGCATGTATGTATTCCGCCTCTGGCGATGATGACTGATCACTTCCCTTTTATTTACTAATTTATATCCTACGCTATGCTACTCTGATGTTGTTACATGTTGTGATTCCGCTGTCATACCCATGTAAAATTATTCTATTTATTGTTTTGCTATTATCTGTACTCTGCTATGATGATTGATGTGTTATATTCCAATGATTATCCTTAATACCGCCCCTCGGATTTTGGGATCGTCACAATTTGCTTTATAAAGATTTCCCTTTTAACAACGTTTATTCATTTTTAAAGATTTACTTTTAGTAACGGTTCTCCACTTTAAAATGATTTCCTTCTTATAACAGTTTCCTTTTTATAACGTATTTTTCCTTTTTCTAAATATCTTTTATTTATAAATATTCTAATTTATAAATATTTCTTATTTATAAATATTCCATTTATAAATATTTTATTTTCAAATATCACTTTGAAAATATTCCCTTATCAACATTTCGGTATGTTATGGTATTCAACATATCAAATCACGATGATCAGTATCGTCCAAACACATATAATCGACAACAAATTATATATCACATCATATATCACAATATATGAAAAACAGTAAAATAAATGTTGAGGAACCCAGTTGGGTTCCTCCAACCTGTTTCCCTGCATCACAGATGTTATACAATATAAAATCAACATCACTTTCAGTTCCATATGATATATTCTGTTAAGCAAAATCAAATATAGAAATTCAACTAACTAACTAGCAGTTCAATCAACCAAATCAACACACAACAATCAACCGATGATTAACAGTTCTAAAAATACAACATGAAATTATAACTATTCAGAGTTGGTGAGTTTTACTCATATTGGACGATCATCGTTAATAACGATAACCATCACTTGATTCAGACGGACAATTTATTTTGCTATAAATTGTGACGGACTCCAATTGACTCGCGGTTAGATCCATTGTGTAGTGTCCGTCCATACGATCCCAACGGATCTGGTTTCGCTAAATTCTGATCACGTATGGAGAAGATATACTAGTTACAGATTAACACTCTTATTTAAATATTAAATAAACTTGAACAAAATTCAAATTGGGCTTTAACCTTTCATTCTTCTTCGGCCCAAACCATTCAAGCCCACCAAACCAAAACAAAGCCCGCTCTAAAGCTTACATGCCAACCCGAGATGAATAGTCATTCATCTTCCATACCCAAAACTTCCGCAAACCAGTACTACCAATTCCAACGCAAGCTGCTTTAAGTGAAGCCCCCCCCCCATAACCAAACATTTTCGCCACTTTGTTACCTCTTGCACCCATTTTCCTTACCCAGATTCCATACAATCAAATACCCCCTCGCACACAGTACCACCTTCCCATGTTTCCATCTCCACCATCCCCCATTCACTATACTGTCAACGCAACACATCCTTCTTTCAAACATAATACATTCCAGTTAACTAAACCGTTATCTTTTTCCCTCAGATAAAACATAGTATTAACGCAACTGAAACCAAAACCATGAATATATATATATAAATTAAAACACAGTCCGTTTCCGAACCAATAGCAGCACCTTCCATCACTTTTTACCATGTCCGCCACTTCATGAAAATGGAAACCCAACTCCACTCCTTCAATAGCCGCTCCATTCACGCTAGTCTCCAACTTCGCACCAAAGCATACACACTTCACTATTCACACTGCTCCTCAGTCCATGTATTCACAGATCCTCCGCAACTATCCTAACTCACCCAGACCCAAGACGAAGTAGTATTGAAACCATTGGACTACAAATGGTGATCGACCCCTTTCCGCCTTCGCCAGTTTTTTCTCCGGTCCCTAGATTCGCTGCTGAAACTTTCCTTGGAATTACCCCCGTCGAGTACGATGAAACCTATGTGAGAATGAAATGAATGATCTTAGTAATACTATATATCACTCTCGAGATTTATGAATTTTCTTTTGATATTTCTTTTAATTTCAAAGGAGGATATCTTCACGTTTTGCTTTCCTGAAGTGGCGGCTTGTTTTGATTTCTTCAGAAGCAAAAATTTTAGGTCTTAAGGATTGGTGAAAAGGGTATTTATATAGAAGAGGCTGAGAACAAAGGCAACGTGGTGTGTTTATAAAGATTAGTTTCATTTGGGGTGAAGTAACGAATTACTTGGCTATTAGAAGAACACGTCATATAAGAACGCATGGCTATTATAAGAACGCACAGGCTATTATACTTATAGGATATACTTCATTACTTAAAATTTAGTATACCTCATTACTTAAAATTCCACTTACGTACGGACTGAAATAAAAATACCGTTGTGTTGAGCTCGGTGCCACGATCCCAAAAATATAATAATACCGGTAGATTAACTCATATTTTGAAACCCCACAATTACTGATTAAGGGTGCAAAATACTCCAAATAAAAAGTTGCTTATTTAATTAATTAAAAATTTCAGTAAAATTCTAAAAATTAAATTATCACTATGCCTCAAAAGAACCTTGTCTAAATTCAAACCCGATATGCAGTTATATCCAATAAACCGTTACGGGCAATGGGCGATTCTATAGCGACTATTTGAAATTTTAATTAGGACATAAATCAAAATCTACACGACGAAATCTCGATCTTTCTCTTCCGCTAGAAAAATATACTCCACCAGCTCCACGCGTTTCTTGTTTCACAGAAATTCGGCTTAAAACGAATCATGTACATTCAGTTGAAGTTCGAATCGCCAATTTACGAACTACAACGCCATTTCAAGCTCGATTTTAATTATAATATAATTATACGTTCAAACTGTCGTTTATATAATATATTCGTTATTCAAATTAAATTCCAAGCTGAATTAAATATCACAGATGATTCAGTTCACACCATATTGTCATTTCAGCCAATTCTGATTATTTCAAGATTAAATATATTATTTAATTTATTATTTTAATTAAATATTCACCGTTATTTAATTAAACCACCATTTAATTCACTATATCACTATTTATATAATTAAATAGATTAATTATTATACCGCTAAAGATGCGGGTCATTATAGTTATATGACAGGTTGTGTTTCTATTTACTTTCCTTGATGGTCATCCCATATTGGTATGTCATGTCATGCAACACACTTTTTCTATTGTTTAGCGTAGGAGGTATAGGGCAGTCGTCTCGTATATTCAGCGGTTGTTGATAATTCGGTTCTATTTTTTTGACCATCCCATAACGGCCTCTTAGTAACATCCAATAAGTCATATAAAATCGCTTTCACATTTGGTTCTTCTTCAATATTGACGTCATAATCATCAAATTGAATGATAGGGAACATTGATCATGCTGCATCTTCTATTAGATTTGTCATAACAAAATCGGCCTCTGACACTACATGATTTGATGTGGGTGCAACAAGTTCTCCATGGCGATCCTATAAATAATAATTTTTCACAAATCCAAATTTATATAAATGTGTTTTGACTGTATTTGATTTCCATCACCTAAATAGTTGACACGTACTACAAGGTAACAAAGTTTCTCGCTGTTTCGATTATTGGATACCGTAAATCTAATAAATTCGTGTATATTATTGTAGAAATGTGCTTTTATCGGACCTTTCATTTTAGTTCTAACTTCATACACCCAACTACGATTGTCAAACTAATCAAACAATGTTCTTAATTTAAAATTATATATTAGTAATTTCGATTACACATACCCTAATTCTGTCTAAAATATATTAAAGCCTTCTGGGACTTAAAGCTTCACACACCACACTTCTGTCTAATTTCGACAGCACATCACTTCACTTCTCTTTTATGCATAACTTTGCATCCAAAAGGTATATATTTATTGTTATATTTTTCTAAAAATAAAGTAAAGCCATTTGGGACTAAAGACTTTACATACCAAACTTTCCCTTTATTTTGACAGCATTCGCTTCTCTTGTACGGACAACTTTGCATCCAAAAGGTATAAATTTTCTGTTGTATTTTCTAAAATAAATTAAAATGTTTTAGGACTAAAGGCTTTAATTTTTGTTGTTGTATTTATTAAAATAGTACTTAACGCTTATTTCAAAATAACTTTATATTCATTTTTAAAAAAAGCGATTTTAGAAGAATATTTGATTTTATATATTCATTTTTTAACTTCTTAGAAAATCAATTTTAGTACAATTTATTGTTACAATATTCATATTTTAATTTTTTTATAAAATATATTTCAATAGAATATTTATTGTTGTTATACCGATTTCTAAACTTTTTTAGAAAATCGATTTCAATATAGTATTTCCTGCTGTTATAATCAATTCAATATTTTTTAGGAAAACGAATTTAGTAGGATATTTATTTTTGGAATATTAAAAAAAAAAGACTAGAATATTTCTTCTTTTAGTGTTTGTTTCTTAACTTGTTTGAAATTCGTTTCTAGTAGAATATTTGTTGTTGTCATGTTTATTGTTTATTTTATTAGAAAATAAATTATGATTGAATATGTCACAAAGGCGGCCAGGGAAACCGCAAGAGAAAAGAAACCAAACTTTAATCCTTGCACTGCTTGTGGGTATCATTCTTAGAGCAACTCCAACAGTGGAGGAAATTCATGTTAAGGGGTGTAATTTCGCTTATTTTTGCACCCAACAGTTGTTACGGGGTGTAATATGAAGGGAAATGTTACGGGCTCAATTCAGAGTCCTGAATGGGGCGCGCGAGCCGATTTTATCGGCTCGTGATGTCGCGAGTCGATTTTATCGGCTCGCGACTTCAGGAGCCTATTTTTTTTTCCCCAACTATTTTTACCATATTTTACCATATACAAAACCAAACCCATTAATTTTTATATAAAATAAACTCCGAAACGTAATAATAATACATGATTACTAAGAGAAAAACCATTTTTTTTACGTTTTACCCTAGTTTGTCATATACAAAAACATAACCGATATTTATTTCATACCATAAACTTAGAAACATAATAATATATGATTAATAACTCTTACGAATACAAGAGAACGAGTTGGTACAATAGAAAATGACAACATCTTTACTGCATACATGATTGATAAGTTCGGACAAACATAAAATAAAACATGTAACAACCCGGAAAATCTGGGCCAGTTTAAAATTTTTATTTTGGCAATTTTAGCGAATTTAGATTATTTAAAATGAATTATTTTAAATAATATCGACGAGAAATTTATTTTGAATATAATTCGAACGTATATATTTATACGCGTCGTCGTTAGAATATAAATATTTATATATAATTATAAATAGAATTGAAAATGGCGCGGTAGTTCGATAATTCGATTTCAAACTTCAATTGAATATACCGGGTGCAAAACAATCCGGATTTTAGTGAAACCAAAAATCATAGGATCTAATTGATGATATCTTTCCAACGAATCCGACGAATCGAAATTTCGTAGCGGGAATCAAGAGATATGTCCAGTTGAAATTTCTGAATAGTCGCTATGGAATTCAGGCCCTTAAAAATGGACATTTTGCAAATGACCTCGGATTTCGACGAAACCAGTTTTGTTGGATCCGCAGTGTCAAGTTATTGCTAGATTCCAAATTTCATAATTTTTCGAATCAATATGTGAGCGTGGCAAAAGAAAACGCGTTTGACCAGTTTCAGTTGATTTTAATCGACTGAAAAATGGCCATTTTTCCAACGGCCTCAGAATTCGACGAAACTAGTTTTGTTAGGACCGTATCGTCAATACGAAACTAGAAAATATTTTTCTGGAATTTTTCTAGTTAGTATGTGACCCCGGTAATTTGAAATGTACGTTTAAAATTCAATATAGTGATTTAAATGTAAATTCCACGGAAACTGATCGAAATGGTCGAATCATCTTACGATACATATCCCATTGTGTTCGGAATGGGGGTGAAACGCTATGGAGGACAGGCGGTGGGCCTCGTTTCGAGGTAGTATGAAAAAGTTAACTTTAGGGTGAATTTAATAATTAAATAATAAAAAAAAAAAAAAAAAAGTCAACCCCTCCTCGTATACCCTTTCCCCGATCCCCCTTTTTCTCAGAAATTGAATAATAATAAAAAAAAAAGGAAATCGCTCCCCACCCAGAATCCCCGTCGCCCCCTCGCCAGTGGCGATCGTCGCCTCTAACCTCGCCAAACCCCACCCACCCCAGTGCCGCGGCGAGCCACCGAAGCACCCCCCCCCCTATCGCGATGGCGTGAAACCCCCCCCCCCCCACACACAGACCCGAACCCGCAACCGAACCCCCCTGGAGCAGTGACGCCAGGACCCACCAACCCCGACGCCTCCCCGACGCCGCCAAGAGCAGAGCAGCCCCCCTTTTTTCGCGGATCAAGGTTATTTTATTTTTAATTTTATTCTGCAAAACTGATATTTTTTATAAAGATTTCAAAATTGTTTTTTAAAAGGGCAAAAACTGATTTTACAAGTTTTAAAAACTGAATTTTATTTTGATGTTAAAACTGAATTTTATTTTGATGTTAAAACTGAATTTTATTTTGATGTTCAAACTGAATTTTATTTTGATGTTAAAACAGAATTTTATTTTGATGTTAAAACTGAATTTTATTTTGATGTTAAAACAGAATTTTATTTTGATGTTAAAACTGAATTTTATTTACTTTAAAAACTGGTTTTTATTTGGTTGCAAAGTTATAAAAATATAATCTTTATTGAGTAGAAGATTTAAAAATATGAGTTTTTATATTTCTAAAGTATTAAAAGTATAATCTTTACTATGTAGAAGTGGTAAAAATATAATTTTTACATGTTAGGAATATTAAAAATATCATCTTTTTATAGGTAGCAAAATAAAATGTGATTTCTATAGGGATGATATTGAAAAGGCAAAATTTTTATATATTGAACTTTGAAATAAAAATTCGATTTTTATATATTGAACTTTGAACTAAAAATTCGATTTTTATATATTGAACTTTGAAATAAAAATTCGATTTTTATATATTGAACTTTGAACTAAAAATTCGATTTTTATATATTGAACTTTGAACTAAAAATTCGATTTTTATATATTGAACTTTGAACTAAAAATTCGATTTTTATATATTGAACTTTGAACTAAAAATTCGATTTTTATACATTGAACTTTGAACTAAAAATTCGATTTTTATATATTGAACTTTGAACTAAAAATTCGATTTTTATATATTGAACTTTGAACTAAAAATTCGATTTTTATATATTGAACTTTGAACTAAAAATTCGATTTTTATACATTGAACTTTGAACTAAAAATTCGATTTTTATATTGAATAGCGAAGTAAAAATTCGATTTTTACATAGGTAATGAAAGTGGGCAACGAAGGTGACAAAAAAGGCGAAACGACGAAGACTTCTGCAAATGAAGAGCCGTGGAGCTAGGATAGCTATATGTGAGAACTTCTCACCTTTCAATTTAATTTTTTTTCTAGTTATATATATATACTAGGATGCAGACGGTGCTTAGTAGCACCCGACACAATCGTCCACAGACCATGGACTTGTTTGTTTGGTTGCATAGAATAGTTGGATTATTTGTTTGAATTGTTTGGTGAGATGAAATTGATTTGATTGATGTGTGAATGGCGTGGGCCTTCACTAGACCGGGGATAAGGCTAGGCCTTGTCCCGTTTCTAGTATCGTGCCGTTATGCCGCCGAAATTTTCTAAAATATGTTAGAAAAATAAAAATATCATTTTTATTGAATAAATGAATTGAATAGAAATTCATAGGTTGAAATAAAATGTTTTATCGTTAAAAATATAATTTTTAACGTGAAGTGAATAAAATAAAATATTCATCTATAAACCGGACGGTTTGTTTATGTACACCTATTTGAATGACATTGATTGGGACGATAAATTTTACACATCGCCCAACAGCACAAATAAAATAGGTGTTTGATTGTTTGAAACCCCACACGGGTGTTAGGATGAAATTTGAAGTTCACTCATCCTGATTGATTAAATATGTCGATCGATTGATTGACAGGCTGTTATAAGCGTTGAATATCTATATTTGATGCTTATACAGTGTAGTGCACTTTGGTTGATGGTTGACTATTTTTCAATGCTATGATATACATGTGTTGTATGAAAATCCATATAATTAACTTTATATGGTAATTGATTGGGCCTCATTCCAATTTGAAAAATAAAGAATATTATAAAATAAAAGTTCATGTGTTGACAGTACTCATTCATTGAGATTGGTCATGTGTTGAACGAAATATTTTGATAATAGCAACTATTTTGAAAATAGAAATTTATGAAGCCGTGTTGATTAGATTGACGCCATTTTGACGTGAACGATATTTATATCGATTTTAAAACGATTTCGAAATGAATTGAATTGAAAACGATTTCGAAATGAATTGAATTGAAAACGATTTCGAAATGAATTGAATTGAAAACGATTTCGAAATGAATTGAATTGAAAACGATTTCGAAATGAATTGAATTGAAAACGATTTCGAAATGAATTGAATTGAAAACGATTTCGAAATGAATTGAATTGAAAACGATTTCGAAATGAATTGAATTGAAAACGATTTCGAAATGAATTGAATTGAAAACGATTTCGAAATGAATTGAATTGAAAACGATTTCGAAATGAATTGAATTGAAAACGATTTCGAAATGAATTGAATTGAAAACGAATTCGAAATGAATTGAATTGAAAACGATTTCGAAATGAATTGAATTGAAAACGATTTCGAAATGAATTGAATTGAAAACGATTTCGAAATGAATTGAATTGAAAACGATTTCGAAATGAATTGAATTGAAAACGATTTCGAAATGAATTGAATTGAAAACGATTTCGAAATGAATTGAATTGAAAACGAATTCAAAGTGAATTGAATAGAAAACGATTTCGAAGTGAATTGAATTGAAAACGAATTCAAATTTAATTGAAAGCAAATTGAAATGAATTCAAATTGAATTGAAATTTGAATTGAATAGAAATGAATTTTAGAACGAATTTATAGAGAAGAATTCAATTTTGCTTTGAATTGAGATGGAAGTTGAAATAGATTTTTAAACGAATTTTAAAACTATTTATATAATTCGTTTTAAATAGAAATCGACGAAATATATATTATATATATTATATATATAATATAATGGCCTGAATAGAACGCGCCGCGCCGCGGCAGTTCGCGAATTTCGACCATTTATTTCAAACGGACATTACGGGAGATCCGACCGTCAGATTCTCCTAAAACCGGAACCGTTGGGTTCGTATCGAAAAGAGCTTTCTAACGAATATTAGAAATTTGAAATCTAACGGTTGGATTTGGAGATACGTCCAAATCAAATCCGAAAAAGGTCGCTGTAAGTGCAGTTCGATGGCCATTGATGGAAATCGACTGTACGGGCCTTGATAAAATTATTAAAAATAGTAATAATTTGTGTAAAATCATAAGAAATGATTTAGAAAGATTTGGGATGAAAAACTCCATATTTGAAAAGATAAAAATAGATTTTTATCGAAATGAACTAGTTTTGAACTAGAAATATAATTCTATTTATTTTTAAATAAATAAATTGAATTTAAAAAGGGTTTTAAAAATAACCAAAATTTCCAATGATTGCATTGGAGTGGATTTGAATCGAAATTGTCTTCGGAATATTTCGATGTTGGATTTCGTGATTATACAACTGTTGTTATGGAAATTTGAAAGATATAGATATATTTATCGTTATTTCCAATACGACATTTGTTAGTCGTAGAATTCGATATTGAATATAAGCCGATATATTTTCTATTCAGAGCCTTGTATTGAATATCGAATGTGATTTGGGTTTGTCGTGAATGGTGTCTTCACTAACACTGTTCTTGAACCCAGTTGAGAAAAGATTAAATCTTTTTATTTAGATTTAATGAAGTGTACCAATTAAATAATATTTAATTGGAATTGAATTGATATTGATTTTTGGGTTTATCGTGAACAGTGTTTTAAATAACACTTGTTCTTTAACCCGATAATTAATGAATGTGATTTGGGTTTGTCGTGAATGGTGTCTTCACTAACACTGTTCTTGAACCCAGTTGAGAAAAGATTAAATCTTTTTATTTAGATTTAATGAAGTGTACCAATTAAATAATATTTAATTGGAATTGAATTGATATTGATTTTTGGGTTTATCGTGAGCAGTGTTTTAAATAACACTTGTTCTTTAACCCGATAATTAATGGGATGTGACTTTGGGTTTATCGTGAACCGTGTTTTAAATGACACTGATTCTTTAACCCAGTCACAGATTAAAACTAAGTGGAGTTTTAATGAATCTTTAATTAGATTGAAAAGATCGAGAATGGAGTATCACCAGTTTTGCTCCAGGCGATAGTTAAATCTTTAATTAGATTTGAATGTGAAATTTAGAAACTAACTGGCGGTTAGCCAAGCAGAATGGTTTTCTGGATATTGATCTGATGTTGGTTTCGGCCTTCGGGGTTAATATTTGGGGAATTATTCTCTCGATTAATTTACGGTTAGTGACTAATGAATTGGAATGAGGCGTATGTTGTGTTTGTGTAACACTTTTATAATATATACGCGAGTTATTCGGAAAGACCGGGTTTATCCCATTCTGAATAACTGATACGACGATAAGTCGAAGATGAGGACGATGGTCGAAGACCGGAGGTCTTCACGTCGTTTGGGTGATAACTGATGATCTTGATTGGGCTGTACACCCAAGAAGATGGAAACAGTTAGTGATCGTCCAGACGTACTTGGAGATCGATGGATATGCGGGGTACTAGGTGCCTCCGGTTTCGTTCAGACCCAGAACGGACTTGTAAATGGACTGTGTGTCTGACATCGGATTTCATTCTGTGTGACTGATATCGGTTGCATATGATGGTTTGCCGGTGTGGCATGCTAAGATGCAAATGATCAAGGCTTCTGTTGAAAAGCAAAGTCTTGTGGTGATGATCAAAGCACGGCCTTTGTGGCGTAGCTTTGTGTAACGTTTACCTCGCGTGTTTCACACCAGGTATGAACCAAAAACGGGAGACGGACCTCAGGGAGGACTTGCGTTTCTTTCTAGCTAGAAGTGGCGTCAGTGGTTTTACACGCCCTGACGAGTTTGACTTATGTGGTTGTTGCTGTTGCGAGGCGCCTCGGTTATATCGGTTTCGGCCGAATGCATTCTGGTCGGCTGACGGACCAGACTTACACCCCATAGGGTGGGGAAACGTAGTGTTCAGGCATTTTAATCCACATCGGTGGACCGGCCCTGTCGCTCCAAGGCTTGACTGAGTACTTGCCTGTGGCTCGGGCTAGAGAGTCACAAATCGGTTGAGGATCTTGCCCCTAGCCTCGGTTCATAGACGGAAATCCAATTTCCAAATACGTGACTTTGCGGTTTTATTTGTAAACCTATATATGGCGACATGATATATGGTACCCATGCCGCCTATGATTGATACTTATGATTTGAAGTTGTTTTATACACTATGCACTTATTATAGTATCAAATAATCTGTTTTAAAACGTATCAAGCATTCTTTGGCTGTTATAAGGGAAAACCCTATCCCCCGGCTTGCGTCGCATTGTGTGATAGGACCTGGGTCTTATAACAGCTTCATTTTTCTTTATTTAGCATTGCGCTGTTTGTTTTATGCACCGGTATTCTTGGGAGGAAACCCGTTCCGTGTTATACGGCGTGGTCCCTTGATTTACCTAATGATTTAAAATAAAGATCAATAACTGTTTTAGTTCTCACACCAGTCCCATGACTGACCTGGAGTTTATTGTTTTAACCTAAACTCTGGGTGCCCTTATTTTTGAGACGGGCAGCTAGTAGTTTTGGTTTTGCAGATTTATATTCACAGGATCCTGGTTTACAGCTGGAACGATATCCGGAAAGCTTTGTATCCGTATATCTCTTCTAGTTGTGTATTGTATTATTTTCCGCTGCTATGTATTTGAATGTAATTTAAATCTCTGATATTTCTGTGTAATATTCTTTTATACTCTGTATATTCCTGTAATCTGATGCACTGTTGTGATATATAGTGAAACGTTCTTTTATATGCGTTCTGCTGTGGTTTGTTCTCGAACTATCCGTCGCTTTCCTTTACGGGGAAGTTACGGGTCTTTACACGTGGTATCAGAGCTTTGGTTTACAAAGCTAGAGAACAAGGCACATTAGAACCATACGAAAGAATTCATCAGATATTGGGTTAATAATATTATCCAATTAGAATGACTCGTTAGAGATAGGATCAGTAGTATCCTAGAACGAGTGTGAAGAGTATATTTTTGAAAATGAAAACAAATTTTTGTTTTGAAAATTTAAATCACTTATTCGTATTTGATTTTTTATTTATATTGATATGGACAATCCAGTATATATAGATTTTGCGTATACGTCTGATCCGCGTGTATTCGAAATTTTAATATACTGGATAGATATAGAGTCACACTCTAGTCGCCCGGACATGATTCTGATGATGGCGCGCCATCACCAGTATTTATTTTCGTGTATCGAAGGTGTGATTTCTATATGTTTCCATTAGACTGGTGTGAGAACCAATACTAATATAGTTAGAACACTTTGTTGTAAATTGGCACCAAAACATGATTTTCTGTATATGTATCAAAATTATGAATTTGAAACTCTAATTCACTAATTGATTGATGTTTGTGTGGTTTGTTTATTTGTTTGCTAAATTTTAACCATTTTGCCTAATTTAACCAAATATTGAATTGTATTGGAATTTGGTCGCATCTGCTTGCATATACATGTATATCATTGAACAGGTCATAGCAAGGAGGCTAGAGCCAGAGAATAAAATTTGTTTGCCCGACAAATAGGTACATGTTTACTACATAATTTCCTGTTTTGTTTGGGTGATGATGATTTTGTGAGCCTATTGGCTAGCCGCTTGGCTTTTTCTTTTTCTTTTTGAGATCTGAAGGACCGGGGAAGCTATTTGAAATTCCCCGATGCTCCCGGTGCAGGGGAGGTTATGGCGAAATTTTTCGGAAATTTAGGGTGTTAGCCAAATTTTTGAAATTTTGAAAATTCTCAGAAACTAAAGAGTTGGAGAATGAAAGCCTGACCGATCGTAGAGTTGATTAATCAAACCACTTTCGACTTTGTTCCTTTTCGGGGACGAAAAGTTTTAAGTGGGGGAGATTGTAACAACCCGGAAAATCTGGGCCAGTTTAAAATTTTTATTTTGGCAATTTTAGCGAATTTAGATTATTTAAAATGAATTATTTTAAATAATATCGACGAGAAATTTATTTTGAATATAATTCGAACGTATATATTTATACGCGTCGTCGTTAGAATATAAATATTTATATATAATTATAAATAGAATTGAAAATGGCGCGGTAGTTCGATAATTCGATTTCAAACTTCAATTGAATATACCGGGTGCAAAACAATCCGGATTTTAGTGAAACCAAAAATCATAGGATCTAATTGATGATATCTTTCCAACGAATCCGACGAATCGAAATTTCGTAGCGGGAATCAAGAGATATGTCCAGTTGAAATTTCTGAATAGTCGCTATGGAATTCAGGCCCTTAAAAATGGACATTTTGCAAATGACCTCGGATTTCGACGAAACCAGTTTTGTTGGATCCGCAGTGTCAAGTTATTGCTAGATTCCAAATTTCATAATTTTTCGAATCAATATGTGAGCGTGGCAAAAGAAAACGCGTTTGACCAGTTTCAGTTGATTTTAATCGACTGAAAAATGGCCATTTTTCCAACGGCCTCAGAATTCGACGAAACTAGTTTTGTTAGGACCGTATCGTCAATACGAAACTAGAAAATATTTTTCTGGAATTTTTCTAGTTAGTATGTGACCCCGGTAATTTGAAATGTACGTTTAAAATTCAATATAGTGATTTAAATGTAAATTCCACGGAAACTGATCGAAATGGTCGAATCATCTTACGATACATATCCCATTGTGTTCGGAATGGGGGTGAAACGCTATGGAGGACAGGCGGTGGGCCTCGTTTCGAGGTAGTATGAAAAAGTTAACTTTAGGGTGAATTTAATAATTAAATAATAAAAAAAAAAAAAAAAAGTCAACCCCTCCTCGTATACCCTTTCCCCGATCCCCCTTTTTCTCAGAAATTGAATAATAATAAAAAAAAAGGAAATCGCTCCCCACCCAGAATCCCCGTCGCCCCCTCGCCAGTGGCGATCGTCGCCTCTAACCTCGCCAAACCCCACCCACCCCAGTGCCGCGGCGAGCCACCGAAGCACCCCCCCCCCTATCGCGATGGCGTGAACCCCCCCCCCCCCCCTCCCCCCCACACAGACCCGAACCCGCAACCGAACCCCCCTGGAGCAGTGACGCCAGGACCCACCAACCCCGACGCCTCCCCGACGCCGCCAAGAGCAGAGCAGCCCCCCTTTTTTCGCGGATCAAGGTTATTTTATTTTTAATTTTATTCTGCAAAACTGATATTTTTTATAAAGATTTCAAAATTGTTTTTTAAAAGGGCAAAAACTGATTTTACAAGTTTTAAAAACTGAATTTTATTTTGATGTTAAAACTGAATTTTATTTTGATGTTAAAACTGAATTTTATTTTGATGTTAAAACAGAATTTTATTTTGATGTTAAAACTGAATTTTATTTTGATGTTAAAACAGAATTTTATTTTGATGTTAAAACTGAATTTTATTTACTTTAAAAACTGGTTTTTATTTGGTTGCAAAGTTATAAAAATATAATCTTTATTGAGTAGAAGATTTAAAAATATGAGTTTTTATATTTCTAAAGTATTAAAAGTATAATCTTTACTATGTAGAAGTGGTAAAAATATAATTTTTACATGTTAGGAATATTAAAAATATCATCTTTTTATAGGTAGCAAAATAAAATGTGATTTCTATAGGGATGATATTGAAAAGGCAAAATTTTTATATATTGAACTTTGAAATAAAAATTCGATTTTTATATATTGAACTTTGAACTAAAAATTCGATTTTTATATATTGAACTTTGAAATAAAAATTCGATTTTTATATATTGAACTTTGAACTAAAAATTCGATTTTTATATATTGAACTTTGAACTAAAAATTCGATTTTTATATATTGAACTTTGAACTAAAAATTCGATTTTTATATATTGAACTTTGAACTAAAAATTCGATTTTTATACATTGAACTTTGAACTAAAAATTCGATTTTTATATATTGAACTTTGAACTAAAAATTCGATTTTTATATATTGAACTTTGAACTAAAAATTCGATTTTTATATATTGAACTTTGAACTAAAAATTCGATTTTTATACATTGAACTTTGAACTAAAAATTCGATTTTTATATTGAATAGCGAAGTAAAAATTCGATTTTTACATAGGTAATGAAAGTGGGCAACGAAGGTGACAAAAAAGGCGAAACGACGAAGACTTCTGCAAATGAAGAGCCGTGGAGCTAGGATAGCTATCTGTGAGAACTTCTCACCTTTCAATTTAATTTTTTTTCTAGTTATATATATATACTAGGATGCAGACGGTGCTTAGTAGCACCCGACACAATCGTCCACAGACCATGGACTTGTTTGTTTGGTTGCATAGAATAGTTGGATTATTTGTTTGAATTGTTTGGTGAGATGAAATTGATTTGATTGATGTGTGAATGGCGTGGGCCTTCACTAGACCGGGGATAAGGCTAGGCCTTGTCCCGTTTCTAGTATCGTGCCGTTATGCCGCCGAAATTTTCTAAAATATGTTAGAAAAATAAAAATATCATTTTTATTGAATAAATGAATTGAATAGAAATTCATAGGTTGAAATAAAATGTTTTATCGTTAAAAATATAATTTTTAACGTGAAGTGAATAAAATAAAATATTCATCTATAAACCGGACGGTTTGTTTATGTACACCTATTTGAATGACATTGATTGGGACGATAAATTTTACACATCGCCCAACAGCACAAATAAAATAGGTGTTTGATTGTTTGAAACCCCACACGGGTGTTAGGATGAAATTTGAAGTTCACTCATCCTGATTGATTAAATATGTCGATCGATTGATTGACAGGCTGTTATAAGCGTTGAATATCTATATTTGATGCTTATACAGTGTAGTGCACTTTGGTTGATGGTTGACTATTTTTCAATGCTATGATATACATGTGTTGTATGAAAATCCATATAATTAACTTTATATGGTAATTGATTGGGCCTCATTCCAATTTGAAAAATAAAGAATATTATAAAATAAAAGTTCATGTGTTGACAGTACTCATTCATTGAGATTGGTCATGTGTTGAACGAAATATTTTGATAATAGCAACTATTTTGAAAATAGAAATTTATGAAGCCGTGTTGATTAGATTGACGCCATTTTGACGTGAACGATATTTATATCGATTTTAAAACGATTTCGAAATGAATTGAATTGAAAACGATTTCGAAATGAATTGAATTGAAAACGATTTCGAAATGAATTGAATTGAAAACGATTTCGAAATGAATTGAATTGAAAACGATTTCGAAATGAATTGAATTGAAAACGATTTCGAAATGAATTGAATTGAAAACGATTTCGAAATGAATTGAATTGAAAATGATTTCGAAATGAATTGAATTGAAAACGATTTCGAAATGAATTGAATTGAAAACGATTTCGAAATGAATTGAATTGAAAACGATTTCGAAATGAATTGAATTGAAAACGATTTCGAAATGAATTGAATTGAAAACGAATTCGAAATGAATTGAATTGAAAACGATTTCGAAATGAATTTAATTGAAAACGATTTCGAAATGAATTGAATTGAAAACGATTTCGAAATGAATTGAATTGAAAACGATTTCGAAATGAATTGAATTGAAAACGATTTCGAAATGAATTGAATTGAAAACGATTTCGAAATGAATTGAATTGAAAACGAATTCAAAGTGAATTGAATAGAAAACGATTTCGAAGTGAATTGAATTGAAAACGAATTCAAATTTAATTGAAAGCAAATTGAAATGAATTCAAATTGAATTGAAATTTGAATTGAATAGAAATGAATTTTAGAACGAATTTATAGAGAAGAATTCAATTTTGCTTTGAATTGAGATGGAAGTTGAAATAGATTTTTAAACGAATTTTAAAACTATTTATATAATTCGTTTTAAATAGAAATCGACGAAATATATATTATATATATTATATATATAATATAATGGCCTGAATAGAACGCGCCGCGCCGCGGCAGTTCGCGAATTTCGACCATTTATTTCAAACGGACATTACGGGAGATCCGACCGTCGGATTCTCCTAAAACCGGAACCGTTGGGTTCGTATCGAAAAGAGCTTTCTAACGAATATTAGAAATTTGAAATCTAACGGTTGGATTTGGAGATACGTCCAAATCAAATCCGAAAAAGGTCGCTGTAAGTGCAGTTCGATGGCCATTGATGGAAATCGACTGTACGGGCCTTGATAAAATTATTAAAAATAGTAATAATTTGTGTAAAATCATAAGAAATGATTTAGAAAGATTTGGGATGAAAAACTCCATATTTGAAAAGATAAAAATAGATTTTTATCGAAATGAACTAGTTTTGAACTAGAAATATAATTCTATTTATTTTTAAATAAATAAATTGAATTTAAAAAGGGTTTTAAAAATAACCAAAATTTCCAATGATTGCATTGGAGTGGATTTGAATCGAAATTGTCTTCGGAATATTTCGATGTTGGATTTCGTGATTATACAACTGTTGTTATGGAAATTTGAAAGATATAGATATATTTATCGTTATTTCCAATACGACATTTGTTAGTCGTAGAATTCGATATTGAATATAAGCCGATATATTTTCTATTCAGAGCCTTGTATTGAATATCGAATGTGATTTGGGTTTGTCGTGAATGGTGTCTTCACTAACACTGTTCTTGAACCCAGTTGAGAAAAGATTAAATCTTTTTATTTAGATTTAATGAAGTGTACCAATTAAATAATATTTAATTGGAATTGAATTGATATTGATTTTTGGGTTTATCGTGAACAGTGTTTTAAATAACACTTGTTCTTTAACCCGATAATTAATGAATGTGATTTGGGTTTGTCGTGAATGGTGTCTTCACTAACACTGTTCTTGAACCCAGTTGAGAAAAGATTAAATCTTTTTATTTAGATTTAATGAAGTGTACCAATTAAATAATATTTAATTGGAATTGAATTGATATTGATTTTTGGGTTTATCGTGAGCAGTGTTTTAAATAACACTTGTTCTTTAACCCGATAATTAATGGGATGTGACTTTGGGTTTATCGTGAACCGTGTTTTAAATGACACTGATTCTTTAACCCAGTCACAGATTAAAACTAAGTGGAGTTTTAATGAATCTTTAATTAGATTGAAAAGATCGAGAATGGAGTATCACCAGTTTTGCTCCAGGCGATAGTTAAATCTTTAATTAGATTTGAATGTGAAATTTAGAAACTAACTGGCGGTTAGCCAAGCAGAATGGTTTTCTGGATATTGATCTGATGTTGGTTTCGGCCTTCGGGGTTAATATTTGGGGAATTATTCTCTCGATTAATTTACGGTTAGTGACTAATGAATTGGAATGAGGCGTATGTTGTGTTTGTGTAACACTTTTATAATATATACGCGAGTTATTCGGAAAGACCGGGTTTATCCCATTCTGAATAACTGATACGACGATAAGTCGAAGATGAGGACGATGGTCGAAGACCGGAGGTCTTCACGTCGTTTGGGTGATAACTGATGATCTTGATTGGGCTGTACACCCAAGAAGATGGAAACAGTTAGTGATCGTCCAGACGTACTTGGAGATCGATGGATATGCGGGGTACTAGGTGCCTCCGGTTTCGTTCAGACCCAGAACGGACTTGTAAATGGACTGTGTGTCTGACATCGGATTTCATTCTGTGTGACTGATATCGGTTGCATATGATGGTTTGCCGGTGTGGCATGCTAAGATGCAAATGATCAAGGCTTCTGTTGAAAAGCAAAGTCTTGTGGTGATGATCAAAGCACGGCCTTTGTGGCGTAGCTTTGTGTAACGTTTACCTCGCGTGTTTCACACCAGGTATGAACCAAAAACGGGAGACGGACCTCAGGGAGGACTTGCGTTTCTTTCTAGCTAGAAGTGGCGTCAGTGGTTTTACACGCCCTGACGAGTTTGACTTATGTGGTTGTTGCTGTTGCGAGGCGCCTCGGTTATATCGGTTTCGGCCGAATGCATTCTGGTCGGCTGACGGACCAGACTTACACCCCATAGGGTGGGGAAACGTAGTGTTCAGGCATTTTAATCCACATCGGTGGACCGGCCCTATCGCTCCAAGGCTTGACTGAGTACTTGCCTGTGGCTCGGGCTAGAGAGTCACAAATCGGTTGAGGATCTTGCCCCTAGCCTCGGTTCATAGACGGAAATCCAATTTCCAAATACGTGACTTTGCGGTTTTATTTGTAAACCTATATATGGCGACATGATATATGGTACCCATGCCGCCTATGATTGATACTTATGATTTGAAGTTGTTTTATACACTATGCACTTATTATAGTATCAAATAATCTGTTTTAAAACGTATCAAGCATTCTTTGGCTGTTATAAGGGAAAACCCTATCCCCCGGCTTGCGTCGCATTGTGTGATAGGACCTGGGTCTTATAACAGCTTCATTTTTCTTTATTTAGCATTGCGCTGTTTGTTTTATGCACCGGTATTCTTGGGAGGAAACCCGTTCCGTGTTATACGGCGTGGTCCCTTGATTTACCTAATGATTTAAAATAAAGATCAATAACTGTTTTAGTTCTCACACCAGTCCCATGACTGACCTGGAGTTTATTGTTTTAACCTAAACTCTGGGTGCCCTTATTTTTGAGACGGGCAGCTAGTAGTTTTGGTTTTGCAGATTTATATTCACAGGATCCTGGTTTACAGCTGGAACGATATCCGGAAAGCTTTGTATCCGTATATCTCTTCTAGTTGTGTATTGTATTATTTTCCGTTGCTATGTATTTGAATGTAATTTAAATCTCTGATATTTCTGTGTAATATTCTTTTATACTCTGTATATTCCTGTAATCTGATGCACTGTTGTGATATATAGTGAAACGTTCTTTTATATGCGTTCTGCTGTGGTTTGTTCTCGAACTATCCGTCGCTTTCCTTTACGGGGAAGTTACGGGTCTTTACACGACACAAATTCAGATAATGGTTCTTCATAACTAGGTATCGCCGTAGTGGTTCCATAAATGATTCATAAGATCCTTCTGCAGCCGGTTATGAAGTTCTGCATCTCTGTAGATAACTTGACGGCTCAAATGAATGTTGAAATCCTCCTCTGTTATTGGTTGGTTTTGTCGGAATACTGGAGGTGGTTGCGAAGCACCCTCGTAATCGCAGTGGCGTTGCTCTTCATCCATATCTCTTTCATCTTCTATAATCATGTTGTGAAGAACGATGCAAGCAAACATGATTGTAGACATCTTTCTCCTAGACCACAGCTTACATGGATTACTTATCATTGCAAATCTCGATTGTAAAACACCGAAAGCACGTTCCACGTCTTTCCTTTGTCCCTCTTGCATCGCCGCGAACATGACTTGTTTAGGAGTTAATGGATTTGGACATATTTTAACTATGGTGCTCCATTTCGGGTAAATGCCGTCACCTAGGTAATAGCCATGGTTGTAAGTATTTTGGCCTAGGGTAAATGTTAAAGGAGGTACCTGGCCTTGAGCAAGATCATTGAACAGATGAGATCTTTCTACAACATTTAAGTCGTTATTAGACCCGGGCATTCCGAAGAAAGCGTGCCATATCCACAGATCGTACGATGCCACAGCTTCCAAAATGATGGTTGGTCGTCTTTCCTTGCCGTTGTACGCACCTTGTAATCCCTTAGGACAGTTCTACCATTCCCAGTGCATACAGCCCAGACTTCCTAACATTCCCGGCCAACCCCTTCTTTCGTGCATCTCTCTGATTCGCACTACATCTGCTTCGTTCGGAGACCGTAAGTATTCTTCTCCGTAGACGTCCACAACTGCTTGACAGAAAGTTTCAAGTGTTTCTAGTGCCGTGCTCTCTGCTATGCGGTAGCATCGTCCAAAGCATCGGCTGGTGTGGCATAAGCTAACATTCTCATAGCTGCCGTCATTTTTTGTTCACCGGACAACCCCTGTGTCTTCGATGCATTTTGTTTGTACTTAAAGTAATCATTGTTACCTTGAATACCAGCCAATATCCGAAGAAATAGGTTTCTCCGCATCCTGAATCTTCGGCGAAATATATCAGGCCCGTAAGTGCAATCGTCATCGAAGTAATCTTGCATCAAAAACTTGTGGTATTTAGCATGATTTCGGTGTATAAACCTCTTCCAGGAACCGATCCCCCCTAGTTGTGGACGACGAACCGTATGCTTCACGGTATAGGTCCCGTATTTATTGTATTTCTTCTTCTTCCTCTTGAAGGATTTCATCTTCCTCCGAATCGCTAGCAAAAGCCAGTAAACATTTTGTAAAACTGGAATCCATTTATTATTTTGAGTAAGTTTTGATTTGAGATATGTACTGCAATGTTGCTGTTATATATAAGGTTTGATTTGAGTGTCTCTTTATTGGAATCCTTTATTGGTCTGAGTGTCTCTTTATTGGTTTGAGTGTCTCTTTATTGGTCTGAGTGTCTCTTTATTGGAATCGTTTATTGGTCTGAGTGTCTCTTTATTGGTTTGTGTGTCTCTTTATTGGTTTGAGTGTATGTTTATCGGAATCCTTTATTGGTCTGAGTGTCTCTTTATTGGTTTGAGTGTCTCTTTATTGGAATCGTTTATTGGTCTGAGTGTCTCTTTATTGGTTTGAGTGTCTCTTTACACGTATGTAAGAAGGAGTTAAAAAGGGTTTTAAAAGGAGGGTCGTCCACTTATCTGCATAATGTAAACATTTAAGCACGCGAAGGAGTTAAAAAGGAGTTAAAAAGGAGTTTAAAACTAGGGTCGTCCACTAACCCATGATATTTACACGTATATAAAAAGGAGTTCAAAAGGAGTTTAAAAGGAGGGTCGTCCACTTATCCTCATAATGTAAACATTTAAGCACCCTAAGGAGTTTAAAACTAGGGTCGTCCACTAACCCGTGATATTTACACGTATATAAACAGGAGTTCAAAAGGAGTTTAAAAGGAGGGTCGTCCACTTATCCTCATAATGTAAACATTTAAGCACCCGAAGGAGTTAAAAAGGAGTTATAAAGGAGTTTAAAACTAGGGTCGTCCACTAACCCGTGTTATTTAAACGTATATACAAAGGAGTTAAAAAGAAATTAAAAAGGAGGAAATTAAAATTAAACTAATATAACAAACCCCCCCACCCCTCCCGAGCCATATATAGGCTCAGGACAGGCGCGAGCCGATTTTATCGGCTCGCGAGCTCGCGAGCCGATAAAATCGGCTCGCGCCCGTTGGGAGATATCAAAGATATCTCCCGTAATGTTACGGGCCGTAACGTTACGGCCCGTAACACTGTTGGAGATGCTCTTAACCTCATGGATGCAAAAATAGTTTCAGATAACAAGGCGCCAAATGATATAATTGCTTTATTTTGCAATGCTGAAGTCAATCAAGTACCAAGTGCTTCTGTTAAAGATTGATAGCAAACACGATGATGAACACTGTATGGTAAATATTATCAATCTATAGGATTATAGAAATAATGTTACAATTATATGTATGGTGTATAGGGTAAAACCTATTTTAAGTAAGTGGGGAGCTGGGGTGAATTTTGTAGGCTCATTTAGGGCATTTATTACATAAATATAAGGTGTCAAACGGGAAGAAATCCCATTATTTATAAGGGTTTAGGATAATTCCTAAACTTGTAGCCCATGATTCCAACATGAGACAAAACGAGTTTTACTTGTCTGGAAAAAAAATATTGATTGAATATTTTCTTTTGCTAATTTCACTTTTAAACATTTTAGAAAACCGATTTTAGTACAGTACTTACTGCTGTTAAAATCAATATTACTATTATATTTTTCGCGTAAACTATAACAAACATTATTTTATACCTAACATTTGTGTAAGCTTATCAATAGCATATTAATTAATAACTTCACGCTATTTTTGAAAATTGAATCAACGCTAATTTTTAATTACAAAAAAAAAATCAAACTACTAATTATCATCCTTAAATCAACTAACGCACTATATTATCTTCAACTAATACACAATATACTAATACACAATAGTCATCGAATTTTAACCGACAATCAACTAATTTTCTAATATAGAATTTTAATCATATTCCTAATCAATTAATAATCTATTTTATCATCTAACAACAGTTAATCAACAAATTCAAACACATAAACATCTAAAGTTAACAAAAATAAGGATTAAACATTATACTTAAAACGTCAAATTTGAGGAGAATAAAGGATGAAGGAAGCGGCAACGGGGTAGTGGAGGCAGGTAGAGGCAGTGGGCAATGGCTCGGCTTCGGTGATGGACACGACAGCAAGCGACGAGTGCTAAGGTTTCCTTTTTAGGGATGTTGGCTTGTTGTTTTAGTTGGGGGAAAGCGAATGTTTAGTTTTTGGTTCGTGGGTTATATCTAGGTTGTCAACGACTAGCATATATCACTTGCTTTAGCTGTTGCTAGCATCTACCATCAATCACGACTTTACTAGTAGTGTGGAGACACCTGTATTTTATTATTAGCCAATTTAGTCTAGTATTGCATGCACGATTTATACCTGTTATTTCCTAAGTTACAAAATATTGGCGAAGCATATTAACTACCAATATTTCCAAATGAGGGCTATAACGAATAATTTGAAATATGGATAGTGCTACATCCGTATCTGCATCTGAAATCATTTTCGGATATCAAATATCTGTATCCGTGGATATGGACGGATATCAGATAATTATCCTGTTCGCTAACGATTGATAAATCAAAAAATGTAAATAAAATTTTTTAGTTTAACATAAATGTTTTTCCAAATCATTGATCGTAGAAGTGTAAATAATAAACGAATATGATGAAAATAGATAGATTTGAATAGCTAATATGCATTTGGTGCACATAATATAAACCTTCGACTTAATAAAACAATAAATAAATCTCATTCATTGCACTGAAATAGATTTAATTGTGATCATAGTCTTAAAGAATCAAATGGATAATTTTTGGATGAAGATGTCTATGTATCCTTATTTGTTTTTCAAATATCAGATTTTATCCACTTTTCGAATATGGATGTGGACGTATTTCATATTTTTTTGGATATTCATTGGCAGTAATATTCCAAATATGAAGCAAACTCTTATTATCCTTAGGTATATTTAAGGTTATCCCAACATACTAAATGAAAGGGATCTCTAACCCTTACTTAAGGCTTTATTGTATACAATATATATGAGAGACAATACCCAAAACACTTAATGTCTTATTAGTAAATATTCGGCGAACTTGTAACAGTTTAATATCTGCTTTCTAAGTAGGTCTTCATCATTTAATACCTAACCTCAAGACAAACTCCTCATAGATACAACCTAGTTGACATCTTTGAGAGAGATAAACCTTATAACATCCACTTAAAATTCCAATATGAAGCGAACCCTTCAAAAGATATATGTCACCACTCATAAGTACTAATTTAGAATCTAACTGAGGGGATAAATTCTTCTGTACCCAACTCCGGTGTTCCAATGTGCCGGATCAATCTTATCCATTGATTTGCACAAAATTTAATGGTTTTGAGTGGATTGTAGGACCCGTTCATTAGATTATTAATAATATGTGTGGTTGATGTGTGGTGGTGATTTGTCGGGCACACGGAAACATTGGAGTTGGGTACAGAAGAATTGATCTTCTAACTGAGTTGCTTGATACTTCTTTTTAAGAGAGACAAAATCTATAACATCTACTTAAGACGTCAAACCTGAGGCGTACCCCTTTAGAGATGTCCATTATTGCTGCAATCGTTAATTTGAACCATTTAACGCTATATAATTAGGAAAGAGGCAGATCCTCAAACAATCACTTAATTCCTCTAACACATAAGCAGTTCCTATATTCGAATAGTCTTTTCCCGTTGGCTCTATGATTAATATTGTTTCACATTAGTAAAAAGTGCAAACAACTATCGGTAGCCTTTAAGTGAAAGCAAAGCAGCCTTTCTTTATACGGCTCTACTGACCTCGCATCCCAATCTATTAAGTCCAATTAACCATCCTCCGAAGGAAGTGAAAGCTGTGCATAACAGTTCAAATTTTAACGATTTTAAAATCTCTATAAAACCATTTCGGACAAGCACGAAAAATATTTTATTCGTTGTCACGAATCCGATAGTGAAATCCGTTTTGCGAAAATTGGACGTTTTGAACTTCGTTTAATTATTTTCCTATCCAAATTTTACTTTTAAAGGGCCCGTAACGCGTTTTTGAACGGAGCATCCTGACACTGCAAATTTTATACCATTGTGTCCATCTCGTCACGCTGAATTTTGCAATATATTCATTTGTCAGATTTGGTGTTCGATTCGCGCTAAAATTGTGAAAATACTTGCAAAGTTCATTTTTGAAACAGAGTCATATGAGTTCGATGTGTCTCTTTTCCAATCTTACATACTTTTCTAGTCATTTTGGATCTGCAAAAACTGTCCTTTTATTTCATGAAAACACTCAATTATTTTTTTATTTATTTGTTAGGCTTGCAAGGACACATATATGTTCTAGAACATGAATTCTACCATGCATGCGTACATGCCATTTCAATTCCAAATGCTATTCATTCTTTTTGTTCATTTTCAAACCGTTATCTTTATATTTGCAAAACCCGTCCTTGTAGTTGCTAAATCATCATTTTTTTATTGCCTAAGTGGTCACATGTACTTCATTATTTGCAAACATTGCATGGACATGGAATGCACGTTCTGTCCATTTCCATTCTTCTTAATGAAACATGCACGTTTCTTTCTACTTCTATTCTTAGTGAAGCACCCACGTTCTAATCAAAATGCATTTCATCTAAGTTTGGGTTTCTTTTTATCGAATGTAGACTGTTGGTTTATATTTTCGTACATTTCCTTTTTAGATCGTTACATTACTGTTTCACTAGCGTGTAACCCGTGCGTTGCACACGATAATATTATAAAATATAGTTTTTAAAATTTTAATGTCAAAATTTGAATTTTATTACACAACATACGATGAATCTGGCGAAATAAATATACTGTAAATTATTATTATTCTTTGTATATGGTATGTGTTATGTAACTTACATCTCTCTGAAGTAAAACAACAATTTTATTGTTTTTATTACTATGAGCAAATATTCATGTTGAAATAACACGTTTTAATTGTTTTAGATGAACTAACATATATTATTTAACTTATTTCTATTAAACATGCTAACTTTAAAATTATGTAATTAGTTAAAATATATTGAATTAAGAGTGAATAATATGAAGAAATTGATAAGGAATTTGTAAAAATTATAGAGATCTTAATATGAAGTTATTTTAAGTTAAAATTAGAATTTGCCAATGAGTGTATGATAAATTTATTGTTTATGTACATAAATGACTACAGTTGATTTACAAAATTAGCTTCGTAATTATTGTTTATGTACATAATTATAGTATGTACAAAATTAACTTTCTAATTACAGTTGATTCATATAGTTAAACACATTTTTTTTTTGTATGTGTGTAAACGTATACGACTGATATATAGATTATTAAGTACTTTGAATTTAAGATTTCGTGAGACATATAAATACATGGATATAAACCTGAAAGGTTAGGAAATAGTCGGTAAATTTGTGCGTAGTTATAAGAATGTCAAAATATGGATAAAGTTAAAAACTAAATTTTACAATGCAGATATATTTATTAAGATAAATGAATAATAAATTAGTTTTGTTAATGTTATTCATGTATATTATTTATGATATTTGAATTATATATCTTTATATTTAAGCGAATAATCAATTTGACTATTTTTAAGAATGAATATGATATACATATTGAAACCGTCGCATTTACAGATTTATTATATAAATTAATGAACACTTATTAGTATTCAAATAAATTAAACCAATATTACATGAATAATTAAAGATGTGTTGACGTAAATGTATAAAATTATGTGATGCTGGGTGGATTTTGTAAGCAATCGTAGAAATTTCAAAATATAGATACTTCAGTTAAAATAATTTTTTTTACAATGTAATATCATAGTGCACCAAACTACCAATATAGATGAATCATAAACTAAATATGCAGTCATGGCTTTTGATACATAATTATGTTATGTGTCAAATGTATTTGTATATCCAAATGAATTTTATACCTTTTTTGCTAATATGAATATCGTACAAATATTGCAATTTACAAATTTTTATGATTTATTTGACACAACAAATACTAATAGTTTACTACATTTAACTATATTTTTAAGATTCGTGATGAACTCTAATATATGAAGTCAAATATAAATATTAGAAAAGAACTAAGATGTCTGGGTAAAAGGCTGTAGGAATTTTAAAATTAAGGACTTTGTTGTGAAAAAAAAACTTAATTTTGTAACGCATGGCAAATTCATTGATGCTTTTATTTTTATTTTGTTTTATTTCAAAAATTAAATTTATACTTAATCTCATGTTTTTATTATAAAAAATTGATTTTTCTTCGCAAAAGTGCATTTTTTTTCAAGAGCGAAATCATTCTTCGTTTTTACTACCATTATTTACATATTAGCTAGAACTAAAAGTAATATTGTTTTTTAAACATGTTTTTGAGAAAGAACATTTGTGTACTTCTAAATTTAAAGAGCGCATTTTACAAAAGTTCCTTATTGTTTATGTTACCGTATGCAGTGCGACTTATGTATTGTATTTAGTAAAAATGCAATTTTATGCTCTGCCAAACAAAAGCAATTTTATCATATTTTATTGAGCATTTTCTTTTACAGGACAAACTTTGCAAAAAAATTGGTGAAAAGTATGGAGAGTTTCAAAATTAGAGAAAATGACATATTTACACTAAAAGTGAAATTCAAGAGGCCCACTATTCTTTCCCCATTCACACTACCATTTGTCCTTCTCACCAAATTTTAAACTTTTCATATTTTCACTAATTTTTTTGTTAAGTTTGTCTTCCTTTCTATTTTCCACTATTTTTTTTACTAGTATGAGTACAATGTACATTATTGAAATTTCATATTAAAAATGCAATTTTATGTTCTGCAAAAAAAAAAAAAAAACAATTTTATCATATATACAGATGAACACACAACATACATGATATAATCTGTACAAAATCTTAAAAGAGATAGCCAACCTGTCTGATTATAATTATGAGGGGTGGAAGGGGAAGGACCGAGAAAGGCAAGGCATTCACATTCGCGTTGCAGACTCACAAGCCAGCGATGTGCTCCAAAGCCTGATTTGAGAAGAGCGCAATATAAATAGTGCACCCAGACTTGTAGCTATACGAAATTGGTTATGATCACCCAGACCAGAATCTAATTTAAATGTGTGCTTGTGTATATATAAACACACGTGTGTAATATGTATGTATGTACTTAATAGAACAATTTCTCTCAAAACAACCAGTAACAAATTAAGAAGACTCGTAGGTTCGTAAAATTATAAATACAGGAAAACCCATCCAAATTTTTGTTTAAAAAAAGAAAAGATTAAAATAATAAATTTATAAAATAATAAATAAAAAGGATCATTATGTATTTATGGAAGCCAATTAAGTCTAAATTCAATGTTTGAAAGGAGAAGGCCCCAGGCAAGCAAATAGTCAACTCCCAAAACTTACAATTTATACTCAAGAAGAAAGTCAAAGTTTTGAAAAATGAAATATGTTTTCAAATTCGAAACAACAAAATACTATTAGCAATAGGAAATTATAAAGTTACATGATGTAAACATAAGTTACTTAGCGAAGAAAACTTTTTATACAAAATAGAATAATCATCGATGAAAGCAAAATAAGGTGAAAACCGGCAAGTAGAGCAAAGGTGCACGAAGGAACATGTTGACCACTTTTAATAAGAAAACTACTATTATAACAGGTGAAAATCAACCATGTATTAATGAATTAAACATGCCAAGACAAAAAAATGGAAAACTAATATTTGCAACAATGATAAAATTGGACAGTCTTTGATAAGTTGGAGTATTATACATTATGTGAAAATCTGGACCTCTTAGAATTATAGTTTTTTAAAATTAAAATTCAATATGTCAATAATATCTTTTTAACTAAATTATTTTATAGCTGTAGAAAAACAAAGCGAGGTGTCATGTAAGATTGTTGATTATTATTTTCTCTTTAAAAAAATAGTGTACTATATAGTCATTTGACTTTTTGTAAGGACCTCCTTTAAAAAAAATTATAAACATAATTTGATTATATACCAGTAAATGTTGTCCAAAGCAATAGTTCCATATAGTATGAGTTAGCATATATATCTCAACTACCTATGAAATAGCAATATAGCTTAACTAACAAAAGAATATTATGTAGCACTGGCAATAGATCACAAAGATGCACTGTCACATAAATCAATCATTCCTTATAGTAAATGTGGAAACCAAGAATTAACCATCCTCTTCAAGAGTGACAGAGTTCAAATCCTATGGAAGAATCTTATGCCATCATCGTCGAAGTGTAATGAGCAATCGACTTTGGTCATCTCAGCAAGCTCGTTGATTAGAGTACTTTTTGAGTCGTCCATCCAAAAAATCTTCACAAAAACGAATATAAAACTCGAATGTGTTAGCATAACTTGAACAATCTAAGAACAAAAATTTATGTTATGCGCAGCATTGAATATGAATTAAACCACCCAAAAGGCATCAAAGCAAAAAATTGCATAGCTATATAGATTAACACCAAGTTTTTCGATAGTGGCTATCAACCAGAAGGACTAAATTGAATTCATATAGGTTTAGGAAGGGAAAATATTGAAGAAGACAAAATAACGTGATAGATTGCTATTTTTTAGGAGCTCCCACATTTGGTAGAGAAAAGTGCTTAACATTCCAAATATACAACTTCATTAGAACTGGAAATCATCCTCCACCATAAACATGATGTACTTGCAAAATTGTAAAGCAGCTACTTTCAAGGAGGAAATGGAAACGCCAATAATATATATTTGCTTGAAACAATCAATGAATCCTTAATCTTTCTTAGACAGTTGAATAAAACATTTAATTCAAACCATTTGTTTGAAGCAAAGAGAATAAATCTATTAGAAACTTTAAATATGTTGATATGGAAATCAGTTTGGTATGACATTGCCTTATTGAAGTACTGTAACTAACATTTCATGTTGTGTGACAAATTACATATTGGATTATTTTTTAGAACATAAATTGCAAATAAAACACGACATAGACGTCTTTGATGTTTTGTAGTTTAGTATGAACAATGCAGCATGCAAAAGCAGCATATGCTGATGATATGAGCGGAAAAAAAAACAGAACATCAGAAATAAATCATCTGTTTCATTTTATTCTATTAAATCTTGAATGAAAACTAAAACATATAAATAAAAAGGAAGAAAGATAAAGCAAGCTTCAACCTAAAGTTGAAAAATAATGCTGAAGCATTTAACTTCTACCTAATCCGTATTCATTTAGTTAAAAAAGATAATACGTCCGCAAACATTACTGGACGAAAAAGTAACAAATAAGATAAATTCTCATAATATATAATGGTTGCTTTAATGAATTTTCTTTCATTCTTTCCCAACTTTTCATTCATATCAGTAAATTTCAATATTAAATTCTAAGAGCTAACTAATCATTAAATTATAGTAGATTCTACCAGCAAATTACAATGAATCACTAAATTATAGTAGATAGTATCAGCAAGTTGAAACAAATTCTCTGATAATGACCCCAAAAATGCAAATTCACCGCTATCTTAGCATAAGTCCCTAATTTAAAGAAATTCAAACCATTTTTGGCAATGGTAAATAAAACTCATATTTTATTTTTATGAAGTAACATTTAATCTAAAGCATATAAAATGAGTTGGCAGGGACAAATATTTGAGAGAATGCAAACTTTTGAGAAGAGAATGGATGGGTATTGGTCAATAAATCCCTTAAACTTTATGTGGTTCAAAAATATGTTCCAGTAATGTGTTAAGAGGCAAATATGGTAACAAAGAGTGCTCTTAAAGCAAGACAGGATGTTCCATATGTTGTTTCAAGGGTCAAGTGTAAGAACCCGTAACTTCCCCGTGAAGGAAAGAGCGGATACTTTGAGAACAAAACACATCGGAACGAAAACAGAAGAACATTTCATTGTTATTACAACAATTCCATCAGATACAAGAATATACAGAGTATAAATGAATAAATTACATTCGATAAATGTCAGAGATTACAATAAATTACATAGCAGCGGAAAAATATACAAAACACAACTGAAAGTGATACATAGATACAGAGCTTTCCAAGCATCGTTCCAGCTGTAATTCAGGATCCTGTGAATATAAATCTGCAAAACCAAAACTACTAGCTGCCCGTGTCGAAAATAAGGTCACCCAGAGTTTAGGTTAAAACAATAAACTCCAGGTCAGTCATGTGATTGGTGTGAGAACTAAAACAGTTATTTAAAACTTTACTTTAAAGATAGTAATTCAAGGGACCACGCCGTATAACACGGAACGAGTTTCCTCCCAAGAATACTAGTGCATATAACAAAACAGCGCAATGCTCTTTGGAAAAATGAAGCTATTATAAGACCCAGGTCCCATCACACAATGCAACGCAAGCCGGAGGATAGGGTTTTCCCTTATAATAGCCAAATAATGCTTGATACGTTTAAAACAAATCATTTGATACTATCATAGGTGTATAGTGTCAAAACATTTTTAATTATAAATATCAATCATAGACGGCATGGGTATCATATATCATGCCGCCATACTAGTTCTACAATTAAAACCGCAATATCACGTATTGGAAATTGGATTTCCGTCATGAGTCGAGGCAAGGGGCAAGCTCCTCTCCGCGTTCGAGACACTCTAGCAATGCCTCAGGACCCCACTCTGATCCTTTGGAACCTCCAAAGCCGGTCCTCTCTTACTTTTGAGGATTGGTTATTCCTGAACACACGTTTCCCGGTCCTTACAGACCTATATCCGAGGCGCCTCGTATCCAACAACCACACAGGTGAAAAGTATATAAATGTCAGGGCTGGTAGGTCACTGACACCACCATAGCTAGAAAGAAACGTCGTGCACTCCTTGGGTCCGTATCCCGTTTTTGACTCATACCGAGGTGTGAGGCTCGCGAATTCACGTTATACACAAAGCTACGCCACACAGGCCGTGCTTTGATCATCAACCACAAGACTTTGCTTTTCAACAGAAGCCTTGATCAATTGCCACTTACGTGTGCCACACTGGCAATTCACTCCATGCGACTGATGTCCATCGATATACAACCTCTGAGCTCGTACGTCTCAGAGAAGGGCGTTAAGCAAGAGAATAAATTCTCCACCGCCAAACAGATGTATATTTAATAGAGATCAATCAACACAGAATAAAATCCAATGTCAGACACACAATCCATTTACAAGTTCGTTATGGGTCTGGACGAAACTGGAGGCACTTTCCTCGCATATCCATCGATCTCCAAGTACGTCTGGACGATCACCAACTGTTTCCCTCATCTTGGGTGTACAACCCAATCGAGATCATCAGTAATCACCCAAACGATGTGAAGACTTCCGGTCTTCAATCACCGTCTTCATCTTCGACATCTCGTCGAATCGGTTATTCAGAATGGGTATAAGCCCGGCCTTTCTGAATAACCCATGTATATGATAGACAAATGTTACACAAACACAACAAACGCCTCATTCCAATTCATAATATTCTTTTATTCACAAAATAACATTCTTAGGGGAAGGGTTCCCATTAATTTTATCCAAGATAAATTCTTTTAAATTTATTCTTCCTTTGGATATCATTTCAAACAAGTCGGGATTAGCGAACCACACCGAAGTAATTATTTATTTTATTTCCCAATTCCAACCTATTCATCCCATGGAGCAAAACTGGTGATGCTCCATATCTAACACCACGGTGTTATCGGTAAAATTAATTACCATTTCACGTTCAAATCTAATTAAAGATTTAACTATCGCTTTGGAGCAAAACTGGTGGTACTCCATTCTCGATCACCTTTCAGATTTGATAATTTAAATTATCAATTCACATTTTAATCTAATTAAAGATTCATTAAAACTCCACTTAGTTTTAATCTTCTCAAAAATCAACATCCTGCCTTTAACTGGGTTAAAGAACCAATGTCATCTAAAACACGATTCACGATAAACCCAAATCATATTTGATATTAAATACAAGGCTCTGAATAGAAAATATATCGGCTTATATTCAATATCAAATTCTGGAACCAACAAATATCGTATTGGAAATAACGATATAAAATATATCTTTCAAATCCCCATAACAATATTTGTATAGTCACGAAATCCAACATCGAAATATTCTGAAGATAATTTCGATTCAACTCCAGTCCAATCCACGTATTGGGAATATTTATTATTTTTAAAATCACTTTCAAATTCAATTTCTTTATTTCAAAAATAAATTGATTTTAATTATAGTTCAAAACTAGTTCATTTCGATAAAAATCTATTTTTATCTTTTCAAATATGGAATTTTTCAGCCCAATTTTTCCCAAATCATTTCTTATGATTCTACACAAATTATAGATATTTTTAATAATTTTATCAAGGCCCGTACAGTCGATTTCCATCAACGGCCATCGAACTGCACTTACATCGACCTTTTCCAAATTTGATTTGGACATAATTCCAAATCCAACCATTAGATTTCAAATTTCTAATATTCATTGGAAAGTTCTTTTCGATACGAACCCAATGGTTCCGGTTTTAGGAGAATCCGACGGTCGGATCTCCCGCAACGTCAATTCGAAGTCAATGGTCGAAATTCACGAACTGCCGCGGCGCGGCGCATTCTATTGATGCCAATATATATTATATATATATATATATATTTTATATATTTCGTCGATTTCCTTTTAAAATGTATTTTATAAATCGTTTTAAATTCGTTTCAAAACCATTTCAACTCTATATTCAATTTCAAATCAAAATTGAATATTTCCTATCATTACTATATAAATGATAATATTTTCAAAACGTTATATTTTGAAATCACTTCCTTTTCAATATTCATTATATAAACGAATATAATCGATATAAATATCGTTCACGTCAAAATAGCGCAACTCTAATCAACACGGCTTTATATATTTCAATAAATTCGTTATTCTATTCAACAAATGAATATATATTCTATTCAACACATGAATCTATATTTCTTTCAACACACGACCAATCTCAACACATGAGTGTTGTCCACACACGACTATTTTTGTTATGTAAAATATTTTATAAAACTATGGTATCTATCGTTTGATTTTTAATTAGACTCCACCGCGAAGTAGTTCTAATTTTAAATATGATAAAGATGTAAATTTTATTATTTAAAATATTTTACTCAACACATAAATAGTTTCAACACATGAACATCGTCAACACATGACTATTTTTATATTCAACACATGAATTTTCTTTTATAATATTCATTAATTTCCCGATTGGAATGAGGCCCAATCAATCACCATATAATGTTAATTATATGGATTCCATACAACACATGTATATAATAGCAATGATAAACAATCAACCATCATCCAAGGTGCACCACACAACTGCATAAACATCAAATATAAATAATTAACGCTTACACAGCCTGTCGACCAATCGATCGACATACAATGAAATAAGTGGGATTAGTGTACGCCAAATATCATCCCAACACCCGTGTTGGGTTTCAAATCAACAAACACAGATTTTTATTTGTGCAGTTGGGCGATGTGTAAAATTTATCGACCCAATCAATATCAGTCAAATCCGTGTATATAAACAAATCGACCGATTTGTTTATAAATATTCATTTACTCACATTCACGTTAAAAATAATATTTTTAACGATAATTAATTTATTTCAACTATCTACATTTATTATCGATTTCACATCAACACCACAAACAAATTTTCACAACACATCAATCAAACAAACAAGCCATCCATGGTCTGTGGATGACGGGTGTCGGGTGCTGCTAAGCACCGTCTGCATCCTAGTATATATATATATATATATATATATATAACTAGAAAAAGAAATTTAGAGTGAGAAGTTCCCACCAATTGCTAATCCAATACCACGACTCTTCCTATGTAGAAATTTCGTCGTTCTCGCCCTTTTTGTCACTTTCGTTGTCCGTAGCCACTACATATATAAAAATCACATTTTTATATTGTTGCTATGTATATAAAAATCATATTTTTATTATCACTCCATATGGATAAAAATTCCATTTTTACATCGCTACTATATAGATAAAAATTCTATTTTTACATCGCTACTATATAGATAAAAATTCTATTTTTACATCGCTACTATATAGATAAAAATTCTATTTTTACATCGCTACTATATAGATAAAAATTCTATTTTTACATCGCTACTATATAGATAAAAATTCTATTTTTACATTGCTACTATATAGATAAAAATTTCGCCCTTTCAATTATAAAGATTTCGCCTTTTCAAAAATAAATATTGACTTTTCAAAAATAAATATTTCGCCTTTTCAAAAATAAATATTGTCTTTTCAAAAATAAATATTTCGCCTTTTCAAAAATAAATATTGTCTTTTCAAAAATAAATATTTCGCCTTTTCAAAAATAAATATTGTCTTTTACTACATAAAAATATCGTCTTTTACTACATAAAAATATCGTCTTTTTATATCCTACCATATAAAGATCACATTTTTATTATCTATATAATATGAAAATTATATTTTCAACCTTTACATGTGATAAAAATTATATTTTTAACTTCTATATATAATAAAAATTATATTTTGAACTCTCTATAATATAAAAATCAAATCTTTATACTCGCCACTATATAAAAATCATTTCTTTGTTCAAATTAAAAATCATACCTTTGTTAATTCAAAAATCGTTAGCTAATTTCAGTAAAAAAAACATGGAACAATAAATAAAATAAAAGAAAGAAAGGGGGAAGCTCACCGATTTGGTCGAAGGAGGTGCTGGACGTCGGAAGGAGGGGGTGCTGGTGGTAGCGGGGGGCGGCGCAGGAAGAAGAGGGGAGGCGCTGGGGTGTTGGCCATGATTTGGGGTTCGAGGGGGGCTACGGCCAACTAGAGGAGGAGAGAGAAAAGGGGGTCGGGGGAGAAGGAGGGGCGGCGGATGGAGGCGAGGCGCCCTGCCCCGAGCGGGGGCGGCGAGCTCATCGGGGGTGGGGGGGCGGCGGTCGCGATCCCCCCTTCTCTCCTTTTTTTTTTTGTTTTCCTCGTTTTGATTTCCGATTTGAAGAAAACCGGGGGGGGAAGGGGGGACAATATAAGGAGAGGAGAGAGATTTTAATTTATTTATTTATATTTCAAAAAGGTACTTTTTCATACGACCTATAAACGAGGCCCACCGCCTGTCGTTCATAGCTAATTACCCCCATTCCGAACACAATGGGATATGTATCGCAAGCTGATTCGATCGTTTCGATCAGTTTCCGCTAAAATCAACATATAACTCTATATATTGAATTTGAACGCGCATTTCAATTCACTGGGGTCACATACTAACTCGAAAAATTCCAGAAAAATATTTTCTATCTTCGTATTGACGATACGGTCCTAACAAAACTAGTTTCGTCGAATTCTGAGACCGTTGGAAAAATGGCCATTTTCCAGTCGATTAAAATCAACCGAAACTGGTCAAACGCGTTTTCCTTTGCCATGCTCACATATTGATTCGAAAAATTATGAAATTTGGAATCTAGCAATGATTTGACATCACGGATCCAACAAAAGTGGTTTCGTCGAAATCCGAGGTCGTTTGCAAAATTCCCATTTTTAAGGGCCTGAATTCCATAGCGACTATTCAGAATTTTCAACTGGACATATCTTTTGATTCCCGCTATGAAATTTCGATTTTTCGAATTCGTTGGAAAGATATTCACAATTAGATCCTAATGTTTTTGGTTTTACTAAAATCCGGTTTATTTTGCACCCGGTATGTTCAATTGAAGTTTGAAATCGAATTATCGAACTACCGCGCCATTTTCAATTCCTTTTATAATTATTTATATTCTAACGACGACGTATATAAATATATACGTTCTATTCTATTCAAAATAAATTTCTCGTTGATATTATTTAAAATAATTCATTTTAGATGTTCAAACTTCGCTAAAATTGCCAAAATAAAAATTTTAAACTGGCCCAGATTTTCGGGTTGTTACAATCTCCCCCACTTAAAACTTTTCGTCCCCGAAAAGGAACAAAGTCGAAAGTGGTTTGATTAATAAACTTTACGTTCGATCTGGCTTCCATTCTCCAACTTTTCAGCTTCTAAGAATTTTCAAATTCTTCAAAAAATTGGCTAACACCCGGAATTTTCGAGAAATTTCGCCATAACCTCCTTTGTACGGGGAGAGGTTTGGAAATTTATTGGGCCGTATTAGGTACCCAATAAATCCTAATAAGCATACACATATTTATAGTGATATTTACAGGGGAGCGTGTATTGATAATAACTCCAGAGAATAAATTCTCGTCACCCTGTCAAAGCCTGAGGGAGTGTGTATTTTAAATGCTCTAGAGGATAAATCCTTGTCACCTCGTCCCATGTGGGAAATAAATAGTCCATGTGTCGTATCTAATAACTAGAGAGACGTGATTATTGTCAACTCTAGACCCGTGTGGGGTTTTTATTAATCTGGCAATTTTATCGTTACAATTTAAATAGTCCATATCAATCATCCGTTCAACCTGTAAAATATAGTCATCACCATACAAGCCTCTCGCTCGTATGGTAAATCTTCCACCTCGTCACACAAGCTCCAAATGCTTGTGTGGTATATGATGAAGTATGTGATCTTAAGAAGTATGCCATCTTCAGGAAGTATGCCATGCAGTGTAGTTCAAAATTAATTGTTACTATCCTATGGCGACATTTATTAACTACACACAGAATAACCAGCACTCCGCATCCAATGGCACTCACAGGAGTTGATATAATAATATTTCGCATCCAACTCATTAAGGTTTACCTATTTGTCAGGCACGCAAATAAAATCTTTACTCAACAGCTATCCAATTTCCTGTTCAAATATATATAATGCACAAGTATATATTTCTGACTATTTTCTAATCAGTTCAATGTGTGATTTAATTGAATAAATTTGTTCTGGTTTTTATTGATGATATTCTAATCTTCTCTAAATCAAAGGCCGAAAAGGAACATAACAATGGAAGCCGAAAAGGAACGAAGCCGAAAGTTGTTTAACAAATCAACTCAACTTCCATTATTTTGACTACGGCTTAAGTTCTTCAACTTTTCAGTTTCTAAGAACTTTTCAAATTTTCAAAAATTTGGCTAACACCCTAAATTTTCAAAAAATTTCGCCATAACCTCCCCTACACCGGGAGCACCGGGAAAATCCCTAAATTGCCATATAGGCCTTCTAATCTCAAAAAGAAAAAGAAAAAGCCAAGCGGCTAGCCAATCGGCTCATAAAATCATCATCACCCAAACAAAACAGTAAATTATAGTAAACGTGTACCTATTTGTCGGGCAAACAAATTTTATTCTCTGCTCTAGTCTCCTTGCTATGACCTGTTCAATGTAAGTACATGTATGCAAGCAAATGCGACCAATTTCAAACAATTCAATATTTGATTCAATTAGGCTAAATGGTCCAAAATTATCAAACAAATAGACAAACATCAATCAATTAGTGGATTAACGTTTCAAATTCATAATTTGATATATATACAAAAAAAACCATGTTTTTGATGCCAATACACAACCATAAATCTATCTATATAAGTTTTGGTTCTCACACCAGTCTAAAGGAAATATATAGAAATCACACCTTCGTCACTCGAAAATAAATACTGGTAACGCTGCAGCATTATCAGAACCATCCCCGGGCAACTAGAGTGTGATCCTATATCTATCTGGTATATTAAAACTTCGAATATACGTTCATGACGCGTATATGCAAAATCTTTATATACTCGATTGTCCATATTCAAAATAAATAAATATTTAATTACGTATAAAGCGATTTAAATTTTCAAAACAATATTGTTTTCATTTGAAAAATATACTCTTCACACTCGTTCTAGGATACTACTGATCCTATCTCTAACGAGTCATTCTAATTGGATATTACTAATCCAATATCTGATGAATTCTTTCGTAGGGTTCTAACGTGTCTTGTTCTCGAGCTCTGTAAACCAAAGCTCTGATACCACTGTAAGAACCCGTAACTTCCCCGTGAAGGAAAGAGCGGATACTTTAAGAACAAAACACATCGGAACGCAAACAGAAGAACATTTCATTGTTATTGCAACAATTCCATCAGATACAAGAATATAAAGAGTATAAATAAATAAATTACATTCGATAAATGTTAGAGATTACAATAAATTACATAGCAGCGGAAAAATATACAAAACACAACTGAAAGTGATACACGGATACAGAGATTTCCGAGCATCGTTCCAGCTGTAATTCAGGATCCTATGAATATAAATCTGCAAAACCAAAACTACTAGTTGCCCGTGTCGAAAATAAGGGCACCCAGAGTTTAGGTTAAAACAATAAACTCCAGGTCAGCATGTGACTGGTGTGAGAACTAAAACAGTTATTTAAAACTTTACTTTAAAGATAGTAATTCAAGGGACCATGCCGTATAACACGGAACATGAATCCTCCCATGAATACTAGTGGATATAACAAAACAGCGCAATGCTCTTTGGAAAAATGAAGGTATTATAAGACCCAGGTCCAATCACACAATGCAACGCAAGCCGGAGGATAGGGTTTTCCCTTATAATAGCCAAATAATGCTTGATACGTTTAAAACAAATCATTTGATACTATCATAGGTGTATAGTGTCAAAACATTTTCAATCATAAATAACAATCATAGACGACATGGGTACCATATATCATGTCGCCATACTAGTTCTACAATTAAAACCGCAATATCACGTATTGGAAATTGGATTTCCGTCATGAGTCGAGGCAAGGGGCAAGCTCCTCTCCGCGTTCGAGACACTCTAGCAATGCCTCAGGACCCCACTCTGATCCTTTGGAACCTCCAAGGCCGGTCCTGTCTTACTTTTGAGGATTGGTTATTCCTGAACACACGTTTCCCGGTCCTTACAGACCTATATCTGAGGCGCCTCGTATCCAACAACCACACAGGTGAAAAGTATATAAATGTCAGGGCTGGTAGGTCACTGACACCACCGTAGCTAGAAAGAAACGTCGTGCACTCCTTGGGTCCGTATCCCGATTTTGACTCATACTGAGGTGTGAGGCTCGCGAATTCACGTTATACACAAAGCTACGCCACACAGGCCGTGCTTTGATCATCAACCACAAGACTTTGCTTTTCAACAGAAGCCTTGATCAATTGCCACTTACGTGTGCCACACTGGCAATTCACTCCATGCGACTGATGTCCATCGATATACAACCTCTGAGCTCGTACGTCTCAGAGAAGGGCGTTAAGCAAGAGAATAAATTCTCCACCGCCAAACAGATGTATATTTAATAGAGATCAATCAACACAGAATAAAATCCAATGTCAGACACACAATCCATTTACAAGTTCGTTCTGGGTCTGGACGAAACCGGAGGCACTTTCCTCGCATATCCATCGATCTCCAAGTACGTCTGGACGATCACCAACTGTTTCCCTCATCTTGGGTGTACAGCCCAATCGAGATCATCAGTAATCACCCAAACGATGTGAAGACTTCCGGTCTTCAACCACCGTCTTCATCTTCGACATCTCGTCGAATCGGTTATTTAGAATGGGTATAAGCCCGGCCTTTCTGAATAACCTACGTATATGATAGACAAATGTTACACAAACACAACAAACGCCTCATTCCAATTCAGAATATTCTTTTATTCACAAAATCACATTCTTAGGGGAAGGGTTCCCATTAATTTTATCCAAGATAAATTCTTTTAATTTTATTCTTTAATCTTCCTTTGGATATCATTTCAAACTAGTCGGGATTAGCGAACCACACCGAAGTAATTATTTATTTTATTTCCCAATCCTAACCTATTCATCCCATGGAATAAAACTGGTGATGCTCCATATCTAACACCACGGTGTTATCGGTAAAATTAATTACCATTTCACGTTCAAATCTAATTAAAGATTTAACTATCGCTTTGGAGCAAAACTGGTGGTACTCCATTCTCGATCACCTTCCAGATTTGATAATTTAAATTATCAATTCACATTTTAATCTAATTAAAGATTCATTATAACTCCACTTAGTTTTAATCTTCTCAAAAATCAACATCCTGCCTTTAACTGGGTTAAAGAACCAATGTCATCTAAAACACGATTCACGATAAACCCAAATCATATTTGATATTAAATACAAGGCTCTGAATAGAAAATATATCGGCTTATATTCAATATCAAATTCTGGAACCAACAAATATTGTATTGGAAATAACGATATAAAATATATCTTTCAAATCCCCATAACAATATTTGTATAGTCACGAAATCCAACATCGAAATATTCCGAAGATAATTTCAATTCAACTCCAGTCCAATCCACGTATTAGGAATATTGATTATTTTTAAAATCACTTTCAAATTCAATTTATTTATTTCAAAAATAAATTGATTTTAATTCTAGTTCAAAACTAGTTCATTTCGATAATAATCTATTTTTATCTTTTCAAATATGGAATTTTTCAGCCCAATTTTTCCCAAATCATTTCTTATGATTCTACACAAATTATAGATATTTTTAATAATTTTATCAAGGCCCGTACAGTCGATTTCCATCAACGGCCATCGAACTGCACTTACAGCGACCTTTTCCCAATTTGATTTGGACATAATTCCAAATCCAACCGTTAGATTTCAAATTTCTAATATTCATTGGAAAGCTCTTTTCGATACGAACCCAACGGTTCCGGTTTTAGGAGAATCTGACGGTCGGATCTCCCGCAACGTCAATTCGAAGTCAATGGTCGAAGTTCACGAACTGCCGCGCCGCGGCGCGTTCTATTCACGCCGTTATATATAATATATATATATATATATTATATTTCGTCGATTTCCTTTTAAAACGTATTTTATAAATCGTTTTAAATTCGTTTCAAAACCATTTCAACTCTATATTCAATTTCAAATCAAAATTGAATATTTCTTATCATTACTATATAAATGATAATATTTTCAAAACATTATATTTTGAAATCACTTCCTTTTCAATATTCATTATATAAACAAATATAATGGATATAAATATCGTTCACATCAAAATAGCGCAACTCTAATCAACACGGCTTTATATATTTCAATAAATTCGTTATTCTATTCAACAAATGAATATATATTCTATTCAACACATGAATCTATATTTCTTTCAACACACGACCAATCTCAACACATGAGTGCTGTCCACACACGACTATTTTTGTTATGTAAAATATTTTATAAAACTATGGTATCTATCGTTTGATTTTTAATTAGACTCCACCGCGAAGTAGTTCTAATTTTAAATATGATAAAGATGTAAATTTTATTATTTAAAATATTTTATTCAACACATAAATAGTTTCAACACATGAACATCATCAACACATGACTATTTTTATATTCAACACATGAATTTTCTTTTATAATATTCATTAATTTCCCAATTGGAATGAGGCCCAATCAATCACCATATAATGTTAATTATATGGATTCCATACAACACATGTATATAATAGCAATGATAAACAATCAACCATCATCCAAGGTGCACCACACAACTGCATAAGCATCAAATATAAATAATTAACGCTTACACAGCCTATCGACCAATCGATCGACATACAATGAAATAACTGGTATTAGTGTACGCCAAATATCATCCCAACACCCGTGTGGGGTTTCAAATCAACAAACACAGATTTTTATTTGTGCAGTTGGGCGATGTGTAAAATTTATCGACCCAATCAATATCAGTCAAATCACTGTATATAAACAAATCAGCCGATTTGTTTATAAATATTCATTTACTCACATTCACGTTAAAAATTATATTTTTAACGATAATTAATTTATTTCAACTATCTACATTTATTATCGATTTCACATCAACACCACAAAAAAAAATTCACAACACATCAATCAAACAAACAAGCCATCCATGGTCTGTGGATGACGGGTGTCGGGTGCTGCTAAGCACCGTCTGCATCCTAGTATATATATATATAACTAGAAAAAGAAATTTAGAGTGAGAAGTTCTCACCGATTGCTAATCCAATTCCACGACTCTTCCTATGTAGAAATCTTCGTCGTTCTCGCCCTTTTTGTCTCTTTCGTTGCCCGTAGCCACTACATATATAAAAATCACATTTTTATATTATTGCTATGTATATAGAAATCATATTTTTATTATCACTCCATATGGATAAAAATTCCATTTTTACATCGCTACTATATAGATAAAAATTCTATTTTTACATCGCTACTATATAGATAAAAATTCTATTTTTTCTATAAATTCTATTTTTACATCGCTACTATATAGATAAAAATTCTCTTTTTACATCGCTGCTATATAGATAAAAATTTCGCCCTTTCAATTATAAAGATTTCGCCTTTTCAAAAATAAATATTGTCTTTTCAAAAATAAATATTTCGCCTTTTCAAAAATAAATATTGTCTTTTACTACATAAAAATATCGTCTTTTACTACATAAAAATATCGTCTTTTTAAATCCTACCATATAAAGATCACATTTTTATTATCTATATAATATGAAAATTATATTTTCAACCTTTACATGCGATAAAAATTATATTTTTAACTTCTACATATAATAAAAATTATATTTTGAACTCTCTATAATATAAAAATCAAATCTTTATATTCGCCACTATATAAAAATCATTTCTTTGTTCAAATTAAAAATCATACATTTGTTAATTCAAAAATCATTAGCTAATTTCAGTAAAAAAAATATGGAACAATAAATAAAATAAAAGAAAGAAAGGGGGAAGCTCACCGATTTGGTTGAAGGAGGTGTTGGACGTCGGCAGGAGGGGGTGCTGGTGGTAGCAAGGGGCGGCGCAGGAAGAAGAGGGGGGGCGCTGGGGTGTTGGCCGTGATTTGGGGTTCGAGGGGGGCTACGGCCAACTAGAGGAGGAGAGAGAAAAGGGGGTCGGGGGAGAAGGAGGGGCGGCGGATGGAGGCGGGGCGCCCTGCCCCGAGCGGCGGCGGCGAGCTCATCGAGGGGGGGCGGTTGCGATTCCCCCTTCTCTCCTTTTTTTATTTTGTTTTCCTCGTTTTGATTTCCGATTTGAAGAAAACGGGGGGGGGGAGGGGGCGGGGGGCAATATAAGGAGAGGAGAGAGATTTTAATTTATTTATTTATTTATTTATATTTCAAAAAGGTACTTTTTCATACGACCTCTAAACGAGGCCCACCGCCTGTCGTCCATAGCTAATTACCCCCATTCCGAACACAATGGGATATGTATCGCAAGCTGATTCGATCGTTTCGATCAGTTTCCGCTAAAATCAACATATAACTCCATATATTGAATTTGAACGCGCATTTCAGTTCACTAGGGTCACATACTAACTCGAAAAATTCCAAAAAAATATTTTCTAGCTTCGTATTGACGATACGGTCCTAACAAAACTAGTTTCGTCGAATTCTGAGACCATTGGAAAAATGGCCATTTTTCAGTCGATTAAAATCAACTGAAACTGGTCAAACGCGTTTTCCTTTGCCACGCTCTCATATTGATTCGAAAAATTATGAAATTTGGAATATAGCAATGATTTGACATCACGGATCCAACAAAAGTGGTTTCGTCGAAATCCGAGGTTGTTTGCAAAATTCCCATTTTTAAGGGCCTGAATTCCATAGCGACTATTCAGAATTTTCAACTGGACATATCTTTTGATTTCCGCTATGAAATTTCGATTTTTCGGATTCGTTGGAAAGATATTCACAATTAGATCCTAATGTTTTTGGTTTTACTAAAATCCGGTTTATTTTGCACCCGGTATGTTCAATTGAAGTTTGAAATCGAATTATCGAACTACCGCGCCATTTTCAATTCCTTTTATAATTATATATAATTATTTATATTCTAACGACGACGTATATAAATATATACGTTCTATTCTATTCAAAATAAATTTCTCGTCGATATTATTTAAAATAATTCATTTTAGATGTTCAAACTTCGCTAAAATTGCCAAAATAAAAATTTTAAACTGGCCCAGATTTTCGGGTTGTTACATCAAGCCACAACCACGACAGTCAAATTCCTAATTTAAATTCCAAAAATACGTTTTATTGTATTTATTATTTATTTAGCTCCCTACCCAGGCGTTACAAAGATTAGATTTACATTATATAAGATGTGCCTAAAACAGCCTAGGCAAAAATTAGAACTAAGCAGTACTTTAATTGAGATGACAGATGATAGCATGGATGGGCTAGTATTAGGAAGCAAAATTATCAAAAAAACAGGAATGGTAATCCAAAGATAAGAAACACTTCAAACAATATTGCATTCCTAAAGGAGTCATTGCTCTAGTTCAGTAGAAAGCATATTAATAGGCCAAGTAAAACATAAGAATAGAAACATAAAGTTCCAACAGTAATATTCTGTACTTATCAAAATAATTTTGGAAAACAGAGCCTATCAAAATTCTTGTGCGGATTATCTGAATCGTGACAGTATCATCCATAATATACTTCTATTCCAATAATAAACCTTCATAATATTGCTTTATCTGACAACCATCTTGTGAATAATATTTAGTGAATGTAGAATTTTTCTTGTCATACAATTCAATCACAATTGAAATATTCCATATCATAAATTAATTCAAATATGCGATAACGTGATATTCATTTATCTGGGTAGTTTACTATAGCAAATATTAACTACAACATTGGATATTATAATAAAATCACAAATATTTGATGTGGGTAGACATCTGTTGTGTAACAAAAAAATTTGCTTGTCCATTAATATAATATTATTTAACATTATACTAACATATCTCATACTTTATTGTAAAATATCTAAATCTTACAATGAGATCATGATGGATAGTCCATACATTTAAACATGTTCCTCTCTATAGTTTCAAATTGATATTTTATTAAAATAACAGGAATTTTTTTAATCAGACATGAAACGACTATTACTGAAAAACTACCGAAATCTCCATAATATCAAAGATATGTAATTAATATGCTAATTGATTTTATATACATGGTTACTATTTACATATGATTTTATGATACTGATTACTATTTTTATTTTTATTTTATAACTGTCTATAGTTACAAAGGAGACTTAAATCTTATATTTATCAAGCCAGAGACTTTGTTTTAGCAGCACATATAAAAGGAGAGGTCAGATTTGTTTAATTAATTTGAGTCAATTTGAGAGTTTATGCAACCAAAGCATTATATGATGATATTCAATATTTTATTACGTCAGGTTCAAAGGATGGAACAAAGTCACGTACCTTGCTTATTTTCGTGTATTTGTATACGTGTGAGCACCAATGCACTTCTCTAAGGTATATAAATGCTTGACATGCGCCATGCTTTCATAGTCAGGTTAAATGATTTTTGACCCAAATCTATTAACCTGACACTCATGTCCAAAACTGGAATGTGAAGTTAAATATGTCTAAGGACAGACAATGGGAAAAGGATATGGGAATATGATCACATTGAGACTCATAAAACCAATAACTAACATTACCAAAATACAAATGAGCAAAACTTTTTTGATGCTTTGATTTGCACCAAACCTTTCTCTCCTACAAATGTAGAATCAGCCACAAACTGTAATAGGTTAAAGGCGTAGTATACAAACAATTAAAATATGGAAAAATATCCAAAATCGAAAAAGGAAACATGAATTTATAAATTAATTTCATAATATATCTCAAATTCTATAAAAAGTGAAATGGGAATTTGAAACAATTGATACCTAGTGGGTAATGGATTGATTACAGTCAAAAGGGAGCAGCTTAGGCACGGACTGGTCGATTACGGCTTTGAATTGACGAAAGACGCAGCGGGTCTCGAGCAAGGACGACCTTGCAGTGGATGTTTGTGACGAAAGAAAGGAAAGGTAGTTAAGAATTAGAAGGGGTAGGGTATGGAAACGACATTACAACATGATGAAGCCAATTTGCCAACCAATAGTGAAAAAGGATACCTGATAAATGCAGCCTCTTATTTTTCTGTCCTTCAATAAACGAAAGCCCCTTCCATCTCATTCAGCCTTGCCTTGCTTCTATGACTTTTGAAAAATTATGATCCTAAGAAAAATCATTTACCTTTATCAGGCCACAAATTCAAATAGGCAAAGATTAAAGCATGTTTTTTTAACTAATATATATTATTTTTTGTTTGATAATTTTTCTTTTGAACTATTTGCTTTTGAAAATGGACACTGTTTCAAAAACACTGTTGTTGGATTCAAAATTCATGCATATTTAATTTGACTGGTATTAATTTTCTAATTTGTGTCTCTAAGCATAATAAATAAACCAACATATTTTGTCTAGAATTAGATGGTGAAAGGACGCCATTTCTGGATTCTTAATGACATTGGAAAACAGCTTCAGCTTTCCAAGAATATATTGTTTATTAATTTTTATAACACAGACACCATCATTTATCCTTGTTAATGTGCTTAGAGTTCCCTATCTAAGTTTATAACATTAAGGGAAAACAAACATGAACAAACTAAGATTTAATTGCATAACTTCCACCTATGATTTCTGTAAAGTACAATAAAAAGAAGTTCAACACGTGTTAATGTGAAGAAGAATAAGCCCTTACCAATCGTTGACAATTATACGAATATGTCATTTAAGCACGTAGCCATCATACAGGTTGCATTGTCGCCAATATAATAAAATTGCTATTTTTAAAATAAGGATCTTTTAAAGCACCATGCCCACGTACTTTTGATTATATATTAGAAGTACATGAATATTTAGACACATGAAACAATTACAAAATCAAATCCTTGCCATAATCATCTTAAATATTAAATAATTTAAAATACAAAGCAGGTCATCGTTGTGGTCTGCACAGTGGGGAAAGTATAACATAGGCAGTCAAAGTAACTTCAGACCTAGTATTATCTATATTTACTGTTTATAAGTAGAAGTAAGAACTTCAAACCTAATCAAAGCAACTTTAGACATGTATCGAATTAGAGAGTAGCTCATTAGGTCAGAAGCACCACCAGAAACAAACCCAATTAGAAAACCCGACTCTTCCATCATCACTGTACACATTAGATAAGCATAAGCTAACCCAATCATTATCAAATCTTAAATCATCAATAACTAAAAATTAAAATATATCTGGTAATAATAATGAATATATTAAAATGTGCCTGTACTGTAACAACATTCACATAGATTGGAAATAAAAAAGATACCTAATAATTAATATAAAAAATGAAAAGGGAATAAAAAAAGATCCATACAAAATTATCTTAGTATTTTCTGCTTTCAACTTTGATGATATGGAAAGGGGAAACAACATTACAACTTGGAGTAGCCAATCAACAGTGAAAAAGTTTAACTGACAAAATCAGCCTCTCATTTTTCCGCCCTTCAATAAATGAAAGCCCTTTCCGTCTTATTTAGCCTTGCCATGCTTGCATGACTTTTGAAAAATTATGATCCAGTGAAAACTAATTTACATTTATCAGGCCACAGATTCACATAGGCATAGATTAGAGCATGTTTTCATAACTAATATTACTTTTTGTTTGATAATGTTTCTTTTGAACCATTTGCTTTTGAAAATGGACACTGTTTCAAAAACACTATTGCTGGATTCAAAATTCATGACAGTGGATTATGATAGTTTGAACATAATCTTCTTCTTCATGTATATTTATGAAAGGACAACTAAGAAGACGCTTAACTCGAAATCGACGAACGCAGGAGGAAGAGGAGGAAAAAAACGCATACCTTAAAGATGGAGACGCAGACGAAATAAGGGCGAAATCGGTCTAGGGCTGGGAGATGCAGATGGATGGAGCAAGCGATCAACCGAAGGATGGACGGAAAAATAACTGGGGAAAGAACGATGGAGAGGGACAGAGCTGACTTTTGTACGTCAATTTTTTTTTCCTTTTTTCTGTTTGAAAGGAAATGGGTACAGTGAGATGAGGCGGTACGAAGAAAATCGAGAGGAGGATGAGGGTTGAGCGACTCTTCGGATCTAAATTGAGAGAATTGAGATAATATAAATTTAATAGATAATATAGATTTAATACATTTATATTGTTGTATTATTTTGATTTAACAAAAATATCTTTAGAATTTTAAGGTGAATTTAGAGAATTGAGAGAATTAAGGGGAATTGAAAGAAATGAGACAATTAAGGAGAAAATTAGAAATTCTTCTGCTTTACTATTATTTAATAGATTGCTGAACTTAGGTTTGTTTTGAATTTTGAAACCACACTTTAGTCATAAAATTTCCAAAATTTCATTCCAACTTCTATACCCGTTCATTCATATTTGAAATTCCTTAATACTCGTTCCTGATTCCCATGTCTTCTACAATTCCGAAGTTGCCTCGTGGATGTAAATGCGCTCCGTCCCTTTTAATACTCTTTTCTATTTATTGATACGAAATGGAAACGACAGTCTTCAAGTTTCCATTTACTTCTCTTCCACAAAACATCGCCATTTCCCCACCATTCCTTTTTAAATCCTTTTCTTTCTCCCATTTATTTTCTTGAAGCAGTAAAACAATACTGCTGCTTCTCATCGCGAAGCCACCGTCCTTCGACATCCGTCCGCTTCCACTTCCTCCGCCTCGACTAGCGCCGGCTCCGACCCCACCGCTCCGCCCTCCGTCCAGACTGCGGCGCCGTCACCGAACTAAACCCCTCCAAGTTGTCAACCCGCGCCGTGCAACCTAACCCACCTGTGTCGACTTGCCGATCCCCTCTCCTCCACTGCAGCTAAGCTGTAACGTCCCGTATTTTTGGTAGTCAAATATTTTATTCAATTTATTATTTTAAATATTATATTTGGATTATTAATGAATTTTAAATATTGAATTCGTTTATTTAAAACAATGTTTAAACGTTATAATTTATGTAATTATAAAATGAGCTCGAAATGGCGCGACAGTTCGTAATACTGAGTTCTGAACTTTAACTGAATATACAAGATCCGATATAAGTCGGATTTCTGTGAAACGAGAAACGTTGGAAGCGGGTTGATTATAATTTTCATATGAAAGGGAAAAATTCAGATTTCGTATTACAGTTTGTTAGTTTTGGCCAAATCAAAATTTGAAATAATCGTTATCGAAATCGTTATTAAATTATAGGCCTTTAAAATAGCCGTTTTGCAAATGGACACCGTTTTCGATGAAATCCGTTTCATTGGGACCGTAACGTTAAATTATTGCACAGTGTTAAATGGCATGGTAAACCGATGTCGTATGTGACCACGGTAGCCGTAAAACGCCCAGTTATTTTCTATAGAGCATAATTAAATTTATTTAATTTAATAAAGAGATTTTGAGTGTAATTTGAGCAGACGATCAAATTAAGCCATGAAACCAGTTCCATTGAGTTCGTATCGTCGATTAGAGTCAGAATAGGTATATAGTTTGTTATTTTTGAAGACCGGGTAAATTGGTGTCCAAAATGGCATTGCGGTGCACGTAAAAATAGCCTACCGGGAAAACAGTCTCAGAATGCGACAAAACTGGTGTCATTGGATTCGTATTAACAAATTATTGTAGGATTTCAAAGTTTCAAGTTGATTTGATTTATCTAGTGATCGTGGAAAATTTAAACGCGTGTTTATTTCTGGTTTTATAAAGGAAATTTTTTCCAACGATGTCAGAATTCAACGAAACCTGTCCCATTAGGTCCGGAATATTTTTCTACGTTAGGATTAGCATTTTTATCAGAAAACAGAAATCGTTTGTAGGTTGGTTTACGCGTTACTTCATGGTGAAGTATTGTATTATATTATTTTATTAGTCCATTCCTATATAACCTAATCTAAGTCAAACAAACAAGACATATGAAGCCATCACCTACCCAAAAACACTGTCAATTGAAATGAAAGTACACTGCTCAGTAAAGCTACGACCTCCCATCAAAGTGAAAACACACTGCGCATTCCTTCAGCTACCCTATATTTAATTTTCTAACCTACCCTAAACCCCACTGTAACGAAGGACAAAATGACTTCGTGTATTTTCATTTGAGAAGATAGAAGAACAGCTACTCTAATTTCTTCCTTCCCCAAGTCTTTACTCCTGCCATGCTTCACTTCAGCGAACTGGGAAATACAGCTACCCTTTTCTAACGAGTGTACTATTGAAGTGGACATCGTAGTTATCTAATCTTTCACCTCTCTATATATACAGGACCGCGCCTTCATTTTTTCTCACCATTCCAGCATAAACGAAAGACGCCCTTCTGCCCACTTCTATTTCCTTTCACTCCAGAAAATAAAACCCAAGCCTTCCTCCATATACATGATGTCTCGTTTTATTTTTAGCAGACTATAAAACTAATGGATCCGATACCTTCCAAATAATAAAACCAAACTGCATCCCACAATATATAATTCGCGCATGGGTATCGGAAATGGGTTCATGGGGGTGAGCTGATCGAGATTTGGGAAGGACGGGTCCGAGGATGGTGGCTATTCGAATCGGTGAAGGGATTGCGTGAAGGACTGAAGTGGATTAGGGAGCGGGTTGCCGTGTTAAGAAAGCTGATGAGCTGGGGGAGTCTTCTTTTGGTCTACTGCGTATTGAATGGAAAGTGGACAGAAGTGTGTGAATAAAGAAGTGACGGGCTGTAGCTTTTACATGGAGGTGGTGTTTTACCGTGTGCTTTTGTTTAGTGGGGAGGAGCAGTTCAAAGTAAATGGTGTGGCCAATGTTTTAAGGCATACAGAAGCGTGTTAGTTACTGTAGGAGTGAGGAGCAGGTAATGGGCTAAAAAAAAGTTTGAATAAGTACTGAAGCGAAGGTACAAAGGAAAGAGTGGGGAGGACAAGGACACTGGAGCCTATGGGTAGAACGCGGATCAGGGTTTCAACGTGGAAACATTGGGATGAAATATAAGTGGTAAGCCATTTATGTTTAGAATTTAAAGATTTAATTAAATGGAAAAGGAAAGTGTTTATCTAACTAAAGTAATACATACGTTGCAACCTATATAAGTACTGCAAGAAGGATTAGCATAAACTATTAATATATATATATATATATCGTGTGAATATAGCATACATCTGAAGCGGTGTTGGGTTAACAAAGGTAGTTAGATAAAATTAAAATAATATTTAGAGTTCATTATATTAAGTTAATCTATTTATTAAGACCTTTATAAGTGATTAATTAATACGTGAACCGTTTTGATGAATCAGGGTTCATTCAAACCGTATCGACAAGTACAACGTGATGGAGCTGATGTAATTAGCAATGGATAGACCAGGATTTTGATAAAATTAAACGACTGTTTAATTTTATTAAGACGGACTATTAATCAACAGATAAAACCAAGGTGAGTTAAACTCACTCAGTTACCCTATTTATAATTTTTATAAATCGGGTTTATTGCTTGTGTGCTATGTTTGCTAGTTGATTTGGTTGATTTAATGATTGTTTGGTTATTCGCTACACTGTTTAAATTAAACGGTTGTTTAATTTAAAATGAAATGAAATCGTTATTTTTAACGATTATTTCCAAACAAGGTAACTTACCTTGATGGTTGCGTTTATAATAATATAAACGTATTTAAATTGAATTGGATGCCTAAATGATTATTTTTAGTTGACCGCTGTCAGTTGAATTGATCATTTACATGCATATGATCATTACATGAACTGTTTAACCAATGTGATTGAATTATTGATTTGATTATTAAATATGAATTCAATGTTCGTTGTTATTCACCAATGTGTGATATTGGTCGAGGAATTTATAGCAGATGGCTAAAGTACAAATCGTTTTATAAAGATTGATTTACCGTCAGGTGAGTCGATAGAGATGAAGTTATAAAATTTATTTTATAACTGGAGTTAGAATATGAAATGTATTTTTTTGAATAAAAGTCATAAAAGGTAAATAAATAAATATTTTAATTATTGATTTTATAAAGTCAATTCTGATGTTAATCAGATTTATAAGTACGAGAATAAGAAATAAATCGAATGGTTAAATTTGGATAATTGGTTTGTTAAAAATTAATTAAATAGAATTTGTTTGAGACTGGAATGAAACATTGGTTTTTGAATTACAACTTATATTTATCTAAGGATATGAACGTTGTTGATCAAGGTCTGAGAGGTAATTAAAATACACCAACTTGAACAACATCATGATTATCTGAAGATGATAATAGTTGGAAATCGTAAAAGAGGTTAGTGATAACTTATTATTTCCATTAGAGGAATAATAATATGATATTTGGTGAAAATTTGGAGAATATACAAAGTAAAGGAAATTAGTATGAAGAAAATGCAAAGTTAAGTTTATTCTATACTAATAAATATTTGTTATTGTTTCAAGAATAGAATAAAAGACATTACGTAACGTTGGTTACGAATAACAAGTTAAGTGGATTTCCCAGGTTTAAATAATAAAGGATAATGTAACAAATGTTTTGAAAAGAAGAATTAAATGGAAATTGAATATGGTTATAAGTTATTAAGTGATATAATGAAATGGGTTTTTAGAACATTAGTATATTAAGTAAGAATTCAAATATTGTATTTTTAAATATTAAAAGAGTTAGAAGTTTTAACTAAGTAGAAGTGAATTATTTTTGTTTAATTAACAAGGCCAAGTGATGCTGAATACTGAACCAGTGAACTCATTGGATTGTCACGATTGAATCACTGTTTATTTTGATAGTTAAATCATCGACTATCAAATCTGTCTAATACGATTGTTGGTACGAAAAGACCGGGATCGATTTATATTCGAAAACCATTCCGACCGGCAAATATGTGAAGAGATCAGAAGATGATTGAGATGGAGCATTGAAGACCGTGGATTTTCTTAAACGGAAGAACCACTAATATTCTCTGCCTGGCAAGTAGAGATAAGGTGTGATTCTATCTTGGTTGGAATCTAGGGGTTGCAAGGACTTCTCGCTACTGATCCATGGGGTGATTCCTATATGGGATGCGGTAGGAGAGTACCTTCGTTTCATCCTGTTCCTGGATGATTTGTATGGACGGATGTCTGACAGAGTATTTCCAAACGGATCACGTACGTTGATTTCTTCAAACGTGCTATAGTTGTTGGCGGAGAATTGTCGTTCTCTTAGCTTAACTGCTAGAGTATTTTTGTGGACGTCAATTAGTGATATCTGACGAATCTGACGATGCGGCATTCAAAGTGAATGATGACCAGGTGTTTAAAAGATAATCTAAACCTCAAGCCTCACAACCGGGAAATGACAAAAATCGAGCAGGCAGCATGGTTATGTGGGTCGCTCCCATTAGGGTGTATAATCACCTATCTAGAGGAATTCCTATTTGCTTCTTTAATCTATTTTGATGCTGTCCCTTTTCGGGAAACGGTGGTTTAAGCCCAACCGTTGGTGATATACATTCGATACACTCAAGCGAAATGAGTGGTCGGTCATGTGAGGGATGGGTTGCAAGAAGTTCTTGTTGAACCCAGTGTATTCGCCTCTAGAGATACACTATCGTCAGGTGGTCCCATACCTTGTCATAGTCGGAATCCAATCTCCAATAAGCGCCCGCGGTTTTGATTATATACTATATATGTGGAGCGTGAGATGCAAGCGTTCCGCTAGATTGATATTTACTTGTATTTAGACATTATTATAATATCAGAAAAGATATTGGTTTCAAAAATGTTTTGGGTTATCGTAAGGTAAAAACTGTCCGTATTTATGTGTGGATTTGGTCTTACGATTATCTTTTTCTTTCGAAATGATTTTAACTTTGAAATCTAGTTGTGTGACACCCTTAATACTGTGCGAGTTTTTTTTCACTCTGGTTCACCAGACTGACCCGGTGTTTTGTAAATGCTCGGGTTAGCCCGGGGTGTACAGGTTCAGGTTATCGAATGCTGTGAAGTCCAAAGACGAGCTGGAGATGTTCAGACGTATGTTATTATATTGCTACTATTCCGCTGTTTGTTGTATATGAGAATAGGTTATTATAACTGTCCCGTTGTGTGATGTACTCTGATATTGTAAGTATTTTTAAAGCTCTCAATAAAGATTTATTTCTATATTATATTTTATTCCACTGCGATGTGAGACTCTGATTCTGTGTTGTGTTAGTCCTTCTTCTTCTTCTATTCTTATATTTCTTTCTTATCTCACCCTCTAAATTATTTCTAATAACGTTCCAGTGTTTTCGGTGTTTGGAAGGTCAGCATGAGTTACGGTAATGGTATTTATGTCGATTTTTCGGGACCAAAAATTCTTAGGTCGTTACATCAGCCCACCTCCGCCTTACTTCCCTTGCCTCTCCACACCCGTGCCGAGCCACACCTTCACCGAACAAGTTTCCTCCTCACCCAAACCCGCTGTTTCACCTAAAAACTGTTGAGCTTCCACTGCCTCGCTTATCCGTGCTTTTCCGGTGTGTGTGCGTTAGTGTATTTGGTGTATACTAAGTGTGAGTTTATTTTATATTTATAAACTGGGTAATGTTCTTGTGTGTGTAGTTTGCTGTGAAGTGTTTTGTATGTGACAGTGTGCATGGTTTTGCGTTAGTATATGAGATGTTTGTGTGTTGAACCAGTGTGTGTGTTTTTGGGTGTATTTAAAGTGGGTATGAGTTTGGTAGCCTTCGAATGTGTGTGGGAGTGTATGTACTGTTTTGAAAATCAAATAGTTTTGAGTAGTAAGAATATATTTTGATATTGCTGTTTTGAAATATTAGTTTTGAAAAAAAATATTTATACATATTTGGTGTCTATAGTGTGTTTATATATATATACGTATATATATATACATATGTATATATATACGTATGTATATATATAATATTTTAAATATGTCATATAGCCAGGGACTGTTCTTTGGTCCAAAACGGACCAGTTATTTATGTGTGACGATTCATTTTGGATCGGTTGCCCAACAACTCAAAATGGAGCCGTTGGGAAAAAAACACTCTCCTCTATAAATTCCTACCCCCTTCCATTCATTCTTCTACCGCAAATCCATCTTCTATCTCTTTATACACTCTCCTATCTCTACACGAAAATGGCCAATCGACAACAAAAACACGATTGGAACAGTGAGTCAACACGACTCTTTCTTAAATGCCCCGTTGTTGCGTATGGTAAATGTGGTAATAACAAGAAAGGGGTTACCAAAGCGATAGTGGAAAATTTTAATGCTGCAACGGTCGAAATCTATGTTACATGATCAGATGGAAGTCTGGAATTGATTGACAAAAACAAAGTTTGACACAAGTATGACAGTCTTCGAAGGGAATGGTTAAATGGGAAAGCTTGAACAACAAAACTGGAGCTGGTTGGGATCCTAATCGTCAAACTGTTTCAGGCTCGGATGAATGGTGGGATGATCGTTTAAAGGTATTCTCGGTAAACTTCTATTTTGTTTTTTAATAAACCCGTTATTAATTACCGTTGTTAAAATAGGAATTTGGGCCATGTATTCTGAAATTTTGAAAGTCACCGCTTGAGCATTTGGTGCTACAACAACAACTGTTTCAAGGAATACATGCAACTGGACTGACGGCGTATACCCTAGCATATACACCAGCTGTTACTCAACCAGAGCAAACACCACAATTTACTCCCTCTTTGCCTGGAAATTACGCAAATCCATGGGCATTTGATCAATTCCAAAGTCAACTCAAAGAAACAGAAGAAGAAGGGAAAAATAATATTCCAAATCTGAATTCACAAACACATCATTCTGGGATTCCTGAACCGTCCATTCAACCAAACGTGCCAGAAACTCCCGTGCAGCGAACTCGACATGTTGGTTCATCCTCTGGTAAAAAGGGAGGTTTTAGAAAACGTCGTGGTGAAATGGACAATAAGATGGATGATCTCAGCGATTACATCCATGCCTGAAAAGTGCAAAAGTCTAAAAGTATGGAAAGTCCGACGCCATACACTCCGATAACAAATAGTGTATGGTTAACAGGGAATTCTTAAAGTCAGGCTGATATGATAGCATGCATTAAACGCTTGAGTGAAGGAGCAGATTTTAATTTCAGTGAAGGTTTACACATATTGCAGATCCCAACAAACCAGATATATTCAACCTCTTAAACGACGACGATGCAATACCATGGATGGCGTTTGAGACAAAGCGCGATCAACTTTCTGCAGACTACAAGTACTATCTGATCAAGAACGGACCAAGCAATGTTCAGGATTTCAACTATTATTTCAGTTTTTTTTGTACATCTGTATATTTATGTTTTGTTTGGTTAATTGTATTTTTTTTTTGTAATGATAATGTTATGTTTTAATCGGTAATTAATTAAATTACATAATATAAATAAAATGCTCTACTCAAATACTCCTCTTAAATACTCCGCTTAACGCACCAAACACATCCTCCGCTAACTACAATTCTTCGCTATAATACTCCGATGAAATACTCCACTCAAATTCTCCGCTTCCGCTTGCGGCGAACACACCCATAGTTTATATATATACTAGACTTTGAAATTGGTGTGCGTGTTGATTTTAAATGTACACGTGCATACAGATTTATTGTACGTGTGTGTATTCAGCGTTGGGTTGATTTTAAATAACTGTATATATATATATATATTATTTTACAAATTTATTGCGTTTGGAGTTGAGTACGGAAACCCTGTAACGACCCAGATTTTTGGTCGATTTATTTTAAATATTTAATATGGTTTAAAATTTCTAGTTTATAATATAAATGGTATTTTATTGGATTATCGGTTTAATAATCGAAATACGGTTTATTTTGATTATCATCATAATACGAGAATTTAAAATAATTCAATTCGAAGTTGAAAACTAAATCGAAACAATTCAGATGACCGGTATAAATTCTATTTGAATATATATACGATAATAATATTTTATTATCGAGAAATTTATTTGTTTGAATTTAAATTTAATTTAATATGGTTATTTTAAATCTACTTTCAAATTAAATTTCAGAAAATATTCTGTTGAGTTCGGTATAACGCTATAACATTGAAACAACATTGGTTACGTTAAAATAGCGGTTCGCGGTCTAAGTAATGAACCCCGATATTTTTTCTAGTGGATAGGCTTGAAATCAAATCGACATCTATTTAAAAAGGATAAAAGATTTCTTTATATCGAAATCAAATCAAATCAAATTAATTAGAAAATCTTTTACACAGATCTGCTGTGTACTTCATGTTCCCCTTCTTCTATATAAATCACGACTAACCCCCTCACTCCTCTTCAATTTATTACTTCCCGTTCCTCTGAAAATGAAATCAAAAAGCTTCACAAAATTTAAATGGTCGGGGCCTTCCTCTAATCCAAAATCAGGCCATTCTCCGGTTAAAAGAAAACCGAAGCTTGAAGCTTCGTATTAGAATGGCAGACCTAATCAAATACAAAACCCGAAGACCACCGCTAAATCGATCGAAGAAAAAATGCTCATGGGGATCTCAACTTCGAACAAAAAAGTTAGGGTTCAGCAAGCACGAATGGGGGGTCGCGATAGTCTCGGGATGTGGAGGGGGTCGTATGGGTGTTAATCGATCCCAAAGCGACGAGAAGGGAGAGCTGAGCTCAATTTGAGGGAGTCGGCTGTGTTAACGATGGAGTTATGGATCATTGCGAGTTCATTTTTGGGTGCGATAGGGTTGAATCAAGCTTGCAGGAGTGAACGTCAATGTGTTTTAGATGTCGCGCCTCCAAGAGAGGCGAGCTGATCGTTGGTTGAATTTCAAATGGTTCTGGAGTTTGCGTTTCCTGGAGATGGAGTAAAGTCTGGGGTTGCGATCTCGCCTGGAACTAATATCAAGAAGGGGGTTGTTGTTCTTGGGTTCGGATGTACAACAAGGCATCGAATATGGTATGGTGAGGAGCTAGCGCTGGGTATTATGCTGAGATAGGTTTGAAGCTAGTGTAAGTTCTGATTCTTTTGCTTTGAAGGATTTCACATTTGGTAAATAAGGGGAAGACAGGTTGGTAAAAATATTTAAGTAAGGTAATTATATTTTTATGAATCTATTAATTTAATTTTAATTAAAATAGATACTTGTAAACAATTTAACTCCTATACATGAAATCAGATTTGAAACACCGTCATAAGCGTTGGATTCATAAGAATGTAGGATATCTTTTTGAAGTGGTTTGGGGGTTTTCGGAGCCAGTTGGAAAAAAAAATCCAGACTTTGGATATTCGGCATAATAAAAAAAATACGGTGAGTAAATCTCACTCACCTTTTATTTAAAATTATTTTTATTAGTTAAAAATAATTGTTGTTGCTTGTTTGAATGTTGTTTGGTTGGTTTAAATATATTAGTTATTTAGGGTTGACTATTATATATATATTGGGTTGATGATTGGTTGGATTCCCGCAATATTATTAGCGGATGCCCGCAGTATCATTAGCGGATGACCCTACGCCCACGTATATAAGTGGATCCCCTTTTATACGGCGATATCCTGCCACGAAGTAGGATGGGTATTATTTCTGTTGACTAACATCTGTGGATGCAGGAAAAACAGGTTGGAGGGATCCAACTGGATTCCTCAAAAATTTATTATCTGATTATTTATTTATTTGCATATATACTGTCGTATATGATGTGTAGAAAACTAGAAATAAATAATTGGTTGTTTGGTGTTTAAATATCACTGGGCCCAAATATTGATATTTAAAAATATCATGAAAATGAATTTCGCAGATTTAAAAGGAAATTCTATTTTTTTCTAAAATAGAATTTGAAATTTGAATAAGAAATTCAAATAGAATTTGAATATGAGAAATTCAAATAGAATTTGAATATGAGAATTTCAAATAGAATTTGAATATAAGAGAAATTGAAAAGGGCTTTGAACGTAGATTTCAAAGAAAATTAAATATGGACTTTGAATGTAAAATTCAAAGAGAATTAGATATAGACTTAGAATTTGAATTCAAAAGGAATTGAAATAGAATTTGAATTCAAAAGGAATTGAAATAGAATTTGAATTCAAAGGGAATTGAAATAGAATTTGAATTCAAAGGGAATTGAAATAGAATTTGAATTCAAAAGGAATTGATATAGAATTTGAATTTCGAGGAATTCAAATAGAATTTGAATTCAAAGGAATTTGAATGGAGTTTGAATATAGAAATTCAAACGGGATTTGAATAGAGAATTCGAATATAGAATTTGAATATAGAGGATTTAAATAGAATTTGAATAATAGAATTAAAAAGGAGTTTGAATATTTGAAATTTCAAATAGAATTGAATCGGAGTTTGAATATTTGAAATTCAAATAGAATAAATATGGAATTTGAATTCAAAGAGAATTAAATAGGGAATTTGAATGTAGAATTCAAAAGGAATTCAAATGGAATTTAAATTATAGAGTTTGAATATATCATTCAAATAGAATTTTAAACTATGGGATTTAAATATATAATTCAAATGGAATTTAAAATATGGAATTTGAATATAGGATTCAAATAGAAGTGAAATTGGAATTTGAATATAGAATTCAAATAAAAGTGAAAATGGAGTTTGAATCAAGAAAATTCAAATAGAGTTAAAATGGAGTGAATTCATTTTAAAAGAAGTTTGAAAGTTTGTATATATAAATATAATTAAAACGAACTCGCCGCAGCGCTGCAGTTCGAAAATTGGCGATTCCAACTTCAATTGAGTATACAGAACTCAATTGAAGTCGGAATTATTTGAAACAAGAAACTTCAGGACCGGTTTGATACTAGTTTTCTAATGGAGGAGAAAAATCTAGATTTCGTCGAATAGATTTTGAGTTATGTCAAAATCAAATTTTTAGAAAAGCAGCGCCAAAATCGTTTTAAAAACGATAATGGTTTATTTAAATAAATAAAAGGATTTTTAAGAAATAAAATCCGAATTTTTGCCATTAGAATAATCCAGACTGGAGATATAAAATAAATATGAACTCCAGCAAACTAAGTGAAATGATTTTTGAATAAAAATCAGATATTTAATTTTTAAATAGGTTTAACTAGTTTGAAAATAAATAGTTAAATCAAGATTTGAATTAAAATGGGGCATCGAATAAGTAAAAGAGATTTGGAAATTTATATTCGAAATCGAACATATAACTCGAGTTGAAATGGAATTAGATGGGGTCCGTGAGTAGACTAAAATATATTTGAATGTGATATGTTCAAATAAGAAGTGAATAGGCAAAATAGCGAATTAAAGAATAAATGAGCGAAACTGAATTCAAATGATTGAATTGAGTCGAATTGAATTGGGAACAGGTGAGCATGTGTTAGACAGGTATGGGATGAAGTGTATGAAGATTTTAAATTATGTTCCTGACAAAAAGGTACATATTTAAATTCATATATGAGATTTTATGCGCCGTATCGGCAAGCCGCTTGGCTTTTTTTCTTTTTCTTTTGGATTGTAAGGGCCATGGGAGGCTATTTGAAATATCCCGAAGCTCCCGGTACAAGAGAGGTTATGGAAAAATTTTCCGAAAATTTAAGGACTTATAATATTTTTAAGATAATTTGATAGTTAGAAATCAATGTATCGATATATATAGAATTCAATAAGGAAACGAAATTAAAAATAGAATATTGTAAACAAAAAGGGAAATCTATAAATTAGAAACAGAAAACAAACCATATACATGTTTTAAAAATGAATTATTGGGTTTTATAGTGTGTTTATTCGAGGTAAGTGGGTTTGTCTGTTTTGAAGTTATTGATGTTTTCAGTCAAGGTCTGAGAGGTAATTTTACCCCTACTTGATTGATTTCATTTTTAATTGATGACTAGAAAGATCCAGTCTCGAAGAGAAGTGATTGAAAAAGAGTTAGTTGAATGAAATATTTTGGGGTTGTTGTAACGATGTTTTATACATCATTCGTTTTAACCCGAGTGATGGAATTTTCAGAAATATAAAAGTAATTATTTTCTGAGTATAATTAAAGTAGTCGGGAAAGAGATAGTGATTGAAATTATTTCAATTTCAAATAGAATATATTTTCTAAGTGTAGGAAATAAAAGAAGGCGGGATATAGAAATGTTTTCCAAAGAATGTAAGAGACCGAGATGATAATTGAAAATATTTGTTTAACAAATATTGATAAGGAAATGGAGAAGAGATTTAATTAATGAAATATTAATTAAAGAGCCCAGTGATTTGTTTGATATGTTGATTGAACACTTGTTTCCTTCGATAGTTAAATCATCGACTATCGAAACACTTGTTTTTATTCGATAGTTAAATCACAGACTATCGAATTTTTGACATTGTTGTCAATATGGAGAGACCGTTGGATTATTATCCCAAGAACCACTCTGTATTGGCATAAGCGTTGCGAACCAAGTATGCTGAATATATTGAAGACGGAGTAAAGTGCAAGGGCTTTTTCTATTAATAGAAATTGTGCCTTCGGTTTCGTTCAATCCCAGAACGAACGAAAAGGGACGAATGTCTGACAAAGTATTTCCAATGATCGAATGGGTTGGTCTGTATGAATATATATGGTTGCAACGAATTTATTCCCTTAGCACAATATCCAGAATATTTGTGCAAATCAATTAGTGATTAACGGATCTGACAATGTGACATTCAAAGTAATTGTGTTATAAATGAATGGCAAGTAAGCGTAGCCTCAAGCCTCAACAACTGAGAAATGACAAAAATCGGGCAGGCATCATGGCTATGTGGGTCGCTCCCATTAGGATGTATAATCAACTATCTAGAGATTCATTTAATTCCTTTCTATTCGATGCTGTCCCATTCGGGAGACGGTTGCTGATCTCAACCGTTGGTGATATACATTCGATACACTCAAGCGAAATGAGTAGTCGGTCATGTGCGGGCCGGGTTGCAAGATGTTCTTGTTGAACCCGGTGTATTCCTCTCTAAAGATACACTAGCGGAAGGTGGTTCCATACCTTGTCATGTTGGAATTTCAATATCCAATAAGCGCCCTGCGGTTTTTGATTTTATACCATGTATGTGGAGCATGAGATGCAAGCGTTTCCGCTAGATTGTTATTTATTTGATTTAGACACTATTATAATATCACTGGATTTTCGTATCAAAGTGTTTCGGGTTATAGTAAGGTAAAAACCGTCCATGTTTATGTGTAGGTTGGTCTTACTATTATTCTTTCTTTCGAAAGGATTTTGAAAGTTAAACAAACGGTTGGAGTTTACTCACACCAGTCCCATGACTGACCTAGAGTTTATTTTGTTTGTTTTCCCTAAACTCTTGGGTGCCCAAATTTGTACGGGCAGTCAAGTAGTCGGGATTTTACAGATTCACTTGGAAGAGCTGGAAGCAGGAGGCTTCACCAGTTAGCTATAGATTATCATATTTCCGTTGTGTACTATGTTGTATCTGGAAACAGGTGTTTACAACCGTTCCAGGAATAACTGTTGTGCTCTGATAATGGTATGTATATCCAGTTACTGATTTGTATTTCAAAAGTTATGTTATATAATATATTTTATTCGTTCCGCTGTGAGTTGTGATCGTCGTTTTCTTCTATTCTAATGTTTCTTTCTTTCTATTTCTCATCCTCTAACTTCTTTCTAATAATGAGTCGTATTTCTGTGCAATTTGGGTTGGACGTGTGGTGTTATTAGTCAACTCAGATAGTACAGATTTGCGGGTCGTTACCAACCCATTCCAAACCAAATAGTCGTACCAATCCATTGAGAGCTTCCCTGACATCTCCTTATTAAAATAATAAAATTTTGAGCGGTATCGAGAAGAATCCATTTTGAGTTGTACCTAGAAGTTGTCAGTCCATTCTGTGTCAATCCGTCTGTTATCTCCATTTCTATACCACGAAAGGTGAGTTTATCTCACACCCGACTCACATTATTTCATGGATGTTAGATCAATAATGAACTGTTATATGAAATGTATAGGATTGCTGATAGAAATTGTTTTATTTAATATATATGCACATTTCATATGTGACACAATATATTCATATGACACGTAGTAGCACTAATGATATATATACTGTGATTATTGCTATGTGATTGATGTTTGTGATTGTTGATACCTCTAGTTTAGGAAAAATCACTAAGGGTTGAAATGATACATACCCAAACGGACACTAAAATAAGGAAAAATCGTTATTAGTTGAAATGATAAACCTGAACGATTTTTACTGAATTTGGGACGTGGGTTGAAATGATAGACCCACTGAAATTTTACAAATCGCGGATTAAAATGATAAATATCGGTATTACTTAACCATAGGGTAGAAAACTATATACGGACACCGTTGGTCATGTTTTCGAAGTTAACTGATTTGAGAAATTTAATTTATATTAATTTAAGATTTTATATTTTTATATTTTACATTTTAAAGATTAACTTAAATTTTATAAATTTTAAATTATATGTTTTAAATGATTTTATGAGTAAATATAGATTTAAATGTTTGTTTAAGATTTTACTTAATTTTATCTATTTTAAACCATTTGATTTATTCATATAAGTATTTTAATTTTGTTTTATTAGAATAAATATTTCTTTAAACCTATTTTTATATTTTTTCAAACTTATATATGTTTATAATCTATTTCTAATTAATTTTAGAATTTTATAAACTAATATATTTACATATATATTTTCAAAATAAATTTTCTTACATATATTTTATAACTTTAATAGTAAACTCAAGATGGATAAGTTAGATTTCACGATTTCGAAGTTTAAAGATGTAATTTTTATAACAATAATTGAATAACGAATGAACTCATATTAAGTTATGAATTCGAGTTGATATGAAATTTTAGTAGAAATGAATTTGAATTGCGTAAATTGATGTTTAAATTGAAATTTATAATTGATATGAAATTGAATTGTTTTAAATTATGAACATTGATAAGAAATGAATGTGAATTGGGTAAATTGATTTATTTTAATTTATAATCAATATGAATTGAATTCAAATTTTAATTGATTAAACATGAATTGGAATATATATATGGGAAATTCTATTGGAACACACACAAAAAAAACACAAAATAGAACGCACTACGAAAACCCTTGGATTTTTTAAATAACATCCGTTAATTTAAATGTGTCTCCTTCTTTTCGCGTCTCTCCTTCTATTTCGCATGCCATCTTCTGTTTCGCACTGACGCTTTCTTCTTCGACCTTCTACAATAAGACAACAACGGACAAAGTATCATGAAATCCAAAAATCTTTATCGCAAATTCTATTTCTGCTGTAAGGACTGCTGATCTACGTAAGCTTTTAACGACACTTCAATTAACTCGATTTATTTATATTTGAGTCCTCAACTAATTTATACCTATTCTTCAAATCAGTGTTGTTGTATGATCTGATAATGATGTTATGGAAGGTAAAATAGAACATGTGTGATAATCCTCCATGCTTGATTCATTAAGCTGCTACAGTGAATGCGTATATCATGTGCTGTATGTTTAGTCCCATGTACATATATTACTCACAGTTAGACGTTGATATAACTGGTTTTTTTAAGCATATAAATGTACGTTCATTCATCGAATTTTTGATTATACATCCAAATACGCATTTATTTCTAACTATTGTTGTTTAGTAAGAGTTTATATTTATATGTGTAATCCTTTTTTATATTTTATTTTATTAGTTTTAAAAGGTTCCTGCTCATATAAGGATGACATGAGTATTTTACAGGATAAGGAGTGAGGAGTGAAGCCCTTACCTAGTCGGCACGGGCGAGTGGATCACTCCGCTCTCTGGATTCGTTGAATGACTGCGAAGCTAAGGGACACGAAGCCATTTCCTGGGAGACCCCTTTCCCGACCCCATACGTGTTTTGTTTATGCCTATTTTATTTTTTTGGCTACCCCCTCTTGTTCTAAATTTTCTATTGATCTACTGAATAACATAAAATTATGCATAAACAAAGAACAATTAAAATGATAGTGTATAACATTTAATGTTCTGGAGTTCACTAGAGCATTTGGTAATTGGACGATCCGGACAGTCATGGTTATGAATCAAACATTTCATATCAAAAATAAATTTTATTCCGTGCGAGTGAGAAATAGATGGCTTTGTAAGAAGAGGAGACTGTGGAATATAATGATTATCACCATTCATTACTAGGTACCATTTTTCGTTTTGCTATTACACTAAAAGTTAATCATTTCATCCTCAGAGAACATGTGTCATCACCTTATTCACATTAATACAAACAAACCAAAAAAAAAACCATATTGATAGTAATGCATACAAACCAAAAAAAAAACAATCAAGAACAACAATTTTTTGAGCTTGTAAATTTGTTACAAATTTACTAAATTCAAAAAATAAAAGTAAAAATAAATCAGCTACAGATGAACATATATAATCAGACAATATAAATGTTGAATGTAAACATTTCGTAAACGCAGATGTATATATGTGAATGTAGATGATTATGGGTGCAGGTGATGAAATCTATGAAATAAATAAATGTAGATACTTTTTTGTCTAATATGTGCCACCGAAATTTAACATGAAGTTTTGTTATCAAATTCAGATCTACATGTTCAACAAACACATTATCAATTCATAATATAGTTTTTGATTTTTCTACGGTTGTGTTATCTAAGTTCCCATTTCCGTTTAACTGAGATATGTATATTTTTTCATGACTTTCAATGGATACGGTGCATGATTTGGTCAGCCATGACGTATTTGATGAATATCCCATGGTTCAACAGATGGAGGGGGAGACAAAATAAATGATATTAACAACCTTGGTTCTTCTTCATCAGCAGACAAAGGTATAGAAATTTTTCCGCAACCAATAAATAAAAGTAAAAATAAACCAGTTGCAGATGAATATAGGTAGTCAGACAATATAGAAATGATGAATGTAAACATTTCATACACAGATGTATATAAGTGTGAACGTACATAGAAATCTATGAAATAATTAAATGTGGATACTTTTTTGTCTAATCAATTCTTTATGTACCATTGAATTTGAACATGATGTTTTGTTATCAAATTCAGATCTACATGTTCAACAAATACAGTATCAATTCATAATGTAGTTTGTGATTTTTCTGTGGCTGTGTTATGTATGTTCTCATTTCTGTTGAACTGAGATATGTATACTTTTTTATGACTTTCAGTGGATACGGTGCATGAGTTGGTCAGCCTTGACATATTTGATGAATCATCCCATGGTGCAACAGATGGAGGGGCGACAAAATAAATGATAATAACAACCTTGGTTCTTCTTCCTCAGCAGGCAAAGGTATAGAAATTTTGCCGCAACCAATAAATAAAAGTAAAAATAAAGCAGTTGCAGATGAATATATGTAGTCAGACAATACAAATGATGAATGTAAACATTTCATACACAAATGTATATAAGTGTGAATGTAGATAATTACAGGTGTAGGTTTATGATGAAATCTATGAAATAATTAAATGTAGATACTTTTTTGTCTAGTCAATTCTTTATGTACCATTGAATTTGAACATGAAGTTTTTTTTTATCAAATTCAGATCTACATGTTCAATAAATATAGTATCAGTTCGTAATGTAGTTTTTTATTTTTCTGCGGCTGTGTTATCTATGTTCCCATCTCCGTTCAACTGAGATATGTACACATTTTTATGACTTTCAGTGGATACGATGCATGAATTGGTCAGCCATGACGTATTTGAGGAATCATCCCATCGTGCAACCGATGGAGGGGCCGACAAAATAAATGATACTAACATCTTTGGTTCTTCTTCATCAGTAGACAAAGGTATAGAAATTTTTCCGCAACCATATATTGGGATGATTTTCGATAGTTTAGAGGAGGCAAAAAGCTATTATATTAAATATGGCCGACAAAACGGTTTTGCTGTCCGCATTCGATCATCGAATAAAACTATTCCTTGAGTCGATATAATTTCTTCTGTCAATTTATTTTGTTCACGGTCAGGGACTCTTCACAAGAATGATAATGCAATCGGGATAGATCATAAGTCTAGAAGCACCAGTACTATCAAATGTGGATGTGAAGCAAAGATGCGAATTTTGTATAGCCAGTTGACAAGTAAATGGTCAGTAACAAAGTTTAGTGATGAACATTATCATTCGTTTGTATCTCCTATAAAACGAGCCCAGCTACGAACTAATAGAAATATGCCATCTGCTGCAAAAGACTTGACTGAGGTGTTTCATCAACAAAATTTACCAATAGCTAAAATTCCTGCAATATTCGGCGGTGTGAATGCGGGATTCAACCAAAAAGATTGTATTAATCATCTACAGTCAGCTAGACTTAAAGATTTGGAAACAAGGGATGCTCAATATGTGTTGAACTACTTCCAAATGAGACAAAGAGAGAATCCTCAGTTTTTTTATGTTGTTCAACTTGATGGATAAGGATGTGCGCTAATTTTTTCTAGGTAGATGCACGTACACGTATGTCGTACCAACACTTTGGGGATACAGTTGCATTTGATACCACATTTAGGACAAATAAATATTCAATGCCATTTGCTCCATTTACCAGCATAAATCATCATTACCAGACAATACAATTCGGGTGTACGCTTTTATGTGATGAAACTGAACCTACGTTTTACTGGTTGTTTACAACTTGGCTTGAAGCAATGGGAGGTCGTCATCCAATCTCGATAATAATCGATCAAGATCATGCAATGGGTGTAGCTATTCAAAAGGTATTTCCAACAACTCGACATCGTTTATGTCTTTGGCACATTACAAAAAAATTTAGGGAAAATTTACCACATATATACCATAAAAGCTCTCCTTTCAAGAAAGATCTTAAAAGTTGTTCAAATTCTACGTATTCAATATCTGATTTTGAAGATAGGTGGAAATCTTCAATAGAAAAGTATGAACTGCAAAATAATGATTGGCTTAGAAAAAAATATGAGCAACGTGAGTCCTAGGTACCCGTTTTTCATCGGTCGACTTTTTATGTTGGAATGAACACTACAGGTCGTAGTGAGGGGATAAATAGTATTTTAATACATTTGTCTCAACCAAAACAAATCTTAAGGAGTTTGTTAGTCGCTATGATCAAGCTTTGCAAAAAAATGTCCAAAGAGAAGTTGATGAGGATTTTATTTCCGAGCATAAAAATAGAAGCATTGGCGAAAACAACTTACTTCTGAAGCATGCTGCAAGCATATACACTCAAAATATGTTTGATAAGTTCTGTGAAGAACTGAAAGATTCAATTCGTTTCAGATCCATTGAGAATGAAATCGGTGAAGAAATAATATCATATACGGTGTTATCTAAAGTTGGTGAACATGAGAGTTTCGTCGTGAAAATGAATATGCGTACATATACTGGTTTCTGTCAGTGTCAGTTATTTGAGTTCAAAGGGTTACCATGTAGGCATATATTGAAAATTTTCAACAAACTTGAAGTTGATGAAATACCTTCCCATTTTATTTTAAAAAGGTGGACAAAACGAGCAAACTCATTTAGGATTATGGATGATTTTTTGCACGATAGTCAATCCGATTCATGGTCAAGTGAAGCATTTCGACTTAGTCACATATGCCGAAGGGCAACGCAATTGTCATGCGTTGCATCAAAAGATGAAGTTCTATACAAAATAGCGATAGATGGTATAGAAGAACTTTTCAAGAGGGTATATGATGATAAAAATAGGCTTGATGAATGGAAGGAAGAAGCTGATGATCCAAATTCTACTTCACGTAATGTTCATGTACTTTTGATAATCCAAGATCCGCATATTTCAAAAGCAAAGGGACGACCAAAGACTGATAGACGGTTTGTTCAATGTGTTGCTAAAGAAAGAATTAAAAGTTCAATCGAGTTATCCACGGAGAAGAAAAAGCGGAAATGTAAAACATGTGGCGGAGAGGGTCATGATAGCAGAAACTGTCCTCTTAACTCTGCATAGTGAGGTATAGTAGAAAGTATTATATTGTTTTGTTTCAACTGTTCATCAGTGATATATGTTATATGCTATATATATATTTAAATTTAGTGATTTTGTTCTACAGAAACATTATTAAATCTGTGTTATGGTGAGCAGGTGGACATTTGACAGTCCTTTACAAGGAACAAGATGGAAGAATGGTGAAATTAGATCATACGTGCCACCAGATTTGCTTCTTCAATTCATAGAATAATTAAATAAATAAAAGTATAATGTGCTAGAATTGATTAGGTTCTTTGTCATTGTTTTTTTTTCTCTGTCTAAGCATACTGGTTGTAAAACAAGGGCAGTTCTACATTTATATTCAGCTGCTCTTTCCTTTCTGGTTCTTTTTTATGAAGATTAAGTAGTAAAATTTGAACATGTGTTATAATACTCAATGCTTGATTTAATAAGCTGCTACAGTGAATGCATATATCATGTGCTATTTTTTTAGTCCCTTGTACAAATATTACTCACAGTTATACGTTGATATATATTTGTTTTTTTTTTCAACATATAAATGTATGTTCATGCATGGAATTTTTGATAAAAACTCTTTTGACAAAAGGGTTGGAAAAATATAGGTATTGAGAACAAATTCATGACTAATGTTTAAATACATGTGTCACATGTTTACACCCATATTTTAAACAATTAACACTGTTATCATGCGCAACATAAAACTCCTTTTTTCTTCATTCACATATACATAAGAAGTTGACAAAACATGAATGTTGCTTCAAATCAAAAACCATTGCTGCAGCTAGTTCATTCATAGCACTCGTTTTTACTCCATCATCTTCTTGATTCAGCGAAGTGTCCGCCTTCATGAAAAATATACACTCAATCAGGAACTTTCAACCCATTTTAAATGCTATTTCCACCACTTTCACATATTACATACAACAAACTAAAGTGAAACAAGTTAGCTGGGCCTATGAAACTGCCTGCGCTTCAATGAACACACGGTTGGGATGAACGGAATTTCGTCCGGAAGTTCAGGCGACAATTAAAGTTAGGGTTTTCCACATTTTGAGAGGCTAAAGAACATGCTGTACCAATTGAACGCTATCTCGAATCCGCAGTTATTACAACCTGGCAACTGTTCAAAACCTGACTGAGGCGTGAGAATGATGGTGCTTTACATCGATCGATAGGTCATTGTCGCTATTTAGTTTGTTTGCTTGAATCGGCATGTAGTTTATGAAATTGTGTGAGAAGATGAGTTACGTTGTTTGTTGTGTAAAATCTGAGAGGCCACGAGAGTTTTAAGGGAGCGAAATAATGTGTGCAAAATCTGACGGTAAGGATGATTTGAATCTGATGGCTGCTGGTGTTTGTCATCAAGTGTGTTTTTAATTTGTGTCCTGTTAGCCGCTCCCCATATATATATATATATATATATATATGTTATATGCGGAATTGGTTTTTATATTGTTTGGTTTGAATTAGGAATTTTGTTAAATTGATGCATAAGAATGGTTTTAAATAGTAATTTGTTTGAATGGGAATATAAGATTTGATTCAAAATGTAGAAGTAACAATTTTGAACTATATAACTTGAATTATAAAGTACGGTATAATTTGTTTAAATTGAAAAATTAATTTTTGACTTGAATCATATATTCGAATTCGAACCAAAATGTTGGATTTAAATGAATCGACTTGAAACGATTCCTTGAGAAGGAAAATTTTGAATTATTTGAATTGTTTTGAACTTGAATTTTTTTGCGAATATAAACCAAACCAAATTATTATCGAAGTAAATGTTTTGGCACCGATTTAAATGGAAATTGAGTTCTTTAAGTTATAATTCGAATATAAGTCAATTTTGGTTTTTTAGTTGAAATTCTTTATGCAATTACTTTTGGAAATTATAATCGAAGTTAAATGTTATGGTATTGATGTATGCTATATTTGAGATTTTATTATTTTTATAAATCGTTTGATTAAAGCAACATAAGTGTGTTGTTTTCAAAATTTAATATATTCAAAGTAGATATTTAAATTTTGATTTCGAATTCGAATATGAGATTTCGTATAAACTATTTAATAAAGTGATTTATAAAATAATGACCACGGTGTGAAAAACGTAAACGATTGGTTGTTAAAGAGATCGGGATCGGCTATTGTCGTACTCTCTGCCAATACCGAAAACCACTTTAACAACTGTGTACGCGGTGGAGTTCCAGAACGAAGGGGATGGTTTGGCGAACGACTCTATTTTGTATTTTATATTAATTACGAGACCCTGAATACCTTGAGTCAGCTTGATGTGGCTAAAACAGGAGCTATGCACAGACTAAGTGAGGTCATGCCTCCTATCGAGCACACTTCTTCGATATTATTCTATTACTGTTGAGTTTCGATTTGGGCCCTTTTGATTTTTGGAGTGTGTATCGAGGTGGGCCGTAGTAGCTACTATGCGTTACCACCAGTCCGGCTCTGCAAACGGTGAATCCACACTGGCATTCCTTGCGTGTCTTGTCACATGCCTTATACGAGACCACTACGGTTTTGTTTTGTATTGTTTTATATGGAATTCCCTCTGATCAACCTCCAGTTTACGGAGGAATTACGGTACTGTATATACTACGGGAATATATAAACGGTGTAAGGGTAATCATGGTAATCCCGCTTAGGCTATTGTGATATTTTACTTTACTGATAGACACTATTGTATATAGCGTATTATACTATATAGTATTAGTTTGATGGATCCTTAAAGGATGGTGATCCCAAATATCCTCTAACTTACTGATTGCATTTCATCGAACATTTCATTTGAGTTGATTTACTTCCATGAGAATGTTAGTCCTGATCCGAGTTGTTTTGTTTTTCATTATTGCTCGGGTCAGATCGATTATCACAGCCTTCGAGATTCGCTATTGGAGTTGAAGTTTATATTGGCATTTGCTCACTTGTATCTACTCATTCTGTTGGTCCAGTCATCCAGTTATTTCTGTAATTTCTATTTCAAATTGTTATCATTTATTTATGTATCTGAAATTCATTGTTTAAGTCTTTCGCTGTATTATTGATGTAAACTCTGATGTAATTTTTTATTTAGTAGCTTCATGAACTACTATTGTATTTTGTAATTTCTGCTGCGAGGTATTATATTACTCCGTATCTGTGATATGTGATTCTATGACTTATTTTATTTATCCCAGAAGCTAATAACAATCTGTTGTTTTGTACGTTTCGAGTTGACGTGTTTTGTCGATTCATCACAGTCAAAATGGCGGGTCATTACATAAGACGTGTTTAAAAAAAGATGTCCCTTCTGTGCTAGCGGCTGCTTCTATACAATGAGGTCCACCATTCAGGAAACCTTCTACGGGTTATACTCCCCCTGATACATGCAGGTATTGTAAGGAAAAAGGTCATTGGGAAAATCAGTGTCCTCCCTTGAAAAGAAATCAACCAAGATAGTTTTCTCCTAGAGTTCCATCTTTTAATCAAGTGCGACCTAATACTGCAGCAATATCAACATCAGATCCCAATAATTTGGCTGAGCAATTTCAGAAGTCGCTCGCCTTACAGCCTCAAGCCATGTCTGCCACTTCCTCTATAGGTCAGTTGCCTCAAAATTCTTCGGGTATGTTATATACTTTATGGATCTTAGATTCTGGTGCTTCACATCATATAACAACAGATTCTTCATCTTTTGTTTCTTTGACCCCTTCATCTTCTATTAATATTATGACCGCTGATGGCACTCTTACGCCTTCAGAAGGTGTTGGATATGTAATAAATTCTAAATTTTCACTTCCAAACATTTACCATGTTCCAAATCTCACACTAAATCTTGCATCTGTTGGTCAATTATGTGATACTGGTAATATAGTTACTTTTACATCTTCTTCATATTTTGTACAGGATTTGCAGTCACAGAAGCTGATTGGGATAGACCATAGAAATTGGGGGCTTTATGTTTTGAATGAGTTGAAAGCATCTGCTACTACTGCTGCTACTAGTGTTGATTTATCTTCTTTTCGTTTAAGTCCTTCTAGTTTTTTATTTATGGCATTCACGTCTTGGTCATGTTTCTTCATCTCGTTTGAGATTTTTAACGTCTACAGGGGCATTAGGAAATTTGAAAATTCATGATATTTATGATTCTAGTGGTTGCAAACTTGCTAAATTTTCTGCATTATCTTATAATAGAAGTACTTATGTTTATTGTGCTCCTTTTGATTTAGTTCATTCTGATGTATGGGGTCCATCTCCTATTTCCACAAAAGGAGGGTCTCGTTATTATGTTTCTTTTATTGATGATCATACACATTATTGTTGGATATATTTAATGAAACATCATTCAGAATTTTTTGAAATTTATACTGCTTTTCGAGCTCTTGTTAAAACTCAACACTCAACTGTCATTAAACATTTTAGATGTGATTTAGGCGAGGAATACACATTTAAGAAATTTTGAGAATTACTTACCTTAGATGGAACCATTTACCAAACTTCATGCACTGACACTCCTCAACAAAATGGTATTGCAAAAAGAAAACATAGACACATTCTTGAAATTGCTAGATCTATGTTATTATCCACTTCTGTTCCTAATGACTTTTGGGGGGAGGCTGTTCTTACAGCCATAACTGTAATTAATGCTATTCCATCTTCTCAAATTTCAGGTATTTTTCGTGACACCCCCACGTCCGTTAATGTCACTCACAAAGGGAATGCATTAAGTTTCGTGAAGCGTTTAGGTAAACAGACACAGAATATTACAAGACAGATACAAAAAATTTTGCAGCGGAAATAAACAACTTTACTAATCATCAAAATACCGTAGTCCAAAGCATCATTTGTCTGAAATATAAAAACCCATTACAACATAAAAATCACTGTCTTGTACTTCAGAAATATCAGAGTACATTAAAGAAAGAAAATTCTCCAAGAACAAAATATGGCCATAGCAACAAGGATAGGAGCTTGATCCATACATATCAGCAGCTCTAGCAAAATAAGCAGAATCACGATCAAGCCTGTGTGTTTCCTCCCTGAGAACCTGGGGGGTGGGGGGAAACGGAAGAAGAAGGGGAAACAAAAAGGGTCAAACATAAAGTCTGGCGAGTCTAGTTACTTTTAGCCAGTAAATAAATAAAAGTAACATGATAGGCATACAAAGTGGATAAGGGAAATCACTATATAAATGGCAGATATGACAAGGTAAACAGGACAACAGGATAGAATAGATATCGCTTCTTAATATTTCCCTTGCTCTGCACCAATACCAGTATAACAGATATGTAATGGGATTACATGCTCCCAAATTGCTTAACAAAAACAGGATGATTACAACAGAAACATAATGGTAGTTTTAGGTGTACTCTAGTAACGGGTTTTAACCCAAACAGAACTGGTACCTAAACAGAAATAATGGGTGTTAGCCCAGACAAAAACACAGGTACCCCACAGAAACAGACAGGACTTGATGTACCCTATTTACTACCCTCAATCGATCGGCTCCCCATTCCGTGGATACCCTGTGTTGGCCCCACAATAGGGTGTATCACTCCCTAATGTGGCAACCCTTTATTTTTCGGATGTGCACAACCATATCTACTAATGTCACAGCTTCTTATTTTCCCCAGCAGGCGGAGTCATGCACGCACATGACCCCGTTGGAACACGCCGTCAACATCGCCTCCATGTTTGGATCTCTTACAATCAGCTCAGTAAGCGTGCCCCACTCCGACCTAGTTCGGAGTACCCGTTTGATACCTATTTATGGATTACTGACTGAAATGGTCCCGCACCAGATAATGCAAGCTCTCCCCTTTGTCTTTCATCCCTACTACTAGGTTTTCAACTGGTTATGTTTACCTAAAAGGTGTCTTTAATTACATAACCTTATCAGGTTAAATTTGTGGGCATATTTATACAAATATTACCCATCTACATAAGATTTACTTAACCCTGCCACTGACTCAAGCATGTTTATTTAACAGTTAAGTTTGTGGGCATATATATACTAATATTACCACCTACCCAAGATTTACTTAACCCTCCCCTTTTATTTAGCCAAGTTTACTTAACCCGTAACTTAAAATTAAGTTCATACAATCCCTAGGTTAAGTAGTCTAATTCATTACCATGTCCATTTATGGTTATAGTGGGTTAGACCTCCCACATTAGGCCTACAACACGTGGATGCTAGGTATGCTGGACAACTCAGTAAGCGTTCCCTACTCCGACCTAGTTCGGAGTACCCGTTTGATACCTATTTAAGGGTTACTGACTAAAATGGGTCCCACACCAGATGATGCAAGCTCTCCCCTTTGTCTTGCATCCCCACTACTAGGTTTTCAACTGGTTATGTTTACCTAAAAGGTGTCTTTAATTACATAACCTTATCAGGTTAAGTTTGTGGGCCTATATATATACTAATATTACCCACCTATCCAAGATTTACTTAACCCTCCCACTGATTCAAGCATGTTTATTTAACGGTTAAGTTTGTGGGCCTATATATACTAATATTACTCACCTACCCAAGATTTACTTAACCCTCCCCTTTTATTCAGCCAAGTTTACTTAACCCGTAACTTAAATTTAAGTTCATACAATCCTTATGGATTAACTTAGGTTAAGTAGTCCAATTCATTACCATGTCCATTTATGGTTATAGTGGGCTAGACCTCCCACATTAGGCCTACAACACGTGGATGTTGGGTATGCCGGTCGGGTCCGGGCGATCTTATTCTACAGTTGGGCCTAACCTCATGTCTTAGTCCAATTCGTATTTACGTACTTAGACCTCCCACATTAGGTTCAACATTAGTGGCTGCTGGATATGCCGGTCGGATCCGGGCAGACTTCCACCACTGATGTAACCTAACCTCGTGCCATAAGTACAATTACAATTCCTAATTGTAATTACTAAACATTCTATTTTTGATCAATTAATTTATTAATTAATCATTTCATTTTATAGGTGTCAATACCTATTTTACTAATAATTTGAATTACATATCAATTCATTTAAAGATTACATGCCAATTGTAAATCCCTTTTCCCCCGTTTTCTTCACTAACATATTCGCACGTATTTTGGCGGCATCTAGGCTAATAAGTAGTCTAGCCATAACAATGAAATAGGGAATATGACGGTGTGATAGTTTCAACATATATTGGCATAAACATACTATCATGATAACAAAGTGAATGGACCTGTAATTAACATCATATCAAGGTGAACATACATATTATCATGGACATGTAATCATCATCATAACGGGATCTAACATAAATATTGCTTTAGATCTACAGGTTTATAAATAGATCTACCCAAATCCACATCATAGAGGTTATAATTAAGATGAAAGTGTGGACCCAATCCTAATCAATTCAAGGTGGCATATGTTCATGGTTCACATAAATAATTTGTTCTATCCAAATGAAACAAAAATAACATACTAGAAAAATCACATTTGAATTGGATCTCGAGAGATAGATCTATCATAGCATAAGATATGATCATAAAATGGATTTAGCATAAAACATGATCATAAAGTAGATCTAGCATAAAACATGATAACAACATGTTTAGATATAAATATGTCCAACTTACAACATATCTAAGTTGATCGCAACATGAAAGATGATTTACATACAAAATTACATCTAACCAATGTTGCAACTATCAAGATTAATAGATTTACATTTACCACAACATAATTACAAGTCAAGATCCATATAAACATTATAATCGAATCACCACAATTATATTAGATCTAGGAAATTAGATCTTGTCATGACATAGGATAAAATTTCATATCAACACAGAATCGTACTTTACAGCATATCCAGTTCATTGTCTATCAAAGCATACTTTTATTTATCTAAACCTAAAAGTAATCTAGAAACTCACAGCGTTAGGTTTAGAGAACTGAGAGAGAATAGATGTGAATTCTGAATTTGATTAGCTAAACCGTTGTTGTAGGACTCGATTCTGTTTCAGTTTGCAACCGGCAGGATATGGCTCCCATGATCTCCAATGAAGAAAATAGGAGAATAGGGGACCATATTTATAGCCTAGAACCAACGAATCAGACCCAGAATCAAGTCCAGGTACGTAAAACGAATTCTGGTCAGATCTGCCGGGGGGAGGGGGGTCGACACCCCCTAATGAGGTCGACACCCTTAGGGGGGATCAACACCCACGAGCGGGAATTTTCCCACTCAGCCCGCTTTGGTCGGATTTTGATTTTTGAATTGTTTTTGAAGGTTCTAGAATTATTTTATTTATATATATATTCTTCATTATGCGTATACAAACTTCTAAGGATTATAACTTCTCCATACGATATCCGATTTACGCTAACCCGAACTCTATCCCAAGCAGAATTCTGAGACGAACGCAATGGCGCAGCCCTTTCCCTTAATTCTTCTTCTAAAAATTAAATATTCTTTAATTCGTTAATTTTAATATTTTAAAATTACGGGTTGTTACATTCTCCGCTCCTTAAAGGATTTCGTCCCCGAAATCTTCAAACTTAAGAAGAATGTATACTACCATCCATCATCCATCTACTCATCCATCATCCACAAGCATCCATTGTCCTTAAAAGATTTCTAATGCTTATATGAGTATATGCAGAAGTGTGTGTATATGTCCCAATACTAATGCGAAAATCAGGCAGTCTGCTGATTCAGTTGACCTCCTTAATGTGATGTATGATTAGTGCCATGAATCCAATATGTATGCAAATAATCTTATTATAACATGTAAGTTCTATATGTGTGCACGTCCATTCGTCCAAGTGCAACATCGATATGCCAACTCATCCATTTTCATCCATAAAAGAAAAGAAAATGCACAAGCATCCATATGCAATATGAGAGAGTGATTGAGCCGATCTAGTGCCTAATGTGTGTGTATATGCATTCATAGGCAACTGCTAGCAAATACTTGCATCTACTTGCATCCATCAAACATAACATGTCTCAAACACATGTTTACAATCATGGGATTTCCTAGCTAAAGGTCGAAGATTCGATTGATAGGATATACTCAGATGATAGAAGCAAATGCGAGTAAAAGCTTTTGGAAGAGAAGTTAAGAACATTCCCTTAAAAAGGAAAGGGTACGAAGTGTAAAAATCTTGTCTTTGTTCTCCAGGTTGCATCTTCTTGGTTGTCTCCCCACTGGACCTTCACCAACTTGACTTCTCGATTGCGTAGCTTCTTGACCTCCGATCCAAGTATGCAAGCCGGAACTGATTGCTTCCTTCTTTATTTTCACTTCCTTTCGCAAGTTTGGCCCTACTACCTCGAACTCTATACATTTTATCACCACTTGGATGAATAGTCATCTTGGAATGATGGGCTTCCTCAAGGATTGTCTTCAATAGATTTCCCATCCTGATATGATTCACCTATCAAACTTCTTCTCAAGTAGCCCCGCCTCTTGCTTATCAAGTTCCGTCTTTTCTTTTAGGAGCCAAATGGCGCACAGGTAATGCAACTGGCTTTGCATTGTCCTCCAGGTATATACGGAAATCAATATCGCGCCTCGGGGGTAAAACCCGAACCTCATCTAAGACATCAGGATACTCACGGACTACTGGTGCCGATCACAGATCGTCGATAGACGCCTCAAGAGACTCTAGGAAACTAAGCATGACAGACCCTTGTAGGTCACAAGAATTTTCGAGGATGCTTAACGACCCTCCTCTCACCACCCAGAATGGCACCATATATGGTAAGCCAACCCATCCCTAAAATCAACCCATAGCCCATAAACCCGAGCACATATGCGTCGCATTCAAATTTGATGCCTAACATAGATATTCTCAAACCCCTACAAATCATAGATAAATTAAGCCGAATCACCAATGGGGTTTGAGACAACTACGGGATCCACTACCATACTAGTAACTAAGTGCAGAGATTCAACAACAGAACTAGATATAAATGAAGCGCCGGAATTAAAATGTGTTCTAACTGGATGATTTGAAAGAGAAACTAAACTTTCTACGGAAATTTTTCTACCTCTTTCAGGAGCACTGATCTATGTGAGAGCATGCATCTGCCCTCCAGAAGTTCCTGCCCTTTGACCTTGTCCCTGCTTCTTCGGGCAATCCTTAATAAGATGTCGGACCTCTCCACAAGCGAAGAAAGCATTCTTCCTTTTCTTGTAGTCCTTGTCTAGGTGATCCTCTCGCCCATAACTATGGCACTTCCTCTTATCTTTAACCTTGTCATTCTTTTCGCCTTTCTTCTGCTGTTGTCCTTTCTTGGGCCACACCTTCTCATTTTGCGTTGCTTCCTCAGCCTTTACTTCCTTCTTTTCTCCCTTATCTTCCTCATGCATAAGGGCCATATCAACAAGCTTTTCAAACGTGGACCCCATTGGAAGATAGGAAATAGCTAAACCATGTAGAGGCTCATTCAGCCCTTTAACAAACCGCAAGGCCTTTTTTGCGGTGTGTCTACCAACTCTAGCTCGAACCTTGCCAGTTGGTTGAACTTGTTCACATATTCCTTTAGCGTCAAATTTCCTTGTTTGAGTGCTAAGAACCTCTCCATCTATATGCTTTGCTCTACTTGGGAAAGAAATTTCATTTTGAACCACTGTCTAAAGTCTTCCCAAGTCTCTATCAGACGTCCAGCTTGGGTGATTTCCCACCAAAATGAGGCTTCGTCCTTTAACAGCCAAGCAGCTAATTGAATTTTCCTTCGGTCCTCCACTTCAAAGATTGCGAATAAGTCCTCGGTCTCCTTGAGCCAATTCCGAGCTTCTATGAATGACTCGTTCCCATGGAATGGCTTCCCTCCCATAGCTGGAAGTCCTTGTAGATCTTGACGAAGTTATCTGCTCTTGGAGGGAGGGGAGGAGGAATGACTGGCGCGGCTGGGGGAGGAATGACTGGCGCGGCTGGGGGAGGAACGTCTCTTTGGCTTTCGGCAGGCGCCATGGCCTCCAAATACCTATGGAACCATCCGGGTATTGTGATGCCCTCTGGGATACTAGGAATGTTTTGTTCCCCAGACATGCTAAAAAAAGGAAAAGGAAGAAATTTAGATAAAGGACCGAAGGCTGCTACATATGGCTTTTTCGGGAATGTTTTTCAAAACAGACTTTTCTTTTTGAAAATACTTTCTTTTAAAACACATTTTGAAAATATTTTTCAAAAACTCTTATCTAATATGGTAACCTTCAGCTCTGATACCAAGTGTGACACCACGTCCGTTAATATCACTCACAAAGGGAATGCATTAAGTTTCGGGAAGCGTTTAGGTAAACAGACACAGAATATTACAAGAAAGATATAAAAAAATTGCAGTGGAAATAAACAACTTTATTGATCATCAAAATACCATGGTCCAAAGCATCATTTGTCTGAAATATAAAAACCCATTACAACATAAAAACCACTATCTTGTACTTTAGAAATACCAGAGTACATAAACGAAAGAAAATTCCCAAAGAACAAAATATGGCCATAGCAACAAGGATAGGAGCTCGATCCATACATATCAGCAGCTCCAGCAAAATAAGCAGAATCAGGATCAAGCCTGTGTGTTTCCTCCCTGAGAAACTGGGGGGAAACGGAAGAAGAAGGGAAAACAAAAAGGGTCAGACATAAAATCTGGCAAGTCTAGTTACTTTTAGCCGGTAAATAAATAAAAGTAACATGGTAGGCATATGGATAAGTGATATACACGTAAATGTGTATATTTTATCCGCTTATTTATCTTATTTTCCCTTTAAAATAATTGATACTTTGTATTTATAGCTGTATTTTCATATTATTGACAAGAAGCATGGTTTAGAACATTTGATGGATAAAGCATGAAGAATTTGCTTAAAAAGAGTGAAGTTTAAAATTGCTAAAGCTTGAAGAGTCTAAAGCTTGAAGAACGGTTGCAATTATATTTCAGTTAAGAAGATTTGGCTCAATAAAGACTCAAACTACATTCACATTAGCTCATTTGGAAGGCCTCTTACTCATGTTGCGTTCACACTAGCCTATTTGCTAAACCACTCACTCTAAAGCTGCGTTCACACTGGCTTATGTGTTATTTGGGTTATTTCTTTAGTCCCACATTATGTAATTAGCTAGCTAGCCTTTGTCATATCAGCTATAAATACCTTGTATCTCATTCATTGTAGGACACATTAGGTTTTATTCTGTAATTCTCTTCTTGGAATAAAATCATTCTCTCCCTTTCTTTTTACTTTTTGTTTATTTTATTTATGTTCATGTTATTTATTTTCTTTTTCTCTTCTTCTTTAGCTATGTCTAGCTAATCCCCTTTGATTAGGGGGTGATGACGCTGATAGTATGATTCAATATGAATCACATAGCCAAAAGATGAGGACTGTATACATGTAGATCTGGATCTGAATTAAGGGTTAGATCTGAACCTTCATATTTTGTGTCGTTTAAGAGCTATGCTCCTTCACAGGATATATTCGTGTTCGATCTAACGTTTATCAGATCTAGATCTAATTTTAGGGTTTTAGAAATTAATTAGTGAATCTGTCCTGATAGTCTATGGTTGTAGAGCTGAGCTCCTGCATAGGCTATGCTTGTCGTTATTTACATATTTGTTTCTAAAAACCTATTATCGTTGATTCATGTTTGTGACAGAAACATGTATTAGATCTGGTTAATCTTTTGGCTATTGATGATTATGAATCTGATCTATGTCATTATCTCCTAATTGCTTTCACTCATTGTTAAAACTCTCTTTTATTTAATTTCTGCTATTTTCTTTGTTTTCCACCAATCAAAAGTTAGGGATAACTTGATTGGATTTATTAATAAAATAATTTGGTCCCAGAGTTCGACACCCTCTACGACAATCCTTGTTGTTTAGGAAAGCCGAACGGATTTTACAGTTGTTTACAACTGCATAATTTGTTCGCAAACAAATTTTGGCGCCGTTGCCGGGGACCATTATAATTTTTATTAGTAAATCCTTCGGGTTATTAATTTTTTTTCTTTTGTTTTCTTGTATAGAAAAAAATCTTGTTAGTTGATTTGGTATTAAATTATTGATATTATAATCAGCTAAACCAAGAGAAAAAAAAATATTACCTTTCTTTTTCGATCTCTTTCCTTTTTTTTGATTTCTTTTCATTTTTTTTCCCTTTTACAATTTGATTTCTTTCCATTTAAAAAAAAAACTTGCTAATGATTTTCCGATTTCTTTCCCAATTCTCTTGTCATTAATCATATACATAATCTGTCATTCCTTCTTTGTACAATTTCTTTTTCAATTAAAAAAAAAAAAATCAGCAACCTCTTCGCCCACTGTCCCCCTCTTCTCTACACTGCCTCTCCCAAAACTACACACCAGACCTTTGCAACTTTCAGTCAGTCACGTCAAAATTCCTTCACAAGCTTTCATACAAACCAATTTTTCATCACGTACACAAAATCCAAGTTCCTAAACAACCTCCCAATACAAACAGTAAACCATACAAACAACTTCAGATCTCCTCTTCACCAACTCAAAACGTTCACTACACAACCCAATCACTTTTCACAAACCACCGTCAGAAACGCACATACCCTCCCATCCTCTTCTCAGAAAACCAACCGCGTTCATCCACCATCAAATAACACACTCTGCCACTTAACCAAAAATCCCATCCATTCAGCCCTTCATCCGCAACATACAACGTAACTTCCACCACCGTCCGTTTTGACCGTGACGCTAGTACATCACAACACATACATCGGACACAATCTTCCAGTACCACTTACCTTCAACTCACATACCATCCGCATCGCACCTTCAGTCACCCACGAGGGCCACAACTACCTTGAAATCAACTTCTTCCCTCATCCTCTACCTTTAATTTCCCTCCAATTTGAACCCCTCAGCACAGCGTGACCAAGTCACGAAACCGCGAGGCCACCGAACCAAATCGCAAATCACTAGAACAAACCCCATCGAAGAAACCACAGTCCTCACGCTTCAGCAATTTCGCAATCCACTACAATCCGAGAACTAGAACTGTTTGTCTGAATTGAATTTTGGAGTTTTTTAACTTGTCTCAAGAAAGAAATTCAAGAAAAATAGGAGTGAGGACGCGTTTTGCAAAGGGAGTGGCTGTGGTATTTTTATTAATAGGGTTTGGTAGTGGCCATACAAGGGGCCGTGTGTAGGCTTTTAGCCTAGTGGTTTTTTTCATTTGGTTTCACTCGTTTCTCTATTTTAGTTTAGTTTTCTCTAGTTTTTTTTGTTGTGTGAGTCTTCTTTCAAAAAAAAAAAAAAAAAAAAAAACAGGTACAGTGGTATTTTGAAAAAGGCCTTAATAATAGGAGGCGACAACAATAAAGAACAGCGGACTATTCAGTGTTCGAGCGGTTGCACACCAAGTGGGGTGTGAACGCGCTAGCGCTACCCAATTGCACTGGACGGACTGCCGATCAAGGTGAGTATTTTCTAACTCTACAAGGACCGCTGCTGCAAATAAAAAATATATATAGACATTGCTTGTAAAAATCTTCTGCAGGGCATCGGCTTGCTTGTAAAATTTCTTTTATTTATTTTTGCAATTGCCTGTTCTGTGACTGTTCTGAGACTGTTCATTCTGTGATTGATTAAAAAAAAAAAATATTTGCATTCATCTTAGTTTTGTTTTTATTTTCTAAGGACTTCATTATATTTTGACAATTTAGTTTAGTTCAAACGGATTATTTCTCGGTGTCTAGACTACGGCAGAGTAATAACTGTTTATAAATATTACGGTGATTCGTAAATATTATATCAGTTGTTCCTCTGAAGGTACTTAAACCTTCGGCTGCATTGCTAGGGTGATTCCTGGTGCACCGATAACTACTGTCCGTTAACTGGCTGAGAAATCTTTTGTTGAAATAAATCAAACCGTCATTATATAATTCTAGAAATTGTAAATTGCATTAGGTTCATTTAAAAAAAAAAATCTTTTGTGTCTAATTCTTTTTCTCTAAAAAAAAAAAAAAAAATCGCTTCTCAAATTTTTTTTTTTCTCTCACCTTCCATTATTCTTCTCGCTAGTGCATGCGTCATTGGACTCGTGATCCTTCGGATAATCGTTTAGTTCGAACAAACATTTCTTTAACCATGGCCGAAGAAAATCCCCCTCGATCTCTTATGGATAGATACTTCCACGATCGAGTTTCTATTCCTTCTTGCATCATATTGCCCGCCCCAACGGGTAACCACTTTGAAATTCATTCGAATCACATAAATACTCTTCCAAAGTTCGGCAATTTAGAATGTGATGATCCTTATATCTTCTTGACCAAATTTGAGCAAGTTTGTGCAACCATGAAATTTCAACAATTAAGTGACGATGGAATCAAACTTAGGTTAATTCCATTTGCACTTACCGATTATGCTGAGCAATGGTTGTATAGCTTGCCTTCAAATACGATTGGAACTTGGGGTGAATTTGTTAACATTTTTCTAAAGAAATTCTACCCTCTGGAAAAAACATCTAAAATTCGAAATGAAATCGTCAATTTTCGTCAATTTGGGGGTGAATCCTTTGCAAAATATTTTGAAAGATTTAAAGAGCTTCTAGTCAAATGTCCACATCACAATTTTGAAAAATGGACTCTTTGTCAAATTTTATACGATGGACTTGAAAATAACTCTCGAACCATGCTCGAATCTATGTGCCAAGGAAATTTTCTAGCCCAAGATCACAATGCCGCTTGGCAATTTCTCGAAAATTTGGCCGAAAAATCAGCTCAATGTGAAAGATCTAACGAGAAATCGATTTATTCCCGATCTAACGCTCATTCGGTAGGATCATCAGTAGCCTTGGAAGCAAAAATAGACGCGATGATATCCAAATTCGATAACGTCCTTTCATCAACTCAAATAAATCAAGCTCAAGCGTCTCAGACCTCATGTTACAAATGTAACGATCCTAACCACATAGCCGATCAATGCCCACATTCATTGGAACAACTCAACGCATTTAACAAAGTTAGGAACGACCCATTCTCCCCAACATACAATCCAGGTTGGAGAAACCATCCTAACTTCTCTTGGACCCAAAACAATGCAAATTCGAATGCGGTTCGACCTCCTTTTCAATCATTTTCAAATAATACTTCGAGACCTCCCTTTCAACAAACTCAATTCCAAAACCCTGCGCCACCGTCTCAAAATCAAGCGCAACAATCTTTTGCTCCCCAAGATGATAAACGATTGACATCACTTGAGAAAACTCTCGAAGAATTGACTAAAGCGACGACCCAAAATCTCCAATCAAATACCAATCTTCAAAATTTATTGACTTCGCACATGCAAAACACGAGTCAATCGATCGCTAAACTTGAAATGCAAATGAGTCAGTTAGCTACTTCCGTAAGCGAACGGGAAAGAGGCACTTTCCCGAGTCAACCCATTCCAAACCCGAACCGTCAAAATCCTAACTCCAACCAAATTCACATCATTCAAGATTCAAACGTGAGTCACTTGAATGCGGTCACGACTCTTAGATCTGGCAAAAAGATTGACAACCATGTGGTCAACCCAAATGCCTTACCGGACGATCTTCCAACTCCGACAGAAAATTCGACCAACTCAGATCAAAACATTGAGCCAATTTCTGACAAGGACCATCCTCAAACTCAAGTAGCCCAACCTACTGAGTTTTCTGCTCCATTTCCTCATAGACTCTGACCTAGGAAAAAGACGGATCAGCTAGAAAAAATCCTTGAAATATTTAAGCAAGTTAAAGTGAACATTCCTCTTTTAGATATTATACAACAAGTTCCACAATATGCAAAATTTCTAAAAGATATGTGCACTCAAAAACGTCATACACATGTACCTAAGAAAGTGTTTCTAGCGGCAACTCTAAGCGAAGTCTTGTCCCAATCGATGCCAGTGAAATACAAAGATCCTGGCTGCCCCACAATATCATGTACTATTGGGGACAAGAAAATCGATAGATGCCTGTTAGACTTAGGTGCTAGTGTTAACTTGCTTCCATATTCCGTCTATCGCCAATTAGGGCTAGGAGAATTGAAACCCACCAAGGTTACCCTTCAGCTTGCTGACCGTTCAATTAAGAAACCTGTGGGCGAAATCGAAGATGTGTTGATCAAAATAGGCGAATTCATCTTTCCAGTTGATTTCATTGTCTTAGAAACTCAACAGGTTAGCAATCCTGCAAACCAGATCCCTTTGATTATAGGACGACCCTTCTTAGCAACCTCTAATGCTCTCATCAACTGTAGAAATGGGTCTATGAAACTTTCTTTTGGTAACATGACTGTCGAGCTAAACATCTTCAGAACTGAAAACTCTCCTAACTCTTATGTGGACCAGTTTTCTGAAATCCATGCTGTCCACGATAATGAATCTGAGCTCGACCATCTGAATAACGAAATTGAATCGAATTACGAAACCTTATTTCAAGATATTCCCGAAATTGTCTCTGATTCGATTCCTGTCGAGCCTCTCACAAATGAGTCTATCCCTCAACCAATTTCTTTGATTGAGTTGCCCCCAAAATCTAAACTCAAAGTATTGCCCAGTCATCTTAAGTATGCTTACTTAGGAGAAAATGAAACTTTTCCAGTCATCATCGCTTCTGACCTTACTTTAGAGCAGGAACAATTGCTCCTTCCCATTCTTAAGAAAAATAAGGAGGCAATTGGTTGGTCCATGGCTGATATTAAGGGGATTAGTCCTTCGATAGTCCAACATCGAATCCACCGTATAGATGATGCCAAACCCACTCGGGATCCCCAGCGTCGACTAAACCCTATCATGAAAGAAGCAGTTCGTGCTGAAATCCTTAAATGCCTTGACAATGGAATAATCTACCCGATTTCTGACAGTCAATGGGTTAGTCCGATTCATGTCGTACCTAAGAAATCAGGGATTACCGTGATCCAAAATGAAGCTAACGAGCTTATCCCAACCCGCACCCAGACCGGTTGGCGTGTTTGCATTGACTATAGGAAACTTAACGCGGCAACACGTAAGGATCATTTCCCTCTGCCATTTATCGATCAAATGTTAGAACGACTAGCTGGTCATGAGTACTACTGTTTCCTTGATGGGTACTCGGGCTATAATCAAATCCCTATCGCTCCTGAGGACCAAGACAAAACCACTTTCACTTGTCCGTTTGGTACATTTGCGTACCGACGTATGCCTTTTGGTCTCTGTAATGCACCTGCAACCTTTCAGAGGTGCATGATTAGCATTTTTTCTGATATGATCGAGCGATTTTTGGAAGTGTTCATGGATGATTTTTCCATATTTGGTGATTCTTACTCTGAGTGTTTACATCATCTCGATCTTGTTCTTAATCGCTGTAAAGAGAAACACTTAACGCTTAATTGGGAAAAGTGTCACTTCATGGTTAAACATGGCATTGTTTTGGGACATGTCATCTCTAACAAAGGAATTGAAGTTGACAAAGCCAAAATCGAAGTTATCTCTAATCTTCCCATTCCCAAATCTGTTAAGGACATCCGATCCTTTTTAGGTCATGCTGGCTTCTATCGTCGCTTCATAAAGGATTTCAGCAAAATCACTCGACCTCTGACTAACCTTCTTGGTAAGGATGTTCCTTTCGACTTTAATTCTGAGTGCATTTCATCTTTTGAGCATCTTAAAAATGAACTTGTCTCTGCTCCTATCATTTGCTCTCCCAACTGGACGATGCCTTTTGAAATCATGTGTGACGCCTCGAACTTCGCTGTAGGAGCTGTCTTAGGACAACGAATTGATAAAATTCTTCATGTCATTTACTACGCGAGTAAAACTCTGAACGACGCTCAAGTCAATTATACTACCACTGAAAAGGAACTCTTGGCAGTTGTTTTTGCTCTAGAAAAATTCAGGCCTTATCTAGTTGGCTCACACATCACTGTTTATACCGATCATTCCGCACTTAGGTACCTTTTCTCTAAAAAGGATGCTAAGGCCCGTCTCATTCGTTGGATCCTTCTACTTCAAGAATTTGACCTTACCATTAAGGATAAAAAAGGATCTGACAATGTTATTGCAGACCACTTGTCTCGTCTTCCAAATGCCCCGTCTTCTTCTCTTCCGATCAATGAGAATTTCCCTGATGAACAGCTGTTTTCTCTATCCACTGATCCTTGGTATGCTGACATTGTCAACTACTTAGCCACTAAGCAGACCCCTTCTTTTTGGTCTAAGCAGGATAAACACAAATTCTTTTCCCAAGTGAAACATTTTTATTGGGACGACCCCTATCTTTTCAAGTATTGTCCCGACCAAATCATTCGAAGATGTGTTCCTGACACTGAAATTCACAGTGTCCTCTCTTTCTGTCATGACCAAGCATGCGGTGGTCACTTCGGTCCCAAAAAGACAGCCGAAAAGGTTCTCCAATCGGGTTTCTACTGGCCTACCCTTTTCAAAGACGCGTACGAATTTTGCAAAACTTGTGATCGATGTCAATTCTTAGGGAAAATTTCTAAACGGAATATGATGCCCCTAAACCCCATTCTAGAGGTCGAAATTTTTGATGTGTGGGGTATAGACTTCATGGGACCCTTCCCTAATTCTTTTGGGAACCTTTACATTCTCTTAGCTGTTGATTATGTTTCCAAATGGGTCGAAGCTGTACCATGCAAAACAAACGATAACAAGGTTGTTGTGCGCTTCTTGAAAGAAAACATCTTTTCTAGGTTTGGCACACCTCGCACAATAATCAGTGATAATGGTACACACTTCTGTAATCGTTCTTTTGAAGCTCTCATGAGAAAGTATTCGATAACCCATAAGTTATCCACTCCTTACCATCCTCAAACTTGTGGGCAGGTTGAAGTATCGAATAGGCAGATTAAACAAATTCTTGAGAAAACTGTGAATCGAAATCGTAAAGATTGGTCCCAAAAGTTAATCGACGCTCTTTGGGCTTACCGCACCGCTTTCAAAACAAACTTGGGTATGTCCCCTTATCGGTTGATTTTTGGTAAACCATGTCACTTGCCAGTTGAACTAGAACATAGGGCGTTATGGGCAATAAAAACTTTAAATCTTGATTTAGAGCAAGCAGGTGAACATAGGAAGCTTCAACTTAATGAACTTGATGAAATTCGAAATGATGGCTATGAAAATGAACGAATTTACAAGGACAGAACAAAAGTTTTTCATGATAAATCAATTTTACGTAAAACTTTCATGCCAGGTCAAAAAGTTCTGTTGTATGACTCAAAACTGCATCTATTTCCGGGTAAGCTAAAATCTAGATGGACAGGACCTTACACTGTACGGACTGTTTTTCCGTATGGTGCTGTAGAAATTGAGAATCCAACTGATGGATCATCCTTTAAGGTCAATGGTCAACGCCTTAAACCTTACTTGGAACCAATACCCAACCAAGAGGAAGAGCTCATGGTCCTCCATGAGCCACATTACATCCGGTAAGACGCACTAACCCTCTTTTGTACATATGTAAATATTCTCTTATTTGTTTTTCCCTTTCACTGAGATATGTCTGATTAAGACTGTGAGGACACAGTCACACTCAAGTGTGGGGGGAATTTACATTACATCAGCAATCAAATTTTATGAAGTAGGTCATTCATTGAACAAGGATTAACTTAAATTCATAAATAACACCTTGGTTCTTGTTTGATAAGTTGAATTGTTGGGTAATGGGAATGAACATTATTTATTCATTGAATCGTAATGTGTCTTTTTAAGATGCTAGCTTGAGACTGTGCAGACGTTAGTCGTGTTCTGGAGTAAGCGTGTCAACCTTTGTTATACATGTTAGAATGTGCAAGTAAAAATAATCAAAAAAAAAAATCAAGAAATAAAAATGATTTTGCACCTACATTTGTTGGATGTTCTGAGTTCGTTTTCATGCATAATATTTTCTTTTCACTCAAATTTTCAAAATTGTAAGTTCTAAAATCCACTTGGCCCAATTAAGGAGAAATGACTCATTGTAGCGTTCTTCTTCGATACCCCACATAATTCAAACCCAAGTTTTTAGTCGATTTACATCCATGTTTCGACAAGTTTATCTTATATTGGTATACTCAAGAACCTTAGTTTAAAGGTCAAAAAACGTCACTTTTTATACCAATATTACACTACCCATTCCGTACTTGTTTTAAGGTAGGATAACCATATACCACAAATTATTTTATATGGGTTATCTATCTTATGAAACTTTGTTTATCTTTCCTTTCAGCTTTTCATATAACATCAATCCAGACTTGTGTGTTGAACCATGGTTATAGAAATAGAGTAACTAGGGCACAAAACTTTCCTTTCATGAAGTGTTGGTTATGATTCGTTTAGTAGAGGAGGAATCAAATGAAATAAAATACGGTGTCATTCCATTCCATTTCCACTCATCATTCATTATGCAAATATGAAAAAAAAATGTTGAAAAAAAAGAAAAAAGAAGAAGAAAGAAAAAAAAAGAAAAAAAAAAGAAAAAAAAATATATGAAAAAAAAGAGAGTCTCTCAGAATAAGATAGTCATTCATCACTCTTGACTATAAAGCATTCATTTCCATTCCATCCACATCCATCATACCGTACTTGGAAGCAAGGATTGTAGTAGAGGAGATGAAAGGAAACAAAATGTCTATATGTGCCTTAGTATTACTTTATCTTTTGTAGCTTGAAGTTCAACTAATACACTTGCCCTCTCATCTATAATATTTTTTAGAACTTACAAAATTTTCCTTCATCTATGCATAACTCACATCCAATACAGTACAGTTACGGTGGTGCAAAATTATTCAAAAAAAAAAAAAAGAGAGAGAGAATAAAGAAATGATTGGGTGCACATTGTCGATGTGTAGAACTTTGGTTGACACCACGCTCTTAACCTTCAAGACAATTACAGTGTTATCAAGGAATTACGATTCAGCTTGAAAAATCTTATTCATTTCTGCATCAATAATGGGATGGACAATTTGGAACTAAACCGTTATTATTGAAGTTAGGTAAAGTCCTTGGAATGTGAAAGACCTTAAATATATTGTTTGATTAATCTGCGTACTTAAGACGCTTTGGATTTTGTGGGTAGTATCCGCTGAAAACCCTCACGAGACAACACTCGTCCTACTAGGGACACCTAGGGGTTTAACGGCTTGTTGCATACGCTAAATGCAATCGTGTTTCCTACGAAAGTGTGACATATCTTAGTTTAGTTTATTCGAGGACGAATAAAAAGATAAGTGTGGGGGTATTTGATATACACGTAAATGTGTATATTTTATCCGCTTATTTATCTTATTTTCCCTTTAAAATAATTGATACTTTGTATTTATAGTTGTATTTTCAGATTATTGACAAGAAGCATGGTTTAGAACATTTGATGGATAAAGCATGAAGAATTTGCTTAAAAAGAGTGAAGTTTAAAATTGCTAAAGCTTGAAGAGTCTAAAGCTTGAAGAACGGTTGCAATTATATTTCAGTTAAGAAGATTTGGCTCAATAAAGACTCAAACTACATTCACATTAGCTCATTTGGAAGGCCTCTTACTCATGTTGCGTTCACACTAGCCTATTTGCTAAACCACTCACTCTAAAGCTGCGTTCACACTGGCTTATGTGTTATTTGGGTTATTTCTTTAGTCCCACATTATGTAATTAGCTAGCTAGCCTTTGTCATATCAGCTATAAATACCTTGTATCTCATTCATTGTAGGACACATTAGGTTTTATTCTGTAATTCTCTTCTTGGAATAAAATCATTCTCTCCCTTTCTTTTTACTTTTTGTTTATTTTATTTATGTTCATGTTATTTATTTTCTTTTTCTCTTCTTCTTTAGCTATGTCTAGCTAATCCCCTTTGATTAGGGGGTGATGACGCTGATAGTATGATTCAATATGAATCACATAGCCAAAAGATGAGGACTGTATACATGTAGATCTGGATTTGAATTAAGGGTTAGATCTGAACCTTCATATTTTGTGTCGTTTAAGAGCTATGCTCCTTCACAGGATATATTCGTGTTCGATCTAACGTTTATCAGATCTAGATCTAATTTTAGGGTTTTAGAAATTAATTAGTGAATCTGTCCTGATAGTCTATGGTTGTAGAGCTGAGCTCCTGCATAGGCTATGCTTGTCGTTATTTACATATTTGTTTCTAAAAACCTATTATCGTTGATTCATGTTTGTGACAGAAACATGTATTAGATCTGGTTAATCTTTTGGCTATTGATGATTATGAATCTGATCTATGTCATTATCCCCTAATTGCTTTCACTCATTGTTAAAACTCTCTTTTATTTAATTTCTGCTATTTTCTTTGTTTTCCACCAATCAAAAGTTAGGGATAACTTGATTGGATTTATTAATAAAATAATTTGGTCCCAGAGTTCGACACCCTCTACGACAATCCTTGTTGTTTAGGAAAGCCGAACGGATTTTACAGTTGTTTACAACTGCATAATTTGTTCGCAAACAATAAGAGAGATCACTATATAAATGGTAGGTATGACAAGGTAAACAGGACAACATGATAGAATAGACATCGCTTCTTAATACTTTTATTGCTCTGCACCAATACCAGTATAACAGATAAGTAATGGGATTACATACTCCCAAATTGCTTAACGAAAACAGGATGATCCCAACAGAAACATAATAGTAGTTTTAGGTGTACTCTAGTAACAGATTTTAACTTAAACGAAACTGGTACTTAAACAGAAATAACGGGTGTTAACCCAGACAGAAACACAGGCACCCCATAGAAACAGACAAGACTAGATGTACCCTATTTACTACCCTCAATCGATCGGCTCCCTATTCTGTAGAAACCCTGTGCTGGCCCCACAATAGGGTGTATCACTCCCTAAAGTGCAACCCTTTATATTCCAGATGTACACAACCATATCTACTGATGTCACAATGTCTTATTTTCCCCCAACAGGCGGAGTCATGCATGCACATGACCCCGTTGGAACGCGCCGTCAACACCGCCTCCACGTTTGGATCTCTTACAATTAGCTCAGTAAGTGTACCCCACCCCAACCTAGTTCGGAGTACCCGTTTGATTCCTATTTAAGGGATACTGACTGAAATGGGTCCCACACCAGATGATGCAAGCTCTCCCCTTTGTCTTGCATCCCCACTACTAGGTTTCCAACTGGTTATGTTTACCTAAAAGGTATCTTTAATTACATAACCTTATCAGGTAAAGTTTATGGGCCTATATATACTAATATTACCCACCTACCCAAGATTTACTTAACCCTCCCACTGATTCAAGCATGTTTATTTAACGGTTAAGTTTGTGGGCCTATATATATACTAATATTACCCACCTACCCAAGATTTACTTAACCCTCCCCTTTTATTCAGCCAAGTTTACCTAACCCCCCAACTTAAATTTAAGTTCATACAATCCCTATGGATTAACTTAGGTTAAATAGATCAATTCATTACCATGTCCATTTATGGTTATAGTGGGCTAGACCTCCCACATTAGCCCTACAACACGTGGATGCTGGATATGCCGGTCGGGTCCGGGCAGTCATATTCCACAGTTGGGCCTAACCTCGTGTCTTATGCCCGATTCGTATTTACGTACTTAGACCTCCCACATTAGGTTTAACATTAGTGGCTGCTGGATATGCCGGTCGGGTCCGGGCAGACTTCCACCACTAATGTAACCTAACCTCGTGTCAGAAGTACAATTACAATTTCTAATTGTAATTACTAAACATTCCATTTTTGATAAATTAATTTATTAATTAATCCTTTCCTTTTATAGGTGTCAATACCTATTTTACTGATAATTTGAATTACATATCAATTCATTTAAAAATTACATGCCAATTATAAATCCCTTTTCCCCCGTTTCCTTCACTAACATATTCGCACGTATTTTAGCGGCATCTCGGCTAATAAGTAGTCTAGCCATAACAATGAAAAAGGGAATATGTGAGGTGATAGTTTCAACATATATTGGCATAAACATACTATCATGATAACAAAGTGAATGGACCTGTAATTAACATCATATCAAGGTGAACATACACATTATCATGGACATGTAATCATCATCATAGCGGGATCTAACATAAATATTGCTATAAATCTACAGGTTTATAAATAGATCTACCCAAATCCACATCATAGAGATTACAATTAAGATAAAAGTGTGGACCTAATCCTAATCAATTCAAGGTGGCATATGTTTATGGTTCACATAAATAATTTGATCTATCCAAATGAAACAAAAATAACATACTAGAAAAATCACATTTGAATTGGATCTCGAGAGATAGATCTATCATAGCATACGATATAATCATAAAATGGATCTAGTATAATACATGATCATAAAGTAGATCTAGCATAAAACATGATAACAACATGTTTGGATCTAAATATGTCCAAATTACAACATATCTAAGTTGATCGCAACATGAAAGGTGATTTACATACAAAATTAGATCTAACCAATGTTGCAACTATCAAGATTAATAGATTTACATTTCCTACAACGTAGTTACAAGTCAGGATCCATATAAACATTATAATCGAATCCCCACAATTATATTAGATCTTGGAAATTAGATCTTGTCATGACATAGGATAAAATTTCATATCAACACAAAATACAACATATCCAGTTCATTATCTATCAAAGCATACTTTTATTTATCTAAACCTAAAAGTAATCTAGAAACTCACAACGTTAGGTTTAGAGAATTAAGAGAGAATAGATCTGAATTCTGTATTTGATTAGCTAAACCGTTGTTGTAGGACTTGATTCTGTTTCAGTTTGCAACTCGACAGCATATGGCTCCCATGATCTCCAATAAAGAAAATAGGAGAATAGGGGACCATATTTATAGCCTAGAACTAATGAATCAGACCCAGAATCAAATCCAAGTACGTAAAACGAATTCTGCCCAGATCTTCCCGGAGAGGAGGGGGTCGACACCCCTGTCGACACCCCCTAAGAGGGTCGACACCCATGTCGACACCCCTTGGTGGGGTCGACACCCACGAGCGAGAATTTTCCCTCTCAGCCCGCTTTGGTCGGATTTTGATTTTTGAACTATTTTTGAAGGTTCTGGATTATTTTATTTAAATATATATTCTTCCTTATGCGTATATAAACTTCTAAGGCTTATGACTTCTCCATACGATATCCAATTTATGCAAACCCGGACTCTAGACGAATGCAATGGCGCATCCCGTTTCCCTTAATTCTTCTTCTAAAAATTAAGTATTCTTTAATTCGTTAATTTTAATATTTTAAAATTACGGGGTGTTACATTTCTCCTTTTAAAAAACTGTATGGTTTTGCTCCTGATTATTCATTATTTAAAGTTTTTGAATGTACTTGCTTTGTTCTTCATCTTCATATTGAATGCAATAAATTATCATCTCGTTCAACTATGTATGTCTTTTTAGGATATGAAGTTGGACAAAAAGGATACAGATGTTTTGATCCAATTACTAACAAACTTTATGTCTCTCATCATTTTGTGTTTCTTGAACACATCCCTTTCTTCTCTATTCCAACTAAGACTCATGATATAACTAGATTTGATCTTCTTCATATCGATCCTTTTTCAGACGATATTGATGCTAGTAGTATTGCAGATAATAACATGCTTTCAGAAAATAATAATGGTGAAGCTCCCTCTTCTCGTGTGCCTCCTCAAGCAACTACTGAGATTGTAGATCTTCCGTCACCACCACCACCATCATTACCACCACCTCCACCACCTCCACCACCTTTACGTCATTCCACACGCAATCATAAGTCCACAAAATTACAAGATTTTACATATTCTTGTTATTATTTATCTTTTACCTCTTTTTTGTCTTCAATCCATAGTTTCTCTGAACTTTCTTCATATAAAGAGGCAATTCTTGGTCCTCATTGGCAAGAGGCGATGGATGAGGAACTTTCCGCTTTGCATAAGACAAATACTTAGGATTTGGCTCCTCAATATTCTAGTAAGAGGGCTATTGATTATCGCTGGGTATATAAGGTTAAAACTAATTCTGATGGACCTATTAAGAGATACAAAGCTAGATTGTTGCAAAAGGGTATTCTCAAAAGTATGGTATGGATTATGAGGAAACATTTGCTCCTGTTGCTAAAATTACAATTGTTCGCACTTTAATTGTTATAGCTTCAGTTCATCAATGGTCTATCTCCCAACCTGATATTAAGAATGCTTTCTTAAATGGAGATCTTCAAGAAGAAATTTACATGGAACCTCCTTCAGGTATTCCGCATGATTCTGGATATGTTTGTAGACTGAAGAAAGCATTGTATGGTCTATAAAACAAGCTCCTCGAGCTTGGTTTTGAGAAATTTTCAGTTTTCATATCTTCTCTCGGTTTTATCTCTAGTCGTCATGATTTTGCTCTCTTTGTTAAATGCATTAATGTTGGACGTATAATCTTATCATTATATGTTGACGATATGATTATTACCGTTGATGATGTACAAGGAATTTACGTATTAAAGACAGAGTTAGCTAGACGATTTGAAATGAAAGATTTGGGTTCATTAAGATATTTCTTGGGTATTGAGGTAACACATTCACCCAAAGGATATCTTCTTTCTCAGTCAAAATATACCACAGATATTCTTGATCGAGCTAGGCTCACAGATAATAAGACTGCTGATACCCCCACTGAGATTAACACAAAGTTTTCTCCTTCTGATGGAAGTCCTTTATCAGATCCTACTTTGTATCGTACTATTGTTGGATGCTTGGTGTATCTTACTATCACACGTCCAGATATTTCATATGTTGTTCCTATCGTTAGTCAGTTTGTAGCTTGTCCCACCATAGTTCATTGGGCCGCTGTTCTTCGCATATTGAGATAACTTAGAGGTACTATTTTCCATAGTTTGATACTTTCTTCTACTTCCTCCTTGGAGTTACGTGCATATTCCGATGCTAATTATGGTAGTAATCCAACTGATCGTAAATCAGTTAGTGGTTATTGTATTTTTTTGGGAGATTCTCTTGTATCTTGGAAGTGTAAGAAACAATCTATTGTTTCCCATTCTTCAACTGAAGCTGAATATCGTGTTATGGCATCTACTACTAAAGAGATTGTTTGGTTACGTTGGTTACTACTTGAGGACATGGGAGTATCTTTTTTCTCAGCCAACTCCTATGTATTGTGATAATAAAAGTGAAATTCAAATAGCTCGCAATTCAGTATTTCATGAACGAACCAAGTATATTGGGATTGATTGTCACCTTACTCGGCATCATCTTGAGAAGCGCACCATCACCTTACCTTTTGTACTATCTTCTTTGTAGATTGCGGATTTCTTTACCAAGTCACATTCAGTTTTTCGTTTTCGTTTTCTCGTTAGCAAACTCTCGATGCTCATAGCAGCTACATTGTGAGTTTGAGGGGGGATGTTAGAGAATATGCTATGTTGTCTTTACTACATTGATTGGGATAGAGGATATATTTCCCTTATTGCATTGATTGGGCTAGAGGATATGTTATCTTTATTACATTGATTGGGTTTATATTTGGTATTGCATTATTGATTATGATAAACACAAATGTATTCTAGAATAATCTTATCTAGAATGGATAAGGATGAAGCATGCATAAATAAAGCTAAAGATTGGCAATATAATTAAACAATCAATCAATAAAGCAATCTCCATTATTTTCTTTGTCTTCTTATTATCTTTTATTTCCTATTCTATTTCATGTGATCAATAAAGTTATCAACGATAATATTATAAAATGTGATTTTAAAATTTTTAATGTTAAAATTGAAACCTTATTATATATTGTACAATGAACCCGACAAAATAAATATAATATAAAATTATTGTTGTTGTTTATATATGATATGTGTTGTGTAATTTCTTTAAAGTTAAGTGATAGTTTTATTGTTCTTCTTATCATGAGCAAGTACTCTTGTTGAAATTGACATATTACAATTATTTTAGATGAGTTAACAATTATTATTGAACTTATTTCCTTTATATATGTAAAATTTGAAATTATGCAATTAGTTTAAATCCATTGACTTTAGAGTAAATAACATGAATAAATTTAGAAGAATTTTGTAAAAAGTTACAGAGATTTCAATACGGAGTTAGGTGAAGTTAAAAATAGATCTTTATTTCTTTTAAACGTTGTGTATGAAAAAAATTAATTTTTATGTTCATAAATGATTATAGTTATTGTTATTATTATTTTTTGGAAAAGCCGTCCGGTTTTTAAGGTGATCGCATACACCTTTTTATTATAACTAATAATAAAAAATACAATGTGGTACAGGTGATTATAGTTAACAATCAACTACATTGGTTTTTAAGGTGGATCGTCCACCAGTTATTGTTATTATTGTTTATGCACATAAACATATGGATGTGATCTTTATAGTTAGACATAAATTTTGTGTTTTTTTTGTAGTATGTGTGTGTATACATATACGACTAATATATAAATTATTAAAATACTTTAAATTTGAGATTTCGTGAGCAATTTAAATACATTGATCTAAACATGAAAGATTAGGAAATAGTAAATGAAGTAGTACATAACTATAGACATGTCAAATATATATATTTAAAGTTAAAAATAGAATTATATAATGTAGATAAATTTATTGAGATAAATGGATGATACATTAGTTTTTTTTTTTTTCGATATTTTTCGTATATATAATTTATGTTATCTGAATTATTTGTCTTTATATTTAAATGAACTATTTAACTGCAATGTTTAGTATGAATGTGATAAACAAATTATAACAGTCGCATTTAAGGGTTCATTAGATGAATTAATGAATATTTTTTAGTTAAATTTATTTAAATAAATTAAAATAAAAAACTACATGGTTAATTAAAAAGTATTATGATATAAATTTACCAAATGATGTGACACTGAGGTGATTTTTTATAAGCAACCGTACACATTTCAGAATGTAGACACTTTGGTTAAAATAAGAATTTTATAATGTAATGCATCAATGTATCGATATAGATGAATCATAAATTAAATTTGCAATCATTTCTTATGTATATAATTACGTTATGTAACTATGTATTTATATATCCAAAAGAATTTTATTAACTTTTTGTTAATATGAAAATTGTGCAAATATTAAAACTTTCATATTTTTATGATATATTTGACATATCAACAACTAATAGTTTACTAGGTCTAATTAATTTTAAGATTCTTGATTAACTCTAGTATATGAAGTCAAATATAAAATATTAGAAGAGAACCGAGATAGTTCGGTGAGATATTGTAGGAATTTAAAATTAAGGTTTTTGATGAAAAAACATAATCTTCCAATGCATGGCAAATTTATTGTTACCTTTTATGATATTACTTTGCTATTAAGTTTTGTTCTATCTCAAAAACTAATTTCGTACTTACGTTTACAGATTTGCTGTAACTAAAAGTGTTTCTTAAACATGTTTTGAGAAATATTATCTGTGTATTTCTAAATTAAAAAGCGTACTTTACAAAAGCTCCTTATTGTTTATTTTATACTATATATAGCGTGACTTATATGTTTTGGTTTAATGGAAATGCAATTTTATCATATTTTATTAATATATGTATGATGTTTATTATTGAAAATTCCATATGGCCATTAGTGATCGAACTAATGAATATCATTTAATTATATTTATCTTGTTACTTTAAACTTAGCTTTAACATATGGACTGAAACGTATAACATAGAAGAAACTAAGGTGAGTTTTGTAAATAATTGTGGTAATTTTTAATATAGGCAATTTAAATTAAATGTAGAATTTTATAATGTATTGCATGATAAATATATTTTACCATTTTAAATACAGGTATCTTAAGTTAAATGATAAATAAATAAGAAATTAAACTTGTTATTGTTACTTTATGCAATTTGTATATCGTAATTAAATAAATTAAAAATAGCTTTACCATTTTTGTTAGTACAATGGTTGTATACATGTAGAATTTTGATTCTTTAATATCTATTAGATATATTAACAAATATTAGTTAACTAAATTTATTTGAATAGTTTAAATTTAAACTATGTAATTAATACGAATATGTGAACCTGAATATAAAATATTAGAAGTTAACCGATGAATCGTTTGTAGATAACTATACAAGTTATATATATATATATATATATATATATATATCATACTATAAAATAATGAGAGGTTTAGTTAAATAGTGTAACTGATAATTATTAGATTCAAATATTAAATATAAAGAGAGAATTTTGCAGAAGAGGGAATCCCTAAAATTAAGGAGAAAACACAAAATTCTTTTGTTTTACTATTATTTAGTAGATTTGAAATTATGCAGTTAATTTAAATATATGAATTTAAAGAGAGATAGTATGAACAAACAAGGAAGAGCTTTGTAAAAAGTTACATAACTTTCAAAGCAGGGTTATTTGAAATTAAAAACAAAGTAGTGTCATATATGATAAATTTTAAAAGCAAATGAATCATATCCAAATTACAAACTAATTTGGCATTATTTTTTCATGTGCATCACGCACGTGTATCAATGTACTGTTGTATTTGTCGAAAAATGGATGCATTTGTTTGCTTCTAAGAGTATTCCCAACACGGGTGGTCGTTGCCTCGTTGGGGGTTGAATCAAGCTTGGTTGACCCCCAATTCCCCCCAACGGAGGAAAGTTTATACAACATTTTAGCCGTCTTAAAATAAGCCGGGTAAGAAAATTTATCTAAAAACTAATATAAAAAAATTATCGGCTAAGAAGCAAAAAATATAAAAAATTAATTAGCATGTGAATTCTATACTAACCCCGAGACCGTTGGCTTGATTATGAGCCACATAGAGAACAATTGACTGAATAATGCCACGTGCCAAATGCAGTGAACAAACCCTATGTATAATGCATATATATTAGTATATTTGGCTAGCTGACATGCAATCAACAGTTTTAAATAAGCCGGCTAATCTTAACCGGCTTTAAATAAACCGACTAAAAACCACTTTCAAAGCAATCAACCGAATTGCTTTGGCAACCTCCGGCATTGTCAAAGCAACCCAGATTGGATTTACTAACCCCCATTAGGGGTCAATTGCTTCCCAACCGACTATCCGTTGGAAATGCTCTCTAAGAGCTTTCCTTATGAAACAATTTTCTATGCACACACCATGGCTGACAGTTAGATGGGATCTTTCATAAAAGGTGTAAACAAAATTACTCTCCCATTAACGTCTAGAACCTCCAAAGGAAATGAACACCAAACAAGCGTTGAAACTTAAAAATGCACGTGTTTTTTCACAAAGATCAACCAACCAAGCATGTCCTTGTCTTAAATGCACATTTTGTCAACCATCAAATTCTACGGTATCCACTAACTACTTATGCATATTTTGAAATAAATATTTCTCCGTGAGAAATTAATTTCAACTAAGTTCACAGATTGTTCAACAACAAATAAAGATACATTTTTTTCTCCAACGTACACCATTTTGCCTTACTAGTCATTAATACAATTTACTACGTGTACGTCTCTTTGCCTCCTTGGAAGGTGTACAGCACCGGATATAAAGAAGAAAAAAGAAGTTAAGCAGTAACGGATGTTTCGATTGCCACCTTGTTCGAGTATTCTACTTCTTTCGTCTTCTCGGCTTCATCCCATAGCTCGGGCAATGCTTCTTTTATGTTGTGTATGCTCTCCAGTGCATAATCGGCACCCGTCACCCTATTCGACGTTCCAACCTTTAAATGAACATCACATTACATAATAATCAGCAGATGTAATTTGTTGATCAAAAGTTGCAAAAGCAAAAGTGCTGTCTGCCAACAAACTCTCACAGGAAGACCCATAAGTGGTTGAGTAATGAAAACCTTGTTACTTCACATGGAATGTGCATGCTAATAAATTATAATATCTCATCTATCTATTTCATCACCAACAACCTAATAGTATCGTTTTCTTCCCATTTAATGACTTCAAACACCAACCAATATTGAAATGATTTAAACCAATTGGACCATAATAAAAAGCTTAGTAAAATCTACGACGCTAACCGTTTCAAAATTTAATACAAAAAAAAAAAACCTTTTTTCTTATTTCATCATTTTATAGTTGTGCTTGTGCACTTCAAAAATGGACAAGCACAAAAAAAAACTTCAAAAATTATATTTGTGCATTTAAGAAATGTGCAAGCATAAATTTTGTTTTGTTTTTTAAATAACACTTGCCCAATCCAAATTTGCACAAATACACTATTTTTAAACAAAAATACACTTCCACGATCCATATTTTTGCAAAATAAAACCTATTTTTTGTAATCGCTTTCAAAGGTGACCTAAAGCTGGATTCATCCCCACCTCTTTTTTTGGTTTGTTGTGGTTTGTGGTTTGGGGGGGGGGGGGGGGGGGATCTAAATTTGGAATTTGTTTTTTTAAATCTACTCTATGAATCGTCCCTTTAGATACCTAAGCATCAACCAAACTATCCTGAATACTTCACAGGCTGTTGAGGGGGGAAGAAGTACATAAAACAATCTCATTTTCCTTCTTGTTCAGAGGTGTAGGTTAAATTAGGACTAAATGTAAAAAGGCCTTGCATAAAACATGCTTCGTATCTGCAGAGTGAACTTCCCAGCATCATGGTGTAACTAATCTTATGATGTGGGAACTAACACATCCTACTGTGGTTTTAAAAAATCGAAACCAGTAGTTGGCATCGAGGATTACGATTATCTAGTTTCATCCAGCACCAAGTGATCTAAAACTACACAAAATTGACATCAAAGGCGTTTTTGCTTGGAATGATCAGATTGCAAATTCTATTTTCAGTCCATAAGAAATGCCGAATAACCAGAAAAGATGGCAAATTCTAATTTTGAAATTTGTCCTTTGATCTACTCTAGGGGCCATCCCTTTAGATATCTAAGTGTCAACCAAACTATCCTAAATACTTCAAGCTGTTGAGGGGGTAAGAAGTACATAAAACAATCTCATTTTCCTTCTTGTTTAGAGGTATAGTTTAAATTAGGACTAAATGTAGAAAGGCCTTGCATAAAATATGCTTCGTATCTGCAGCATGAACTTCATAGCATCATGGTATAACTAACCTTATGATACTGGAACAAACACAAACTACTGTGGTTTTGAAAAATTCAAACCAGTAGTTGGCATCGAGGATTACGATTATTTAGTTTCATCCGGCACCAAGTGGTCTAAGATTACACAAAATTGACATCTAAGGCATTTTTACTTGAAATGACAGATTGCAAATTCTGTTTCAGTCCATAAGAAATGCTGAATTACCAGAACAGTTCGAAGACCGATTTCCTTGCCAGCTTGGATGTTTCTAACACTATCATCAAAGAATATCTGCCAGTATAATCATGGGTACCACAATTAGCAGAAAAACAAAACATCATCGCCCTGTAAAATAACTGGAATGGAAATTTAGTGGGTAAAAGAGAGATTGTGCTTACTGTTCTTTTAGGGTCAATGCTGGCAAGCCTCAGAGCTTTAGTCATAGCATCAACATTTGGTTTGCATAGAATTGGAGACTTTGGTAGTTCGAAACCAGAATTTGAAACATTTGATTCAGAGATATGCTTGAGGATGTCAGGCATTCGTGAATTATCATCATTAGCTGATTCATCGTTATTCGGATTCAATGTCTCGAAGCATATTACTCCTTCAAAGCAGTCTTCTAAACCCATTCTATTAAGTACTTTAGCTGCATGTGTTCTATCCCCATTTGTGAATATCTGTTATTACATTGGTTTGGTATTAATCCAACAAAATAAATGTCAAATATTCATATAATCAAACGTATTTAAAGGGAATGTTTAAAAACTTGATATGTGCTTTTTACCCCTGAATTTTTTGTATAATGATTTATGTTTGGAGCACAGTCGAAATAATGAAACTACGATATTCTTGCAAAAGAAAAGTCAGCCTTCACTCAACATACAACAAAAAACAACAAGCTACAAGCTTGTTATTTTGATATCCAATTTCTGAAAGAAGTAGTAGTAGTAGTAGTAGAGTGCTGATTTCTTCCTTCCTAATACCATTACTAAAAAAACACCATAAAAATATTACACCACTCTTCCTAATACTAGACTTTTTACGAGGCTACCAAATACATCATTTTCGATTTTTTTTGCACGACGAACAATCGCCGATCACTCCCATTTTCCACGGCGATTAACCATCGAATAACATTAGTTCACTGGTTGATGGTCTAGGAAAACAGCATGAATCGACGGTTGTCCGTCATTCAAATCAAAATAACTATATGCAGTAGTTGATTGCAGTATAAAATGACTTTGATGTTAGGAAGAGAAAAACTCAGTGCCGTTAGCAACACACATAAAATAAATTGAAAAACACTTACAACTTTGCGAATAGGCAAGCTTAGCAAAAGATGTCTAAGAACATGATCAGGCTTGAGTATGTCATAAGGTAATCTTCCATGAACAAACCCATGGAAATCGTCGTAGTCAAATTTATAACCAATTGCCTAAATAGAAAACATCAATATGTAAGATATGCAAGGTACATAAGAATATAAAATTCAAACTGGGATCAGACTTTGCAAACTCAAACGCATACCCTTAGACCAGCCATGGTAGTCCCGTATTGCTTGTACAAAACACTAGACAATTCTGGAACAATGCTTTCTTCGATCCCAAGCTTCTCCAACATATAATCTAATGCAAGTATGCAACATTTAACAAATTACATACATGGTCAATTGAAAATTTGTAGAGATGCAAAGCAATTTGAAGTACCATGAATATTCTTGGCACAGTGAGCAGAAATGCCAGAGCTGAAGGGGTATAATGTATCATCAAGGTCTACATGTCAAAAAAAATTTGCACAATAATATCCAATTTTCAAATAAATTATAAGCATGTTTAAAGAACAGGAAAGCTCACCTAATAAAAGGCAATCGTATTTAGGAAATTTTTCCTGCAGATATTGGTTCTCGAATTCCATTTTGAGATTGTGACAACCTGTTTATATTAGTATAGAAGTCTTAGGTATAACAATCATATTAAATTTAAAGGAAAAAATAATAATACGGTGAGTCCAGCACTCGAAACACTGCATGAAAGGGTCACATATAAAACTAAAAACATCACAAGGAGTTCGCGTCCAAACTAGAACCCAAACCCTAGTCATCCACCAAGGTCCAGTGGTAACACATTTGTCTCACTTCTAGAAAGATTTAGAAGTACTGTTAAGAGCTTCAAATAGAACCCATTTTAGTCCAAAATATCACTTGGATTACGAGGCCATGATAAAATTGAGCACTATGGTACATTTTTGAACGTATGATACTAATTTCATAGATATCTCCAATACTTGGAAAATGAGACCATCATCGAATCAAAGGTATAATCTTGAAGAGATTTAATAGAGCTAGCAAATTCACAAAATTGTATAAGTTATCAACGTAATCGCGGAAACAAATCATACGTCGAAAGATCGATAATAACTGCATTAAAAAGAAGTTCTTTCCAACACTTTGAATTGATTACCATTTCCGAAAAACAGCATTATCGTAAAAAGCCGTATGAAAGATTGCATCTTCAAAGCAAATTAAAGATTATAGTCCCTTGGAATCGAGATTCAAAAACGAACCCAACAAAGAACTTACCTAAAAAAACAACCCAAAGTATCAAAAATCACAATGCAGAAGTTCCAAAGAGTAATTTTCGCCACAAAATAGAACTTGGTATGTTTTCTTCTAAGAATAGAAGTATTTATTTAGGTCGGTCGGAAGGAAAGGGATGAAAAAGAAATGACTAGAACGCGTAAACTTCAATAAGTTCAATATCTTTATTCAATTCAATAAAGTAACGTAATTGATTCGAAAACAAGTCAACAAAACTAAAATTAGAAGTGTAAATGCATATGAGCTGGCTGGCGGAATTCAGACCTAGATTCTAGAATTTAGTTGAAGCACACGTTTCTCCTTTAGTTCATTTTCTATGCAAGCATCCCTTCACTGGACAGTACTTTTGCACATGAATTTATAATATTGATTCCAATAATATTTGAGAATATGCCAGTAGGATATTTGAGAATATGCCGGTAGGGAAGAGAGGGCGTGTATGTTTTGAGTGAATGATTCCTAATAAATATATAATACATGATACATTTAGTATCATATTTTGTAATTAACCACGTAATATTAAAACTATTTAAATTGTCAGGGACAGGGACATTGATGATGATGTCTTTGATGACAACAACCTTACTTTTACCTTGATTCAACAAATTAAGAGTTCAAGAATTTAAAGTAAATGCGTCTAGAAATTCTGCTTAAACAATTGTTAGCACTTGATTCTAATTTCAAATTTTAAATTTTAATTCAGATTTCAAAATAATTTCTAAATTATTTATTTGGTTTTAAATCTTGTTTTTAAATGATTTCAAAATTACTTCCATATTTATAAATGTACACTTCTTTGTTTGAATAAATATTTTAACTCTTGAAAGTTATTTTCTAAGTCCTGGAAGCTATTTTTAAACTTATGTTTAATAGATTTCAAACTTAAAATTTTACTTACTTGCAGTTACTTATGTTTTTTCAACTTTCTTGTTTATATCAAGTCTTAATATATTCATAGTTTTATATTTATACTTTTATTTCATGTTATATTTAATTTCTTATTTACTTTTATTATATATTTTTATAAGTTTTTAAAATATATTTTACTTTGAAAAGTATGTTTTAATATAAAGGAATTTAGTTTGTTTTAACTCTGCATTCACCATAATTTATTTGAACATTATTTACTTTGTTTCAAAAATTCAATTTTTGAAATTACACTAGCATACGTCGACATAGGCATTTTGTTATGTCGGCATACTAGCCGTTAAGTAATTTTTTAAATTCTGAAAAGAGATGTCTTTTGAATTTCAAACCTTTTCAGAAATGTTGTGACAATTGGAAACCTATAAAAACCTTCCAGAATTCAAAAATTTTAATATCTTTTCATCTTCTTCTTCCTCTCTTAACACCCTACCATTATAATCTTTATTTATTGACTTTCTGCACTTATACTCTGCCGATATCAATGGAAACCATATCATTCTTCTTCTCTTTCAATTCTAAATCAAAATCTCTTCGAATTCAAGTGCTACTCAGGAGTTATAGGTTGTTTGTAATCGAAGATCCTAAGATCAAGTCCTATATATAGTCAATACTAACAAAACTGATAAAAGAAGGGTGTGGTCCTATCTCGTTTAAAGTAACTAGGTGTGATTGTGTCCAGAAAATTGATAGGGTGTAAAGTTGTGGTCCAAAAATCAACTGAGCCTCACTATATTTGGAATCAGTTGGGGTGTGCCTTCATAGCCCTGAAATCAAGGATTGTAATTGGATATTGTTGAATAAATAAAAATCTGCATCAACCCAGCGTTGTGTGGGACTGGATGTAGGGGTATCCCGAACAAGTATAAAATCCCGTGTGTACTTTCCTTTTATTGCTTTTATTTTTATTTTCTACATTACGTGATTGATTATGTGTTTGTTATTATCTGTGATCTGCATGCAGTTTTGTATGATTCAAAAATATTTCAAGAAATTAATAAATTCTATAAAACATTATTCATCCCCTCCCTTTAGTGTTTAACTTGCCTTAGGATCCTTAATCTGGATATACAACAATTGGTATCAAAGCATTGGTCTTTAAAGATTTCATAATCCGAGTTTTAAAAAGTTTAAATGGCAACCAACACTGAAATTGTCACTAATGGTAGTTCATTCACAGAGGGTCAGTCCACTATTAGACTACCACTTTTTAATGGTAGTAATTATGCATACTTGGCATATAGAATGAAAATTTATTTACAATATGTACGATTAGACACTTGGAATATCACACAAACCGAATATGTTGAACCCAAAGTTGATTTTGCACAATGGACTAATGATCAGAAAGTCACTGCACGAAATAATTCCAAGGCTATGAGTATTTTATTCCGTTCATTAGATAAGAATGAATTTAGTAGGGTATCTGTTTGTAAATCTGCATATGAAATATGGAAAACTATGCAAGTGACTCATAAAGGAACAAGCAAAGTCAAACAGACCAAAATATCCATGTTAACCAATCAGTTTGAGTTATTCAAAATGAATCAGAATGAGTCTATCTTCGATATATACTACGGTTCCAAGAAATCATGCATTCACTAATGGCTTTAGGAAAATCATATTTGTGGAGGATTAAGTCAGAAAAATTCTGAATTCAACATCTGATTCGGATCAAAAGACACTTTGATTGGGATCAAAAGACACTTGCCATTGAAGAAGCCAATGACATCAGTACAATGAAAATTGAGGAATTAATTGATAATTAAATGTCATTTGAAGTTCATATGCAAGGAAGAAAAGAAAATAAACCATCTAAAAAGAAATTAATAGCATTAAAAGTATCAATCGAAGATTCAGACTTAGATAGTGATGACAATGAAGAGACAGCACTAATGAAATTTTAGAAAATTCCTAAGGTACAGAAAAAGAAACAACTTCAAAAGAAATGAGCAAAGAAATCAGGTGAAAAATAATAATGAGAATCAGAGTAATATCATATGTTATAACTGCGACGAATTAGGTCATCTAAAAAGATTATGTCCTATCCTAAGAAACAAAATCAACCTATTAATGACAGTTCATCAAAGAAAAGGAAAAGAGCGTATGCAACAACACTAAATGATTCAGATTTATCTTATACTAATGAAGATCAAGAAACAAATAATTCAAATATGTGTTTTACGGCAATTCGCGAATAAGAAGAAATTGAGGAATGGATCTAAAATAGGTACGCCTTTATAATAATTTTAAATTTGTTTTGGTTGAATAGTTGTTTGCTTGTTTGTTTTGTTTGAAATTTGAATTATTCAAAATTTGAAATATAGGATTTAAAATAATATAAAAAGTGTTTTTATAATAAATATTGTCCTAGGAAATAATTAAATAAGAATATAGGATTATAAATAATTCAAAAAGTCAAAAACCAAAGTCACTTTGAAAATACAAAGGGATATGTCAACATGTCCATTTGCCAATGTCGAGATATATCAGAAAAGTGAAATTTGAAAATCAAAATTTTGAAATTACCTCCAACTTTTTACCAACTTCAATGTGACTGAAAGGGAGTCCTTTAAACCAACGAATTGTCCTTTGATTCTCTATATTTGCTACTTATTCTTATCATCTCTTTACTATCTTTGTTTCAAATTCAAAACTACTCTTCATATTCCTATACTCTTCAAATATATTCTAATGGCTTCCTCAAGCACTCCAAAAACAATGAGGCTGCCCAAGGTAGTCAATCTTTCCACTTCAATTATCGTGACCGTTGTGATTAATCTGATTCAAGACCACTCGAATCCGATATATAAACCACAAAGCACTAGCGGAAGATTAGATCGTTGTTAGACTTGCAAAAACAACCAAAGCAATAACTCTAGTCACAAACCAATATCAACCAATCACGAACAATCCAAATCTCAATCACAAGAAAGAAACTAATGACAAAGTAGCAAAAATAAATCACACAAGGATTTATAGTGGTTCCACTAACATCTTGTTAGTGTACATCCACTTTGGAGAGAGTATTTTATTACCACGATGAAAGGAATACAAGAGATTGATTCAATAATCACTATATTTCAATATAGAAAAGAGTTTGAGGATAATAGAATTGAAGAATTGGAAATAGGCTATAAACCCAATTCTCCCTTGAGAATAAACCCTTGATCCCAAATCAAGTCTTCAAGCTCTCAAAAGTGCTTCTTAATTCACTTCAGAAAATAGCTTATATAGAGGTTGGCCAATTACCCAAATTGCCCCCAAATTAGTCACAAATCAGTTTGCTAATCTTCAGCCCGAAAATAGCCCAAAACCCGCTCAGACGTCTGTCGAACCTCCTGACAGACGTTTGTCCTCTTCCAGAGATTACTTGGGCAAAACCACTCAGCACAGACGTCTGCAAGGGAAGTGTCAGACGTCTGTCTGAGCTCTCGGGAAACCAATTCCCTGCAGTCAGACGTCTGACATCCCCTATGATAGACGTCTGTCGCTCCAGACCACTGAAAACTGCACCTTCCTACTCATATCTCCTCCATACGAGCTCCGATTTGCGAACAGTCACCTCCGACTCGAAGCTATCTTCGTCCTCTTCAATCCAACATATATAGTATCACATATCACAACACTCCACCTCAATACTATAACTATCTCAACTCCAAACTCCAATGCACCCAAGCATTTTCTTCTACCTTCGACCAAGCAACCTTGAATGTTTCCCCAATGAGCTCCAGCATGACCACCGCCCATTTCACTACACCAACGAGTTCAGGCAATGCCCCCACCCGCCAATGTAGTGTTGAAAACATTCAAACCAAATCCGTCTCACCAAAAGATAATGTAATTGGGAGTGTAACAAGTACTTACCATGAAGATAGATTTCCAATCTCTCGCCGCTATTCCTTTCCATCAAACTCAAAATCACTCTCTCCACCTCGTGGCACCTAGCAACTCAACAAGCGAATTAAGTTCGAGCAATGCTCGAACTTCCCATATGGCAATGCTTTCGTAAACATATCGGCTGCATTATCCTTTGTGTGCACTTTCCGAAGGTATACTAGCTTACCCTCATCCATGGCTACAATAAATGACTCCCTCACCTCAATATGCTTGGTCCGTGAGCTAAACGCCAAATTCTCTGCCAAATGGATAACACTTTGGCTATCACATCGAACATCAACACTCTCATGTTCGAAACCCAAGTCACACAGCAATCGCTTCAAGTAGAGTGCCTCCTTGGCTGTTTCCACAGCGGCAATCAACTCCGCCTCCATAGTGGATAAAGCAACTACGATTTGCAATCGCGATCTCCAACTAATAGCCGTCCCACCAAGTGTGAAGACATACCCGGAAGTTGATTTCCTCCGATCCCTATCACCGGCGTAGTCCGAGTCACAATAACCAACCAACTTGCAACTCCTATCATCACTACCGCCAAAGACAAGTCCATGAGATGTTGTGCCTTTCAAGTATCTCAATATAGCCTTCATGGCTTCCCAATGCGATTTCCCCGGATTAGCCATATACCGACTAACCACCCCGATGGCATTTGCAATATCGGGCCTTGTACACACCATTGCGTACATCAAACTACCAACCGCACTTGCATATGGCACCTTTGCCATATAAGCCTTGTCTTTATCCCCGATAGGTGATCCCTTGTCCGAAAGCTTCATATGCAAAGGTAAAGGTGTATTTAACGCCTTTGCATCCTCCATGCTAACCGGCAAAGCACTTTCTTTATGTATTCCTTTTGAGTCAATTTTAACTCAAAACGCTTTCGGTCCCTTCCTATTTCCATGCCCAAGAACTTTCTTGTTTCTCCAAGATCCTTCATCTCGAATTCCGATTTCAAAAGCATCTTTAACTTGTTGATTTCATTTTGATCCTTGGAAGCAATGAGCATATCATCCACATACAAGAGTAAATACACCCAACAATTATTTCCCAACCTCTTGAAATATACGCAAGCATCCTTGATGCTTCGATGGAAGCCACTTTCAAGCATGAAATGATCAAATCTCTTGTACCATTATCTAGGCGATTGCTTTAACCCGTATAGTGATTTCTTCAACTTGCAAACCATATTAGACTTTCCATCTACAACAAACCCTTCCGTTTGCTCCATGTAGATGTCTTCATCCAAGTCTCCATGCAAGAAGGCGGTTTTCACATCAAGTTGCTCCAACTCCAAGTCATGGATGGCAACTATGGCTAGTAAAACTCGGATAGATGTATGACGAACCACCGGTGCAAAAATTTCATCATACTCGTTTTCTTTTCTTTGTGAAAACCCCTTTGCCACTAACCATGCTTTGTACCTTCCATCATCCTTTACCTTGTAAATCCATTTGCACCCTATAGCACGGTTTCCTTGAGGAAGTGGAACCAACTCCCAAGTTCGGTTCTTCATAAGCGCTTGCATCTCTTCCTCCATGGCGCAAATCCACTTCGAGCTCTCTTTCGACTCCATGACGTCATCAAGGTCCATTGGCTCACCTTGGACTACATTGAGAGCATAGTCCAAATGATCACTAAAGCTAAGGTAGTTCCAATCACCATATCTTTCGGGAGTCCTTATTGCACGTCGACCAACCCGAGTAGCAATACTATCACCCACACCCCTTTCGGCTCCACCTTGAGTCGAAACTTCTCTAGTATCATGTACATCACCAACATCATCACTAGAGGAACCATATGGACTATGTGATGTTTCATCAACCGCTTCAACCCCACGAGCTTCGTCAACTCTACTACCACTTGGACGGAATGTGGGAATGACTTCCTTCTCCTTTGATTCACCATGAACCAAATCCGGAACATCCGATGAGCTCTCGTTCACCTTGAATAAAGCCGACTCATCAAAAGTGACATAACGAGAATTAACAACCTTCTTCGTTTCTGGATTCCAAATCTAATAGCCTTTCACGCCATCCGTGAAACCAAGCAAGATCCCCTTGAATGCCCTAGCTCCAAGCTTATCTTTTCCCGGATCATGCGCATAAACCGGGCTACCAAACACACGAAGATATCTCAAATCAACACTCTTTCCTTTCCACACTTCCTCCAGAATTTTGTTACCAATGGCCGAGCACGAAATTCGATTCACAATATGCACCGCGGTTGACAAAGCTTCGGCCCAAAATCCCGTAGACAAACCCGATGTCAATCTCAAGCATCGAGCTTTCTCAAGTAGAGTTCGGTTCATTCTCTCCGCTACTCCATTAGATTGCGGATCTCCCGGTGTAGTAAAATGTCTCCGGATCCCGTGATGCTTACAATACTCCAAGAATTCACGCAAGACATATTCGTCGCCATTGTCGGTCCTTTACACCTTCAAAGTTTTACCACTCTCATTCTCAACAAGAGCCTTCCACGCTTTGAACTTAGCAAATGCCTCCGACTTGGCCCCCATTACATACACCCATACCTTTCTAGACAAATCATCAATGAAAGAGGTATAATAACTTGCTCCTCCCAAAGAAGCAACCGGTGCCGGTCCCGAAACATCTGAATGAACATACTCAAGAACCTCCTTTGAGTCATGCTTGCCTTCATCGAATGATACCCTTGTTTGCTTCCCCATGACACATTCCTCGCAAAACTCTAGTTTGTTGAAACTCTCACTATCAATCATCTCCCGCTTCCGAAGAATATCCAAACTCCTCTCCGAGACATGACCCAATCTCAAATGTCACAACCGTGTCGCATCCAAGTCACGAGAACTATCAACACCCACACAACTCTCACCTCCTACGGTCACACCTTGAAGCAAATATATACCATGAGTCCTAGCACCCTTCATAACCACAAGCGCTCCCTTCGAAACCCTCAAGCAATCCTTCTCGATAGTGATCTTGCATCCTAGAGAATCCAATTGCCCCAAAGATATAAGCAACTTCCTAAGTCCCGGAACATAGCTAACATTGGTGAGCGTGCGAACAACTCCATCAAACATCCTTATTTGCACGGAGCCACTACCCATCGACTTGCAAATAGCACCATTTCCCATAGCAATTGCATTTCCCTCTTTGACCTCAAAGGACGAAAAACAATCTCTATTTGGCGTCATATGATACGACGCTCCCGAATCGAGTATCCATTCGTTACCCAAAACACCTGTTGCTACCGCCGTCAACACATTCTCATCTATCTCACCATCCCCACTCTCCACCGCCATGGATGAAGACGCTACTTCCTTCTTATCTTTGTCTGGACATTCATTCTTCCAATGTCCCGGTTTCTTGCAAATAAAGCACTTGCCATTTCTCTCTTTCGATTTACCTCTTCCATCGGGTTTTCTTGATTTAGAGCGCCCCCGGTTTCCTTTCTTTACATTCTTTTCTTTCTCCACAAACAACCCGTGACTACTACTAGCTCCACAACTACCCTCGCTCATTTCCTTCATCTATCAACTCCTCACTAAGAAGACCCGTCTTGACGTCATCTAGAGTCAAGATATCCTGACCATAGATCAAATTATTTGAGAAACCCGTATAGCGGTCCGGCAACGAACACAATAATATCATCGCCTTTTGCTCTTCCTCAATCTTCAAATCAACGGCCTTCATCTTCATGAGCAAGTCATCAAAGGCATTCAAATGTGCCTTAAGAGAATTACCCTCCTTCATCTTGAAGGTGAAAAACGTTCGCAACAAGATCAAACGATTAGTGAGTGACTTCTTCATATAAAGTTCTTCCAACTTGTCCCAAATACCTTTAGCGGTAGTCTCACCACTAATTTCGGAGATCACATTCTCCCCCATAGTAAGTTGAAGAGTAGTGTAAGCTCATTCCTCCATCTCCTCTCTCTCAACATCCGAGATATCACTTGGCAATAAGTGAGTATCAAATACTACTCGGTGCACCCGATTCTGCCTAAGAACCGCTTTCATTTTCCATTGCCACTTCTCAAAGTCATTATCACCATTTCACTTGTCAATAACCAATTGAGAACCCGATGCCGCATACGAACCCCGTACATATGGCGCCACACTATTTGGACTTCCGGTTGAAGGACTTACCGAGCTACTATCCGTCTCCGGCATTTTCACAAACACCTAACAAGCACCAAAACAGCTTCGATACCAACTATTGAAACCGTTGTGATTAGTCTGATTCAAGACCACTCGAATCCGATATCTAAACCACAAAGCGCTAGCGGAAGACTAGATCGTTGTTAGACTTGCAAAAACAACCAAAGCAATAACTCTAGTCACAAACCAATATAAGCCAATTACGAACAATCCAAATCTCAATCACAAGCAAGAAACTAATGACAAAGTAGCAAAAATAAATCACACAAGGATTTATAGTAGTTCCACTAACATCTTGTTAGTGTACATCCACTTTGAAGAGAGTATTTTATTACCACGATGAAAGGAATACAAGAGAATGATCCAATAATCACTGTATTTCAATATAGAAAAGAGTTTGAGGAGAATAGTATTGAAGAATTGGAATTAGGCTATAAACCCTAATTCTCCCTTGAGAATAAACCCTTGATCCCAAATCAAGTCTTCAAGCTCTCAAAAGCGCTTCTTAATTCACTTCAGAAAATAGCTTATATAGAAGTTGGCCAATTACCCAAATTGCCTCCGAATTAGTCGCAAATCTATTTGCTAATCTTCAGCCCAAAAATAGCCCAAAACCCGCTCAGACGTCTGTCGAACCTCCTGACAGACGTATGTCCTCTTCCAGAGATTACTTGGGCAAAACCACTCAGCACAGACGTCTGCAAGGGAAGTGTCAGACGTCTGTCTGAGCTCTCGGGAAACCAATTCCCTGCAGTCAGACGTCTGACATCCCCTATGACAGACGTCTGTCGCTCCAGACCACTGAAAACTGCACCTTCCTGCTCATATCTCCTCCATACGAGCTCCGATTTGCGAGCAATCACCTCCGACTCGAAGCTATCTTCGTCCTCTTCAATCCAACATATATAATATCACATATCACAACATCAATAACCCGGATGCTATCCAAGATTACATTAGCTAAGTAAATTTTGATAAAGTTGACATGAGAAATTTGCTATCTTTGGTGAATTCGATTCGTATGAACTTGAATCTCTCTTTTATCAAAATGAAATTTTAAGTCTTGTTGATTCTCGAGATAATGATGAAGTTTGTTATCCCAATCTTGTGAAAATGTTTTATACAAATTCGAATCGCAGTTTTAATCAAGGAAGTGAAGATGAAATTTGGAGTACTCTTAAAAGAACATAAATTATTCTGGATTGTGATTTCTTAAGTAATATTTTGGGTTGCAAGAATACGATGGTGGATATTTCGGATTCCAATATCAATGAAAGTTATTTAGAAACTTTTCATCATATTTTTGAAAACGATGAAAATATGGATTTCAAAATCGTTTTTATCATCCAAAAACAAGAATCGCCAATCTACTTATTCAATATACCATCACCCCTCGATCCTGAAATTTTATCAATCCTACTATGAAAGTTAATAAGGCCCTTTTTGCAATCTTTGGAAATTATGAAATCAGCTGGGCTAAAGTGATTTTATGTGAGCTTCAATCAAAGGAAATTTCGACAAAATAAAATACTTTATATCATGGAGTTCATATTACATGTATTTTCAAATATTTCGAAGACAATTTCAAAGGGGAAGAGTTCATTTCTAGAAAAGTTTTCAATGTTGGAAATGTTTCTCTTATGAAGATTACACTTGTGTTGTTTCATCCATATGAAAAATATGCGGGAAAGCGAGCAAGAATTGAACAAGAAGAAAAAACCGATCAAATGGATATTGAAGAAGAGGAAACAGATACCTCTTTGTTAATAGCAAAGGGGGAGAATTATAAAATAGAGCTTAGATTAAGGAGGAGTTAGTAGTTTCAGGGGGAGTTAATGAAGTAAGGGGGAGTAACCAAAGAATCAAGATATCAGGTATGAACATTTTATAACCAAGGTCGTCATCATCAAAAATGGGAAGATTGTTAGAGACTAAGACATTGATGATGATGGTTTTGATGACAACAACCATGTTTTTTACTTTGATTCAATTATTATTGTTGTAAAATATATTCTAACACTATTTTCTAGAATATATATATAGGAAATCTATGTAGGTATTTAGTATTGAAGACTGTAAAGTTCACAAGAATTAAGATTTCAAATAGAAGAGTTCAAGTTTCAAGACTCCTGGATATCAATAAATCAAGAGTTCAAGAAATCAAGAATTGTAAAGTAAACATGTCTAGATATTATGTTAAAACTCTAGTTAGCACTTGATTCCAATTTAAAATTTAAAATTCTGATTTCAAAATAATTTCTAAATTATTTACTTGGTTTTAAATCTTGTTCTCAAATGATTTCAAAATTACTTCCCTATTTATAAATATATACTTCTTATTTGAATAAATATTTGAACAAATTGGCACCATTAATCCGAAGTTTAACATGTCTTCTCATATTAATCCAAAGTTTGAGTTATTTTTAATTAATCCCAAGTATTGGAGGTCCCTTCGCATATTGATCTCATTTACCTATTAACCTGTTTAGCCGGTAAATGGGATCAATATGGGAAGACACGTGAAACTTCAGATTAATGATGACAGTTTGTCCTATTTTAATTCTACGTAACACATTCATCTAACATTATATAGATATATATATATATATATATATATATATATATATATATATATATATGTGTGTGTGATTTCAAAAAAAGTAAGCTAAATATCATACCATTGAGAGTTGATGAATCACTTTTCCAAATAATAATTCGTCTAACCAAGTTATCTTCATTGGTTCTTTTTAAATCATTAATAGCAGCTCTCCCATACCATCTGCCATGAAATATATAAGCAAAAAAACACAAATCATAATGATAGTTAGAAAAAAGCACAAATCATGGAGATGCTCTTAGATGAAATGTTAGTTTGATTTTCATTGATCCAGGGATTGGGAAAGAGGAAAGCTGAACGTGTTGGATCGAAACAAAATGACGACATCCATGCTCAGCATGGGGAAGAAAGTTTTTTCATGGAATGAACCAATGCACGATTTTGACAATCACAAAAAGGCTTGAAAAGGATAAGTGTTTGTTTCTTAAGAACAAATTGACACCATTAATTAATCCGAAGTTTCACGTGTCTTTCCATATTGATCTCATTTACTGGCTAAACATGTTAATAGGTAAATGGGATCAATATGGGAAGGGACCCTCAATACTTCGGATTAACAAAAAATAACTGAAACTTGGGTTTAATATGGGAAGATACATAAAATTTCAGATTAATGGTGTCAATTTGTCATAAATATTTTAACTCCCGAAAGTTATTTTCTAAATCCTGAAAGTTATTTTTAAACTTATGTTTAACAGATTTCTAGTTTTACTTACTTGCTGTGTAATTACTTATGTTTTTTTTCAACTTTCTTGTTTATATTAAGTCTTGATATATTCATAGTTTTATATTTATACTTTTATATCATTTTATGTTTAATTTCTTAATTACTTATATTATATTTTTTTATAAGTTTTTAAAATATATTTTACTTTGAAAAGAATGTTTTAATATAAAGGAATTTTGTTTGTTTTAACTCTAGGTTCACCATAATTTATTTAAACATTATTTACTTTGTTTTAAAAATTCAATTTTTGAAATTACACTAGCATATGTCGACATACTAGTCCTTAAGTGATTTTTTAAATTTGGAAAGAGGTGTCTTTTGAATTCAAACCTTTCTAGAAACGTTGTGACTATTGGAAACCTATATATACCTTCCAAAATTCAAAAAATTTAATATTTTTCATCTTCTTCTTCCTCTCTTGACATCCTACCATTATGATATTTTATTTCTTGAATTTCTACACTTATGCTCGGCCGATTTCAATAGAAATCAAATCACTATTCTTCTCTTCCAATTCTAAATCAAAATTTCTCTGAATTCAAGTGCTACTCAAGAGTTATAGGCTATTATTACCAGAGATCTCAAGATCAAGTCCTATAGAGTCAATACTACAAAAAATGATAAAAGAAGGGTGTGATCATGTCCTGTTTAAAGAGACTGAGTGCGATTGTGCACGGAAATCGACTTGGTGTAAAGTTGTGGCCCGGAAATCAACTAAGTCTCACGGTACTTGGAATCAGTTGGGGTATTCCCTTGTAGCCCTGAAATCAAGGATTGTAATTAGATATTACTGAACAAAAGTCTGCATTAACCCAGTGTTATGTGGGACTATATGCAAGGGATTCCCGAACCATTATAAAATTCCGGTGTGTACATTCCTTTTATTGCTTTTATTTTTATTTTCTACATTCTGTGATTGATTCTACGTCTGTTATTATTTGTGATTTGCATACTGTTTTGTTTGATTCAAAAAGATTTCAAGAAATTAATAAATTCTATAAAATACTATTCACCCCCCTCTAGTGTTTAACTTGCCTTAAGATCCTTAATCTGCATCTCTAACATAAATAATTTTGGAAAACCATTATTCACTGATTCACCTAATAAATCACATCAAGATTAATCATACTGATATTAAAAAAAATGAAGAAAAAAAATCAAATACATAAACACATCAGTTATATAACCTAAATTTTACGCCTAAATAACTATCACAAATTTAAAGTTGAACTCATTTACGTCAATATATTTACTGTGTATTGCATAGTAATGTTAATATTAAATGTCTACATTTTAAAATTTATTTGGTTATTTGCAAAACACTATACAATATCATTTAAGATTTTATTTAAGTCGATATGTTTAAATTAATTATGTGGTTTTTGTAACAACCCGGAAATGCGGGCCAATTTAAAAAATTTATTTTGGCAATTTTGATGAATTTTGATTATTTAAAATAATATCGACGAGAAATTTATTTTGAATAGAATTCGAATGTATATATTGTATAGATCGTCGTTAGAATATAAATATTTATTTTAAATTATAAAAAGAATTGAAAATGGCGCGGTAGTTCGATAATTCGATTTCAAATTTCAAATGAATAAACAGAATTCGTTTTAAGTCAGAATTGAACGAAACAAGAAATATTTGAAATAGAAATATTTGAAATAGAATATTTGAAATAGAATATTTGAAAATAGAAATATATGAAGCCGTGTTGATTAGATTGACGCCATTTTGACGTGAACGATATTTATATCGATTTTATTCATTTTATAATGAATATCGAAAGTGGTTTCGAAATCTGGTATTTTGAATAGAAATGAATTCAAATTGAAATTGAATAGACATGAATTCGAATTGAAATTGAATAGAAATGAACTCGAATTAAAATTGAATTGAATTGAAATCAATTTGAAATGAATTTAAATCGAATTTATAAGGAGAAAAGTTCGATTTTGATTTGAATTTGAAAGGAAGTTGAAATCGTTTTGAAAACGAATTTAAAACAATTTATATAATACGTTTTAAAAGGTAACCGACGAAGTATATATTATATATGTTATATATGTATAATATAGTGGCCTGAATAGAAAGCGTCGCGCTGTGGTAGTTCTTGAATTTCGACCATTGACTTCGAATGGATATTTCGGGAGATCCGACCGTCGGATTCTCCTAAAACCGGAACCGTTGGGTTCGTATCGAAAAGAGCTTCTAACGAATGTTAGAAATTTGAAATCTAACGATTGGATTTGGAATTATGTCCAAATCAAATTTGGAAAAGGTCGTTGTAAGTGCAGTTCGATGGCCGTTCATGGAAATCGACTGTACGGGCCTTGATAAAATTATTAAAAATATCAGTAATTTGTGTAAAATCATATTAAATGATTTGGAAAGAGTTTGGTTGAAAAATTCCAGTTTTGAAAAGATAAAAATATATTTTTATCGAAACGAACTAGTTATTAACTAGAAAAATAATCCAATGGTTATAAATAAATAAATTGGATTGGATTTGAATTGAAATTATCTTTGGATATTTTCGATATTGGATTCCGTGATTATACAGATATTGTGACGGGAATTTGGAAGATATCGATATCGTTATTCCCGATATGATATCTTTTGGTTTCAGGATTTGATGTTGAATATAAGTCGATACTATCTCTATTCAAAACCTTATATTTAATGTCAAATTGGATTGATTGATTGTTTGGATTGTGCTCGACCAGTTTATGAGCAAAATATGCTTTTACATTTAGCATTGGGTTGGGTAGAAATATCTGTGTGCTAACACCTTGTGAAACACTTCACGATTTGACGATAAGGTGTATAGCGATGTTGTGCTCATTTCAAATTTAAGGAATGATTGTGAAATGATATTTTTCTTAAGTGAAAAGAAATGTATTCCCGATTTTGGACAGGGAATGTTTTATAAAAATGTTTTATAAAACAGAAAGGATTTCGAGGCCCAAAACCCGATGATTTCTAAAATGATTTAGAAATGTATTATATGTTACATTGTGGTTCATCGCATATTCGATTAGTTGCTATTGATGATGTATCTGTTTGGTGGCGGAGAATTTATTCTCTTGCTTAACACCCTTCTTTGAGACGTACGAGCTCAAATGTTATGTGATTAATAGTGACTGATCATATGTGTGAATTACTGATGTGAAGTACTATATTTTGAAAGTACTTGTGATTATTATGTTGTGAAATGATTTTCCCTACTTTGGGATATGAAATGATCTAGTATGTGGCTAAAGAGTCGGGTGACCCTGAGACTAAATGTATGGGTGAGAGGTCGGTGTATCCTACCCCTATGTGGGGTAGGTGCATCGTCGGTGTAGCCTACTCCTATGTGGGGTAGGTGCACATTTATATATCGAGTTGCGAGGTGCGTACCCTTTGCCTTGTCGATGGGGGGCACGATATTTGGTTGCATACTTGTTTGTATGCATTGTTATGTTTTGGAATTCATATTTCCAAACGATTTGATTTGAGATCCCGAAGTGAAATCTACTTTGATATAGAAAGTTAGATATGTATTTCAAATGATTTGAAATAAGAAATCGGGAATAAAATCCAAAGGAATAATTTCTGTAAATTGAATTGGATTTGGAAAATCTAAGTGTGGTGGTTAATCTAAGTGGGTAGATTGGGATATTGCATGTTGATTGATGCATAGCAGATCCATATATCTATATTGATCGTTGTTTATACACTGGCATTCATGGGGGTAGACCCGTTCCGCGTTAGCGGTGTGGTGCTATGATTTGCCTTGTCATTTATATAAGTTTATAACTGTTTAGAGTTTCTCACACCAGTCCCATGACTAACCTGTAGCTTGCTTTTCCCTTACAAACTCGGGTGCCCCTATTTTCCACACGGGTAGTCGAGTAGTTTATTTTGCAGATATATAAGCAGGATTCTGGATCGAAGCTTAAAGTTGTGTCCAGTGCGTTTATCGTCTTCCGCTGTGTTATTTATTTATTTCCGCTGTGCATTGTATTACATTTATGTAAATTTATCTTCCGCTGTGTATTATCTTCGATATACTCTGATATTCTGTGCTATGATGTAACATTATTATGATGTTTACAAAAGTTTTCTGTTATTTGTTCTGATGTGTTGTATGCCTAGAGTTAGCGTATGCGGGATTCGAACGGTCTTGGTCGATTTAGCGATCGATTAGGTCCGAGCGAAACCCGTATCGTTACAGTTTTGAATTTAACAAATGAATTCAGCTAATAAACTGTTGTTAATTCATCTAATTAACGTTAAATGCGATGTTTAAAATTGAACGCCATGTTCATATCAACAAAAAAATAGTTTTTCTTCCAAATACAAAGCTAAATAAGTCATGTAGTTTGAATAATATGCGCAAACAATAATTTGAAAAATTGATATATTATATACTTATTTCAATAAAGTTATCATAAATTAACGAAAACAGCTCTCGCTTCAAATACCTATATTTTACATTTTTACAATTATTTATCGAACCTCCTTAATGTTTTTATGATATTTTATATTTCAATCTATATGTTTAAACTACTTATGAAATCTTAGATTTTAATTATTTAAATATCTTATTGAGTATTTATCCCCTTTTTCTAATAGCTTTTAAAAAAATACGCCAATTTTACTATGTATATTTATATTAAAAAGATAGTTTTTCATGCAACTATAAGACGTATAAATCAAATAACATGAACTATGTATATCAACAATAATGAAACAGTTAATTTGTAAATTAGCTATGATTCATTTATATCAAGAATTTATCATATATTATATTCTGAAATTCTTTTTTGACATCAGTAACTCCACAATAAATTTTTATATTTTTTTGTAAATTTCTTTTCGATTCTTTTTGCCATGCCATGTAGCTAACTAACTTCGTAGTTTTGCATTTAACTTATTTAAACAAATTTGATTAAATAATATTTGCTAATTCATCGAATAAATTACTAACAAACATCCATTTTAATATATATATATATATATATATATGTATGTATATGTGTGTATATATATATATATATTAACAAAATAGGATTTTCACTTAAAGGGCTTATTTGTTCAGGATAATAAGTTTTAAGGACAACATTTCTAAAAAATTAGTTTTAAGAACTATTCTGCACGAAAAAGATAAAAGAGGTTGTCTTTTTATGTTATAAAGAAACAATGGTAACCTCTTTTATCTTTTTCCTGTATAATTGAAAAGATAACCGTTTTTATCTTTTTTGTGCAGAGTTGTTCATAAAACTTATTATTAAGAAGTGTTGTCCTTAAAACTTATCATCCTACAAGAAAAGCCCTTTAACCTAATTTCCACTTAACAAAAATGATTAAAAAATTTCACAAATACACATACATGCATGTTGTTTATGTAAGTAATTGAACATAAATTGTACACAAATAATAAAATAATTTTAATTAATAATTTATGTATTTCACATCACAATTTATCATATATTGCTTAACAAAGTTCTCATTTTCACATTAAAATAATAAACACTATTTTTAATATTATTATCGTATGCAAAGCACAGGTTACACACTAGTTATAGTAAGTGGAAAGATAGTGCATATTACAACTCGCTAACGTTAAATGAGGGTTTTTCTTGCATTTACCTATTTAAACTATTATGAATCGTGATATCGAGTGATTTATCTAAATTATGAAAATAAATTTTAATAAAATAACTATTGTAAAGCAACATTTATATTTTGAATGATAAATAACTTAACTTTCAAATTTTAATTAGATTATAAAAATGAAAACAATGCACCTGAAACAATATAGCATTTGCAATTTTGAAACTACTTAATGTTAAACATAAATCTTTTATTAAATCATAGACCATAGTTTTATATATTTTTTGGCAAGACCAAACAATTTTTATAGTGTTCCATAATACTTTTATTATATTAAATGATAAATATAATAGTTCAGGTGATACACATTATATGTATCAACTAGATAGGACAACTCCACACGGGGAGCATAGCTTGGATAGCTTGGACCATAGTCTAGCAAATTACATGACCAAAAATTCCATCAACAGTTACATGACACTGCGTACATCATTAGCATTACATAATACATAAAATATAATCCAAGATTGACTCTGACATAACGTCCATCTACTACCCATTGCTGATTTGAAGCTCTCGATGCCTACTCATTGTGAGTGGAGTACACGGGTCCTTGAGCGTTGGTGATTGTGTTTCTTCGGCAACAACAGGTATATTGACTGCTGGTGGTGGCTTGTAAGCAAGGGGGGGGGGGGGGGGGGGGATGTGCGTGTATAGATGATCTTGCTTGGGTTTACTTCTATGTTTGTCCTTGACGATTAATGGTGACGTGCTTGCTTCGTGAACACTAGTGGATGTAGCATCATAACTTTGTTCATTTGCTTTCCTTTTTGTTTCTTTACTTGATGAGATCGTGCCATTCAGAAATCTTAGATTGAAACAGGGGATGTTGATCAAGAGAGTGGGTGTAACATATGGCACGTCAACATCAAAACCACCAGAGAGCAGAGTGTTTTCGAATTCACGTACATCATCTAGGATAGTCTGCATTGCATGTTCTTTGCATATGCTCTTCTCGTTATCATTTTGACCAGGTTTTGATATGCATAGTTTTGGCTTTTGAATATTGAAACTTTCACCATTATAACAGGAACACTTTTTCTTTTCTCTATATCAGCTAAGTCTTCGAGCCTAGTTTGCTCATTGTTTTGTATAAAATTCCCTGAATCTTTAATATCGGGAGTTACTAGAATCTCTCCTTCCTCATTGCCTTGAATTGAAGCCATATCAATGACCACACCAATTTGTGTATTTGTAGCTTCAACATTAAGTGTGTCAAGCAGATCAAAACTGTTGCCTATAATTACACCTGCGTTAGCATTTTTTTCCTTGCTACTGTGATTGTACTTCTTTATGTTTCCTCCTTCAATTATCTTCCATTTACTGGGTGTCCTATTCATGTTAACTCTGACCTTTTGTTTGCTTCTAGCTGGCATCTGCTTAGGTTGTTTCTTGCTAACAATAGCAAAACCGACATTACTAACTTTATGATGTTTGCCAAGTGTTTTAGCACTTATGTTAACATTCACTTTCTTAAACACTCTTGCTAACAACCTCAACTGTTTCATTTATCTTAACACTACAAGGGCATTCATCAATTTTGTTCCTAAAAACCTTACATCTAATTCATATATCGAGCTTCCATAAGTAATCCACTTCCACTACTTGTTTAGACCCATCTCCCAAAAGCACGGTAAATGAGTTCGACAGTTCACTATCAGGGTTAATCTCAACTAAACACCTCGCATACCCAAGCCTATCTAGACTTTCATTTGCTTGATCCATACAAAAACTTACCAAATCACATAGCAAGCCAGCCAGTCCTTATTCTAGATCAATCAACCATGGGGATATTTGTCAACTTAGTCTGAACCGTTATGTGTTTGATACCATATTAACATCCCATTGTTTAACTAAAAATACCTTATTCCTAATAACAATTGGATCTACCACCATAATTCTTTTTCGATCATCGACGTTATCTAAGAGGAAAAAGAATTCGCTACCATTGGATTTTACCTTGATTCGTCCTCTAGGCTTCCAGAGCTTCTCTAGATGCAACACCAATGTCGTATAAGACAATGGTGTGTCCAGAAAAATCCAGTCAGATAATCTTTCCCCACATTAATGCTTGCTTCGTTGATTTCCTCAGTTGGCACCAGAATCTTCCCAAAGAATTTGAGTGTAAGTGGTGGAGGGGAAAACACTCCGGCATTGTGTGTTTTGGTGGCAAACAGCGAAGACCACCTAACTAAAGGTAAAGGAGGGTCATCCGTAAGCTATTTGAGGGGGGAGGTTTAAGGAGGCAGATCTAGGTTAGGCGGATTAGGGGGAGGTGGTGGATCTGACACGGGAATGGTTTGAGGTGGTGGAGGAGGAGAGTACAGGTTGTTTGAGATGCTAGAGGTGACGGTAAGGGTTGTCGCCATTTTGAGGAGCTCGAGACAATAGCCGTACTGAACCTATGTTATATAAATACTAATTCAATTTTGACTATATACAAATTTCTTAAACATTAACAATAACCATAACTGTGACATTGGTTGAATCTACGTATGAAATCAATTTAATGTTGTAATAGTGAAATGACCTCAATTATATTTTTAGTTTCAACACCGAATATAGTGAATTAATTCAATTTTCTTCCTTAATAGGTTATGATATCCAACATTCAAAAGGAGATAAATTTATTTACTTTTATTTGAGATTTGATAGAATTAAGAATGAACTTATATTTATAATGGTTTGATATATTAAACGCATAAAAATAAACATCTTCATAAAAATTATTATATGTAAAGGATCCAATTTAAATTTGATAATTTACTAACCAATTTAATACTTATTCATATATGTACAACTCATCACAAGTTATATCGATAATACAAAAAATCAAACGAAGTTGGAGGCCCTACTAACGGCGAATGATCACACACGTTGGAGTAGTAAATAAGTGATCAATAGTTTAAGACTCGATCATAGATGGAAGAGGAGGAAGCACATCTGGATTATTGTTTTAGGGCTCATACTGAGGACGAAAGGACATGCACATCGGAGCAAAAAATAAGTGGCTAATAGAGAAAAGGATTTAAGGTAGTGCGTCCTAACGATAACTGGGCTTGCAAGCATCGAAGCGGGAAGTAAAACGTTGTGGGTTCTTAGCACTAGTATATAAATGTGCATCTGAATGGATACGCGAGTGGTTTTGAAGCGGGAAATAAGAGACCACTATAGCTAGGGTGCCTCGTCCTAAGGATTCACATCTGGGCAGATTCTTATTTGGTGTAAGGGCATCGGCTACATGCCAGGTTCATGGTTGAGAGTAGAAGCTGGTCAGGATAGAATTAGGAATCATTCCTAAATAGTACTTTACTTCTTTAATAAAAATTACAGCGCAAACAATCAATCTAAACAATCACTTTTAGTTAAGCACAGGCACTAAAACCTTGTAACACTTACAACTGCTCTTACGTCTATTACTTTTGGTTTTTCTCTTTCTATTAGTTACTTTTCATTCATCAAACTTTTATTTTCGATTCATTCTGTTTTCCCTTTTTCCCTCGTTATGATCACATGGAAGCGCATGACTCATGACAGCTTGGAGTACATCTTTAGAGATTCATATCTTATTTATGTATTTGCTTCATCCTTATCGTGCCATTTGATCTTGTTGTATTGGATTTAGGAGGGGGTATTTTTTGAGTGCACTTTGATGTGGGTTTTTTCTTGAGAATTATAGACAATGGTTTTGATGATTTTGAGACAATGGTACTTTAAATTATGAATTTATGAAGTGATTTTATTTTTACGAATTATAAATTATTTTTACGCCTTGTGATCTTAGCCTCTTTAAATTTTAGTTATACCTAGACGCTTTACATTCTTTGGCATGACTCATTAGGAGTATATTAAGAGGTGTGAGGTGTCACATTTGGTAACAGAGCATACGGTTCTAGGATTTCTAAATTGATTTCTAAAAGTGAAATATATTTCAAGAAAAGAGTTTTGAAAAGAAACGTATCTTGAAAAGTAAAAAAGTTTTCAATACATCCCCAGTTCCAATAAACCTTTCTTCGATTCTTTCCTTCTGAATCTAAAGCTTTGCCTTTATTGTTCCTTTGCGCATAATGGTAGACGCCTGAAACATACCTAACATTCTACGCATCGCAATCCCTATATAGTTTCATAGATAACTGCAAGCTACAACACCAGTGGAACCTTAAATGAATGTGCATGCTGAAGCACCTACTCGTCCAACTGCAGCGGTCGATTTCTCTAAGCTTTGTAAAGATATCACTAATCTAAGAGGGATGCTTTTCGACGGGACTGATTCTTATGTAGATGCATGGGCATAGATGAAGATTTATGACATGATATTTGGGTTGACGATACTTGGGGATAGAGAGAAGATTCAGCTTGCCACTTAGTAAGTGAAGGGAGAGGTTTTATTCTGGTAGGAGGTACTTCAGGCTGAGGTAGAAGAGTGGGACTGGGATGACTTCTAGAGGGTTTGACAGGAAGTTTTTATCGCAAACGGAGGCAAGATCCTAGTTGGAGAAATTCATCAATCTTAAGCAGGGGGATATAACGATCAAGGAGTACATTAATCAGTTCAATAAACTATCAGGGTTTGGTTCGAAGCTAGTCAATACCTAGCATAAAAAGGCATTGAAGGAAGCTATGAAGGGGTTGAACCAACCCCTACAAGGGTTGTCGTTTAGCCATGTACCAATTGGATATACTTTCAAAACTTTGGTGGAGATAACCTTTATGGTAGAGGTTGGCAAGAAGGAATCTCCGAAGGGAAGCAATAGCTAAAAAGATTCTTTGGAAAGATTGGGAGGTTAACAGGAAGAAGGTTGGAGGACATCAAAAGTATCAAAAGTATTATACTTGTAGAAGAATTAGGCATTATGTTAAAGATTGCAAGATGGAGCGTCTGAAAGGAAAATGATTTATATATGTGCAGCTGGGGGATATGAGCAAGTTCTGCCCTCAAAGGACACGAGCTACACATAAAGTTGACTCTCAGTCAACATAGATTCAGGTTTTAGAGGTAGCTCCATCTAGTTGCGGTGGATAAGATAGAGGTAGAAAAATTGTTATTGAAGATTTGATCTTCATTTTAGATTTTCCATCCACATTTCTTTTGATTCTAAAGTGCCATACTCCTTTATCTATAGCTCATTAGTGGATTAACCCTAGTCATTTATGTATAATAGTAGTTTCAAACCCTATGGGAGGATCAACACCCTTATCCATGTCGAGGTTTTAAAATCATGATCATAGACATAGAATTAGATTACGATTCATATATTTTGGGTTTATCGGGTTACCGGATGCCATTGGGGATGGATTAGTTAGCCACATATGGAGCTATCCTAGATTATGAGAGGTGGGTCGTCAGATTAAATATTTGTAGTGGACTTACCCTTAAGATTTCATTTGACCATAGAGGATCAATCACGTTTAGTTATTTGTATTCCCTAAATATATCCTTCGGCGAGATAAGTTCATCTTCATACTTTGAGATTTCCTTAATGTTCTTAAGGAAGTGAGAGGTCTACCTCCAAAGTGAGAGAATGAGTGTAGGATATACCTTAATGACCATGGCAAACCTGTGGCATTACCATTGAGGAACATGGCGCATATAAAAAGAGGAGAATTGAGTAATCAGACTGGAGATCTCTTAGAGAAGGACTTTATTAGTAAGAGTATCTCAGAGTGGGGGCACCAATTATCTTTGCAACAAAGGCGGATGGTTCGCTGAGGCTACGTGTAGATTATCGAGAGTTGAATAAAAATTCCAAGAAGAACTACTACCTATTTCCTCATATTGTTGATCTTTTTGACCAGTTGGTAGGAGCCACAATATTTTCTTAGCTATATTTAACCATGAGTTTCCACCAGTTAAGTGTAGCAGAAAATAGTATAGATAAGATAGGCCTATGAACACTTAATGGGTTATTTAAATAATTAGTCATGCCCTTTGGACCAACCAAAGCTCCAGCGTATTCGTAGACTTGATGAGTAGGGTGTGTTATTTTGAACAGGTTTGTTGTTACTTTATATATGACATTCTAGTATATTCGAGGAGTAAGGAGGAGCATGTAATGCACTAGGAGGAGGTCTCTACACCCTCTAAGTGCATAAGCTAAAGATGGAACTCTCTAAGTGTAATTTTAGGAGAAAAGAGATGCGTTTCTTGAGGAACATAGGCTCCAAGGAAGGATTGACTATGGATCCCGCCAAGTTGGTAGCGGTGCAAGATTGGAAAGTCCCCAAGAATGCTATAGAGGTTAGAAGCTTTCTTGGTTTTGTGGTATAGTATTAGAACTTTATCAATGATTTTTCAAGGATCTTAGTATCGCTAACCCGCCTTACGAAGAAGAATTTAGTATTTTCTTGGGATGAAGATGATAAGGATTCCTTTTCAAAAGTTAAAGAAAATTCTTACAAACGAACTAGTGTTAGTACTTCCAGATGGTACTAAGCCCTTCAAATTCTACATCGATGCATGTGGTATTAGTATTGGTGTAGTTTTAATAAAAGAGGAGAGGAGAGTGGGTTATGGTAGTGGACAGTGGAAAAACCATGAGAAGAACTACCACACAAACGACATAGAGTTAGCCACCATCGTGATTGTGCTTAAGCCTTAGAGACACCACTTGTTGGATGAGAGGTTTGAGCTACTCACGGATTACAAATCGTTGAAGTACTTGTTTTCCCAAAAGGATTTGAACTTAAGGAAACAATGGTGGACGAAGTTTTTGGCATCTTGTGATTTTGAAATTTTTATAACCCGAGGAAGGAGAACGTAGTAGCAGACACATTGAGTTGGTAGAGAGAAATCTTTAGTCCCTTATTCATAGAGTAAAGGAATATGGAGTTCATAGTCACCTTTGTTTTAACCCCTTTATGGATTTTACTCTCGGATTACTTGCAGCATTAGAGATTCAAATCACGCTTGTTGATCGGATTGAATCGAGGCAGAAAGAGGGCACAGAGTTAGTAGAAATCATATAAGATTGGCAGAGGAGATTCCTCAATGCATCTCTGATGTTATTCCATAGATTCCAAGGGACTGTGAGAAGAAATGAGAGGATATATGTATCATGCACTGGTGATTTGATGAGTGTAGTTTTATCTGAGGCACACTACTCGCATATGATTGTCCATCCCGATGATAATAAAATGTACATATATACGAAGCGGGTCTCCTTTTGGCTCGGCATGAAGAAGGATGTAGCAGAGTTCGTAGCTAGGTGTTTGACCTACCAAAGAATTAAGGTGGAGTAAAGAAACCCGGAGTATTGCTCAGCCCTTAGATGTACCCCAATAGAAGTGGTAGAGTGTATCAGTGGATTCTTAAAATGGTTTTCCCCGTTCTAGGAAGGACTAGCATTTGGGTGATTGTTGGTAGGAATTTGGGTAATTGTTGATAGATTGACTAAAACACCCACTTTACACTAGTTTAGAGTAATAGGCCAACTACATCAGTGGCCTCCCTTTATATTACAGAAGTTATTTAGCTTCAAAAAGTCCCCTCCAGTATAGTGACTGATAATGATCCAATTTTCATAAGCGAATTTTGGAAAAGTCTACACGAGGCACTGGAGACATAGTTGAGACTGAGTACAACCTATCACCCTCAGACAAATGGCCAAACAGAAAGGGTGAATAGGGTATCGGAGGATCTTTTGAGCATGTGTATCCTTGACACTGGAGAAACTTGGGATGACCACTTACCCTTTATATAGGTCTCCTACAACAATAGTTTTCAAGTAAGCATTGGAATGACTTCTTCTGAGGCTCTCTATGGAAGACGGTGTAGCTTACCTTCTTATTAGTGGGTGACCATGGATAAGCTTCTACTTAGACCAGGCATGATTCAAGAGACTTCAAAGAGGATTGATTTGATTAGAAAAAGGGTGAAAGCGACCTAAGATTAGTAGAAGGCGTACACCGATAGGAGGAGGACAAACTTAGAGTTTGAGGCTAGGGTTTTGGTTTTTATTAAGGTATCAACATTTAGGAACGTCATGAGATTTTACCTAGTGGGGAAGCTCACTTCTAGATTTGTGGGGCCTTTCCCCATAGTTGTGGGAGGAGGGAAAATGACGTATAAGGTGAAGCTACCAAAGTGGTTGGCTAACATACATGACTTTTTCATGTCCCGCATTTGAGAAAGTGCTTTCTAAATTCGACTGTAGTAATAAAGCCCAATCAGCTAGAGGAGGTTGAGATTGAGCGAGATTCTTTAGTCGTTTGAGTTCCTACTTGGATTATAGAACACGATCTTAAGAGGTTGCAAAATAAGAAGGTCGGCTTATCAAGATCCAATGAGGGGATGACGTCGAGGAAGCGACCAGGGAGGTCGAAGAGAAGATACGTGTATCATATCCTTATCTTTTTTATGGTGTGCCTTTATATTCTCTTTCTTAACCTTTTTTTATTGTAACCTTTCTTTTAGTTTCCCTTGGAAGGGTGGGTTTTAGGACTGAGCTTATGGATGGTAGAATTGGATGTAAACACGTTATGTACGATGGATGCAAGAAATTGCAAGTGTTTGACAGTGGATTTAAATGGATGCATATACATACACTAGGCACTATTATCTTTACAATGATCGACCAACTAGGTCACAAAAGTATATGCATACTGAAGTAGGCTTGCATTTTTATATATTTCATGCTTGACATAAATAGGTGAATAGCGTATGAATGTTGCATATGGATGACAGATGCAACATGCATATAGAAATATATTTCATTATTAGGGTTGCTACATATATTTAAATGCATGGCGTGAGCATATTTGCATAAATAGGAGGCCGACTGATTCAGTAGGTCATCTAATCTTTTACGTTAGCTAGGGACATATATACTACACAATCGCATAACAACATATTTGCATTAGAAATCTTACGTACAATGGATGCAATGGATGATGTTTGAGTAGATGCCTGTAGATTTTGGTTGTGATTATTAATTGCATTTTTCTATCGTTGGAGATTTCGAAGATGAAATCCTCTAAGGAGGGGAGAAGTAACACCCCGATATTTTGAATAATTAGATTATTAAGAAATTAAATAATTAGAAAATGATCCTAAGATACATGTTCGAATTTGACTATAGAAGTTCCGCCATTGAGTCCATGGTGATTTTATGGACCATTTCCATATATTACTTGCTTTAATCCGAGTTAAAATGAAGAGGTTATAAGAGAATATAGTTGTCAGAATTTATATGTTAATATTAAAGTTTAAGTTCAAAGTTATATATATATACACACACACACACACATACATACACAGGTGATAGGGGTTGACCACATTGGGAGGGGGTTGTCCTGCGTGTGAGTACTTGGCCTTGAATGTGGCCAGGTACGAGCGAAGAAATAGATCTGATAGACTGAAATCCAAAGCATACGAATTTGAGATAAAGGGTCAGATTTTGGTCTATGACATGGCAGTTTCAAATTAGATCTAGATGATCCAATGACTCAAGATCTCTTAGTAAACCTATAAATTACCTAACTCTCTCATTCCGCACATTGTTCTTCCTCCGTGTCTAGGTTCCTTATCAATTTTTATAAGTTAAACCTAATGCTAAATATTTTCTTTGAGGAAAAAAAATATACACTAAAATATTAGAAGATCTAAAGAAGGGAATCGAGGAAAGCCAGTGGACATCAGAATAGGTGTTCAGGTGTAAAGACCTATATTATACATACCATAGGATTGTAAAATATTTCTATTTAATTCATATGAGGTATCATATTTTAAAATATGACTATTCATGATGTTTTCCACATCTATGATTTTTTTTTTGAATTGCTCTATGACCATCGTACACTTGAGTATCTGGTTCTAGCCATAACTTTTGATTAGAACAGAAGTAGATGCTCTAACTTGTTCCATTGGGTTAGAATGGTGGTTTTCATTTCATGAAGTGGTCACATAAGTGATTAGGCTAAGGAGATTCCAGAACTACCAGGTAGGCCGTTAAGCTAGTGGGCTGACTAGGCTAGCTCATTAAGCTAATGACCAGCAACTATAAATAGGGGATGTAGGAGATTAAGTTAAACATTCTCTATATTTTTTCTATAAGCCTAAGAACTATTGTAACGACCGCCATAATTCCTGCACTTAATAAAAGAAAATAGTGCACTGAAAGACGTGCCAGATAGCTATGGACGATCATCAGGGTAGAAAACACACACGGAACCTATCGTATAACTCACAGCGCATGGATAAAATATAATAGAACATATACAATAGAAGATAATAGTGAAGTAAAAATGAACAAAATCTTAAACTTTCCATATCACCATGAAAATATCCATACAAACAATTGGATTACATCAGAATCTGCACAAAAATCCTCACTATAGGTTCACGCAGAGTAGCATATCAATAATAACAACGAAAACAACAAGTATGTATAACAGGTAATACATCAGCCTCCTGCTCATCATCGCTCTGCAACATCGTCCTCATCAAGATCTACTAGCAACTAACTTAGCCTACTACTCCACAACATGGATGAACAACTCAAGATAATAAGAAGAAACATAAAATCTTAAGACAGAAAACAATCTTAATGAGCGATAAAACAACTATCAAACATCATCAATAAAGTATATGAGAAATAGGCAGTTCAATCATCTTATCTACCAACACATAACAGAGAAGTATCCCTAAACCCATCTCCTTCATAACCTACGGTGATAGCCTTCCCAAACAATTAGAGAAGAAACAAACAGTACATTCATAACAACCAATTATCAAGCATGGATCACTCTAATCAAGTTTAATACCTCCCAAGCACAAGCCCCGAAGGCCCAAAACCAACATCATACAAGCACCCGAGAAATATCTCTCTTGACATCGAATAATCCATACAAGACGATACAAGCAACAATAACATCCATAAGATTGGCTATCACCGTCTGCCTTGCCTTGAATCCATCATTAATCGTATTACTAGCTCATCCATCTGTCAAGGGTTAATGGTAAGCCCGGTTCTAGCAAAATGCCATACGCCATCGTCACTCGTATCTAGGCCCATCGCGACTGCCTAGGATACTTGACTAATCATTTAGTCTTTTGGGCATCCCCATTATACCCCTTCTTTGAGTCCGCTAGAACCTACGACTAACGACGATCCCTTAGCTCTTCAATTTTAGTCATCCACCTTGACGACTGTCCATAAGCTTAAGCGCCTTCTCGAGCATACCATTGTCTATGAGCTCAAATCACCTTGAGTTGTCTTCACAAATTTGTTGCATCATCACACGATCAACGAACACTTAATGATGCTTCAAACATTCCACCTGAATTCACAACGAATCTACTCCCATCGTAGAATCACTAAAACTCAACATCACTTGGTCAATATTTGATGGGTCACTCATAACTTGTTCATGGATCACATCTATCCATCAATGGATCGCGCCCGATCAGCAATGGATCGTACATGATCATCAATGGATCGCATATGATCCATCCATTGGATTGCACATGATCCATACGTGCGAAGATTAGTAGGATCACGCGATCCATGCATCTCTGCTCTTGCCCGATCCATATGTGTGCAATACCCAGATCCACTCGATCCATGAGTGCGCTCCATTCTTTTGCCAATGATCCGCGCGCACCACTCTTGCTCGATCCATGTGCACCGCTCTTGTCCGATCCATCAACACGAGCCAACGATCCATCATGTGCACAACAAGCCGATCCTTCATTTTCCCATGCACACTCTAGGATTTCTCGCAAATCCTTCATTTTGGATGATCCAACCTTTTACACAGTGATCCATTGCCAAACACTGACTGGTCATCCAAGCCCATGCGTGCTCCACACTTTTAGGCTGATCCACCGTGCTGCAGTTGATCGGATCAATGAACGATCCATGCATTTTCCCTATCCAATAATACCAACGATCCATCATAGTGTGCACCCACGTTCACAACCTATCCATCATTGTTTGCTGACCGACCCAATCTAAACACATGCGGACGGATCAACATTCGTGCGACCGGATCCATGTCCAACAATCCAGGATATATTATGCATACCACTCATCCAAATCGACCAACTTCAATCAAACGATCAATAGCACACCAAGAAATCATCAAACAATCATATGAAATTCACCAAATCATGATAAAACAATAAACGAATCAATAATTGGATCTAAACTTGCATAAACATATGAATTAACCAATATAACTTGCTAGATTAGATCCTATGGTGTGATCCAAATTCAAAATATACTTATAGTGATTAGATCTAGTGAAGACAATTTGTATAAGTGAACCTAAGATCAAACAAACCCATATACTCGATTGAATCCGTGTAAGAGATGCTTATCACTGATCAAGTCCACAAAATAGCTTAGACCGATGATCTCTAAATCCGGATAGCGTAGACCAGCGAAAAAGATCTCCGAATCAGCACAACTGATGCGAACTACCTTCCTTGATGTTGATCTTCAATACTAGTTTATAAATATATGAATTGAAATGAAGTGGAGGTGTATTTGGTTGAGCCAGAGAATCACAGACACCCAACCAAATGAGCAATGAAGAGACTAAACAATTATCTTTACCCCTACCTTCCTATTTATAGCCAACAACCCGTAGCCTTACTGGGCCTCACTAATTAGCCCACCAATGATTAATTAGTATGTTTAAAAAACTAGCAACACTAAAACAGCGATTCCTCCCGAAATCGCTCACCCAAATCTTTAATATGACCACTCTAAGGAATTGGAAACACCATTTCTGATCCAATGAAACCAATCCCAGCTCCTTATTCGATCCCATTAAAAAGTTATGCCTTAAACAAAAACAATAAGAGTTAAATGGTCATAAACAAAAATGGTAAAAATCATGGATATGCCTCACACCCCCCATGAACAACATATTAAAAGATGAGAATGATCCGACCCTTGGAGAGTTAAATAAAAATATTTTATGATCCCCCGATACGTAAAATACGGGTTGTTACATTCCCCCTCCCCCTTTCGGAACTTCGCCTCCGAAATCCCAATCAAGCACATGCAACCAAAACCATTTCGCATGCCTATCATCCATGAGCAGTCAATCTAGCATCCAACAAGCCATGCAATAATAGCCTTAACCAAACATGCAAAATTCTAGTTATAGTACAAGTTACGATGGTGTAAGGTTGACATGATATTAATGGGTCATACCAACGATGAGCTCTGAATAGGTCGTCTTTATACTTTTTTCCGTTTCCCACGTACAATCGTCATCATCCTCACCCCACTGTACTTTGACTAGCTTAACCACCTTCCTCCTAAGCTATTTCGTGTCATTCCCCACAACTCGAAGCGGCTTACGAGGTCTTAAAACAAAAGACTCGACTTCTAAGTCTTCATACTGATTCGGAGATACCACCACATTTGAATCGTGCACATATCTCCTTAGAAAAGACACATGAAAAAAATTGTGCACACTCGACATCTTCTCAGGTAAATCCAATCTATATGCGAGCTTACCAATTCGGTCGACTATCAGAAATGGCCCAACAAATCTTAGGGCTAAATTTTTCCCTTATTTCTGAATCGAACGACATTCTTCAAAGGTGAAATCTTAACGAAAACCATATCACCAACATTGAACTCCAAATCCTTTTGATGCTTATTCGGGTAGCTTTTTTGACGATTTTGGGCTGCCTTTATTCATTGCCGAATGATCTCAATAAAATCCGATGCTTCTCTTATCATCTCGAGCCCAAGTATCATCATAACTCCAGTCTCTAACCAACACATCGGAGAATTACATGGTATACCATACAACGCCTCATATGGTGTCGATGCACGACTAGTAACTGTTATTATATGAAAATTCAACGAAATGTAGATGATATTCCCATGATCCCCCAAATTCCAATACACAAGCTCTGAGGAGATCTTCCAACACTCGATTAACTCGCTCGGTTTGACCATCAGTCTAGGGATGATAAGTCGTACTCAAACAAAGCTCGGTTCCAAAAGTCTCTTGCAAACTCTTCCAAAATCCACTAGTGAAGATTGGATCTCGATCACTCACTATGCTCTTCGAAATACCATTAAATCAAACTATCCATTTTATATACAGCTCAGCCAACTTTGTTGTTGTCCTAGTTGATCTGACACGAATAAACCTTGCACTTTTGGTCAAGCGATCCACTATGACCCATATTCCTTCATTTCCTTCCCTGGACCTAGGTAGTCCATTGATACTTACTCCCATTTCCACACAGGAACTTTTAATGGATGAAACAATCCACTCAACTTCTTCTGTTCAACTTTCACCAACTGACAGTTCATACATTTGGAAATAAAATTTCCAACATCCCTCTTCATCCCTTTCTAGTAATAAACTCGCTTCATGTCCCGATACATCTTATTACCACCAGGATGAATCGTCAACATTAAGTGATATTAAAAGTCGTGTACTGACTTAGAGTAGGATCTTTCTATATGAAATATGCTGAAGTGAATATGATATAATAACTTATCTAATACAATAGCTATGTAAGTAAATATTTAGCAATATAAGATATCATAGATAAGTAAATGTAGTAAGAAAAGCGACACAAAGAATTTTATACTGGTTCGGACTTCCCGTCCTACGTCTAGTCCCATACTCCTGGAATTCTACTATTAACACCCTCTCTTCACCCAGAGGAATAGGTTCACAACAACCTGAGCACCAACACAGATTTACTGCTTGAGCACTAACACTGGACTTTAACAAACAATAAGTGTTTGACTTCTGATTGCGTTCTCAAACAACATTGAATAGCCAACAATTGAGTACACCATTCCTATAATCTTATCCTCAAGAATATAATGTGTATGTGAAGATTGAAGCAAGTATATTGCTTATTGAATTAAGAGAATTGAAATAAATTCGATGATTCAAAAAGCAATTTGAATATTTGAGAGCTTTTTAGAATGCAAGAGTGCTTAGAAATTTAAATCATGAATTAGAATAGAATCAGTATGAATTGTTGATTTGAAAAACTAATTTGTGGTGTATTTATAGTGGTTGGAAAGTAGTCAAGATTCATGAAGAGTTTTACTGAAAAGAAGCAACCATTTCTTTTAGAAATCAAAAGAGAACTCTTTATGAAAGAAAGTGACCCTTTAGAAATATGGTTGTTATTGTCGGGTCAGTCAACTGGTATAAAAATCACCAGTCAACTGGTAGAAAATATAAATCGTATATATATTTGAAAATGACAGAAAAATAGCCGTTACTGGGAATTTATTCCCTTACTAGTCAACTGGTTGGATATAGACCAGTCGACTGGTCCAGGGTATAAACCCCAACAATGGCTGTTTTTCAGCCATTCATGTGTGTGTGTGTGTGTGTATATATATATTTTCGAATTTCGTGCATATGTGTATATAAAATGAGGATGGATTTCAACAATCATTTAACACACTAAACATACAAATATACACGCACACACACACACACACACTTAATTTTCAATTGATCTTCATTTCCGTTGTCGTGAATCGAAAACTTCATGAATCAACATTCTCCCCTTTTTTAATCGATGACAACCTCTTGCAATTGTATAGAGTTATTTTTTTCTCCCCCTGAATGTATGCTTGCATATATTTATCCCCCCCCCCCAAGCATAAAAAGCTTCTCTGCAGCATTTTGTCAGTGCATATATAGAAATACTTACCATTTGAACAAAATGTTACGTATAATACATATATTTTTCATAATTTTCTCCCCCTTTTTCATCGATTAAAAAGAATATGTAACATGTTAAAGCAGTAATCGAGTCCAAATAAGCGAATACAAGAAGACATTTCTACAAGTCTGAATATGGAATAATTCCTAGCTCACTATGATGTTTGATAAATGTATTTTCAAATAAGGGTTTCATAAAAATATCTGCAATCTGATTTTTAGAATTTATAAATTCTAACTTTATATTCTGTTTTTCAGTATTATCTCATAAGAAATGATTTCTAATATCAGTATGTTTAGTTCTAGAATGATTTACCAGATTTTTGGATAAATTTATTGCACTTGTGTTATCGCAATAAATAGTTGAATTACTCAAGTTGATATTGAAATATTTAAGCGTTTGTTGCATGTATATTACTTGAGCACAAGCCAATGATGTAGACATATATTCAGCTTCACATGTCGATAGTAAAACATGATTTTGTTTCTTGCTAAACCAAGATATTAGTGGTTTGCCAATGAAATGACAAGTGCCACTTGTACTTTTATGATCCACCCGTGATCCTTCGAAATCAGCGTCACTATATGATACTAATTCAAAGAAACAATCTTTCGGATAGAAAAGTCCACAATCTACAGTGTTGCTAAGATAACACAGTATACGTTTTACTGCTCGTAGATGTGATTCTTTTTTATTTGCCTGAAATCGAGCAAATAAACAAACACTCATCAAAATATCCGGTCTACCAGCAATTAATTATAAGAGAGAACCTACCATACTGCGATATAATTTCTGATCGACACTTTCACCATTTTCATCCTTTTCGAGATTTGTTGTTGTACTTATAGGTATCGGTTTACTTGATGTATTTTCCATGCCAAAACATTTTATTAAATTATTGCAATATTTTTCATGATTTATGAAAATTCCATTTGGAAGTTGCTTAATTTGTAAACCAAGGAAATACGACAGTTCTCCCATATGAGACATTTTAAATTCGCTAGTCATTATTTTAGAGAATTCCTGACATAATTTCTATTAGTTGAACCAAAAATAATGTCATTGACATATATTTGAACTATTAAAATATCTAAATTATCTCTTTTTATAAATAGTGTTTGATCAAGATTTCCAATTTGAAATCCTGAATTAGTTAAATAATTTATAAGACGTTCGTACCAAGCACGAGATGCTTGTTTTAATCCATATAACGCCTTTTTCAATTTAAAAACATGATCATGATAATTTTAATGTGCGAATAGTGGTGGTTGCTCAATGCATACTCTTTCTTTTATATAACCATTTGAGAAAGCACTTTTAACATCCATTTGATATAATTTAAAATTATGATAACATGCATAAGCTAATAAGATTCGAAATGCTTCTAGTCTGGTGATTGGAGCAAATGTTTCTTCATAATCTATACCTTCTTCTTGATTATAACCTTGTGTTACAAGCCTAGCTTTGTTCTTAGTAATATTACCTAAATCGCCTGCTTTATTTTTGTAGACCCATTTTTTACCAATGATTGTTTCATCACTTGGTCTTGGAACAAATTCCCATACCTCATTGTGTTCAAACTATTTAATTCTTATTGCATAGCAATTATCCAGTTTTCGTCTGTAGAAGCTTCTTTTGGAATTTTGGGTTCAATATAAGATAAAAAGGCAACATTACTTACTAGATTTAACTGACTTCTTATTCTTACATTTGAAGTTATTTCACCAATAATATTTTGAGTTGGATGATCTCGTAATATTCTTGGTGGAGATCTAACTTCATTAGCACAAACATTTTGGTTATCATTATTGGTATTATCTTGAGGTTTCTGTAATATTGTTATTTATGTTATTATGAACAATGTTTTCACCTTCACTATAAATTATGCTATCATCATCTTGAGAAGATCTACTTTTCAAGATATCTGAATCAAAAGAGTTATGAAACATGAAGTGATTCTTCTATTTTGTTAGTTCTTTACTATAAATACGATAAGCTTTGCTTCGTTCAGAATATCCTATAAATATTTTTCATCGGACTTCGAATCAAATTTTCCAAGCCGATCTTTTATATTTAAAATAATGCATTTTGAACCAAAAACCTTAAATATGAAATATTTCATTTTTTTTATAAAAAGTTCGTATGGAATATTTTTCGTAAGTGGTCGAATGGAGACATGATTCAAAACATAGCAAGATGTTGCAACTGCTTCTGCCCAGAAATGTTTCGGTAACGAACTCTCATTCAACAACGTTCTAGCACATTCTTGTAATGTTTAATTTTTCCTTTCCACGACTCCATTTTGTTGTGGATTTTTAGGAAACGAGAAATTGTGAAGAATTCCTTTCTTTTTATCATATAAATCGAACTTTTCGTTTTTAAATTCTCCTCTATGATCACTTCTTATGTTTTTATTTTTCACACTTGTTAAGTTTTGAATTTATTTTACAAATATTTTTAAGTTTTCAAACGTATCACTTTCATTTCTTAAAAATATAGTCCAAGTGTATCTTGAGAAATCATCAACTACTACAAACACGTATCTACTGTGGTTTATAGATTGTATTTGAGTTAATCCAAATAAATCCATATGTAGTAATTCAAGTAGTTGTAATGTTGAACTCACCTTTTTAGATTTAAAAGAAGATTTTGTTAATTTCCCAAACCGACATGCATCTCATAAATTTTCTGGTTTAAATTTCATTTTGGGTAAACCGCTTACTAGATCATTTTTAGAAATCTTGTTTATGGTTTCAAAATTCGCATGACAGAAACTTTTGTGCCATAACCAAAAATCATTTTCTTTGGCTAGAGAAACATACTTGGATTATTATTAACTTCCATATTCAAGATATAAGTACTTTATCTATGTTTCCCTCGAAAATAAGATTTTGATTAGAATCTAATACGCTAGATTTGTTTTCGGAAAATTATATTTTAAAACCTTTATCGCAAAGTTGACTAATACTTAGTAAATTATGTTTTAAATTGTTAACCAATAAGACATCAGAAATAAGAGGTAAATTATATATACCGTAATTGCTCACATCGCCTTTGCCGATGATATATCCTTTGGAATTATCTTCAAATGTGACAGTTCCTCCTTTCGAGTAAATAATATTGGTCAGCATTTCCTTGTCTCCTTTCATATGTTTTGAGCAACCACTGTCGAGTATCCATTTTCCTCTATTTTCGAGTGCGACCTGCGAAAAATATATAAAAGACGTTGGTACCCGCTTCCTCCATTAGGGTCCTAAGAGTTAGGTCTTAGGTAACCAAATCCATGAGGGTTTAGTGTCCCTCCTAAAAATATAATTAATATTATTAGGGGTGGGCGCGGTTCGGTTTGATGCGGTTTGGAGCCCAAACTGCTTCCGCACCGTATAAAACGGTTGATCAAAAATACAAACCATAATGCCAACCATTCAAACGGTTCGATTTCGGTTCGGTTTTGGTGTAATACGATCTGGTTTTGGTTTGGTTCAGTTTGAACTTGTATTAAATATGTAATAAGATAATTACTTTGATCCACAACCAATTTACAATTTTATGACATTGTTTCACCTGAATGTTAAAACACATAATATTATCCTGAATTGAAAGATTAGTTTCTATCTATATGAATACTTCAATTTCACAATTAATGAAAAGTGAAATTGTCTTAATAAACGAACCAAACATAAGTTAATCAATGTATAAACATTAAGTAAGATAACTCAAATAAGATTATAATTATCATTATCAAAAAAATGATATAAAAACTAGTATACTCCGACTATAATTTTTTCCCTTTTTGATAACGATCATTATTGGTATAACTACAACATAAGTTGAGAATAAAATATATATCATTAAAATAAAACTTTAGAAAGGAATTCGTTATATTTTTATCATAACATTACCGGGGTAGGTATGCGGTTCGGTCCGGTTTAATACGGTTTGGTCAAAGTTCAAACTGCAACCGAACCGTATCGTTGCGAATCAGTTCGGTTTGGGTATTTGCTTTAGGGAGAGAATCCGGTCCAGTTTTTCGCACCGTTTTTGCTGTCCGGTCTGGGCGGTTTCCATATTGCGGAGCAGTTTATGCCCACCCCTAAATACTATTATGCACAGTTTCTAAGAAAGTTTTAATATATTTATTCATAATCAAATGATTATTTGTTTTCGAAACCTATATACTAATTTTTTAGAAAACTTTTTCTTTGAAACCAAATCTTGTTTCTTTATACTAGGAATAACAGGTTTGTTAGATTTAGAATTTTTCTTAGCACTATTTTTCTGTACATATCCTAATCCTTTTTTGCTAGAATTAGGTTAAGAATTTTCTAAAATTCTAGATAAATTTTCTCTACCTTTGTTGAAACTATTAACATTTTTAGAAATATCATCTAACTTTAACTTAAGACTAGAATTATCTAATTCGATAATTTTAATCTTACTGTTTAAATCATGATTTTCATAAATAAGCCAATTGTTATTTTCTTTTTGAGTTTCAATTTCTTGACTCAATAAGGAAAGTTAAGAATTAGCGTTTGTTAGAGATTCTTGAAGATTCCTAATTTCATCCTCTAAAAATATCTTTTTCATCTTTTAACATATCTCTCTCAAATTCTGCTTTTTTTTATCTTCATTTGCTTGTTTGAACTTTCTTTTATAATTATTTCTAGATTCTAGAATTTCCATAATAATGTCAATCATTTCTTCGTACATAAAATCACTAACCTTAGTCTCTTTGGCCATAAAGCACACATTAGCTTGTTCATTGTCACTATCACTTTCCGAAGATGAAGTGTCTGAATTATCCCATGTGACCGAGAAAGCTAGCCTTTTAGATTTCTCCTTTTTGTTGTGATTTTTCTTTAGTTCTGGACAATTTTTTTGAAAATGTCCAGTTTTGTGGCAATTAAAGCACTCAACTATGGATGGACCAATCTTATTTTCTTTCGTAGAATTCTTCTTTGCATTCTTAATTTGTTCGTTCTTATATTTCAGAATTTTTCTGAAATTTTGGAAATAAATGCTATGTCTTCTTCATCAGAATCCTATTCATCTTTTTCAGCATGGAAAGCTAGATTCTTCTTATCTTGAGCATAAATCTTTTTAGCCTGCAAATTGACTTCATACAACATAAGATTACCAAATCAACCCTTCGGGTTTCATGGTTGAAAGATCGTTAGCTTCTTTGATTGCTAAAACCTTTCTTTCCCTTTCATCCGTCAGAGAGTTTAAAATCTTTGATACTATATCAAAATCAGCATATTTTCACCTAAGCCCAATAATGAATGATAAATAGTTTTGAAATATTGAATACATATAATTGATAGACACATTCTCATTCATTCTAAAATTCTAAAATTGATTTTTAAGCATGGATATCTTGCTTTGTGTAACCTTGCTTGTTCCTTCTTGAGTTACTTTGAGTGTTCGCCAAATTTCATACGCAGTATTGCACATACAAATCCGGTTAAAATCGTTTCTATCGAAGGCATAATGCAACATATTCATAGCTTTAGCATTAGCGGTATCCTCTGCTTTTTTATTTGTGGACCATTCAATATAAGGTGTAGTAGGTTATGTATTTTATTTTTGTGTGATATTCCAAGCATCGAAACCATTAGCTTGCATATATATGATATTCTCATACATGTAGCCTAACCTTCTCCGATCATGCGCCGATGATTCTGCATTGCTCATCCATTTCCGTTTTGGGTCCTTCTTCTTTTCGGTTCCAGATTATGCGAAGATCTCACCACACCTTCCATAGGATGGTGGCAAACTCCTGGAACTCCCCTGTTGTTGGCTCCCCTTGTGTTTTGTTTTCTCGTAAGCAGAAGTGCCTTAAGGCTTGCCTTAAGGAGTGGAATGTTCTTGTTTTCAAGAATATCTTCGATCGTTTTAGGGTAGTTGAAGAATCTCTTATTCAAGCAAAATCGTTATTTGACGAGAATCCCTCTTCTGCTAACAAGGGGGCTTGGGCGCTAGCCCAGCTAGCCTTCTCGTCGGAGCTCCGTATCGAGCATGACTATTTATGCCAAAAGGCGAGGATCAAGTGGAATGCAGAAGGTGGTACGAACTCCAAAATTTTCCATTCCTTATCTGTAAGAATAATAACCTTCTTACGATTCTTCATATCCAGCGTCCTGATCTATATGTGGCTTTTACGCCGACTGAATTCAAAGACATTTTCCTCTCCCATTTCCAGGACTTTCTTGGAACTTGGTCGGTGTCAGTTTCCGACCCGACCCTTCTCGCTTTTATTCCAAGATTGGTGCTTCCATTTGATACCTCTGATCTTGATGCACCTCCTTCTATGGAGGAAATTCGTGCTTGTATTTTTGCTCTTAGTAAAATAGTGTGAGCGGACCAGACGGTTTCAATGGTGTCTTTTACTAGAGCATTTGGCCGATTATCCCGAGAGAATTTGTCTTGCCATTCAGTTTTTATTCTCTAGTAGGGATCTTCAAACGGGGTGGACTTCCACCTACTTGATCGTTTTTCCCAAGTGCAAAAACCTTCGTTCTTGCATGGACTTTCACCCTATTAGCTTGTGCAACTTTTTTAACAAGGTTATTTCTAAGGCCCTAGCCCCTCGGCTAGCACCGTTTCTCCAACGTGTTATTTCTTCGTCCCAGGATAGGTTTTTTAAGGGTCGTTTGATTACTGATAACATCCTCTAGGCCCAGGAGATGATCTCTCAGATCGATAGGAAGGTCCGAGGTTCGAATGTGGTCACTATACTGGATATGTCTAAGGCCTACGATCGCATGTCCTGGCTCTTTGTCATCAAGGTTCTGAGGGCTTTCGTGTTCCCGGAACCCCTTGTTGATCTTGTTTAGAGACTAATTTCCAACTGTTTGTTTCCCGTTCTCATCATCGGATTAGCCAAAGGTTTTTTCAAAGCGGGAAGAAGGCTGCGTCGGGGAGTCCCACTTTCCCTCTTCCCTCTTCATGATAGCTGCCGAGGCAATCATTCGTGGTCTGAATTCACTCAACATAGTGGGGAAGATCCGCATATTTGGCATCTCTTCTAGTTGACCTCGTATTTCCTCTTTATCTTTTGCTGACGACATCATCATTTTCACTAATGGTAGTCATTGATTTATCCGAAGGCTTATCAGCCTGATTCATCTGTACGAGAGTAGCTCGGGGCAACTAGTTAACTCTGACAAGAGTTGATTTGTCCCCATGAAAGATTTGTCGGCAATAAGATCTACCTGGATTCAGACCTTCACTGGAATCAGGGCTGCCTCTCTTCTTTAACCTTATCTCGGTATAGTGTTATACCGAGGTAAAAAGCTTAATGCCATCTTCGACCCCTTGAATAATAAAGCCAGGGGGAAGATCATTCGTTATGAACTCTTCTCTCTCATGCTGGAAGTTTTGATAAAGTCTTTTTTAGACTCTATAAGAACTCATGATTTTGCTGCTATGACTCCCACTTCCTCCTTCTGCTCTTACCGTTCTTTGGCATCGTCCTTTTTCTAGGGAAACAAGGACAACACGCATTGCCAACACTGGATTTTACGGAACATCATTTTTTATCCCAGGTGTGAGGGAGGTTTGGGCCCCCGTAACCCTAAGGACATGTGTATTGCCTTTGCTTGCAAGCTATGAGCGAGGTTTGTAGTGAATGACTCCATCTGGGTGATGTTTCTCCACGCTAAGTACCACATATTAGTAAGCACGAATTACACCGATGTCCCATCATACGCTATTGAGACGTGGAAAAGGATGCAATCTTTGAAGGCCTTTCCGGATTCACATGGGGTGGAACTGTTTGGTACAATAGTCCCTTCTCGATATCGACTACGTGGAACTCGGCGAGAGCGCCGGCTCCAAGACTCTTTTTGTTCTCTTGCATTTGGGATGTCTGGCTACCTCCGAAGGTCTCCTTGTTTATGTGGAAAATCCTGCATGAAGGGTTACCACTAGATGAGAACCTCTAGAAGATTGGCATCCCAGCCGTCTCCCGTTGTCGGTGATGCAGCTCGGGCTCTCTGGAATCCCTTGCTCATTTGTTTATGGGAGGTTCTTGTGCCAGGTTTGTTTGGAATTATTTCAGAAATTTGGTTAACAACCGAGGTAATAATGCGTTGCTTTCAGATTTACTGAGATTCTAGTGGATCGGAGTCTCAGGTAAATCCATTCGATTCTGTTTTGTCTGATACCTTGTCTCATCTGTTGGCATTAGAGATGGAAATTTAATCCGCGTGGATGGTACCCGTGGAGACCTGCCTCTAATCAGACGGGGATTCCCCGACTTAGCAGTTAATGGGACGGTGGCAGAGGATGATTTCAGTACCCGAAACAGATATTGGGCTGGTACGGAGGTGATACCATTCGCCCCATATCCGACCCAGTACGTATAGTTTTTTACCAAGGCGTATATAATATATATAGTTTCTTTTTTATATTTATAATGTATATGCATAGTACAAAAAAATAATATTAATTGGTGTATTAACTATTGCTTCTATTGACCATTCGTCTTCCTTTATTACGTTCGATTAGAAAATATAACTACTATTATTGATGTGTTGGGTATTGCTTTGCTGAATATTGATTATGAAGTATAAATAATATTCATTTAATTTAAATTTGTTGTTTAATCTTTTATTTTTATTTATTATCTTTTTTTCTTCATCTTGCCTTATTGGGTACCCATTAGATTTCCCATAACCGATGGGTATTCCCCTACCCGAATCTGATGGGTATTAAACGGGAATCAAATGGGGATGAAGGCCATAAATGGGTAGCGGGGATGGAGGCGGAGGATGCGTTCCCCACATATTACCCGCCCTATTTCCATCCCTAGTTGGCATATCTGGTGCTCGCAGAGTAAGGCGATATTCGATGAAATACTGATGGATCCTCCTACCATCATTTGGAGAGTTAGGAATGATGTATTCCTTGCATTCTGAGGTAGACCTTTCAAAGGTGTTATTGGTTCTCGCTCGAGGAGATTAACAGTAATCTTTGGTATTTTGGACGTACCGACTACTTCTAGGGCCAGAATTGGTTGATTATGTTCTCTTTTGATTTTCTATTGTTGTTTTTCTGATTTTATATTGCTGTCATCACTTTTTACACGCTCCCCCCAATTCTCATGCTATTTGCTAGTATTTTTGGGCCTGGAATCTTTGGGTTGTTGGATGTTGTTTGGTCGTGAGATTCTTTTGGCCGGAGGAGCTTCTTTCCGGATGGTTACGATGAAGCGGGGGAGCATTTTCGCTAGGTGTTGTTGTTGGATCTTTTCAGCCTTTACCATCTTTGTACAGTTTATCTCTCCTATTTCTCAGAGGAGAGTTGGAGTTTTCAGGCTCGCATTTGTCTTTGGCGTCTGTCTAGGAGGATTTCATTTGCCTCGCTTGCTTTATTTCTCTTCTTATCTTGCGTGACGTCTGGTGTTCGTTACTTGTTTTTGTTGTATATTGTTCTGTTTATTCTGATGTGTATGCGCACGGTCTCTGTTTTCTGTAGAAACCATTTTTGTAAGCCTTTGGAGAATAGCTAGATTCTCCCTTTTGTTTTATTATATATTCCCTTTTGTTTTATTATATATTCCCTTTTGTTTTTAAAAAACTATAATTTATGCCACTGAAAAAGGATGGTCATGCAGTAGATTAGCCTTTTGTGAAACCAGTGTTTATGCTAGTGTTAGTGTTATTTTCCATATTAAATAATTATCAAATAACAGTTGTAAGGTTAAATGATGTCCTATTATGATACCAAATGAAAAGTCATGTATTGACTTAGAGTAGGATCTTTCTATATGGAATATGCAGAAGTGAATATTATATAATAACTATCTAATAAAATAGTTATACAAGTAAATATTCAGCAATATAAGATATCACAGATAAGTAAATGCAGTAAGAAAAGTGACACCAGAAATTTTATATTGGTTCGGACTTCTCGTCCTACGTCTAGTCCCAGACTCCTTCTGGAATTCTACTATCAACGCCCTCTCTTCATCCGAGGGAACAAGTTCACAAAAAAACCGAGCACCAACACGAATTTCCGGCCTAAGCACCGAGACTTATGGTTGTGTTCTTGAACAACATTGAATAGCCAACAATTGAGTACACCCATCCTATAATCTTTTCCTCGAATATATAAAGTGTATGTAAAGATTGAAGGAAGTATATTGCTTATTGAATCAAGAGATTTGAAATAAATTCGATGATTCAAAAAGCAATTCAAATATTTGAGAGCTTTTTAGAATGTCAGACTTCTTAGAAATGTAGATCAAGTATTAGAATAGAATTAGTAAGAATTGGTGATTTTAAAAGCAAGTATGTGATATATTTATAGTAGTTGAATAGTAGTCAAGGTTCATGAAAAGTTTTGTTGAAAAGAAGCAACCATTTCTTTTAGAAATCAAAAGAGAACTCTTCATGAAAGAAAGCGACCCTTTAGAAATATGGCTATTATTGTCGGTTCAGCCGTCTGGTATAAAAATCATCAGTCAACTGGTAGAAAATATAAATCGTATATGTATATATTTAAAAATGGAAGAAAAATAGCCTTTACTAGGAATTTATTCCCTAACCAGTCGACTGGTTAGATATGGACCAGTCGACTGGTCCAGGGTATAAACCTTAGTAATGGTTGTTTTTCAGCCGTTCATATATATATATATATATATATATATATATATATATGTGTGTGTGTGTGTGTGTATATGTATATGTATGTATGTTTGTATGTATGTATGTATATATTCTCAAATTTCGTGCATATGTGTATATTAAATGAGGATAGATTTTAACAATCATCAAAGACACTAAACACACAAATACATATATACATATACACACACACACACACACTAACTTTTCAATTGATCTTCATTCCCGTTGTCGTGAATCAAAAACTTCATGAATCAATAGACATTCTTTCAGAACCTCATCTCTCAATCCCACAATATCAGGAACAACCAGCCATCCTTTCATTCGAAGCCAACCTTCTCAATCAACCTCAAATTCCTTATCATCTGGTTCCACTCTCTCTTCCAGCTTCTGGATAATCTCGATAAGCTTTTCGTCACGCTTTTGGCTTTCACCAATCCTTTCGATGAGAATAGGTATTATCAATAAACTTGCCAACATTTCAGGCTCTAACTCACACGTAGGCCTGAAATCAAATCTTGTCAAGTACTCTAGGTGTTTCCATTTCGAAAAACATCACTCCCAAACCAGCATGTCTTCGACTCAACGCATCCACCGCTGCGTTACCTTTACCAGGAGTATAGGCAATACCAAAATCATGAGAAGACAAAAACTTAAACCACTATTGCTGCCGAAGATTCAAATCCTTTTGGGACAAAAGGCACTTCAAGGACTTGTGATCCGTAAACAACTCGAATTGTACTCCTAGCAGGTAATGTCTTTACATCTTCAGAGCAAACACAATTGACGCTAACTCCAAAATATGAGTTGGATAATTCCTTTCGTGTGACTTCAGTTGTCAACTCGCATAGGCCATAACTATATCCTTCTGCATGAGTACTGCTCCAAGTCCAGTAGTGCATGCATTGGTGTATACTACCATTTCCTCATTCTCGCTTGGAATAGTTAAAACAGGAGCACTCGTTAGCCTCTCTTTCAGAATTCCAAAAACTTGCTCAAACTTCGCATCCCATGTGAACACATGATTCTTCTTCGTCAATCCTGTTAGTGGTGCAGCTATCTTGAAGAAATCCTTAATAAATCAACGATAATATTCCTCCAACCCAAGGAAACTCCTAACATCCATCACAATTTTATGTCTATCCCAATCCTGGATTGCTGCCACCTTTGTATGATCTGCCGCTATTCCATTTCCAGAAACAACATGGCCTAAGAACCTCACTTCATTCTTCCAGAAGTGACACTTCGAAAACTTAACTCTTAGCTGATGTCTTCACAGGATTTCCGAAACAACTCACAAGTGCGTCTTATGCTCTTTCTCATTTCGGGAGTAAACCAGAATATCATCCATGAACACAAGCACGAACTTGTCCAACTGATATTGGAATACCCTATTCATAAGATCCATAAACTACGCTGGTGTGTTGGTCAATCCAAATGGCATCACCAACCATTTAAAGAAACCGAATGGTGTCCTAAACGCGGTCTTTGGCACAATGTCATTTGCCACTCTCAACTGGTGAATTCCTGTCGCTAAATCCATTTAGGAAAACACCTTAGCTTCGTGAAGTTGATCCAACAAGTCATCTATTCTCGACAATGTATATTTTTTCTTCTCAATCACGTAGTTCAGCTCATGGTAATTAACACACAATCTCAAAGATCTATCAGCCTTGGTTGCAAACACAATTGGTGCACCCCATTCGGACACACTCCTCCGAATGAATCTATTTACCAGGAGGTTACGTACTTGCACCTCTAACTCACGTTGTTCTCTAAGCGTCATCTGCCTAAGGGGCATAACGATAGGTCTAGCTCCTTCGACCAAATTGATCTTGAACTCAATCTCGCGATGCGGCAGCAAACTTTCGACCTCGTTAAAGACATCATCAAACTCACCAGCGATCGACAAAGACGACAAGTCTTCCTGTGGAATTATAAGTAAATACAAAAAGCTTACGAAGACACCATCTTCTGGCATACATCAAATCATAACCATTCACCCTTCCACATTCCTGAGTGTCACCTCGAGCTTCTTGGAATCCACCTTAGCCGCATACCTCTAGGGCCAGTCCATACCCAAAATGATCCCAAAGGAAATGAAGTTTAAAACAAAGCAATCATACACAAAAGCGCAACCGTGACTCGATAACACTGGACCATGACAAAGCATACAAAGACTAGGCGAATACCTACTGGATTAGTCACAACTAATGGTCTACCACAAATCTCGGGTTCCAAACCCAACTAGCACAAAAGCTTATTACAAATGAAAGAATGTGATGCTCCAGTATCAAACAACACTCAAACTGAAACATCCCCATTAGAAAGCGTACCTTAAACAACATTCTTCCCTTTCTCCTCTATCGTAGGAGCTTTCGAAGAAGTTGGTGCTACCTCCAAAGCATATGCCTTCCCTATATGCTTACCCTTCGACGGTTCTGGACAATCTATCTTGTTATTCCCAAGCTTGCCACAGTCATAGCACTTCCTCTCGGCTTTCGGATTCTTACAATCCTTAGAATAACGACCCTTCTGCTGACAGTTATAACAATTCACCACGCCTTTCTGCTTCTTCTAGCCATCTTTTCCTTTCTATTGTTGTTGCTTCTTCGTTTTGTTATTATTGCCCTATCGTGGTTTCAGATCCTCTTTGGTTGTATCAACAACTCCTTGCTCGGAAAACAAACTTTCATGCCTTAAAACTTTCTCCGTAATTTTCTCATAGGGGTCATCAAGATGATCCACCAACTGCTTCCCCATGTATGTATCCAAGCCCATAACAAGCTTCTCATTCTTCTTATTAGGAGTCTCAATATACGAACGAGCATACTTGGATATAGCTTCAAACTAAGAAACATACTCCAACACTGGTCGACCATTCTGCTTTAGCTTAACAAATTTCTTGAACAGAACCGACTTCTAGGCGGTAAAAATGAACTCCATCTCGAACTTGACTCATAACTGATCCCAAGTGATCTCATCTTTAAGAGTCTCTAAGGTGACAGAATTCCACCAATCCATATCTCTCCCTATAGCTGCCTCAACGCAAGCTTCCCCTTAGTTGCATCCTCAATACCCAAATCTTCGAATATCCGAACACAAGTGTCAAGCCACCCCTGAATCTCGACTGTCGGCTTTGTCCCCTTGAATGGTTCCTACCAAGAGCAATTGAATCCTTACACATCTTAGCGAAATCAACCACCCTAAGCACCTGCACCTGAACACCAACATCTATTGTGGCTGCTTCTGGAGTGGGTACCCTCCTCATGATCGCTTCCATCATGGCCTTAAACATAGCAGGGGTAGTTTGGTAAACCACTATCTCCCTCTCCAGGAACAGTCTCCTCCCTAGCAGTATGTCTCAAAGATTGACGACTCATTCTAAATTTGAAAATAGAATGATTAGTCCACACATGAGAAAAACTGCAATTGAATTCAAGCGTTACTATACTATAAACTATAATATATTATCATCCATTAGAAAAGTACAAATACGTCTCTTATACATCATTGCACCCACGAACTTTTGATAAAATCAATTAATCAAAGCTCTGATACCAAATGTGATGATCGCCCATAACTCCTGCTCTTAATAAAGGAAAATAGTGCGTGAAAGACGTGCCAGACAGCTAGGACGAATACTAGGGTAGAAAACACACAATGGAACCTATCTTATAACTCATAACGCATAGTTAAATATAATAGAACATATACAACATGAGATACTAGTGAAGCACAAATACACAAAATCTTAAATTTCCATATCACCATGAAAATATCCATACAAACAACTGGATTACATCAGAATCTATACAAAAAGCCTCACTATAGGTTCACCTAGAGTAGAATATAAACAATAACAGAGGAAATAACAAGTATGCATAGTAGGTAGTAATACGTTAGCCTCCTATTCGTCGTCGCTCTGCAACATCGTCCTCGTCAAGGTCTACTACCTTCTAACTCTGTTTGCTAATCCACAACATGGATGAACAACCCAAGGTAATAAGAGGAAACATAAAACCTTGAGTCAGACAACAGTCTTAGTGAGTGATAAAACGACTATCCAACATCATCAATAAAGTATATGAGAAATAGGCAGTTCAATCATCTGATCTTCCAACATATCACACAGAAGAATCCCAAAACCCATCTCCTCCACAACCTACGGTAGTTGCCTTCCCAATCAATTCGATAAGAAACAAACAATACATTCATAGCAACCAATTATCAAGCGTGGACCACACCAATCAAGTTCAACACCTCCTAAGTACAAGCCCCAAAAGCCTAAAACAACATAAGACAAGCACCTAAGAAATATTTCCCTTGACGTCAAATAATCCATACAAGATAATAGCTATCACCGTATGCCTTTCCTTGAATCCATCATTAATCGTATGACTGCCCCATCTTGATCTTCAATTCTAGTCATCCACCGTGACGACTATCCGTAAGCTCAAGCGCCTTCTCGAGCAAAACATTATCCACGAGCTCTGATCACGTTGAGTCATCTTCACAACTTCATTGCATCATCACACGATCAACGAACACTTAATGATGCTTCGAACATTCCACCTGAAATCACAAAGAAGTTACGCCTCTTGTCTAGTCACCAAAATTCAACATCACTTGGTCAATCTTTAATGGGTCACTTGTAACTTGTTCATGGATCACACTGATCCATCATTGGATCATTCCTGATCAACAATGGATCGCACATGTTCATCAATGGATCATATATGATCCATCCATTGGATCGCACATTATCCATATGTGCGAAGATCAGTAGGATCACACGATCCATGCATTTCTGCTCTTGCTCGATCCATATGTGCGTAATACCCAGATCCACTCGATCCATGAGTGCACTCTATATCAAAGCTATCTCAATTGCAAAAGAAGTTATAGCTCACTGGTAAAGGCCTGGAAATTTGGACAGATTGACCTGAGTTTAATCCCCTTCAGTCCCTCATTTTGCTGAAGAAAGGAACATTCACACTGCCTCCTTTGCGCTGAAGAATATATTGGCTAGTGTTATATATATATATATCCATATGTATGTGTGTATGATATACACTAATAAACATTTCTGGAATAGGCATATTCTTATCAAGGAAATCAATTCAAGTCATTCATTTTCAACTTCCATTTAGAAGAATATTTGATTGAATTATTGCCAAGGAAAAGCCAATCAATCTGTCACTTGTCACTAATCAGGAGAGGAAATCTGCATGGAATATCTCAATCATTATGTCATATCTTTTTTATTTGTAAACAAAGATACTCAATGGATACTTTCTAGGCTCAATATTCACATTAAGAGGAGCCTACATCTTCTATAAATACATATGATATCCATTGTAAACGATGTTCCATTATTATGTATTCTGTTCTTCTCCATTAATAAAGCTTTTCTTTTATTTCTCTGCAATTTTATTTTTCAAGCAACTTGTGTCGTCTATACATTTAGATTTGGTACAACACAAGCTGTCTTTGCAATCTATTTTTCTTATTAGCGATTGACCGTTTGATTAAGTTCAACGACAATCCTAATTTTAATTTTTTGTTGTTTTTGTTAGTTGCTTCTTTTCTAGCAATTTGTCCTATTGTTTTAGTTGTTGAATTTGGTATTGATCTGATTAGATTCAGATCCATAGTAATTTCGATAGCATTAATTCAAAACCATCTTCAAATATTATCTAACTCGCCCAAGAAATATATAAATAACAAAATTCCTCCCTTTGTTCGACCTGCATATTACACGATCTATGTGCTTGCAGTTATTATAATAAATTCGCGCTTTTCTATTCCATAGGAAAGCATCGATCTGGTTTTTGGCATCGTTGCTGGGAAGACAATAATTAAATTTTATTATTTATTTAATTTCCGATTCGTGTTAGTTTTTTTTTTTTACTTGTGTATGTAGAAGAAAATTCTTGACTGGTTGATTTGGTATTAGTCAATGAAACTATAATCTTTTAAGCAAGAGAAAGAAATTGCCAAATTTTCTTTGATTTCTTTCCTGTTTTCAATACGTAACTTTCCTTTTACAAAACAAAAAAATATATTCTTTTTGCATTTCTTTCTCTCTTCTGCCGGATTTCTTTCTGTTTCTTCTCCATCACCTCCTTTTCTCCATAGAATTCATGCAAAACCCATCTCCAGTTAAAACCAACTTCACTTCTTATCACCAATATTCTTCCTGCACACGATCCATCCCCATATAACCTTTTATAAAAACTTCCCATCACGTAGATACCATACCAACCACAATTCAAGCCATCCACTCACCAAAGTCAAAACCACAAATTTCCAGAAATATTCAACCAATCCCCTTGCCAAACCCAATTAACTTTTCCCCGGTTCAGCATAGGCACGAACCAAAATTCACCCCTGTAACACCATAAACCGATAACACCATTCATTTTCCATTACCAAATTCGTCATCCACCGACAAACTCATAATACCCGAACGCATAACGCAAACCCGTAACATTTTGACTGCTCATCGAATATCAAGCCACTACACCACAACATACCCAATCATAAATCCACCTTCAACCGCATTGTCATCAACATTCACCAGAATCACTCTACAGCCAAATTCCCAAACGCATTACCCACAAATCCATTTTGCAACCCAGTTGCCCAAACTGCCATCAACTACAAAGTAACCATCCTCTTGTCCAAACTAACTACCTCCATCTTGTCCTCAAACAGCCGCTTCCGACTCCACAAATCATTCACACCACATCGCGACTCCTGAGTCCGATCCGAAAAATACCCCCACACTCGTGCTTTGATTTCGAAGCACCATTTCCATTGTGAACTCAATTTGATGCGAAAACCTGAAATCCATCACAGAAAAAGAAAAAAGGGTAAGCGTGTTATTTTGCACGATTGAAGAGTGATTTTTTTTTAATTCTTGTGGCTTGAGAATAAAGAATGGGGCATGAGTTTTATAAGTGAAGTAGTTTGTTGAAGTCTTTTGATTTTAGGGTTTGCGTACGTCGTTTAAGTGGCTTGTTGAGTGCGTGAATTTCCTTTTTGTCTTAGTTTTTTTTATTATGATTTTAGATTGTTTTTTTCCTCTTGTGTTGAGTTTAGTTGCACTCGTATTGTTTTTTTAGTCTTGCTAGTTTAGTTTTTTTAATTCCTATTTTGTTGTGCTTGTTTTCAAATTGTTTTTCCTTAAAAAAATGAATTGCCACTCACAAAAATCAAAGATCGAACGTGAAGAAAATCGTTCAAGCAATAAACAGGAAATCATAGTCAGCCAATTTGCAAACGCTGGAGTTTGAAGCATGAGCACTACTAAAATTTTCTGGACGGACAGTCATACCCCACTGTAAAATTTTCAAAACTCTAAAGGGTCTGCTACTGCTTGAAAATTATATGGAACTTGCTTGTAAAGATTTTCTACAAGTGCTGTCACTCGCTTGTAAAAAAAATTATTTCTGCAATTTATTATTTAGTGACTGTTCTATGACTGAATTTTCTGAATCTGTTTGGTTAGGAATTAATTTGCATAACTAAAATCATCACTCTCATCAGTTTTCAACTTTAAAACTCATTAAACGTTGATTTTAAGAAAATATGAGCTCATATAAAATAATACAATTGAAAAGTGGAGCTTTGCGAAGTTGACTGTCTCCTGTAATTGGATCGCAAATATATAGTAGTTCAATTTATTGAACTATTAGCAAAAGAGGTTGCATACTACCTGTAAAACATTGGCCATCTCCCTTAGTATTTATACTATATGTGAACGGGCATAAGCCCTCTTACCGCTTCTAATTGAGTCAGTTAATTAATAGAGCACAACTTAGTATTTCACACTATTTTGAAGTGAGAATAGTTTATGTCTTGTCTTGGCTTCATTAAAATGTCTGATTCAAAAAAATCCCTTAGAGTATTATGTGACAATGACCTAAGTAGACGTCCTATGAAAGAGTATAAGTATGAATTACAACTCATGAGGCAAAATTTTCCGAAATTTTGTGAGCCCAATGCCAACAATTTTCAAAATTTTCCAACTGACCAAATTTTCAAAATCATTAAAATGATCGAAATTTCGATTTCAATTCAAATTTCAATAATTTCGATTATGTACCATATCCACATCACGATATTTTTGAATCCCAATATAGCTTTGATCAACATCAATATCGGGTTGTAAACCAAAATTTTCAGAGTTATAGCCCATATCAACATCTTGAAAATAACCAAAATTGCAATTTTCCCTCGAATTTCAACAGTTTTGGTTACGAAAATATATTTTATAATCAAAATGATTTCCAATATCATTGTCATTTTTCTGAAATTCAAATGACCATCACATTGGAAATAATATTGATCCTGAAATTGATGCAGACTATAATTTTGAGACACAAGAAATCCAAAACGAGAGCTCTCAAATCAACGATTCTGAGGAATAACATCTTAACATTCCTAGAGAGAGGGTAGAAAGGAAAGTTAAACAGCTTGATGAACTTCTTTGTGTAATGAAATCTTTTAAAGAACAAATCGAGCAACAAAATCAAATTCAAACATGCGATGAATCAGAAAATAATCCATTCTTTGCTAATAGTGAAAGTTTTCTAACAACAACTTTGGAAATCGAGAATAACGATCTAAATAAAGTTGTTAAAAATTAAATAACTGGTTTAGGCTTCAACTCTTTTCAAGAAAAAAATTTAAGCATAGATTTTGATCTTTCTCTTTCAGGCTGCGAGAAAATTGAAATTTTTGAAATTGAACAAAATAAAAATGTTGAATTTTTCAATAACTCAAAATTACAGAAGAATTTTATTGAACATGAATTTTTTGGATTGTATGAGGATGAATTGCCAAATGGGGATGAAATAAAATCAATTCACCAATCCAAGTTTAAAATTTTCAATTTTGAGGTTTCAAACGAACATGAAATTGCCAGTGTTGGAAATACGTTGTCAACTGATGAAATTGAGAAATGTGATCACATAGTCTTGAACAACACTCAGAAATTAAATTTCACGGTTGCAACTGAGTTTATATACGATCACAAATTTTTGGATAATTACACTGATAAATTTGTGGAACACATGAATCATCTTGGTCACATTATTTCTGTAGGAAAACTTCGGGTTAGGATGACAATGGACATTTATCTAATGGACTATAAATCTAGGTATAAAGATGAGATGGTTTTCAAAAACCTTTGCTTATTAGAAAACATGCCTAGACATAGTGGGAAAGGGATTCATCGGGCTAGAACCAAGTGTGGGGGAAAAATTGGTGACATTCTTTGCATCGCAAATACATATATCATTGTACATATGATCCATTCTTACATATAGTTAGAGTGCATTTCATTCTACAAATATTTTTGCATCTCATCCATCTTTAGGTGCTATCTTTCACATTTAAAAAACGTGTTTACAGTGTGGTCACTGTTTAGATCAAATGTGGGGGGAGGAGTCTGCATTACATCCTTTTACCTTTCTTTAATTTTTTCTCTTTCTTTTCATATAGGACCGTCATGCATTTTAGATCGTAGTAACATGCCATTTTTTTAAACATACTCATTTTAGATTGGTACAATAAAATAAATTAACAATTGTTAGTTAGTTGATAGTATTTTTTTTCTCAAGTAAGATCGAATAGGAAATATAATGAAAAGGAATTATAAGCGATAATAGTGTAACCGGTACATAGGGAGATTTTTAAGTGATGGCCATGAAGTTTATTCTAAATTGTAGTCTTTGTTTAATGAGTGGAGGACATAAAAATACTTATATTGGCTTTTCGAATCTTTAAACTAAGTTGTGTTAAGCAGAATTCGCTTAACTCTTTCTTCTTCTTATATTCAATAATAATAATAATAATAGTAACCCAAGGATATCCAACATTGCTTGTAAATCTAACATTGGTGTGCAAACCCGCAAAGTTCTATCCGACTTGTTGTTGAAAAAGTTAGCATCGGTATATCTTAGTCTCATTTTATGAGTTGGGCACCTAAGGATTACCGACATGTTGTTGACAAAGTCAGCGTCGGTCTGCATAATCCGCTAATCTCTTTCTCAACTCTTCGTCAGTCCGCAAGGCAGTGCATGGGTGGTATACCTTGGTCTTTAAGTTAGGTATATGTAATTAATCATAAATTTTAATCTTTATAGAGATATAGAATAAGCGGTGATGCCAAGCACTTCTTGACCTTATTGATTTGACTAGTCGTGCACAAGGAATTTAGAATACCACTTTGCGAACTGTGACATGCAAACTAAGAATTTATTTCATGGCTGCACTATGTTATCGACCGAACCAACTGGCAAACTGGAAATTAACATTTGAAAACTTGAATTCTGCTGAAAATTTGTGACAAGTTGAGGTATCTAAAATAAAATCAACTGATTAGAAATTGTCAACTTACCTTTTTGTACCACTTTTCTGAACAAGTCGTGTGTTCATGTTTTGTTTTCGTTTACATATCTACATTGCATTCATGTAGTTGCATTAGAATCACAACATACTGCATTTGGATTTAGTGAGTAGTATCCGCTGAAAATCCTCACGAGACGCCACTCGTCCTACTAGGGACACCTAAAGGTTTAATGGCTTGTTGCATATGCTTAATGCAATCTTGTTTCCTATGAAAGTGTGACCTCTCTAGTTTGGATTTTCATTTTTTTACTCGAGGATGAGTAAAAGATAAGTGTGGGGGTATTTGATTAACATGGACATGTGTTTATTTTATGCTCTTACATTTTATCTTCTGTAAATAAATAAATGATACTTTGGGTATTTTTATGTGTTTTTACAGAAAGTCAGTTAACGTCTCCTTCATTTCAATTAAATGGCAACAACAAAGAAAAATCAACTTCCCCATATCAAAGCTATCTCATTTGCAAAAGAAGTTGTAGCTCACTGGTAAAGGCCCAAAAATTTGGACATAGTGACTTGAGTTCAATCCCTTTTTTTGCTGAAGAAAGGAACATTAACACTGCCTCCTTTGCTCTAAAGAATATAAGTATGTATGTATGGTATACACTAATAAACATTTCAAGAATAGGCATATTTTTCTCAAGGAAATCAATCCAAATCATTCATTTTCATCTGCCATTTAGAAGAATATTTGATTGAATTATTACCAAGGAAAAGCCAATCAATCAGCCACATGTCACTAATCGGGAGAGGAAACCTGCATGGAATATCTTAATCATTATGTCATATCTTTTTTATTTGTAAACAAAGATATTCAAAATATACTTTCTAGGCCCAATATTCACATTAAGAGGAGCCTACATCTTCTATAAATACATATGATGTCAATTGTAAACGATGTTCCATTATTCTGTATTCTGCTCTTCTCCATTAATAAAGCTTTTCTTTTATTTCTCTGCCATTTAATTTTTCAAGCAACTTGTTCCGTCTATACAATTAGATTTGGTAGAGCACAAGTTGTCTTTGCACTCTATTTTTCTTATTAGCAATCGACCGTTTGATTAGATTCAGTGGCAATCCTAATTTTAACTTTCTGTTGTTTTTGTTAGTTATTTCTTTTCTTGTAATTTGTCCTATTGTTTTAGTTGTTGAATTTGGTATTGGTCTGATTAGATTCAGATCCATAATAATTTCAATAACATTAATTCAAAACCATCTCCAAATATTGTCTAACTCGCCCAAGAAATATATGAATAATAAAATTTAAAATTCCTCCCTGTGTTTGACCTACATATTACACATTATGTGCGCTTGCAGTTATTATAATAAGTTCGCACTTTTCTATTCCATAGGAAAGCATCGGTCACTATACTATGCATACCACTTATCCAAATTGACCAATTTCAATCAAACGATCAATAGCACACCAAGCATTCAACAAACAAACATTAGCACATCAATAATCGTCATATTATATGAAATTCACCAAATCATGATAAAACGATAAACGAATCAATAATTATATCTAAACTTGCATAAACATATGAATTAACCATTATAACTTGCGATCCGAATTCAAAATATATTTACATTGATTAGATCTAGGTAAAAGCAACTTGTATGAGTGAATCTAAGATTAAAAAAACCCATATACTCGATTGAATCCGTGTGAGAGATGCTTATCACTCACCAAATCCACAAAATGGCTAAAATCGATGATCTCTAAATCCGGACAACGAAGAACAACCTTCGAATCAACATAATTGATGCGAACTACCTTCCTTGATGCTGATCTTCAATCCTAGTTTATAAATATATGAATTGAAATGAATTTGAGGTGTATTTGGTTGAGCCGGAGAATCACAGACACCTAACCAAATGAGAAACAAAGAGACTAAATAGTTATCTTTACCTCTACCCACCTATTTATAGCCAACAACCCCTAACTTTACTGGGCCTCACTAATCAGCCCAAAAATGACTAGTTAGCCTGTCCAGAAAACTAGCAACACTAGAATAGTGATTCCTCCCAAACCGCTCAGCCAAATCATTAATGTGACCACTCTTCGAAATTGAGAATATCATTTTTGATCTAATGAAATCAATTCCAGCTCCTGATTTGATCAAATTCAAAAGTTATGTCCTAAACAAAAACAATAGGGGAAAAATGGTTACAAACAAAAATGGTAAAAACCATGGACATGTCATACTCCCCATGAACAACATATTAAAAGATGAGAATGATCCGACCCTTGGAGAATTAAATATTTTTGTCGTTACAACTATAATCTACTCTAGTTCTTCCTTCTAAACCCTAAATCATATCTAATCCACTTCTAATCTCCTCTAAACATATAAAAGAGATTAGACCTACATAGATATATATATTTTCATCATTTAGAGAGTTATTTTCAGTCATTCCTTGATGTCCCAAATAGTTCTCTCATTGAAAAAAAATAGGTTTCTTGATTTGCTAAGTGATGTTGATATCTCACTAGACTATATTCCATTATATGCTTAGATTAGGTGTTTTGATCACTTATACATGTTAAATCACCCTAAAATATGATCATTTATGTTCATTTTAGATTTGAAACTGTTAGGATAACCTAACTATACATATAATGGATTAAAATGGTAAGTTTAGATTAATTAACATGTAGGTTTACATTAGATCTATACATATAAATGATTTATTCTTGTTTTCTATGCGTTTGGATGTTCATTTATGATTATTGATTCATATGCTTGTTGTTTGAATTGTCAAAATGCTTGTTTTGGATATTGCGCTTAATTTTGAGTGTTAAAGACGTCATACTAGGACTTGGGATGAAGATTGGTGCATATTAGGATCAAAGTTCATCAAAATTTCATGAAAGTTGGAGGATGGGCTCTAGAGGGCGATTGGAAATTTTGGGCATGAAAGTGGCTAAGTACATGGGATGATATTGGTCCAAGCCCTATAGACCAACATCGATCCATAATAAAGCAAACGAGGGATGGACTTGCACTTTTGGTGGATGGTCCAAGGGGCTTTTGACAAAATTTAGGATCGATTGGTAGAGGCATGTGATATGTATGCTATGAAGAGGTTATGAACCAACATGAAGAGCATGTGATGTGGAATTGGATGGATCAACATGAAAAAGGGGTGCTGGAGGGAGGCATGGTGGAACCAAAATGCTTAGTGAAATTTTGACTAAGTATGAGGAACATCACTAGTCCATAGGGGATGGATCGGTGCCGGTCCATCAAATTAGAGGGTTGCGTCGGAAGGTGAATGGTTGAGAATGTAATAGCCTTCTGGATTGCACTGGAGGTCGTGGCTCGTCGATCACTTCTCTGATTCAGGGGTTATAGCATGATCAAGCAATCGACTATTCGATTGAGGGATCAGATATAGAGTGGGTTCGAAGGGAGATTAAGAATAGCTCAGGGTGTAGCATGGCTACATGGTGATAAGACACTTTGTGGTGTAATGACAATGCGTAATAATGGATTGATCAGCTCATGGTGTAACGACATAGTGAGAGAATAGAAGCAATTTGTGGTGTTTTCGCATGATAATGGAGTGGCTGAGAGGGAATCAAGCTTTAGACAAAGCGGAGTAAATCTAATAGTGTATTTCCAAGGAATCGTTGATAGCTTGGAGTATCCTAGTTGATTCAAATCAAGGGTATCATGAAAACACCCATTAGGATAAGGAAGATTGTATTCCAAGGGGGGTGTAACCTAAGTCAGAGAGGCACGTGTTGGTATATAAACACGAAGCTTAACTAAAATCGTGATTTCCATTAGTCTCTGGCTAAATGAGTACTGCTATAAGGTTATCAATATATTCATAGCTTTAAAAGGTGATAGTTAGGTTTTGGATGATGGTTGCTATGCTTTCTTTGCGTGCTCTCTCCTTCATTTCTTGGGTAGACTATCACCTATAGGGCTTTAAGAAGGAAATAAAAAATGGGGCCTTTATTGGCAATAAATAATTTCTTACCTTATGATTATTCCCAGTTCCAATGTTGTTTGTTGTGAGTACCATATATTCTTTCAGTAGCACATATTTTCTGTTATTATGCGATGACCCTTGGGTCGTAGGGATAGGCAAAGTATTCTCACCAAAAAAATGACACAACACCCAAAGATTTCAATGGAAGTTAGTCTAAAAAAAGGAAAAAAAAGAGAAATATAGGAATACAAATGCAGTAAAAGTAAGGGACAATAATTTATAGTGGTTCGGCGTAAGTCAGCCTATGTCCATTCTGGAAGTTTAATCACTTTATTGCTGCAATTCACTAAGCACAATGTGTAACGACCCGGGATTTTCGACCTAGAAAATCGACACACAACACCATGTTGACTATTCAAGAATCAAAAATACCGGAACGTCAACAGAAATAAGTTAGAGGGTGAGAATAGTTAAGATAGAAAATTAGAATAAAAGAAGAAGAACATACAACAGAATCAGAGTAATACGAATCTCATAGCGGAACGAATAAAATATACTATATAACATAACTTTGAAACATAAATCTGTACTTGAATATACATATCATTATAAAGTATAGCACTTACAACATAGCGGAAATAAACAAATGTTATATAATCTCGAAGCCTCCTGCTCCAAGCTCTCAGTATATCTGTAAAATCCCAACTACTTGACTGCCCGAAAAAAATTGGGCACCTAAGAGTTTAGGAAAACAAACAAAATAAACTCTGGGTCAGTCATATGACAAGTGTGAGTAAACTCCAACCATTTGTTTAACTTTTAAAATCCCTTTAAAAGAAAGGACAATCGTAAGATCGATCCACACATAAACAAAGACGGGTTTTATCTTACGATAAACCAAATTATTCTTTATGTCAAATCTCTTCTGATATTACAATAGTGTCTATCAACCACAAATAATAATCATTTCGCAGAACACTTTCATCTGACGTTCCACATACATAATATATAATCAAAAACCGCGAGCGCTTATTGGGTAATGAATTCCAACTGGCAAGGTATGGGACCACCTTCCGGCAGTGTATCTCTAAAGAGGAATATACCGGGTTCAACAAGAACATCTTGCAACCTAGGCTAAACATGACCGGTCACTCATTTTGCTTAAGTGTACCGAATGTATTATCACCAACGGTTGGGATCAACAACCATTTCCGGAAAGGGACAACATCGAAATAGATTATAGAAGTAAATGGAATTTTTCTAGATCAGGTGACAATACACCCTAATTGGCAGCTAACCACTTAGCCATGCGACCTACCTGATTTTATAACATTTCCTAGTTGCGAGGCTAGAGGCTATAACGTATAGATCACACCTTTATTTACTTTGAATGTCACATCGTCATACCCGCCAAATCACAAATTGATTTCTCCAAAAATACCACGGGTATACACCTAAGAGAAACGAATTCCTCCGCCACCAAACATCAATACGTTTGAAGAGATCAACTTACGTGATCTATTAAATATACTATGTTAGACATTCTTCCATATAGGTTGTCCTGGGTTTGGACAAACCGAAGGCACTATTCTATAAACCCATCTTAGGCAATTTCTACCTAGGATTTGCCAGAACAACCCTTGCATAAACTCCGTCTTCAATTATCTCCATTATATTTGGTTCGCAATGCTAATGCCCATACGGAGTGGTTTTCAGATAATATATCTGATCCCGATCTTTCTGTATTGACAACGGAAATGGTCAAAAACTTTGATAGTCGGTTATTTAACTATCAAAGAAAAACATGTGTACAAACAACGGTCGTATTTCCAAATGGAAATCTTACCGATCAATCATCATTTCATTTTCCAATTTCCCATTTATCGTTTCCATATATTCATAAATTCCTTATTTTCTAAAATTAGAAAATATACGTTATTAAATTTGGAAAACAGTGAACTCTTATAAGGAGATGCGACTTGTGCTGGTACATCTTTGAACAAGAAGGTACTACTTTGGTCGTAAGACCGAAGGAAGGTATACTTCGACCAACGGAGAGGGGACCGATCCAAACTATTTGAAATGATAGGGATTGTTCGTTTCCATTTCTGATTCATGCATCAATATATTCCTACCTCTATTTGTCTCTAACCGTAAACTAGTAAGCGAACAACTTCCCAAGTATAAACCCTGAAGGCTGAAACCAACATCAGATCGATACCCAGAAAGCCATTCAACTCAACTAATTTCCAGCCAGTTTCTAATTTCAGTAATTCCATTTAAATTCCTAATTCAAACCCTAAATTCCTTTATAATATTTTATTTGCAAAATATTTACTTTAATCTAATTTTTCACATAGAATGTGAATAATATTTCTCTATATAATCAAAACAGTTTGATTTCGTATTTGAAAACAATATCTCAAACCTAAATTCTATTTATATTTTTATTTGTAGAATTATTCATACAAATCTTATTTCATTTCCAACATTTATAATCTCATTGCAAATTTCCTTTACAAATACTACGTCCACATTCCATTTCAATTATCGGTGTTAAAACCGATTTTACTTCTATATATAAATTCAAATGTATATATTCAATTTATCAAATGACAAATATTTCCTTAATTTATAAACATCGTTTATACATTATTCTCCTCAATTTATCTGTTAAAACAAATTTCTATTAAATATTTACTTTAAATCAATATCATATTACACCCATGTGTGAAGCACGTGTCTAAACCTTCCTAATGTAAAATTCTCTTTTTATAAAATTCTATTCATTATCCAAATATTTCCTTTTATAATTAATTTTACTTTCCAAATAAATATCCCTTTTATAATTATATTTATTTTCCAGATAAATATTCCTTTTATAGTTACATTTATTTTCCTAAACATATTTCATTTTCAAAATACGCTTCGAAAAATCCCTTTTTACATTCCAGTATTTTTTTTAGTATTTAAAATACCAATTAAACAGACCTGTGTCATCATAATCAATCACAGATTTTATATCACATCATATATCACAATATATGAAAACAAAAAAATATTATAAATATTGAGGAATCCAGTTGGATCCCTCCAACCTGTTTTCCTGCATCATAGAAGTTAAACAATATAAATAACATCAATTTCACTTCCATATGAAATATTCTGATAAACAGAATCAATATTTGATTAACGATATATATTTATATATTACCAGATTTATGTTTTCAACCAATCAATTAGCAGTTCATCCAAACAGTCAACACACAGCAATCAACCATCATTTATCAAATTCTAAAAATATGTTATAAAAATATAAACTGACCAGAGTTAGTGAGATTTACTCACATTGTCTGTTAATCGTTAAATAACGATTACAGTCGTTGATTCAGATCAAGCAATTTATTTTGCAATAAATTGTAACGAGCTCCAATTCACTCCCAGTCAGTTCCATTGTGTAGTCGCCATCCATAAGACCTCGAAAGATCCTATTTTGTTAAATTTAGTTAATGTATGAGCAAGGTATGATAATTTAAAGTTCCTATACTATTATATTTTAATTTAAACTTAATAATATTCGAATTTTGGGCTTTACCATTTTTAAACTCAGTCCACAACAGATATGCGTCGAGCATATTAACATCAACCCGACCTGCTTCATTTATAATGCTTCCTTCATCATTCGAAAACCCGCTTCTCCAACTTCACACTTCATGACCGACTCTCCTTTTCTTACCTCACCATACTTCACTAAACCAATAACTAACATCTGCATCCCTTCACCCTAGTTCCCCTCCATCACTCGGTCCTTGAACATGGCATACTCCCTGAAGTCGTGACTTTGTCACTTATTCGTTTTCATAGCACTATTTTTTTTTTCTTCATTTAATATGGGCCTCGCATATATAATCAGCCTAACGTCATTCATGTAGAAACATAACCGCTCTCCCATACAACAGTGCCATCTTCCTCATCCTCATTAAAAATCAAAACTTACATTGCAAATCTCCAACACGTTCAATCCTCTCTTAATACTATACCCACTCCAACCGTTTTGCTACAAAAAGTCATTTTCTTCTAAATGATACACCCGCTATCTCTTGTACTGGCAGCGCTCCATGAACAACATTTCTCAAGCAAAACTCTCCCTTCCCAAAAAAGAACTCATGCATACTTCCTCTCCAATCCCCAACTCTCCCTTGTTTCCTCCCCAATGTTGTACACAACATACTGCTCCATTTGAACACAACATGACCGAAACTTTGCTTTCAGCCTCTCCAATTGGAAGTTGCACACTCTAGTAGTTGAACTTGACTATCCCTCTTTAATGCGGCTCCAGGTTATCCCTTGCTGTCACTTTGGACACTAGGCCTTCACGCTGCTCCCTACACCGCTTAACTCCCTGTGCCGTTGCTGCAGATTTCGAGCTGCCATTTCCGAGCTTTCCACTCAAGTTTTTCTCCTTCCATACTTGGCTTTAATGACCACGTCCCCTGTCTCGTCAGTGTTTCCCCACGTGATGCTTCGGATTTATGGATCCCATAGTCTGGGGCTTTTAGTTTGTATTTATTTATGGATTTTTATGTCTCGCATTTTCTTTGAATGCCATTAAAAGTTGGAATGGCTGAAGCCAAACAAAGGTGCAAGCGCTGCTCTATTTATGGATTGGAGAAAACTTGAGTATTAAAGAACAGATGGTATAGGGTAAGTGCGGTATTCAACATACTAGGCCTGCAGTTCTTTTTCTTTGCCTTGAAGTAATTACGTGGAAGTAACTTAGAGATTAAGAAATGGGTTTTTAATATAAAGTATATATATAGGACACTTCAATGTGAAGCAAAAGTGTATTTGATTATATTTCAAACTTCAAAGCCGTATATACGTTTTAAGTTACATATTCGAAATGGTTAGTGTCAAATCAAATGGGAAGAAGTTGAACTTATTTAAATCCTTTAAGTGTAGATATCAATTTTAATGTTAAACACTGTGCTATCGTGTAACGACCCGGGGTTTTTGCGATCCTGGATATCGGCATACAATATTATGTCGACTATTCAAGCATCGAAAATACCGGATAGTCCATGAAAGAAATTAGAGGTTGAGAATAGATAAGATAGAAACTTAGAATAGAAGAAGAAGAACAACACAACATCAGAGTAACACGAATCTCACAGTGGAACGAATAACATATAATATATAACATAACTTTGAAATATAAATATGTACTTGAATATACATATCATTTCCAAAGTACAGCACTTACAACACAGCGGAAATAACTATAGCTATATAATTCTGAAGCCTCCTACTCCCGCTTTCCAAATATATCTGTAAATCCCGACTACTTGACTGCCCATACAAAATTGGGCACCCACGAGTTTAGGGAAAACAAAACAAAATAAACTTCGGGTCAGTCATGTGACTGGTGTGAGTAAACTCAAATCAATTATTTAACTTTAAAGGTCCTTTCAAAGAAAGAATAATCATAGGACCGATCCACGCATAAACACAGATAGTTTTTACCTTATGATAACCCAAATCATTTGTAAACAATATTATTCTGATATTATAATAATGTCTAACACAAGTAATATCAATCTAGTAGAAACGCTTTCATCTAGCGTTCTACATATATAATATACAATCAAAACCGCGGGCTCTTATTTGGGGAATGGATTCCAACTATGACAAGGTATGGATCCACCTTCCGCTCAGTGTACTCTAGAAGCGATACACTGGAGTTCAACACAAAGATCTTGCAACTCGGCCACACATGACCGACCACTCATTTCGCTTGAGTGTATCAAATATATTACCACCCTCGGTTAGTATTCCAACATAACCGTTCCCGGGAGATACAGAGTCGAAAGAAGTACAAATATGAATATTCTCTAGATGGTGACAATATACCCGAATTGGTTGCGAACCACTTAGCCATGTTTCCTTCCCGATTTCTGTCATTTCTCAGTTGATAAGGCTTGATATTATATCATATCTCTATACAGATCATGTCTTCATTTACTTTGAATGCCACATCATCATACCCGTCAAATCACAAATTGATTTCCCTAAAAATACCACGGGTATAAGCTAAGAGAAACGAATTCCTCCACCACCAATGTAAATACGTTTGAAACAATCAACTTACGCGATCTACCAGATATACTCTGTCAGACATTCGTCCATTCAAGTTGTCCTGGGACTGGACAAACCGAAGGCGCTATTCCGTACATCCATCCTAGGCAATCTCTACCTAGGACTTATATAACAACCCTTGCACTTTACTCCGTCTTCAATTATCTTTGGCACATATGATTCCGCAACGCTTATACCAATACGGGGTGGTTCTTCGGATAATAATCCAACCGGTCTCTCCATATTAACAACGTTAAAATGGTCAAAACTTTGACTGTATGTGATTTAACTATCAAATGAAAAACGCCCGTGTACACACAATGATCTTATTTCCCAATGGAATTATCGATCAAATCATCAACCATATATATATATATTCATTCATATTTCCTTATTTTCCATATTTAGAAAATATATGTTATTAACACTGGAAAACATTTCCATTTGCTTATTTACATATCACTATTCTTCCACAACTATCAGTCTCTGACTATAAAATAGTATGAGAAAAAATCCCTAAGTATCAATCCCGAAGGTCGAAACCAACATCAGATAGACACTTAGAAAACCATTCAATTTACTAATCTGTAGTCTGTTTCTGATCTTGCTTAACTCTATTACTTAATTTCTTATTAACAAAATATTTTATTTTCTATGTTTAAAAAATATCTCTGATTCTATATTTGGAAAACGTTTCCAAAACTCATTTACATAACGTTGTATAAAACATCGTTACGACCGCTCAATCTATAAATCGCTTATTACTTAACTGTATCTCTAACTAACTCTCGCCATCGAACCTCAACTATTTCTTAGTTAAGTAAGGAAGTCAATCAAATTAGGGTATAATTACCTCTCAGACCTTAACTGAACAACGTTCTTAACCTTGCAATAGATAAAGCTCACTGCTCCAATTTCTATAATCATTTGCTTACGCTAATTCTCGGATTCAGATTACGAATCCACTTCTTTTATGAAAAACATTTATTATAACGCTAGCGTTATAAACCCTACTTCTGAAATATCTAACTTAACATCTGACTTTTTATTTCTTACTTTGAATAATTAACCTACTCTAATTTATTTATAAATAAATAAATCTTGATTTAAAAACCGGAAAGTTAAATAATACTTTCCGAATTCGATATAATTGAATTCGATGTATAACTCCCTTTCGAGTAAATCTTTGTTTGATTAACTCTCCTTCGAATAACTAATATTCGATTAACTCTCTTCGAATAACTTATATTCGATTTAACTCCTTTGGATAACTAATACTCGATAACCCCTTTCGAATAACTAATTCGATTGCTCCTTTCGAATAACTAATATTCGATAAATTCTTATCTTCAATTAATCAATACTCGACGAACTCTGACTAGATTAACTAACACTCGACTAATTCTAACTCGATTAACTTCTTTTGATTAACTCCTTCATTATATTCGAATAAACTATATTCGATTAACTCCTTTAATTCTATTCGAATAAACTATGTCTGTTTTAACTTTATTTCGAATAGCTAATGTTCGATTTAACTCCATTCGCTTGACTCTAGATCGCAGCGATCACAATGGTTACGCCTGATTCCCTCAGGAAACATCTGACCGCCATAAGCTATCTGCAGCCCTGCGAATTATGCTAGCAGTCGTATGAAATGGTAACTCATCACGAATAACTATGTTTGACTAACTCTATCTCAAATAACTATATTCGATCAACTATAATTGAATAACTAATATTCAATTAAATCCTAATTCGATTAACTATGTTCAGTTAACTCTATCTGGTTAACTCTAACTGATTAACTCTAACTGATAAACTCTATTCAATTTACTATATCGATTAACCCCTTTCGATTTAACTCCTTTTGATTTACTCCTTTTGATTAACTCCTTTTCCGAATAACCAATATTCGATTAAACTATATTCGACTAAATCTATTTGATTTCAAATACTTCCTTTCTATTTGTTTCACAAATATTCCCTTTCCTATTTGTTTTTTTAACAAATAAATAATTCCTTTTCAATTCTATTTATTTAACAAATAAATATTTCCTTTTCAACTCTATTTATTTAACAAATAAATATTTCCTTTTCACTTCTATTGTAAATGTTATACAATATTTCCTTTCCTATTCCATTTGTAAATGTTTTACAAATATTTCCTTTTATATAATCTTATTTATTATATAAATAATTCCTTTTATAAAATTCTATTCATTTTAAAAATATTTCGTTTTATAAAATCCTTTGATTTTATAAATATCTCTTTCCATAAAATCCTTTAATTTTATATATATTTCTTTTTCAATACAACATTGAAAATTTCCTTTTTAACATTCCAGTATTTCTTATGGTATTTAAAATACCAAATAACAATGATCAATATCATTCTAACACACATCATCAACAACAAATTATATATCACATCATATATCATCATATATAAAAAACAATAAAATAAATGTTGAGGAATCCAGTTGGATCCCTCCAACCTGTTTTCCTGCATCATAGATGTTAAACAATATAATTAACATCGATTTCATTTCAGTATGAAATATTCTGCTAAACAGAATCAATATTTGATTAACGATTTATATATATATATAACGTTATCTATAATTTCAACCAATACATAAGTAATTCAACCAAACAGTTTACACACAACAATCAACAAATAATTATCAGCTCTAAAAATATGCTATAAAAATATAACTGTTCAGAGTTGGTGAGTTTTACTCACATTGGCGATCATCGTTAATGATAACCATCAGTTGATTGTTCATTCAGGCATTTTTATCTTGCTAAAATTTTCAACAATCTCTGAATCACTCGAAGCCAAATTTGTATTTGTATTAATTTTAAATACTATTCCAACATGACCTGTTTTGTTGAATTCAGATAATGGGTGCATAAGTTATGGCGTTAACAGTTTAATACATTTCTTTAAATTTAAACAACTATATATATATATATATATATTTTGCAGCAGGCCCTTACCATAAATCCTTGACCCAAACTCATGCCTAAGCCTATGTATCCTCCAAACCCATCCCGCACGTTTCAATACTTCTTTCTTCTCCTCCAATATCATCTCCTGTAACCTGTAAGCTCACTTCCTCCATTGCCGACTTCATTAGCTCGTAACCCCCTCATCCCTCCACTAAACTTCAAACCACGATTACCTTCTTCCATCTCTTCGACTACTCTACCCGACTGGTTCCTCCGTGCTCAACTCGCACTCACGATGAAACCGCGACTTCTGGGAAAACTCATGATGTATAGTTCAGACATCGTCACTTTTTTTATCGGACCCTCTCAAGTTTTGCACGCGAGTGCAAATCGACCCTAGGAATCCAACAGCGACATCGAATTTAACCCATTCCTCCCCATTTCGATAGAATTCCGAACCCTAATGTTCTGTTCCAACATTTGAACTTCAAACGATGGCATCACACTTCCTGAAACTCATACGAGACGGATGCTCACACTGATACGAGCTCAAATCTATATACACTAAAATTTATACATTTTCATTGAATTACTTTGATTTTTCCTTTTGAGTTTGTGAAGCGCGGTATTTTGTTTGAGGAGAGCAATTACTAGCGACCTTGTTTCTTTGACCTGAGAAGTGTGACCTTTAGGTTAGAAGGGTATAAGATGTATTTATAGGGATTTGCTTTTGGGTATTTTCTTTGAATTAGTGGAGGATGGGTCTCCACGTTTTTTTTGAAGAAGGAGAGAAGAGATGAAGCGTGGACAAATTTTTGACCAAGGGGAAAGGGCTAAGGTTTAATATTTTAATTGTTTTAAGTTATAGAAGTTCATATACCCTGCTACATACAATTATATCCATGTACGAGTACTGCCAACTGAAATAAATATACCGTTGTGACAAGCAAGGTGATATGGTTCCAAAAATATAAAAATATCGGTAGGTTAACTCTTATTGTGAAACCCCAAAATATTGATATATGGTGCAAAATACTCCAAATAAAAAGTTGCTTATTTAATTAATTAAAAATTATAGTAAAATTCTAAAAATTGAATTATAACTACATCTCAAAGGATTTGTTCAAATTCGATACCAATATTTAATTATAATTAAATATATCGTTATGGCTCATAGTGATTTCATGGCGACTATTCTAAATTTGATTTGAACATAAATCAAAATCTACACAGTGAAATCCCAATTTTTCTCTTCCATTAGAAAAATATACTTCACCAGCTCCGAACGTTTCTTGTTTCATAGAAATCCAATTTAAAACGGACCCTGTATATTCCGTTGAAGTTCAAATCGCCAAATAGCGAACTACCGCGCCATTTCGAGCTCGATTTTAATTATATTATAATTATACGTTCAACTGTCGTTTATATAATATATTCGTTATTCGATTTTAATTCCAAACGGAAATATATATATATATATATATATTGAATTGTCCAGTTCACATTATATTGTCAATTCACTATTTCTAATTATTTCAAAATTAAATATATTATTCTATTATTTATTTTAATTAAATATTCAATATAATTTAATTAAACAACTATTTAAATCTATATATCACTATTTAAATAATTAAATAAATTAATTATTTTATTGATACATTACATGTCGTTAGAAATATGATTAAACACTATACTCAGTTGATGTCCTTAAATAACTATATTAAACACCATACTGTTATTTGAAATAAAATTTTGTACTTGTTTAGTTTGACCGATGTGCATCCCTTTTAAAGTATAAAAATTATGACCTAGAATGCAAGCATTTATGAGTAGAACCCTTTGAAATACTCTATACAAAAATATATGCAACGCTAATTGATATTTCCCTATATATATTTGAAACTCAAGGGAACATGATGCCAACGCTAGTTCTAAAAATAAAGTTTAACGGTATGCTGTTTCGTAAAATTCGTTCACATACAAGCTACTAAGGACAAAAATAAAAACACGATCATGTCACGCAATGTGTCACGATCCCAAAAACATAATAAAATAGACAAGTTGGTTTATTCTGTGAAATTCTAAAATGCCGATATGGGGTGTAAAACACTTCAAATAAAAAGTTGCTTATTTTCCAAATTAAAATTTTCAGTAAAATTCTAAAAATTAAATTATAGCTACGTCTCAAAGATCTTGTCCAAATTCGAAACCAATATCTAATTATAATTAAATATATCGTTATTGTTTATAATCGATTCCATAGCAACTATTCAAAAATCTGATTTGGACATAACTCCCAATCTATATGACGAAATCTTGATTTTTCTCTTCCATTAGAAAAATGCAGTTCAATGGATTCGAACGTTTCTTGTTTCATAGAAATCCGATTTAAAACGAATTCTGTATATTCGTTTAAAGTTCGAATCGCCAAATTACAAACTATCGCGCCATTTCGAGCTCGATTATTATTATAATATAAATTATACGTTCAGCTGACATTTATAAATAAATTCGTTAATATAATTCAATTCTAAACTGAATTATATATTTTAAATTATCCAATTAATGCAATATTTTTTATCGACTTAATTCTGATTATTTCGGAATTAAATATATTATTCTACTATTTATCTTAATTAAATATTCAATATTATTTAATTTAACAACCATTTAAATATCTAAATAACTATTTAAATAATTAAATAATTTAATTATTATACCGTAAATATACGGGATGTTACATTCTTCCCCCATTAAAATAGTTTTGTCCTTGAAATTGCTAAGGTAGAAAACAAACCCTATTAAGTGGGTTAAAAATTATTTGTTTACTTCTTAACTCCAGTTTCACTAAACCAATTTACTTTAACTAAATTATTAATTCATTTCTATTAACAAATAAATTTCAAAATTTCGGAAAACTTTCTAACACCCGAAATTTTTGAAAAATTTCGCCAGCATCTCCTTTGTACGGCTCAATCGGTATAACTACAACTCTCCTGTCTAGGCCTTCTCCGACCCAAAAGAAAATCAAACTGCCAAGCGGCTTGCCAAACAGGCTCATAAATCACCAAACTCATATATAAATAAACTTTTACCTTTTTTTTGGGCTTTAACTCTATCACTACCATTTGTTATCAATCGAGCATAAACAAATGTCATCCCAATCAAATTCCAATCAATTTTATCCTCGACGTAGCTATTCGCTTATTCCCAAACCAAAATCCAGCCCAACTTAAGTTTCATTCTCGATTCCAAATTCTTAACTTACCCCATCTAATACCATCTCAAATTCCTATCTCACAAATCACATTTGTCTCGATATCCTTCCAATTCAATTCAATTTCAATTACCATTTAACTGGCTTTATTTCAATTCCAATTTGCTTTCGCAGATTTCTATTTAAATTTGTTTTTTTACTTCAAACGGTCTCTTCTCGGGAGTTTTAAACAACTTACACTTCTCAAACATTCGATATTCCTTTTCGGAAATCAAAACCACTTGTTGCTAAAAAATAATTCAAAAATAATATCTTTGGTAGTAACCCATCACTTAGAACTCGAAAAATGAACACTGATGATGTGGCCAACATCATCAGAATTATTTCCCAGCTATCAAAGTGAGTTCAATACTATATCACCTTTTCAAAATCCATTTCTTATTCATTTCTATTTTGAAATTATTTCAAAATATCCTTCTCAATGCTTGTAAAACAAATTTAAATTCTCCCAGGATTTTAAAATTCTCATACACTTAATCCAAATCAATTTATAAACACTTTTTCAAATTTCAAGAGTTTTAATTCCTGTTCTGATTTAATTTTAGATTTAATTCATCTGATTTCATATATTATGCTTATACGAATTCTGATTGGCTATTTACATAACCATTTTACTTTTATAATCTCGTTTGATTATAATAACAACCAACACATCCTATATACTATAATAATCCAAATATAAATCATTCTTTTATAAATTTCATTTACCCTCTTTTCAGAACATACTATGTCGGTTCATCGTATTCGAGTGTTTAGAAACCCCTACCGATATAGTGGATCAAACTGATAGATCATAATCCATAAACAACTCAACAAATAAATCTCTACAATATAAAACCATTTTTATATCAAATGGCAAATACGCGCTTATATATACACTCAAACTCAATCTAGGGTATTATTAACCCCATCTCTACTGAGTCACGCCACAAAGCCAAGGTAATCATTTAACCTTCAGCTCTGATACCAGTGTAATGACCTGGGATTTTCGACCTAGAAAATCGGCACACAATACCATGTCGAATATTCAAGAATCGAAAATACCGGAACATCAATAGAAATAAGTCAGAGCGTGAGAATAGATAAGATAGAAAATTAGAATAGAAGAAGAAGAACATACAACAGAATCAGAGTAACACAAATCTCACAGCGGAACGAATAAAATACACTATATAACATAACTTTGAAATATAAATCTGTACTTGAATATGCATATCATTATCAAAGTACAACACTTACAACATGGCGGAAATAAACAATTGCTATATAATCCTGAAGTCTCCTGCTCCAAGCTCTCAGTATATCTGTAAAATCCTGACTACTTGACTGCCCGTACAAAATTGGGCATCCAAGAATTTAGGGAAAACAAAATAAAATAAACTCTGGGTCCGTCATGTGACCGGTGTGAGTAAAGTCCAACCATTCGTTTAGCTTTTAAAATCCCTTTAAAAGAAAGGATAATCGTAAGACCGATCCACACATAAGCACAGACGGTTTTTATCTTACGATAAAAAAAAATTATTTTTTATATCAAATCTCTTCTGATAATACAATAGTGTCTATCAACCACAACTAATAATCATTTAGCAGAACGCTTTCATCTCACGTTCCACATACATAAAATATAATAAAAAACCGTAGGCGCTTATTGGGTAATGAATTCCAACTGCCAAGGTATGGGACCACCTTCCGACAGTGTATCTTTAGAGAGGAATACACCGGGTTCAACAAGAACATCTTGCAACCTAGGCTAAACATGACCGGTCACTCATTTCGCTTGAGTGTACCGAATATTATAACCAACGGTTGGGATCAGCAACCGTTTCCCGAAAGGGACAGCATCGAAATAGATTATAGAAGTAAATGGAATTTCTCTAGATCAGGTGACAATACACCTTAATTGGCAGTTAACCACTTAGCCATGCGACCTACACGATTTTATACCATTTCCTGGTTGTGAGGCTAGAGGCCATAATGTATAGATCACACCTTTATTTACTTTGAATGTCACATCGTCATACCCGCCAAATCACAAATTGATTTCTCCAAAAATACCATGGGTTTACACCTAAGAGAAACGAATTCCTCCACCACCAAATGTAAATAAGTTTGAAGAGATCAACTTATGCGATCTATTAAATATACTCTGTTAGACATTCTTCCATACAGGTTGTCCTGGGACTGGACAAACCGAAGGAACTATTCTGTAAACCCATCTTAGGCAATTCAACCTAGGATTTTCCAGAACAACCCTTGCATAAAGTTCGTCTTCAATTATCTCCGTTACATTTGATTCGCAACGCTAATGCCCATACGTAGTGGTTTTCAAATAATATATCTGATCCCAGTCTCTCCGTATTGACAACGGAAATGGTTAAAAACTTTGATAGTCGGTTATTTAACTATCAAAGGAAAAAATGTGTACAAACAATGATTGTATTTCCAAATGGAAATCTTACCAATCAATCATCATTTCATTTCCCAATTTCCAAATGTGTACAAACAATGATCGTATTTAACTATCAAAGGGATACGATTTTTTTTCATACTCTGGGATATGATTTTTTGACAATGGCTTGGTTTTTGGGACCCTAAGCTTGACATTCAAAAGGGTTTGTTTCTATTTGGCATTTCCACACTTTGGCATACAGGATTAATTCTCTCAAGCACCATTAGTGGTTGTCTTCATCATCGTCATGGATTTTGACATTTTTTGGACTTTTAAACATTACACAAATGTTTTCCTACAACATTTGGACAATATATTGGACTTTTGGACTGCTTCTAGACACTTTTGGATATCTATGGAATTCCTTGGACATTGAAGCTACTTTTTGGACATTGCCACATATTTTGAATCAATGGAGAAGAAGAAGGGCATTTTGGTCAAAGTTTAGAATTAATAAGCTATTTGTTGGTCTACTATACAACTTTGTATATAGAAATTGTCTGAACTTGTACAACATTTGTAATCGACAAGTATATGATGAAGGATTACTATAAAGTGAATGTAGGTATCAGTTCCGAACCACTATAACAAGTCGTGTGTTCCCTTTACATTTCTCTTACTTTGGACATTGGATTATAAGTTTACACCTAAACTTAAACTCGGGGGTTGGCGTGCGCGAATAGCCAATTCCCCACATCAACATACGTATATTTCCTTGTAATTGGTATGTTTTGATAACACATGTAACAATCCACCCTGAATGAGCCTAAATTCCAGTCCAGAAAAGGCCAACCGGAACTTAGAGTCATTCTAAATAGATCATTGGTTCCTATAATAATCTGAAATAGATGTGCCATAAATTAAAAGTCATATAAATGCTAGTTACAACGAATGTTAACTGTCACTGAGAGGTACATCAATAATAATAATTATCCTAATAGTAAAACAATAATCCTAAACCTACAATGAATAATAACTAATAGTTATGGATCCTCTTCCGTCAGGCCCCCTACTCCAAGGCATCACTGATCCAGCGTTTCTACTTACTAACATGTATATATGTTAAGAGGAGGGAGATCAGAACAACAAGTTCTGGTGAATTAAAATCACATAAGTTTAAGGAATAATTTTTTCCTATACTTGGTAGTATGAATTCGTCAAAATTATGTTTGTGAAATCTAACACACAATCAGGCATATGTAATAATGAGGCGGACTATCCTACAGTCACTTAAGGCCTACACATTATTTATAAGGGCAGATTTTATTATCACTTAATACCTTACGAGGCGGACTCTCGTTTGGCCACTTAAGGTCATTAGATGAATATTTGTTTATGGGTGGATCCCTTTTGATCTCTTAAGACCCTATGGCGGACCCTAGCCACTTGAGGTTTCGTCTTATAATCGCCAACGCTATTAAATATTCTCTCTTGTAATATGAGAAATAGTAATCAGGCACTTAATATCGGTTTAGGTAGACCCTCATAGTTATTTAAGGCCCTCCACCAGACCCTTCATTACTATCTAACTGGTATTACGGGTGAACTCTTAGCCACGTAACACTTTCCATAGCCAGACAAACCTTTTGCAAATTTTCGTACTGCTTATCCCTAGGTAGGCCCTCACACAGCCCCTAGCGGAAGCAGACAACTTCCGAAGAACTACCCTACTCAACATAATCACTTAAGACCACTGTATACCTTATGATTAATTGAGAAAGACATACCTTGTGGCCACTTAAGACCTTTTGTAAGGGTGAGTCCCATGGCCTGGGTTCTAAACCAAGGATAGAACCTTAGAAACAGACCTAATCCTAACTGCTTGATACCCAAACTAGGTAGATCATCCACTTAATACCTTCCTTAAGGCATGCCTACTACACACAGATATATTCATATATATACACAAGACATCTCGCATTAAACCTACCACTTATAGATGCTGGATTTGCCGAGTGGTTCCGGGTAGATTTCTACCACAAGTTGGGCTTAACCTTGTACCCTTGTGTAATAATTATAATGCCCCATGGCACCTACAGGTAAGCAAACTACAGTTTGGTTTGGTTTTGGGTGAAACCGAAATCGAAACCGAAAGACCTCGGTTTTAAAAATCGATAACCGAAACCGTAATCGAAGCATCGGTTTCAGTTTCAGTTTTTATCGGCTCGGTTTCGGTTTTAAAACCGATTTAAGCAAAAAGACAAAACGAACTCTAATTTTGTAACGTGAACTTGATCTGAACTATATCAATGCATGCAAACAGAAGTGCAACTGCAACTACAAATTTAGTCCAAAATATGCGATAAAATGAAAGAAAACAGAAGTGCAACTGCAAATCTGCAGCTACAAATTAAAGAAGAACACATGAATCAAATTAAAGAAGAACACATAAATCAAACAGAAGTTTAACAGCTGCAACTACAAATAAAAAACAAATGTTTTAACAGCCTGCAAGTCTGCAACTGCCTCTAATCCTCGATGTCCACGTTGTCCAGGTGCTCAATTGAGTGTCCAACAATTTTGAGTTCTGTACACATACAAATGAAAATGTGCTTAGTAGCAGAATGAAAACTAGTAGAATGAAAATGGGACACATGCAAACTTGGAAATAGACAGTAACGTAATGAACATTTTCAATAGTCATAAAAGGATGTTTAAAAAAAAGGAAATTGAAGACATGCATGCAGTTCTGTACACATACAAATGAAAGTATGAAACACCATACATATAGTCCACTCAAAGGACATAGATACGCCTAAGGCATAGGTGTAATTTCTATGATTTATGTGTTGCAGATATGAATCCATCATCATTTTAGTCAAAGTTATCATTTGTGTCTTAGTATTTATTAACCAATGCTTTCTTCTTTGTAAAAAAAATTGGTTATAATAACGTTTTAACATTAAAATTCATTTTTAATGGCAATTTATGATGCAGGTTTTTTGAAGCAGAAGAAAATAAAATAAAATTCTATTAAATGTCATTTTTAATGGCAATTTATAATGCAGGTTTATTGTAACATCTGGAAAGGCTGCCAACATGAGAATCAAATTTGTAAACTGTGAAGTAGACAGAAGCATGCTTCTAATCTATGAGGACTTTTTATATGCATCATTAAAATTTCAGTGAAAGTATTATTAGAAATAAAATTGGATGCACATTATACATTTTCTAAATTGAATCAAAAAATGAAAGATTGTCCCTTGTAAAATAGTGGGTAACTCAGGCATTGCAACTTTTCATCTTACCATTTTATTTTGTTGTGTACATATCCAAATTTGTTGATTTTTTTTGGAAACATTAGACTGGTAAATGAAAAATAGTTATCTGAATTTACCATTTTCCATTTTTTCCAATTGAAGATACTCCTCCGGTTCGCCTCTAAGATCAGTGATATATTCAGAGCTTCTTAGCTAGTCTTTTGCACAAACTAACACTTCAACTGTCTTCAGTGAAAGGGAACTTCGATAGGCATCAATTGTCCTTCCACCGGTGCTAAAGGCAGCTTCTGAGGCAACGGAAGAAACCGACATACCCAACACATGGTTAACAAGTTCCAAAAGTATAGGAAATCGTATGGAATTAATCTTTCACCATCCTAATATATCCAAACTTTCGCTCTTTCTTTCTCTTACATTAACCAAGTATATATCAAGTTCCAATTTTCCTACCCCCTTAATCGCCATCTTCCATAAACTTTTAAAAATAATCTTGCAATGAATCGTCCGGTTTAGATTTGAAAGAAGAATCTTGACACCTATTTCCCTTTAAATTCATGTAGTAATCAATAAGTTCTTGCAATGTCTTCAATACTTTCTCACACATTACAAAACTTTTGGAAGGCCCCCTCCCATAAATTTTACCGAAGAAAAAATCTATGTACCTCAATTTAAACCTTGGATCTAACACCACCACCACATACAGCGAAAAATTGGTATTATCCTCGTTATCCCAATACTCGTTGTACTTATCCTTTATCCTTTTAGCCATATCCCTCATCAATATATCTTCACTTGAACACAACTTTATAATAGCCACTTGAATCTTTATAAGCTCAATGAAAAAGACATTGGAAGTGCAATATTTGGAGCCCGACAATTTGATTGTAACATCATAAAAAATTTCTAAAATCGAATGAAACAATTGACATTAGAAAAATCATCATGAAGTGGAGCATCTTCAACAAGTTTTTTTTTTTTTTTTTTTGAATATCATCAAGATCATTAACCTTAAAGAATGCTTCTTAATCGGTATCTTCATTAACCATTCTTCGAAAAGCTCCCTCATATTTAACCACAACCTCCAACATAGTGTAAGTTTAATTCCATCTAGTATCAACATCATGGCACACCATCTTATCACATTTTTTCTTTTCTCTTTCTACACATTTCCTAAAATTTTCCAAGTCGTGTCGGAGAAGACCTAACATATCTAGTGGCATTTCGAATTCTAGCAATTGAATCAAGTTGTTCTTTCAAACCATCCGTTAACACTAAATTCAATATGTGAGCACAACATCTCATATGTAAAAACTTATTCCCTAATATAGCCTCCGACCCTCTAAGAAATTTCTTTAAATGTGAGATTGCTTTGTCATTTGAGGATGCATCTAACGTGATTGTAAATACACGATCTATCACCCATTGTTCAAATAAATCAAGTTGCATCTTTCCAATTGAACCTCCTTTACGACTTCCAATTTGACAAAAAATTAATATTCTTTTACACATTTTCCATTCATCATTGATCCAATGAGCCATAAGACACATATAGTTGGTGTTTTGTATTGATGTCCAAGTATCCGGTGTAAAAGACACTCTTTGAGATGCTAAAGACTTTTTCAATATTACTATCTCTTCTCCATATATTTTAAGCCAATCTCTAGCAATTGTCCATCTACTTGGCATCTTAAATTTTGGTTCCGCTTCATTAAATAACTCTCTAAATCCGTCATTTTCAACATTCTTAAAAGGTTGGTTATTTTTATACACATTAGCGCAACTTTCCTCCTTAACCTATCTTGACTAAACTCTTGAGACTTAACACTATGAAATTTGGAATCGTTTGATAATTTTTCAAATCGTAAAGTCCTTTGCAATTTACAAAGATTGCTATGAAGTGGAGATTTCGGACGTACCAATCGTAAATGGTTCATCATTGCAGATGTACCATTTCTTGAACTATTGCAGCCAACAGTCACCTTGCATAATTTACACTTTGCTTTCTCTTGACCAAGTGCACAACCAACAATTTTATCAAAAAATTCCCGTGCCTGTGAACCCTTCTTTTTCGTTTCATTTTCCAAATTCACAATGTCCTACAAAAACAAATTAGAAACACATTGAAATTTAGAATGGTTACTCGCCCTCTTGAATAATGATTATTATAATAAACAAAAAATACATTGATTCATACCACTTTTGGAGAAGCTCCAGTCACTTCTTCTTGACAAGCTCCAGCTACTTCTTTGTTACTGAGATCTAATGGCTCAGACATGGTTTTGTTTTGTGACTTTCTATATTGAATCAGAAAATATTACTTAAAACAAAAAAAAACAAAAAAAATCCAGCCAAGATCGAAAGAAGATAAAGCAAGCAATAAGGATTGAATCGAAAATTACTTAAAACAAATTACCTAATATCGAAATCGAAAAAATGAGTTGAGAAAGTAATATGTGATTTCAAACGATTAGCCGAGATGAAGTTGATTGGAGGGAAAGCTTTTTTTTTGGAATCGACATGCTCCACCAAGAGATCAAGAAGATTGACTCAGTTGTCGAGATTATTTCAGAAAGAACGTGGTTTTAGGGTTATGTTGATTGTTGACTAGGGCTATAAGGTAAAACAAATATAATTGGACCCCTTTTATTTACCGTATATATTATATAGAGGAAGTAAAAGTTTCCATCCTCAATATGACATGCTTTGAAATGTAACTAGGCCTTCTTTATTTACTGCACATATTAAATAAAAGAAGCAAAGTGTCCAATTCGGTTCAGTTTCAGGTTTTTTTTGTTCGATTTGGACCTAAAACCGAAATCAATATATTAGTACAGTTCGATTTTTTGATTTTTGGTTTCGGTTTTTTCATTTCGGTTTTTATCAGTTCCGATTCGGTTTCGGTTTTATTTCGGTTTTTTGCTTACCCCTATCTCTCACATTAACCAGTCTTGCTTCTAGATCCTTGATATGTCGATCGGTTCCAACCAAACTTCTACTACAAATAATGGTTAACGTCCTGTATGCATATGGTTAATACTAATTAAGCCATTAACTCACACACATACAATTTCCTATGGGAAAATTTAATTTCTACTTTCCTATTTAATGAGTTTAATAAGCTATTTAGTATGCATTAGATTAAGTGGAACAGAATTGGCCGGGTGGTAGAGTCGTGGAAACACTTGTTTATTCCATATTTTGGGCCTTAGCTCCATGGAGCAATATGCTACTGCTGAAGCATGGAAGAATTGAAATCTTAAGAATCAATCAAATCTCCCCAAGTAGGATTCAAACCTACGACCAATCGGTTAACAGCCGACCGCTCTACCACTGAGCTACTGAGGAACAACGGGAGATTCGACCAATTAGGGTCTGGACAAATTTTTTTTCTGTCACCCCATTTCGAGGACTCACGGAAATACCTCGGATAGTACCACAATCTGTTCTACGTACAAAATAGAGTGAAAGGGTCCACCCCGAAACCAAGGGGGTACTAACAGCTGAGTCCTCTCCGAACCGCAGGAGATAGTTGCCCATCATACGGCTGAGGCATCCTAACAGACCGAGAGATTTGAACCTTGTTCCTACACGACCTGATCAATTCAATCAGGCACTCGCCATCTATTTTCATTGTTCAACTGTTTGACAACATGAAAAAACCAAAAGCTCTGCCCTTCCCTCCCTTGGATAGATAGGGAAGGGCGGAGGCCTTTGGTGTTCCTTCCAGTCAAGAATTGGGGCCTCACAATCACTAATAAGAAGAAAGCCGGGTCCCGTTGGTCGCCTTGTTGGTTGTCTCCTTGTTAGTTGTCTCTATACTATAGTTGTCTGTCCATAGTCTGAAGAACAGCAATAGAATGGGAATTAATTAAGGGGCTCAACTTCTTAATATACTGGATGTGTACTGGACCACTTTCATAGTTTGGATCGGTCCCCTAGAGGAAGTTTCTGTTTATCAAGTATATTAATTCGGACCCGAGGAACTGGACCTCTTCCAGAGGTCGCCTCATTCTACTCGTCCAGCCCAGCTCACGAACTTGTACAATGCCACAGAGATAGCCAACTCTATTATCAAAGAAATAAGGAAACGGGCGACGATTTGGCACCAGATATCCGGAGGTGTGGAAAGAGCTGCTGTGAGATGCGGAAAAACCATCAAAAAACGACGATTGCTCGTGGAGGTTTCCACAGAAAGACCCCTTGGTTCTAGCAAACGGATCACAATGTGAGGTACCTGGGAGCATACCGATGGAATGAACGAAATACGAACAGTTAACATAATATCTAGAGTAACCGATAGAAAGCCCTGTTTGTTCCGAATTCTCTCTTTGGTCTCTTCTAAGCTCAACTTAGCTAAACCGGGCGATTCTCATTTTTTTTCCTTCAAATGTCCTACCCCGCTTGGGCAATTAATATTGGATTTGGTTAGACAATGTGTGGTTGGTAAACAAGGATTGGTTTTTTAGCAGGGTACGGAATGTATTGTCAAATATTCGAAATTGTTCGTTTGGAAATTTCCCGAAAAGCTAATTATAGGTTCTTCTTTCCATCGGAACAATAGTTTGTTCTTTTATCATTTTCTCGGATCATGCATTGAATTCCTAGCCAGGAGCTCCATTCTTCCGTATCTCGGTCAGCCAGTATATTAATTAGGGCGCAACCCTAACTGGAAAAGGAGCTCGTATGAGAGTAGGTTTGACTGCACTAACCATGGCAGAATATTTCCGGGATATTAATGAACGTCCATTGTATCTCTTTTAGAGTATGCCGCCACTCGGACTCGAACCGAGATGCTCTAGCCACCAAAACTGGGTGCAAAGAACCAACCAGATTGACCCAATGGATAAATAAGGAATACAGAAACAAAAACAGCAATTGGACCGGCGTTCTAGTGCGTTGTAGATTCTTATCCAAGACTTGTATCATTTGATGATACCATGTGAATCGCTAGAAACATGCGAAGTGTATGGCTAACCCAATAACGAAAGTTTCGTAAGGGGACTCGAGCAGGCTACCATGAGACAAAAGATCTTCTTTCTAAAAGAGATTCAATTCGGAACTATTATATGTCCAAGGTCCAA